>CM050843.1:0-600000 GCA_027580175.1 Siniperca scherzeri | reverse complement strand
TATGTTTGATTATTATCTTGGTTTTCAGTTTAAAGTTTAAAGTCTGAAACTGAAATTTGAATTCTCACTTTTTGTGCAAGGAAATATAAACTATAATGATATTGCTGCTATTGTGCATATGTTTTCATTTTTTAAAAGAGGAGAAGAACATTTTTGGGCACAGCATCTGAGATTCTGGGTGGGAGTTTCCCATGGCAGTAACTGAATGGCGAAGTGGGAGGAGCTAAGTCCCATTCCTTGTCCCATAGACGATGTTTGGTGAAGCACTGCTACGGCTTGGATGGACATGAAGCTCTCCCGGTTGAATCATCAGTACAAAAGGTACAAGCTTGTGTACATAAAAACACGAGGGGAAAAGGTGCGTTTCAGCAAGAAACGCCCAATCACTGAGCTCACAGGTGTGCTAGTAATGACGGGAGGAAGCTAAAGATCACGGTGTTGAGGAAACAACACAACACAGTCTGCAGCTTAAACCAAGTTTCTTTTGGATGAATTCAGTAACCATGGCACCATGTTTTGTTCACAAATTCAGTGTTTTGAATTCGCATCACCGACTGGCTTCTTCTCCATAGCAACGGTAGCCGAGACTCATGGGTAATGTCGTATTCACAACACCTATGCCAAACTGAAGGACAGAACATGAGTCTGAGTCCCAAGCTTCTCTACGTTAAGTAACACAGAGGGGATCGTAAGCCTAGCTTGCCAACGGTCGTAGCCCTGTATAGCCTCCGAACGTCGATACAAGATTTTTCCCCTTTTTCAACAAGCACATAGCGTTGGCTGTCATCCATTAGTGATTTGAGCCGTCTGCCCTTCGTGCTTTTAAGTTTGAATTTCACTCGGAGAGTGGAAGCTAGTTAGCGTAGCTTGCCAGTGTTAGCGCTGATTCCCGCCACGCGTTCTTTTCCCGTCATCTTGGGTGATGGGCAGCTCCTGCAGACTCAGTGCTGTGTTTGTCCCACATTATACCAAGGAGGGGGTCTCTCTTCCATGGGTCCAGTTGTGGTGACGGCAAATGACCAGACTGTGAAAACTCACAGCAACGGACAGTCATGTGACCTCAACACTGTGCTACAAATCATGGAGTAACGTAGGGAGCGCTCAAATCAGATGGGGCAAGCAACGGCTAACAACTATGGCCACCCGGCTGGTTCATTTCCTGTGAGGTTGGATTAAAACCGCCCGCCCACACCAATATTGAACCAAAATGATATATTTACTGACTTCTTAGCAGAAATTCATTTTAATTTCAGTTTAAATGAGATTTTTTCCCCTCTGACTATAAGAAAACATCAACTCATCAGTGGCTCCAGTTCAAAAGCGACACGTCAGGCTGAACCTACAAGCAACTACAAATAAGAAGTAGAAAATGGAACGGCCTTTAAAATATCCCAGTAACTCAGGTGTGAATAAAGTCATCAGAATTGAAATCTAAGGCCATTGTGACATTCTGATAGTTTTATTTCTCAAGAGTCTAAAAGAGAAAAGCATATCTGTGAGACAAAGAAAAACAACACAGAAGCAGAAAAACACTCAAAACCAACCACAGTTCTAACCTCCAACTCCTCCACCTTAACTAGTTGGAGGAGTTAGAGGGAACAATGGCGAGGGATGATATTCATCACCAAGGACAGACTGAAAAACAGCCTAGCTCAATACTTCACTTTTGTTTATGTCTTGAAGAATTCAAAAAGAGCTTTGGGAGCTGCGGGCATTGTCCACAGTGTGTGGAGGTGCACAGCAAACTCTCGTCCACGGAGTGAATTGTCAGCGTTGTGTGCCAGGGACAAACTCTCTCGCATTATCTCAGCGTTGTGTGAAGCACGTCGGTTTCTACCTGTGCGTGTAGGTCGCTCTCTGCTCCTGCCGGCGGCTCTTCATCATGGCCTTGTACTCGCCCACCCTCAGCCTGCGCCCCTCCACGATGCAGGTCCGTTTGGGCCGGGGTTTGTACTTGTAGTCAGGATAGCGCTCCAGATGCTGCCTGCTCAGCCTCGCCTGCTCTTCATAGTAAGGCTGCTTCTCCTGGTTGGACATGCCCTTCCACCTGGAGCCTAAAGACAAAGACACATTGGCACAAGGAGGATGAGGGAAAGAGCAAATGCGCAATGGAGATGAGTTTTAAGTTTTCTAGCAGCAAAGCAGGTTGGGAAGAGAGCATGCTTAAAATGTTTCTTTACGTAGCTTCGAGGTTCAGTGTTAGTTTTGCCTGGGATTTTTTTGTTAGCTTTAGTCTTAGTCATTCACAGATTTTGTACATTTTAGTAAAGTCATCATGTAATTAGTTTCAATTCAAATGTACCTTTCATAAACTAAAGTTTGTCTTTCAATGAGATTTTTGTTCCCTTTTAGTTAAAATTAAGTCCTTTCAAGGGGTGTCGGGTCCATCCGGGAACCTTTGCTGCATGCTATGCCCCTCTTTCTCCCCGGGTTTCCTGTCTGCCCAATAAAGGCAAAATGCAAAAAAAATCATCTTCAAAAGAAATCAATTATTACAGGATAATGCATATCCCTTAATTTTCCAAAGTTCTCTTGACAAGACACGATAATTACGTAACTGTGGACTGGAACCACGAGCAGTTAAAGACAAACACGTCTCATTACAAAGTACGGAAGTTCGCACTCGTGTTCCCGGTAAGAGACCAAACTCTCAAGAACTGAAAGAAAATGTATGTTCACTTTGCAACTGCAACAATTGCAATTTTTTTAAAACTTCATTGGGCAGTTAACATGAGACAAAAGAGCTGCTACGTTAACTGTCCAATAAAAACATCAGCCTTACCTTTACCTTCAGCCAAACCACCTTGGTCGCTACAAATATGCCATTTTGAGTCAGAGACCTAAGTTTAACTTCCAAAAGGAATCATATTTTAGGTTTAAGGGAAGACCACACCGACCAGCTGCTCCTGTCAGGAGCTGAGGCCTGCTAGCTCGAGCTAGCTAGCCAGGCAGACATATCTTCGAAAATGTTGGGAGCAAAAAAATGTATTATAAATTGACCTTTCCAAATCTAAACTGTTATCTTCCAGTCTAAAACATTTCAAAACTAAATTCGGTGACACTCCAACAGTTTTAGTATGAAAATTACAACCCCAAGTTCACACAGGCCACCTCACAAACCATCCTTAATAAAATGGGCAGAGTAAGAACACTTCTGGGCATTGAGGCCATGCTTGGCTAAACACAGACTTTGAACTGGGTCAGTGCTTGGGCCATGAGTGATGATGATCACAGGTACAGAGAAGAACACAGACTGAGAGAGCCTCGGCGTAGCTTAACTTCTGTGACAGGGCCATTGCAACGTAAATCTTTTACAGGCTACAGCGTAGTGCAACATTGGGTTTGCTAACGTTAGCCACCATAAGCTGCTGGTCAGACCAAGTAAGACTGTAGCAGCAAAACCGCTGAGTGGACAAATTCAACTTTGAATTTGTAAAAGGAAGACTGTGTTATTCTTCTTTCAGAAGTTACATAGTCTTGCTTTAAGTTGGTCAAATTCCCCCTTAAAATAGATTTAGAAATATATTTTTTTTTATTTGTAATGATCACTACATTTTCATTGATGTTACATCATCGTGGTCTACTCATCAAGTAAGAGTTGTCATTATGATTGTGGCACATGAGAATGCAGATTCTTTTATTACTTTATAAAAGTTGACTTTATTTACTTTTGTTAGACCAAAGATGATTTGATTGGTTTAGTTCCTTCTCTCTGGGTGAAGGCGTGGTTAACACATCTGAGATTAGCTGGTGCAGGGACATACACATGATCCCACCACAGTAGAGTGTGTTGAAGAAAACTATTCTCTGTAGATTGAGATGAGGTATTTAAGTAGTGTTTTTAAGTAGATGAATGGTTTTTATGCTGTGCATAATTTGCATGCATGTGTGTATCCACGTCTGCATGTCTGTGTGTGTGTGTGTGTGTGTGTGTGTGTGTGTGTGTGTGTCTGGAGGGCGAAGCAGGTGGCTGTTCGTGCCCTCACATGTGCCAGGCAGCGTCTCAGAATAGAGACACAGAGTGAAGCCCACCCCTACCCAGTGCTAGGCTCACCCAGGATCTTGCTGATGGAGGAGTTGTGCATGTCGGGGAAGGCCTGCAGGATCCTCCTGCGCTCGTCCTTGGCCCACACCATGAAGGCATTCATGGGTCTCTTAATGTGGCCTGATGAGGGAGGGGGCCGGGCCTCAGCGTAGCTGCCTGGGACCGAGACGGGCAGGGCACCTACAGTCAGAGGACCACACCAAACTGCTCATTAACCCCTTCTGTTACCTCACCTGGTTATTAACCTTTACTCGTTAAAGGAAAAGTTTCTCTTCACCCACAAACATCATCCCCACCCACATTCTCCATCCCGAGGTCTGTACCAGAAACTGGTTTTCATTAAAGCTACCACACTTCAAGAAGATGATGATGGATTTTGATACAGCCGAATCTGGAGGTGGAAGTTATTTTTGGATATTACCTGATTTTCTGAGGGGGCAATGAAAAGATATGCTTTGATGATAACTAGTATAGTATACTGCCTTTGAAATGAGTCATGACTGGGAAAATACACATTTGTTAGCATCGATGAAGATGAGGCCATCATTATTAAACAGGCTCCTCCAGGGACGCCTACCTTCAGAGTCACTGCTGAGGTGGTCCTCAGTGGACGGCAGGCCGTGTCTGTCTTCACCCCGCTCGGAGTGAGAGAGTTTCTCGCTGCGGGGAGAATCTTTATACTCCTGAAGACATAAAAAAAGACAAAGACAGATGAAGTCACACAAATATTCACACTGAGAGGATTTGAATGTGGACTGCAGTAAAACCATGACCCAACGTTCAAGGGCTGTGTTCGAGGCACGCATGTGTTCCACAGAGTGCTATTTAAGGTAGAGAAACTGCACGCTCACCATATCAGCTGCTCTTTCAATGCAGAGCTGTAAATGCAAAGAAAGGAAAACGCTATGGAGGCGGAAGAATGGTGCTTATTGTTTGAGGGAGGAAAGGTGAAGGAGAAGGCAGAGTTGGGAATGTAACATCTCTGAATTTGCAAAACTATCACACCATCAGTGTATGGATCATCCATTCCCGGGCTGTAAAACATTATTTATCCCCATGCGGTGGAGCGTAATACCAAAATAGGTCAGTCATCAGTATTGGTGTTAAAGCAGCAGCAGAGGTGAGATGGAGCAGGATAATGGAGGAGAGGAGGAGGAGAGTACAGTATTACTGTGGACAAAGAGAGAGGGCAGGTGGCTCAGTGAATGCCACACTGAGGCCTTTGTGGTATTGTGAGGCTGCAACAGCTGTTGCTCCAGGACGACGCGGAGACCAAAGCTTCAGCCACCTCAAAGAATCAAAACCAAGACCAGGACAGAGGACACTTTTTACAGGAACCAAAGCAAAAACAACAACCAGGGTTTTTAAAGTCAGGCTCCACACGAAATATGTCGTGTTGAGATGCTTTAACAGCACTTAAAAACAAGAAGCAAGAGAAGTTTTGTCAGAGACTGTGTGCTCATGCTCTCACTGCACTTTGTCAGGGCTCCTGAATGCGCAGCCTCTTTTCTATTACTAATAATAAAAACAACAGACATAACGTCTGTGTGGTTACACTACAGCTGGGATGTTCTTCAGTCGGTTAGGATTCCCTGTAACCCTAAACCTGCCTCTGACCCTCGATCACTGGAAGAGAGACAGACTAAGAGTTCCCTCACATCCAGTTTATTCAGTACGAGGGAATTTGCATTACAAACTCCAGCTATTTACATTAAGGGTTGACAGATTTCTTTGTTGATATACTTGTCAAATTAAAATGGAATTATTCTGAATTTCAGTGGTGAAATGATGCAGTTTCACAGGCTTTCAGTTCTGTGGTTACAAGTAGGAATTTCAGACATGAAATACGTAGCATTGCTGGCTTCACCTATCTGTTAAAGTAATGGCCTCCTGTAAGTCAGACACAGGCGTCCGTTAAGTAAACTTATACCATGGCCCCTGAGAATTCTTAATTCTGATTGGCTGACAGGTACGGATTAACTTTAAAGCGGCTATAAATCGAGACTTTTATAATGACAATGTATCAAATGACACTGTGACCGTGTGTTGGTAGTGATGAACCCACAGAGAACCATCAGCTGAACCTGCAGCTCCGCTCGGCTCCACGGAGCTTCATAGAGAACAGCAACATAGCGGAGCATCTAGCTGCTGAGGAGCCAGATGTTTCCCTCAGCAGCTGCTGGAGACCAAACACAGAGCTGACAGAGAGAAGACCGGACTGACGTCCATCAGGAGACGCAGACACGCCTCCTGACGGAGCGTCATGTGACTCTGTAGCTGCTGGAGGTGCAGATAAGCAGCTGTGTGCCGACATGTTCAACAGGTCAACTTAAAAGCTGATGTTAATGTTTACAGATTGTTTCCGCTGCCCCCAAGCAGCCAAAAATATCAGTCATTACAGGTTCAAGTAAACAAGTCAACAGACCTATGACGCAGGTGTCTGTCTGCAGTTCTAAATAAATGCGCTAGCATTAAACTCTCGGTACACTGAGCCTTAGCTAAAGAGCTTTGAAGTTAGGATTATTTGTGTAACCGTTAAATCATAAATCATGTTCTCAGTGACAACCACACAGACCGAAGCTCCAACGTGTTCTGTGTGAATCCGGACGTCCGTTTCAGCTCATCCTAGGAGCAGAAATGGAAATGCGCTACGTTAGCTGTGGTGAAGGTGGAAGCCTGTGGCACTAAGGGACAGCTGCAGAGACAAGGAGACAGGGATTCTGGCTAAAACCACACAGAAAAAGAAGAAGTCTCAGGTAAGAGTGTGAGAGGGAAAAAGAGACATTTACTTTCCCTCTGTGCATGTTTTAGCTTGCGCCGCCGTAGCCTTTAAGCTAACCGTACGGCCTTCAAGTCAGACTGGCGCCGTGTTAGAAGTGTTACTGCAGTGTTACGGCCGCTGGTAACGTAAATGTGCCGTCGCACTGACGTAACGAGGGGCGGGGCTCTAAACAGACACCTGTGACTGTGTGGTTTGGACATTAGCTCACCCGTATCTTTCCACCGCCGTCTCTCTCCCTCTCCCTCTCTCGCCCTCCGGCGCCGTGGATCCTCAGGAGCTGCTGGGCATCATGGATGGCCTGGGTGACCACATCGCCGTCTCCAAGGAAACCTGTAGACAAAAACACAGGAAGAGGAAGAGGAGAAGAACAAAAATGAAGAACAGGGTGATAATGATGAAGAAGAAGAGCATGAGACTGAGGAAGGTGAAGCACTGGAGGCAGGTCCACATCACAGATATGGTCAACACTCCTCCCTCGCCTACAGATGATAGTTTCAGATCCTGCTGCTGGAAATGAGAGACGCTAACTCAGACAAATGGACGACGTTTAGATATTAAAAACAATGCTTTCCATGTATTTTCACATTTAGTATATATCTGTGTTTTAGTTCATGAACTTCTTGTGAAAGCCGACGTCAATGTGCTTTTCACATATACAAAATAGATCCAGACGTCTGTATGTTAAGTCTCTTTCATCGTATAAAGAATAACGAAGAATTAAAGACACGTGACAACAACATATCCAGTATTCTGTAAAGTGACAGAGACGCTCAGTTTTTCATTTGTACACAAAGGTCCAAACAGGCTGTGTAAAGTGATAACCCAGTTTAACTACTGTACATGTTTGTTGCAAGTGATCGTTACTGTGTGTGCCGAGATCACCTGTCAATCAAAATCTGTGGGTGGTACTAGGGCTTCTCCCTTGGAGTTTGAGGTTCTGCAGGCGGCACTCTCTTATTTGTCGACTAATTCACATTGGCTATTGGCTATTCCCTGTTCTTCGTCTGTTTATAGAGTTACAAACAAGTAGAAATGTAAAATGCATCGCTTCCTTTGCAAAGGACGAAAGAGCTACGAGACACAAGTGTAAAAGCTTTGCGTTGAGTCAGTGATGAAGAACGACGGATAAAGTGACATTTATCTGTATGACAATGTCACTCCTTTTCTAACTTTTGCGTTGCCGCATCCCAGTGGTAATAAAATAAAAGACACTGAAGCCGACAGCAGCCCTAGAAACAAAAAGCTATGCAGTCACAATACAAAGAAATTGGAATTATTTGAAAGTAATTCTACACATAGTGGCTTTAAAGGTACCCCGTGCGTTTTATATGTAGAAGTTATGTTAACATCAGTGTTTCTCACCAAAACGCACGGTGTGCAAGCTAGCAGTTTGAACCCCTCTCAAAAACATTGCATAGCGCTGCTAGTGGTAACAAACTCCACAGGTCAGAAAGTTTGATGGGCATGAAGGGGGCCTCTCGTGGCCCAAAAGGAGACAGTTCAGACCCTGTTACTGTGACAAACCAGAAACACAGCTTTGATTCAAGCATCTTAGAGGAGCTGTGAGGATGCAACACCGTTTTCCCCCTTTTGGGATCACAAATTCACACTTTCTCTCACAGCAGTGTAACTGTCAGCGTAACTCACTGAGGGCAGATCGTGACGGGCTGTGGGACACTTCTCTGTGGAGATCTCGGGGCCTGTAGGCCCCCTGCAGTGCCAGCGATCCCATCTCCAGGCTCTGCGGACTGGGTGTTTTCCCCAGCTCCAGCCCCTTCGGCTTGGAGGTCAGGTTCAAGGGCTGACTGGCTTCCTAAACACACAGTGAGAGCAGATGAGCAGGGGTGGGGCCACTCACACAGGCTTAACCGCAAAGGGCGAGGTGTGTATGTATTCCGGTTATGCATGGCAGATTTGGCATGTTGGAGCGCATCTGTCACACCTTTGTGGCTTCTCTGGTCTTTTGTCTTTATGTTCATCTCATCCTCTTAAACAGCCGTGCAAATACAGTTCACGCAACATACATACACACACACACACACACACACACACACACACACATTAAACCTTTGAACAGAGGGTGTGGTGTAAAAGTACATTACCTGTTTAATCAGGAGGGTGTCACTTTCTTTAATGTATCTTAAACCACACACACACACACACACACAGTATGCAGTATATAGTACATACACACACTGTACAGTAAACGAACACACTGCCATAGTTCTCTGTTTTCGCAGTAATGTTTGCATTTTGGAGATCTAATCTCTATAAGGTAGGTGTACTTACAGGCCTTGGGAAATGAGTTTGAGATGAACATTTAAACGGCTGACACACAACACATATACTGCAGTGATCCTGTACCTGTCGGAAGGAACCACTGCTCCTCTTCACGGGGGTGGGGTGGTGGTTCTGCAGCAGCTGCATGGGATAGTCCACGCCTGTGGAAGGGGTAACATTTTCTTTTTGTATGAATATTACCAATTATCATTGACTGAAGCTCAGACTTGATTCAAATGTACTGAATGAAGACTCAAATAGCAGTGTGGTTACTCTGCACGTCAGTAGTATCACAGAGAACGTGGTTCAAAAGATTTGCTATGGAACACAAAGTTGACTATTAGCATAAGCTAGCTAACTGTGACTCACCCAGCTGAGTGAAATGTCAGTGACCCTCCTGCACTCACACCTTCGCTTCTCTATAGTTTCACTCTGTAGTGTGCTTTAGCTTTGTTTGACCTGACATACAACTCAGTATCAATACGCATACATTAGCATGTTTGCCTTTTGTTTCTATCAGCATACTCACAGTTTATTTAGCATTCTGACAGCACACGTTTAGTTAACATACCTTACAGTCAGTGCCAGTTTAGTACGTTTGTCTTAAGTTGCTCTCATTTGTTTTAGTTATCAGCGCCTCAGAATCAGACTGTACCAAGCACCCCCACAACATGGGGGGGGATTGTAACTGTGGAGTCCCAAAGTGGTAAAAACTAAATAAATAAACAAGATGTTATCAAATAAAAAATCATAAATGATAGAACAATGAAATTGTAAAATAATCAAACACATTTTTAAAACTCGGCTCAATATTATATTATATTTACGCATGTCAGTCCAGCAGCTTTTTAAAATGTCTCTTTTTTCCAAAGTCTTTTTATTTAAGGACAGTTTTATTTCATAATGCCACTTTTCAAACCAACGTCTGTAACGTTGTAACGTCAGCACAACAACAAAGGAGTCTCGTGTTAGCTTGTCACCCAGATTCAGAATCAGAAATACTTTCTTGATCCCCGAGGGGAAACTCTCTCGTTACAGCGGCTCGCCGTCACGTCAGCGCACACAGGAAGAGAAGGAAGTTAGGTACCAGGTGGGTATAAGTATAAAAGCTAAAATAAGTGTAAAGTACAAAGTGGGTTTACCGGTTGATGATAAGTATGTACGGTATAATAATACGATAGGTAACGTCGTCGGTTCTACAGTGTAGTTTAGGAGTGGGCTTGGATTGTGTTAATTAAATTTAAACAAATGACGTATTCTCCTTCATTTGAACTTGATTTTTTTTAAATTGACAGCCATGAAGCCCGTTCTGAAAAAGAGAACGCTTTATCATAGCGTTAGCGATAGCATTCACAGAATTCACAGCATGGCCAAAGAATGAGGGGATTTAGTTTGGACTTCCAGCAAAGCTCCCCAAAATACACTGCAGCAGAATACAAATGCAGCACAGCTACTTACTCCGTCTATATCTTCACATTTCTGGCTATAGCTGACCTCTTCCACACAACCCAACAGTCTTTCTACAATTTTTTACATTCGTCCGTCATCTGTCATACTGAAGCACTCTCACACACACATTTCTTGAAATAGAGAAAGCAAATGAATGGTTATCCTTAAATTCCGCCTACAATGTTTTAAACACTGGCCTTGTGTCTTTTAGGTTTGAAAGGCTAGAGAAGACAAGGTCAACCACGAACACAGCTTTTAAGACTTATGAAAGCAAGACTGCACAAAGCTGTGCCCTGTATAGCTTGCTAACTGTACAAGCATTAGTGTGTGAAAGGTACTATCAACCATATTGTTCAAGTCTAAATTTGTGTCTCACTGTCGCCTTTCCAGTTTCTATAAAGGCGGCCTTGAGTTGAAGTGTGTAAGAAGATGTTCCAACATAGACGGCAACTCATGGAGCTGTATTGATGGCCACAACTTTTCAGCACAAAGCTTCGGGCCTTCAAAGCACACAGTCATTGACAGATAAGTTGAGTTTTCATTCTTCCTTCCCAACAGGGAATGTAAGAATAGGCTACGAGAGAGCTGACAAAACCCCGATGTTCGCAGCGCTAAAGGCCTGGTGGAGAGAAACCTTGGAGGATTATCAAAAGATCCCAATGATAACTAAAGACGGACTTAACAGATTACAGAACACTGCTGAGCCCGTCAGAAGTCCTTACAGATGGACAGTTAGAGAAGTGGTTTATGCTGTACAGTACTTTTGATATTTTGTCAACTAAAATAAGCTTGTGTTCAGATAGACAACTGCACTGCCTGAAAAATAGCCCCCTCATTCATTTCAATGAGGCCACTGCGTCTGACCCAGAGGGCTCCAGCAAAAAAAACACAAGTTGTCCAACAACAAAGCAGAACCTGGCTCAGCACAACGCTGCGTCGGTCAATCAAATATTCCTGGTAGACTACTTTGGAATGAGAAAGGAGTAATTGTACTGTTTACTCGCGTAGGTTACAATGAAAGATTAAATAATTGTTGCCGTGATAACTTTCCAGGGTTGTGAAATCCTGTGTGATAATATTACAAACCGCTGTGCTGTGTTTGTGCCCCATACGCCCTACACATCTATCAAGGATCTGTTACTCAAACCGGCCTTCCTGAACCTTTTTTGATTCTGAAACTAACAGGAATGTCATATTTCCATCATCGTTTCCATCTTGTTGTGTCCTCTTCCTCTGCGATGGTTTAATGGAACCCGACTGGAGATATACCTCCCCCTGCTGTTTATCTTGACGTGCCCAACTACTAATATTCATGTAACAGCAGTGGATGGAAACCCGCATTAATTAATTGAGCTTAACTGCCAGTTGCGTTTCATAGTGCAACTTAATGGACTAAAGACGAGCGGACGGGCACACAGCGCACTGGAGTAAGAGCCTGAAGCCAAGAATCAGATTCTAATCAGTTCAAACCATGAGATTCCCAAAGATTCCCAGCCCTGCTGGCTTTGTGTTAGTGCTGTGCTGCTGTCAGCCTGTATGCCCGGTAAGAGTGTCACCTACAGACACTGATCAAAAAATACAAATCTCAATACAAGATTTTAGAAATCTCTTTGATCTTCTGTTAACAGCTTTTTATTTAGAACCAAAAGGCAAAAGAAAATGCACAGTTCAAAATGTGTGTAGACTTCTGATAGTCAATGCATGTTGTGTGTGTGTGTATTGTATATGTTGCATGTAATATTTATGTAATAAATGTGACTTCAAATTTACATTTATTTAATTTAAATTTTGCCATTCCAACAATGGATTTCTGGTTTAATGGGAGCCAGTTTGTCCCAACCCGACTCTTCCCGAGGCTGAAAGCTCTCTAGCGTGATGACTGACCTGGCTTGCATGGGATTGGTTGCAGTGGCATGGTCATCTGGGGGTCAGAGGTGACCTGGAGGGGCTGGGTGTTGGGGTGGAAAGCCGGGATCATCACGTAGGGCATGTTCACCTGCTGGGACAAGGCAGGACAAACACACCTTACATGGATGCTCTTGCCTCATTTGTCTGAAACACGGATTTCTGATCTGTAATTATTCTCCCATGCCACTGCTGCTGGCTGTGCTACGGGAAGACATGTGAAGGCCTTGAGAGGAGCTGACCTGGATCTGCTGCTGAAGCAGGTTGATCTTGTGCTGCTGCTGGATCAGCTGCTGCTGCTGCTTGGCAATCTGAGACACAAGACATGCTCATTCTCACACGCATCATGTACATATGAGGCAGACAGACTCAGCCTCAAGCCCCTACCAAATGTCATTTGCTGCAGAACGTATCAATCTATTTCTACGTCTCAATTTCACACTGTGAACAGAAATTCTTATATTTAATATTTAGTACATTCATACTGAAAAAAATGACAATTGAAATATACTGAGAAATGCCTGCCTGCATTACTACATGTTGTATATTTGATATATATATATATATATATATATATATATATATATATATATATATATATTTAGATGATTAAGCCCCTTAGTTAAATAATATTCAATAACATGAAACTGGTTACGCTGAAAACCATTGCAATGAACCAGAACAGCACCACACATACATTAAGAAAAACTCACAAATTCACAATTAATTAAATTGGCCTGAAGTCAGGAATAGGTACATATTATGTGTATAGTAAAGTGTTATAAACATAAACAGCATTGTTGAACTGCTGAGCTAAAAATCTGATATGTGATATGAGATCTCTAAGGTTGAAACATACTAAGTGAACCCAGTTTTGACCTTTACGACCACAGGAACTTTTCCAGGAACACAAGAACCTTTTTAGAAAGTCAGGAACTTTACCTGCTTTTCAACTGCAGGAACCTAGATATTTGACCTCAGTTGCTTCTGAGGTGGCTGGGGCTCTTTTGGAGGTGACTTTGTCGATGGCCCAGGAGCTTACCCAGGGTAACGTTTCAAAGGGATTTCACACGCCAGCGTGTGTTTCCGACATGCCAAACAAAGATCGCTTTTTATTTCAACTGTCTAATTTGCCTAGTCTTCATGCTTCTTCATATGCAGTCAAAACACAAACACCAATGCACACAGGGGACTTTTGGTTCCTGATTTAGTTCCTGGGACTCCTTAGTTTCCAGGTCTATTTGGTCAGAAAGGCCCATTATAGTTTTCATCATCACTGTCTATTCAATTCAATTTGAATTGAATGCAATCTGAATAGTGACAGTGCAGACACAGAAATGAGTTTCCAAGCTACGTCATGTTTGCATAGTTTAATGAGAATGACGGTAAATGAATGGATTCTGGTGTTCAGTGATTGGACACCTCTGAGTGGTACCTGTTCCTGCTGTTGTCGAGCCAGCTCCATCTGCTGCTGCTGTTTCTCCAGCAGCAGGGCGGCCATGTTCCTCTGCTCAGAGTGGGCTCCCAGTAGCTGCTCCCTCAGACCGCTCAGCTGGTTGATCATCATCAACAACTGGAGCTCCTTCTCTGCCAGAGACTCTGGGGTACCTGGAGGGGGTCAGAGGGTCAGGTTTCTCTAAAAACTGCTTGAGCACTTGACAAACAGTGTAACAAATTACAAATTTAAAGTGGCTATAGTACTTTTTTTTATAACAGTGTATGATATAACAATGTGAAAATACAATTGTGAGGTAGAGAATGATCAGCTGAATCTGCAGCTCCGCTCGGCTTTACGGAGCTTTATAGAGACTTTCAGCTCGTTGTTTATCTGTCTGGCTGCAAATTTACTGTTCTGGTTCCCTCTCAGAGAGTCTCAGAGTGTCGTTTTCAGAGAAAACGCTGTAAAAAGCCTCTGAACTCGAGCTGCTCAGCAGCAAACAGCAGACAGACGCAGTCAGAGAGCAGCTGCTGAACATAGCGGAGCATCTAGCTGCTGAGGAGCCAGATGTTTCCCTCAGGAGCTGGTGGAGACCAAACACAGAGCTGACAGAGAGAAGACCGACTGACGTCCATCAGGAGACGCAGACACGCCTCCTGACGAAGCGTCATGTGACTCTGTAGCTGCTGGACGTGGAAATAAGCAGCGGTTTGATCACAAGTTCAACGTGTCAACTAAAAGGTGACGACATGTCAATGTTGTGTTCACAATTGGTTTCCGCTGCCCCCAAGTGGCCAATATATGACAAACTGTACTATATACTGGTTACATTTACCAAAAATGATGTACTGTACTTATCATCATCTTATTATAGACATGGTACATAGGGTTCTCTGGGTTGAAACATTCCTCCTTGGTTTTATATTCACTAAAACAACAAGGACATTGGACATTTTGGTTTCTTGCTCATTCTAGCAAGAGGAAACTATCTTTCTTATACTATTATTATGTATTTTTCATCACTTGCCAAAACTACAAGCAAGGACAACTAAAGAGAGTGAAATAATAGAGATAAATAAATACTGAGATACAAAGCAAAACCACATATAAGACCAAAATGTGGTTATGACAGCGGGACAGGGACAATGACAATGGAGGCCGGGTCCCTCTGAACATCAGCTTGTGAACGTCTGCCGCCTGGTGATAATATATATAATTTGGCTAGGCAAGTCTTTCCTCCTGCTTCTGTCTCTCCAGATGTGTCTTTTTGTTCCAACTTACCCTGATTTTAGAAGGAACACAAGATGAAACCAACAATTTTGACAGCAACATTTTCCAAAAAGTGGTTTTCCAAATTACTGCACACAGCCAGGTATTGCTTTTGAAATGTGTAACAAGTCACAAGTGTTATATAACATTTTTCAATTAATACAGTAGATGATGGTCATGGCAAATATAAAGCAGATATATCTAACAGTAATGTGTTGGAAATAATGGTATATAAGTGGTATATAAACAGTATAAAGGTGTTGGTAGTGTCTGACAGCTGACCTTTCAGTTGTCCTGCCCCCACTGTGCTTTTATCCAGAAGTTTCTCCTTCCAGTCAGCATTCAGCAGCTTCTCAATGGTAGGCATTACTGTTAACAGGACACAACAGGTACTCAGCAGAACCACACTGGGCTGCACTAGATGGCGTAAAAAATATTTTCTGTCAAATAAAATCCATCTGACACCAAACTACTTTCTCAGCCTCTCCTCTGCCTTCCGAATGGCACTGATTGAAGAGGACATTTGAGGTGCCGAAGGGCAGAGGTTGTTTGTGCGTCTGGGAGAAGTTTTGAGTGTTTGAGTGGATCAATATTTGGACAGAGAACAATCCAAGGTCAGCCAGTGAGAACTTGAGAAAAATTTAAGGCGAAGAGTGCAGGCTGGTGAAAGACTTGAAGGCAGGGAGAGTCTCGGGAGCGGCTCACAGAGCAGCCTTTTACGCCGCATGTGAGGGATTCAACAAAATCAGACAAAAAAAAGCACCCGAACCCATTCAGGAACCAAAACAACACCCTCGCTTCGCTAGACAAACCGTCACTTCTACGCATTGATTTTCAGCAGACTGCATTGTTTAATGCTGAATAGCAGCAGAATGCAGTGCACTTAAACACATAATATATGGAGTCGTCAAAGTCTGGTTGGTGGGAAAATTGTATGGACGTGTGTATGTGTGAGTAAGAGAAAAAGACTCCCATAGAAGGAAATAAAACAGGTGCAGAAAGGCGACAGACTGTTGAGGTGCACCGATAGAAATGTTTCAAAATTACTGAGGTGAATGGTGAGTACTTGTTGAGGTGAATTGAGTGCAAGTCAGTTTTCATTTTCTCATGCTACTGTAGAAACAATATGTTGTAAAACATTAATAAGTGCATAAACTGCAGTTTTCATTGATTTGATCAAATGTTTGCATATTAAATACTATAGACACTATGTGCAGAGTGGGAAAATGTCCAACTTTGGCGTCCCCCAGTGGTAGCGCCCTTGCTGATTCAACCCTGGGACACTGAGATGAACGGACTATAACAAACACAAAGACTGAACCAAATTTCACAGATTGTATCAAACAAAAATGTATGCCATTAGAATAGTTTGAGAGATGTTATAATCACGTAACATTTCTGTACATTGTGACTTTAAACAGTGTAGGTTTAAATATTATAACAGAATTATTTTTAACCTGGATCTCATTTTCATAGGTTTGGCCATTGTTGTAGTGTCTGTGTTTTCAGAGCTCAGCAATTAATTTGGTGTGTACAATGTTATCATAACCGATAGAAACAACGTCCAGAACTACAACAAGACTAAGGGTCTACAGCCATGCTAGGGGCCGTGTGAGGCCGTACTTAGGCACAGCGATGCTTTGAGCTAAATGCTAATGTCAACATGCTAGCATGTTGACATTAGCATTTTGGGTTCGGGAGGCAGACACCATCTCCACATTTAAGAGTAGGCTTAAGACTTTCCTCTTTGATAAAGCTTATAGTTAGGGCTGGCTCGGGTGAGTCTTGAACCATCCCTTAGTTATGCTGCTATAGGCCTAGACTGTCGGGAGACTTCCCATAATGCACCTCTTTCCTCTCTCCTCCTCTCCCTCTCCATCTGTATGCATGTTTATCCCATTACTGCATGTTACTAACTCGACATCTTCTCTCTCCTGTAGTTTTGTGCTTTCTCGTTTCTCTCCTCTCTCCTTCTGTCACTTTCAGCAGGTATTTCTGCCTCCAGAGCTGCAGAGTCTGGATCTGTGGTTGTGGGCCACCTGCTGCCCCCGTGTTCCTGCTCAACAACTGCTACTACAGTTGTTGTTATTGGCTCTGTTACTGATGCTGACATTATTCTTCCTATAGCTGTCATTCCTATTATTATTAATGTATTAATATTAACACTACAATTACATTTCTACTATTTTAAAAATTCTAGATAGTATTTGCATTGTGCCTCCCTCTCTCCCACCCCCTTTCCCAAAACCTCTCTCTCTCTCTCTCTCTCAAAACCCGGCAGCCATCCGCCAACCATTGAGTCTGGTTCTGCTCGAGTTTTCTGCCTCTTAAAAGAAGTTTTTCCTTGCCGCTGTAGCCAAATGCTTGCTCACGGTGGGATTTGTTGGGTCTCTGTAATTAATATTACAAAGAGTACGGTCTAGACCTGCTCTATAGGAAAAGTGCAATGAGATAACTTCTGTTATGAATTGGCGCTATATAAATAAAATTGAATTGAATATGCTATTATGTTCACAATGACAATGCTAACATGCTGATGTTAAGCAGGTAATATTTACCAGGTTCACCATCTTAGTTTAGCTTGTTAGAATGCTAACATTTGCTAATTAGCACTAAACACAAAGTAGAGCTGGAGTTTTGCAGATATTTGGTCATAAACCAAAGTATTGGGCAAACTGAAATTTGACCTGATAGTGCTACAGCAAAAGTCAGGGGATCACCAAAGTCATTTGAATTTATCCTCTAGGGATTGTGAATATCTGTACCAATTTTCATAGCAATTCATTCAATAGTGGACAAGACATTTTAGCCTGGAAGTAGTGTGTACCGACCAACTGAATTACATGGCCATCCCTAGAGCCACGCCGCAAGTGTGTCTAAAAACAATTATAATTATTATGGCCATAATTATCCTTTAGTATTTAAAAAACATGTATCATTATTATGAATCATAAATTAATAGGCTAGATGAAAATACTTTTTTAACTCTGACTTAGTTCACTGACGGATGTTCAAAAAAGGTTTATTCAACACAGCTCTTTGGAAAAAGCTAGTAAGACCCCTTGGGTTAAGATTATTTTGCCAAAATATTCAAAACAGCTTAACAGATAAAAACAGTGTGGTAGATTAGGCCCAATAAAACCAATGAACACTCAGTCCACACAGCCATGGTTCTTCTTCTAAATAACAGGAGCTATGCCTTCAACTCCACAAAGAGGAGATATTCAGTTATACTGCGCCACAGTGCATGTCATTAAATGATCAATACTAAGACAGGTTCTTTTGCCAATCTGAGTACGATTACCTGGCAGCTCTATCAACACTAGTCCTGACACTGCAGAGCAGAAAGTGAATGAGAGACCTTTAGAGCTTAAGAGTTTAGACAAACCTTGCTTGAAGCTGGATTGTCCTTCTGGTCTATCACATGTCCTGGCCTCCTTCAGTCCCACAGGGCTTTGTCTGTGAGGTAGTTCCTTACCTGGAGAGCCCTCCTGTCAAGACACAGAAAGACACCATCAACTGACAAAGCATCAGAGCTGGATAAGGAAAAGTACATGTTTTACTCTGACATATCAATCCGTGACATTTCCTACATTTCCTAAAATGCCTGTCGACAACCTTTCTCACTCTGTCATGCCTTTTGTAATATCCTTACCGAAGGGGAGCAGGAGAGCGGTGGGGTCAATTGGCGGGCCTCCAGTGGATGATTTCCTGACCAATCACGTGAAGGAGACGTCTTAAGAGGTTCAGCATTGGTAATGACTCCCCCGCCTCTGCAGGACTCCTCCTGCTCTACTTTGACACCAACACCTGTCATGCTGACATCCCCCCCGGAGAGGAGGTGCAGCGCTGGAGGGCTGGGCTCAACCATTCTGTTGAAAGACAAACACAGCCCACAAAAGTAGGTGTCATTTCGGTGTGGTGAGGTTTGGGCACTTGCTATGCCAATTGTGATTTGGTAGTTGATATCACTACAGCAAAGAGCTGAGATCAAGATAACAACAGGAAGGCTCAAAGAATCAGCACATACATTTTACATCAGGTAACCCTCTGGAGCACTTTCTTTCTAATAATGTATCACACTGACAAAATGATAATGCAGAGTCATTCCTGCAGGTGCTCACCTCCATATCTGTGCGTTTCATTTCTACCTACTTTGCGTGAAATGAGGACCTCTGCAAGATGAACAAATTAAAACAGCATTGGAAAAGAGCTGGTTAACTCTGTGGGCCTAACGAAATGGTGCTGTGGGTAACAAGAGTCTACAGCCACGCTAGCAGCTCTGTGAGGCTGTGCTTAGGCACAGTGCTTTGAGCTAAATGCTAACAGAAGAAGAAAAGCTGAGAGCAGCAGAGCGTTGAGCTTACCTGACTATTAGTATAGTGATGGATTTAGTACTATGGAGATATACATTATGCTGAATTTATGAAGACAACTAGTATACTGTATATAGAGGGAATTTTGAGTCTGCATCAACAGCAAATCAAGCAGACAGGAAGCTTCCTAACTAAAATATGATCAAATATATTTATAAATCAGAAGAAATTTGAAATATCTTTAATATGAGTTTGTTTCAAATAAAGGCCTGGTTCTCTCTGCAGTTTAATATTTGGCCGCTATTGAAGAATTTACTGTAGTTAAATTTCACTTTTCTGTAATTTAGTGCTGCAAATTACTTTAATCATCCCAATTACAGAAGGTATAAGGAGGGTGACTCCAATGATGGATTTCACTGCCACCACTGTCTTCCCCTCACAGTGGACCCTCTTGTTAAGGCGATGCAGATCAATTTATGAAAACATCACCCAAAATCTCTTCACATGGGCCGTCATTGGTGTCTGATGTGTGTCTTTCAGGATCTGTTTCATGACAGCAATTGAGAACTGCTGTTTTAGGTCACTGTTAAAGTCAAGGTCAAGGGTTAGATGGTGGTTGTGTTACCACCACCTAAAGTCACAGCCAAGCTTATTGTCTAAGTGTGTGTGTGTGTGTGTGTGTGTGTGTGTGTGTGTGTGTGTGTGTGTGTGTGTGTGTGTGTGTGTGTGTGTGTGTGTGTGTGTGTGTGTGTGTGTAAGTGAGACAGTGAATAATAGGAGGTTATAGGGGAGGGAGACAGACAACACCACAGTGAGGGAGAAAGGGAAAGAAATGAAGAAAGGACAGGTTGAGCGAGAGAGGTTTGAACCGCAGTGAACTTCAGGCTTGTGCGTGTGTGTGTGTGTGTGTGTGTGTGTGTGTGTGTGTGTGTGTGTGTGTGTGTGTGTGTGTGTGTGCGTGTGTGTGTGTTATTTCCCAGCTCTGCAGCAGGAGGAAAGAAAAACACAGCAGACAGCAGAACAAAACAAACAGAACACACAAGGGCAAAAAGTGCACATATATATTAAGAGGCAGAAAAAAAGCCATTGTTGGAGCCGGGGAACAAAGGAAGCCGGGACAATGGGGGAGAGGCTGACAAAAGCCGCCGGCCGCAGGAAACAGGCCGGATAACAATGCCAGCGGAATGTGCCGACCAACTCGGGAACACGGCAAAAAAATGCGGAGCGCCACCGTTCTGTGGAAAGCATAATAATGATTAGAGCCCCCCTCCAATTCACCCAGCTCTCCCAGCCTGCATACTGTGATTCTGAACAAAGCCACCTGTCTGCCAGGGTCCAAGGCTCCAAACCTCAGTGATGTATATACATGTGCGTGTGTGTGTGTGTGTGTGTGTGTGTTTAGAGCTGTACCAATAAAATACAAAGTGAGACCACCTCATCTTCTACAAACCGAGATGCATTGAATTCGACTTCTGTGGTCGTGCGGTCACTGCTGGAAATCTTCTCCACACGGGAAGTGATGAATCAATGAATCAAGTAGTGCAACACAAAAGTGTCTTCAAAACAAGAGTGACAAGAGCTCTGGCAGAGAAATGTGGACTGAATCACCAGTCACACAAAGTTAATGCACTCTGATTGACTGTATTTCTGGGTGACAGCTCAACACAATCAAACTATTGTTCTTCTGCACTGAAAACCTTCATAGAATTAAAGGTGCAGGGTTGTCTTGGAAGTAAACAGTTATGTTTACATTCATTGTTTCTCACCAAACCACACTGTGTGTGTCCTTGAGCCCTAAGAAACATGTTCAATCCATTTCCTCCCTCAAATGCAAAGCTGTTTGTTTATGCTGTTTGAAACCTGCATTGTTTATTTACTTATTGTTTACATCTACCAACTGTCAATCAGCGGAATAGGATGACACCGTTGGCAGGAATCACATCACCCGCGTGATGACCCCCCCCCGCCATGCTCATGCGTGTACATGTCATCCTTGTGTGCTTGCTAATAGAGCACAAGATACAAACAAAACAGGGACCCACTCATCACACCATTGCTCCATAGCGCTACTAGTGGTCAAAAACTCCTCAGGGTACCTTTAACTTCTACTGTAACGCTGCCTCCTAAGTAAACTCCCTCAACTACTACATGAACTGCTACTGCAACTACAACTACATCAGGCACTTAAGTATTATTTCAGTTATTAGTATTACTATATATGTATGTATCTTTTTTTCAGAAGAATAAAGGAAAAGCCAGACAAAATTCAGGATAAACGGGAACAAAGTTTCTACATACCCTTGCCATGGATTTCAATATATGAAGCTGATCTACTTGAATTTTTTAATCAATGCACCTTTCACTGCTTGTTACTTCCTGCCCAGAAACCAGGTGTGCACCTTCACCAATAAGCAGAGCCACATTAATTGAACAGCCTCACGGAGTTTGCATGGTGCTCCCCTACAACCAGGCAACATGAAAAAAAAACTGCATTTCAACACAAAGCCACCTGCCTGCCAAAGCTCTAAACCTGCGTGAATTGTGTGTGAATGTGTGCATATTTATACCTGTGTGTGTGTGTGTGTGTGAGTGTGTGTGTTCAAACTCTGAATCATAATAAAACCATTTCACACAGCTGATGGTAACTAAAAAGCCCTGTAGCACATTAAATACAGCTGCAAGCGGGGGAACAACGGCACTCAAACGCATTTGATGCCACCTGCTTGACTACTGTTGACTTTGAACATAATATCACACTCAGTTATTTGTGGTTGTGTGTGTGTGTGTGTGTGTGTGTAGGTGTGTACTTGTACTTGCTACATAGTGAGGACTGAAACGTTTTTTAACTACAGAGTGAGGACATTTTGGCTGATCCTCACAACTTCAAAGGGCTGATTAAGACCTGGTTTTCAGGCTTAGGTTAGAATTAGGGTTAGGACAAGGGTTAGGGTTAGGCATTCAGCTGTGATGGTTATGGTTAGGGTAAGGGTCTAGGGAATGCATTATGTCAATGACGGTCCTCACAAAGTTAGAAGTACAAGCATGTGTGTGCGTGTGTGTGTTTGGGCCAAAGTCTTGTTTTCAGGTCCAACACTGAAATCAAACTGAAACCAAAAAAATCTGTTTTCGTGTCCCGTGATCTGAATGCTGTTTCCAACACCCTGACACTTCATCTGTGGAAACCTTTGGAATAAAACATGGATCAGTATCAGCCTGATCCTGTCTGACTGCTATTTTCAGGTGTGGTGTGTGGTTTTGTGGAGCGTTAGGAAGGAATGAGGATGGAGGGATGAAGACAGAGAGGTGGGAAACTGTTTAGCCAACACTGCAGCAGCCGCTGGGTTCATTGTATGATGGGGGTGGGGGTCTGGCAGCAGTAACACACAGAGTTTTGTCCCACACTGGAAGTTATTCCTGGGTCTCCCCTCCACGTTCCACAGAGGCTGGACTGTAGAGCTGCCACAGGTGGCTTTCACACGCCTCTGCACAGACCGAGTGTGTCACCCAATGCAGAGGTATGCACTGAATCTGAGCGGCAGAGCTGTTGACAGCGAGGAAGGCGTCAAGGTGTGTGTGTGTGTTTTACGAGCACAAAGGGTGTTTTTTCAAACAATGCCTTCAGCGTCTTAGCTAGAACAATGCAGACCAGTCAAGATTATGGCTTTCCTCCACATCAGTCTCATCTGCTTAAACACACACTTAGCTTATCTTACCAACTGCACCCATGTGAAACCGTACCTTGTGTATGCATGTACGTAGTGTGTGTGTGTGAGTGTGTGTGCTGCATGATTTGAATAGCATTGCCTTCCTACGAGGTTATCTGATTGAGGCCTGTTTTCCAACCACCTACAGTGTTGTTCAACTTTTATAGGCGCTCACCACATGCCACTAAGAAATCACAATAAAACAGACCTCAGAGCAGCTGTAAGCTAAACAAAGAAGAACAAAGTGACCACAGAACTACTGTTAGAAACTTCTGCAACTATTTTCTCACATTAAAAATATACACAGCTGAGTAAATGACTGACTGTAGTGGTGAGTTCAGCTCAAACAGCACATAAACCGCACAGGCAGGTGAGACTATTTTATGCTTCCAATGCAAATCAATTTGTTTTAGTAATCAAGCATCGTTTGTTTTACAAAAGGCGTGTGATGAACATCAGTCAGCCATGAACATAGTGACGCCCGTTTCTAGGAAATTCCTAAAAGACAAGTGAAAGTGCACTGGAAACAAATGCTGGCTAAATGTACAGTCAGTCGCTGAACTGCACTTAAAGCTGCACTAGTATTAGTATCAGTATTTTTTAGATTAGCCACGGATCGAATGACTATGCGTAATGTCAAAGGGGTTGCTTGTAGTGACAAACCCGCGGAGAATGATCTTAATTAAGTTCTAGTGAGCCTTTTAGCCACTTTTAACTTGTTGTTGTGGTTTTCAGGCCCACAAACTCAAAGGAGTGAATATTATCCTCACATTCAGCTGGTGGTGAGAAACACAACTCCAAATGAAAGCTAGTGTTGCTGTCTGTCTGTTAGATGTATATATAGGCAACGTGTTAGCCTTAACAATTTTACAAGCTGATAATAGTGTTCTAGGCTTGTTCTGTTGCCAAGTGGCCAAAAATCTAATTTACTGCAGCTTTAAAAAGTAAAACCTCAACTGATTGATTTGATTCAAGAATCAAGCATCATTTGTTTGATAGCACAATATCAAACAAATGATGGTGTGAGGACCGAAACGTTGTTAATAAATAGAGTACGAGTGATTCTTCGTCTTTTTCGCCGTCAGAAGTTTTTGATACTACGCGTCTGCTAATAAGACTTTCTGGTGCACAACAGCTTTGTACTAATTGTTATCAGCTGGGAAATCTTATGAAAAATCCCCGACCCAAATTTGGAGAATAAAACCCGAAACTATACGCATGGCTAGATAGCACTAGAGTAAGACGTTTCTTTTGTGATTTGGGTGAGCCGAGCCTTTTAAAGAAGCCCATTGTGGCTCACGGTAACGGTCGTGCTGTTACAGGACTCCACTTGTCCCGTCCCCCTGTGTGAACTGAATGCTCCTGTCGCAGCGGAGAGGGAGGCCATGGAAGAGGACGGTGGACGGAGGGAACATGCCTCTGTCTTCAGATAAAAATCAGCTCCTCTCCGACAAAACTGAAACCATACACTTCCCACGACACAAGAATCACTTCACACAAAACCTTCAGTTACCCAACAAGTTGTAACACGTAAAACCTAACATCCCCCCCAGGGATTGGCGATGTAAATCCCTTCTGTTGTTCTCCCTTTCTTTTCCTTTCTTTTCTTTTCTTCCTTTGTTTGCTTATTCTTTCTCTCTGTGCTTTTTATCGTCCTCGTCGGTTTCCAACTAGAGCCTGAAGCAGAATAGCAGAGTGCCGGGAGCCAGCCTCGGCAGAAGAGAGCAGCGGGATAAAGTGTTAGACATCTGAAGAGGTTTACTCGGTGATAAACAAATAAAGACATTCTCACTGTCAACTCTGAGAGTGACAGCTGTAATGGCAGCTGTAAGGTTCCCTGCAGGAACGTACCAAAGACAGAAAATCACAACCGGCTCAGTCAGCTGGCTCAAGCAACAGTCTACCAAACTAAAAGAAAAGAAGCAAATGTAAAGTATCTCGCACCCAGAGCTTTGCATATTTCCACAGCCAGTCCCATCACACTTTGCCCCCGAGTCAGAAACATTTGCAATGAAATTTCTCACAGATTGTTCAGTTAGTCAGCATTTTGTGACAGAGCTCTCATAGTAAGTTTCCAACCTGCTGTGCAGTCGTGTTAAGACAAGTGTCAACTGATGCATAAACAAATGTTTGGGAAATGTTTCACAGTTAGCAGTATTTGCTTAGGGATGATAAAACAATCCAGCGTTCCACGCCAGCTAGTACCTGTCTGCCCACAGGGCCTGGCTGGGGCTGATCACGGCAACAGCCTCCAGCAAACTGAAACATCATCTCCCATCTTTTTTAAAATCTGCCCGTGACTCATCTGGGTGCTCTTAACCTGCATCTCCTCCTTTGATTTAAAATCCGTGAGGATGTCGCTTTGCTTGGATTCAGCTCGTCAGGGAAAAGTAAGCAGAACAGCTGCCAAAACACGTCAGTTCAGGAAAAACAGAAAGAAAGAAATACAAAGTAAACCCTTTCAATGTCTAAAAAACCCATTTCAAAGGACATACTTAGTTCTCTCATGCCTCCATCTACTCTGTAGTTTGCTGTACTGACCTGGTAGGGAGGAGTGGACGTGAGGAGATCCAACAGCGCTCCCTGACTGGACCAGAGCTGCTGACACAAGCCATAGTGACTGGCTCTCCCTCAGCAGTAACGCCTGTCTTTTCTACTCTTCTCTTACCTCTGACCCAGCCAACCCCTCCCACCCCCCTTCTCCTACCCCCATCGCTCCTCTCAAGAGGGGAAGTACAAAGAGCCTCTTCAAATCCCACCGTACAGGGGCTTCATTTGCATAATTAGCATGCTGTTGCAGGTAACCGTCGCTGCAGCCCCGATGTGCGTGATACCCAATGAACATCAACCCACCAACAGGTGTTACAGCAGTCATCGGCTTCAGACACTTTCTAGCAAATTGGCTTCGTCCTCGATTATGATTTCCTGGACATGTGACTGAAACTGGGGAAAGCGAGAGAGAGAGAGAGAGAGAGCAACACGAAGATAACGACGTGAGACAGACAGACTCCATTGTTCCTGCTGTTTAATATCATATCAACTGAGAAGTGAAGAACCTGTCAAATTTCAACCCAGCTGTTGTCACAATACGCCGATTATTAAATCAGAAATGCACTACGAAGTCCTTCTTAAAGCCGTTTCTGCTTCTTCTGCTTGGTTTTACTTGACTCGCTGCTTCTGTGGCAGATGACTATGACTGGGTACATGACAAATGCTACGTTCTCATTTTAAGCTGCAGGAAATGCTTCATCATGTCTGACAAACTTTATCTTTGTATGAATGATTCTGGTCCAGCGATTCCATTTAGCTGTGTTACTCCTGTCGTCTGTGAAGCCTGGCTACAGCTCTACCTGCAGTCCGTCAGTTTTCACGCTACTCATTTAGTCCATTAAGACTCTGTGACTCTATAATGACTCTTATATACTCTTATATGACTCTTCTTCCGGCTTCCCCCTTCATAATGTAAAGAAAAGAAAAACACACAAACGCTCTACGTTGCGCGAGCTATGTGTGCTTGTGCTTTATGGGTGAAAGTCCTGTAAAGCTCCAGTTATCTTTCCCCGTCCGCGTAGCCGCGAGGGTCATCATCAGCCCAAGACCGTGAGGGGGCTGAGGGGACTGCAAACGAGAACCATGAGCGGCGACTGCACGTGTGAACACATCCGCCTATGCAGACACGCAGTATAGTATAAACAGAACCGCATGTGCATCCGCTGTCTGTGTGTAGTGTCCCGTTCGAGCCTTTTTTGGCATCGACCGTTGTCGAGTTGTGTGCATTTGAGAGCACGAGCTACTGTGCTGACCACACACTGAACGCTCAGTGTTCAGTCTATGTACTGTACATAAATCAGCAAACTTCTCTCATCACACTGACAGCGCTCAAAATTAAGGATGTCCCGTTGTCCCAGGGACAATAAAAATAGCACCTGGGACACAAAGCTATGGTGTCTGGGACGATTCTGGGACAACAGAGAAACTTATCATTACCAATGACATTTTTACGTTTATGCGTCATGGAATATCCATCCATCCATTTTCTACCGCTTGGTCCCCGTTAGGGGGTCGCGGGTGACTGGAGCCTATCCCAGTGACTTTGGGCCTTAGGCAGGGCACACCCTGGACAGTGGCCAACTCGTCGCAGGGCGAACACAGACACAGACAAGGACAGACAACCATTCACTCACACATTCATTCAATACGGGCAATTTAGAGTTATCAATTAACCTACACATGCATGTCTTTGGACGGTGGGAGGAAGCCGGAGAACCCGGAGAGAACCCACGGTAACACGGGGAGGACATGCAGACTCCACCCAGAGAGATTGTGTGATGTTGGTCTGGTCCGGGAATCGATCCCACGAACCCACGATCTCCTTATTGGGAGGCAGGAGCTCTAGCCGCTCTGCCACCGTGCACCCCCGTCATGGAATATGTATCATTTTAATTTCTAGGTGTTCAAATTCCAAAAATGTGAGGTGGCACGGCACAAGCTCTACGCTACGTCACACACACGCTTACACATACAAAATCAGTCATAGACAGAGAGCAGAGCGGCCAACGTGGCGACTTTCTGGCGAGATTTAGAGACTTTTCAGACCCTCTTCGTGACTTTGTGGCACTCTTTCACCTCGGATGTCTGGATTAGGGTGTTCTGCAGCTTGTAAATATGTGAATTGCTTTTTTACTTCGAATGTACGACGTCCCCGTAGTGAGTTTGTGATTATTTGGCTAAATAATAATAATGTTCGGAGTGTGTGTATGTAAATTTCCCTCGCCATATTTGCACTACAGTTAGCAGTGATGCATTTATTGATCAAACAGTTAGAAATAAACAAGAAACAGTAACTCAGCCAATGACTAAAAGAGTAATGAAAACTGACTGTGGCCAAACACCTCGGTGATTTCATTTTTATATTCACATATAAGTGCAGGGAACAAAGTTTATATTTAATAACTATATTTATTATGTAGAATGAAAAAAAGAGAGCTTCAATTTGGGACAATGGTCGTTAAGTCTGGGACAGTTGAAAGTAGAATTCGGGACAGCTGCGGGACACTGAGAAACGAAGCTGGTTTCGAGCCCTGCACTCTGAACAACTGAGATCCGGCATAAAAAACGGCAGTCGCCTCTGTGATGTGCTTCCAGTCTGTACTGCGACACAAGATGGGAGAGACACATTTCACCAGAAGAGCCGATGTTAAGGTCCTTACGCCGACTAACTGAAAGAAGTCACTTATTGGTTATTGGTAAACAACTAACCCTGACATGAGGTGTTAAAGATGTTAAAAACTTGGCTGAACTGCTGCAAGTCCAACATTTTGTCCAGAGCTTAGCAACTGCAAATTCAGAGCAGTTTCTGATAACAACCAGAAATTCCAGCTGACGAAGAGCAAGTGCCCACCAAAACGAGAAACCCTCACAATCCCGACTCCTGAACTTCAGACATACACAGATTTGTACTGGGTCGACACACCTTTTCATACTGTTTTCCAACAGTTTACCTCGCTTTTATTCACCACTCCCTGACTGACTTTTAGCTTTTCAGGGAAATTTCCAGAACACTTGAAGTGAATCCTCTTAAGATCACACTGACAGATGAAGTCTCAAAGAATTGTGTGTGTGTGTGTGTGTGTGTGTGTGTGTGTGTGTGTGTGTGTGTGTTTGGGGTCTAGAATTTTTTATTGGTAAGGTCAGTAAGACGTCCACACACACACACACACACACACACACACACACACACACACACACACACACACAGAGTTGTGGAACAAAGCACCCTTGCGTTGCTGACTGGGCCTCATTACAGAATGAGCTCTGAGGACTGGAGACACAAAAGCCTTGCCCTCTTCTCCTTTCCTTCCCCTCTCTTCCTCTGTTCTCTTGGCCTTTTGATGTCAAGGGTACTGAACCACATAGTGCATATCCGAAGAATAAGCTCATCAAGAATACGCACTCAGTTTCCTCATTTTTTGTGAGTGTGTGTGTGTGTGCTGAGAAGCCCTGATAAGGTGCTGTTGTTCTGTGGTCGCTGCTCAGTTCATCACACAAAGAGCAGTGTTGGGAGCTCCAGCGCTGCGAATGAGTGCGATAGAGACATCACAAAGACTACATTTTACTCCTCTTTTCCTCTTGGAGTTCAGGGGCTGCCCCATAGAGGCCCGCCCCCTGCACACACACACACACACACACACACACACACACACACAGCTCCAACACATGTCTGTCTCACACTTCCAATTTCCCCGTACCCAGTGATGCCAGAAATATTAGATTAATACCAGAAGAGGTCGAAGTTACATAAAGAAAAGGCCCAACGTGGAGTGAAGAAATAGAAAGTGTGATACTGATTCATTAACAGTGAGCGGCAAATTCATTGATACGGACGTGGAATATTTTTCTGTTTCTGATGAAAATTTTATAGAAAATGGCAGCTGTAGTAAATTTGAGCAAGTAATTAAAAAAAAAAGTCATACATCAGGGGAAGTTCCTAATCGGAGCTACGTGTTTGGGATGAATAAGAGCACATCCACCCAACACAGCACGCAGACACAAAAGGGTTTGATGTGTCAGGGAGACAAGGACGAGGATGGCAACGCAGTCTAGTGAAACTGAATAATAATATTAATAATCAGCTTTATTTGTATAGCACCTTTCACACAAGAAATGCAGCGCAAAGTGCTTTACAACAAAGAAATGACATGAGACAGAATGAACATAGAAACGGATACAATTCAAATAAAGCTAAAAAATAGAAAGCATAACATCAGATGGAAAATAATAATAATAAAGTTAACAACTAGAATGCATAGAATGCATAAAATCACGTCAAGTACAGCATTTGAACAAACTTCTTCCCGTGCAGAGTGGTAGCAGGAAGGTCACGGCTAATTAAAGGCTGAAGTGAAGAGAGAAGTTTTCAGCCGGCTTTTTAAAAATATTACTGATTTCCCTGATCTTAGGTAGTGTGTTCCATAGCTTTGGGGCGTAACTGACAATAAGAATAATAATAACTTTATTTGTATAGTATAGCTCATGCTTCACAAGACACATCATGTCAATAAACAACAAAGGCAACAGAAGGAAGAAAGAACATGAATAAATAAACAGTTTGATAAATGATACCAGCAGCGTCGAGCCAAATTAAAAGCCAAGTGATTTCTTTTTAAAAATGCCAAGGGAGTTTGCTGTCCCGAGGTCCAGGGGGAGGGGGGTGCACCGTTTAGAAAAACAGGAAGCAGCCTCGCCACATTTCTTGTGGGACACTTTGGGAACTTCTAAAAGAAAGGCGGTGGACGATCTGAGAGGTCTTGTTGCGTCAAACGTTTAACCCCCCCAGCGTTCAGTTTCACTGGCTTGGACTTGGGTTTGGGCGGGGTTAAACAACACCAGTCTGTTCATAAAAGGAAAAGGAGCTACCGAGATACGTTTCTTAGCTAACAAAGTCACGAGGGCAACAGTTTCACGGAGATAAAGTTCTCTGTAGGAATGAGTCCAGCTTTGTTTTAAGCTCTCAGCATGTTTTTTATCAAATATGAACATCACTTACGATCAATCAAAGAGAAATCGCTTCGAATTTGCATTCTTTTCAAGGCGAAGGAGTGGTGGGGGTCAGAGTCATCCCACCTTGACTTGCTCCGAGCACGACTGCACTTTCCTCTGTGTTCTAAGTGACAAAGTTGTGGTTTACCTCTGCGTAGCTTTACGTAGAGTCAGCTTTGGTTTCTCTTTTGACGTTACCTTAGCATCGCCAGCAGTAGACACAACTGCAGCCCACAGCAGTGAGCATGTAACCATGTAAACAGTGCTGAGGTGGCTTTGTGACGACCCACAGTTTTAACTGTGTATCCACATCACACGAAGCTACGCACTTAGCTGTGGGACATGTTTTACAAAGTAGCATGATTTTGATGTTCAAGTTTTCTTTTCTCATCTTTGTCTCAAAGTAAAAGGGGATGAAGCCCGTCAGATGGAGCAGCATGTGCAAAGCAGAAGGATGAACACATTTGTGTGAACGCTAATTGGAAGTGAGGGCCCTAGTCTTCACGCACTCGTCCAATACGAGCGCCACGACTACTTGTGCGGGTTTTACACGCACAGAAATATCACTGCACAGAAAACAACAAGGTGGAAGACTCGAGGGTTCCCAGCCTCTCCAGAAGCAGTGGACTGCAGCTGCTGTGCCGCTTTAATGCAGTGAAACATGGACACGGACCATCCATCCATCCATCCATTTTCTACCGCTTGGTCCCCGTTAGGGGGTCGCGGGTGACTGGAGCCTATCCCAGTGACTTTGGGCCTTAGGCAGGGCACACCCTGGACAGTGGCCAACTGACAAGGACAGACAACCATTCACTCACACATTCATTCAATACGGGCAATTTAGAGTTATCAATTAACCTACACATGCATGTCTTTGGACGGTGGGAGGAAGCCGGAGAACCCGGAGAGAACCCACGGTAACACGGGGAGGACATGCAGACTCCACCCAGAGAGATTGTGTGATGTTGGTCTGGTCCGGGAATCGATCCCACGAACCCACGATCTCCTTATTGGGAGGCAGGAGCTCTAGCCGCTCTGCCACCGTGCACCCCGGACACGGACCAGTTTTTTGTTATTATGTCTGTCTCTATAGCCGCAGGAACGGGTTTTGAGCTTGAACATCAAACATCAAACGCACGACTATAATATCAGACAAACTTCGAGCAAAACATATAGTAAGGCAAAAACTATCAATATGAAAACAGCATACCATACTCATAACCACGACTACAGTGGCCCAGCACAGTGTGCTGCTGCTGGTTATGAACTGCGTTTCAAGTATTTTGTTCATGCTGGAGATAATGAGAGGCCGTCTAAATCCTGACACAACAGATCAACACAGACAGCAAACTAAATACTCGGTTCAGTTCGGTTTTATTTATACAGCGCCAATTCACAACAGAAGTTATCTCCCTGCACTTTTCCCCTGGATGTAAACTCTTTACTCCAATACTCCCTACTACTACTACTATAGACCAACTGTAAGCAAAGTGTGCATGGTAAGGTGCACTATGTAGGAAAAATGAAACAAAAATAGGATAAAAATAAAATAATAAAAAATAATAACTGTACCATCAGCGACCTGAGTCATTTTAGAAATCCTGAAACAGAGCTTGTGCGTCTTGGTGCACGTACACAATACCAAGCGAAGGGGAAGCCATTCGTAACGCCGCTCCACAGGTTCCTCTGAGTACAGCTTGACCTACTTGTACCTTACATTCTTTGCCACTTTTGTATTTCTTCTCCACTGCATTTCTTGACAGCTACACTTACTAGTTACTATTTTTTGATTCAAAACAAATGATCATCTTGTAAAATAGAACTGGCTCCATGTTGACCAAATGCACCAGTAGACTACAGGTTATTGAACTGTAATTATAACTCAGTAGTATAATATATACATAACATTTTGTTAATCTACATTATGAGAACTTTTACTCTTGATACTTCTGATTCAGTACATTTTGCTGATAATACATCTGTACTTTTACTAAAGTACCATTTGAATGCACTGCTTTTACTTGAAAGAGATTATTCATAGTATGGTGCTGATACTTTTACTGAATTAAAGGATCTGAATACATCTCCCACTAATGCCGTCCTCTATGAAAAAGCACAATAAGTCACTGATAGTTGATCATTTTGCATTCCATTCACTTTATGACAGTCAGAATTAAATCATTTCAAAGCACAGTTCTGACTTTATATCTTGGTTGCATTAATATCAATCACTCACACTTTATTATTTTTGCTTTCAGACAAATCGAATGCAATTCAGGGTGCTTTAAAAGGGGTTGACTAAATTTAGGTCATAAAGAAATGGATTTAGAGACTAATGCACACTAAAACAGTCAAAAACTTCAGTTCAATGAATAAGACAACAATGAATGAAGTGTATAGTTAAGATAGTAAAAAATAAATAAATCAATAATAAAAGCAAAATATTAATAAAATAAAATAATTAGATAATAATGATAAAATATGTATAAATAATAAAAACATATAAATATAAAAATACTACGTAAAAGCCAGACTAATTAGTTTACGTTTAAAAGCGTAAGGAGCGTCGTGGCTGAACTGCTCTGCTTTGTGGAACCGGAGGATCTGCGGGGCCTTCCTGGTTCGTAAACTAAAAGCAGTTCTGAGAGGTAGTCTGGTGCAAGGCCATGCAGTGCCTTATAAACGAATAAAAGAATTTTAAAATCAATACGAAAACTAACTAGCTAACTAACTAGCACCCCGCACATGAGCCTTGAAACTGAAATCAGAGTTAAAATCACTCGTAGGTTTCTTGCTTCTTGGCTTGGGTTGTGTTTAGTTTGGAGGCCAGTTTCATGATCAGTACTTCTGTTTTATCCTGGCTGAGCTGTAAAACATTTGGTGACATCCAGGCCTTTATATCTAAAATACAGTTAAAAAGTGAGTCATCAGGGGACACGGCCACATAGAGCTGAGTGTCATCAGCATAGCTGTGGAAAGCGATGCCGTGCCTCCCGATGACACTGCCGAGGGGTAGCATGTACAAATGAAAAAGTCACGGTCCTAAAACTGATGCTTGTGGTACCCCACAGGTAAGCTCGTAGTGCTCGGAGGAGTGGTAGATACAATCCATTTACTTCTGTAAAGATAAGAGGTAAACCAGTTACAGTGATCACAGTTACATGGTGCACATGTCTGCTGTGTTTCCATCCTGCTCCAATCCACTTCACAAGTCTGTCTCTCTCTCTGACCGCTCTCTTTCTGTCAAAGGCTTTCTAAATAAGATGTATAAATAGGCTGATGACACAACTGCGCCCTTCACAAAGACACCGAGGAGAGAGAAAAGAGAGGAGAACAGGAGTCTGGCTTTAGTCACGGACGCTTTATTCTCCTGCTTTTCAGAAGCACAGGTTAAAAGGCAGCCATTTTTCTTTTCAAGCCTCCCTCCCTCTCATCCCTCTTTCTCTCCCTCTCGTTCTCTGAAACAGGTCGTCTATTGTGGCAGCTAGCGAAAGGCTACTGTGGCATTTATCAGAGAGGAGGAGGGGGGGGGACAAAACACACTCCCAATAAAGAGATAGAACAAGAGAAAGGGAAGAAAAGATGTGTATGAAGGCCACTTTTTTTCTTCCTTCACAAACCCCCCACCCCCACTCCCTTTCCACCCCCTGCTCCTTCAGGCTAGCTCAGACAAAAGAGGCCCGACTCTCACAATGTGCTCTCTCCTTTAGCCCGGCACACTTTATATCCTCACTCCATTCACCGCTGCTTCTTGAGAGCACCCACGTGTGTGTGCGTGTGTGTGTGTGTGTGTGCGTGTGTGTGTGCGCATGCCTGTGTGTTTTATGGAGTTTGTAATGGTGGTGGTGGGGGTCTATGTTTGCTGAGGGTCTTATAGACCAAGGGGCCAGGGCTCTGAGGTGTTACTATGGAAACGCCTTTGAGCAGTAGGGAGCACAACAGGTGATTCTGATGAGGGCCTGTTCGTCTCAGCATTGAGAACCCGCAGGAGGTCTTTGCTGTGTGTGTGTGTGGCTGTGTGTGTACACGTGTGCATGTGTATCACAAGTATAGCTGCTTATGCTACAAACAACTTAGTGCCATAGGTCTTAACCAGCTCCAATAAGCTGGAGAGCATGTCTGAAGTTGCTGGCTGAGCGACCGCCGTAATGACATGCTGCCTGGCTTCGCACACAGGCCGGCCCACAGGCCTGGCTACGCAGCAGATATATCTGGATAGTGTCTGAAAATAGGAAAACACAGGAGGAACACTGGTGGAAAAATCTTTTTTAATCCATTGACTCTTTTGTTAGTGCTTATAGAGCACTGACAAGAGAGTCAATGTCAAGTCAATTCAAATAGAAATGACATTAAAAGAAAAAGAAGAGAAAGATGAGAGCAGGGCCATGAACAGGAAAAAAGAACAGTAACGGGCACCATGAATTATTTAGGGAATAAGAGAAAATATATATTTAAAGCGGATGTGATCGATATTTTAGAATAACAATGTATCAGATAAACGTGTAATGTGGAAGGGGTTGCTCGCAGTGATCAACCTGTCCGGCCACGACTTCAGCGCTCTCATGTGTTCACCGCTGCTGAACCAAGCTAAAGAGCCAGATACTTCCCTCCGAAATAAGCAGCTGTTGGATCACAAGTTCAATATATCACCCTAAAAGCAAGAGAGTGTAGAAAATGTGTCAGTGTTGTGTTCACAACCGTTGCTCCCAAGTAGTTTATTCTGCCTCCGTCCCACACACACCGTCCTGCTGCCCCAAACACTCACTACAGCGCCACATGTGGATTCATCCGCCGCTGGAAATAGTCCCCAACAGATGCACCGTTTCCTCCTGCTGGAGTAACGTTTGCTAAACACTACAGTGAGCAGCTGTTTTAGGAAATTCCATTTTTTTAATGAAACTAAATATTTGTGACCCGTTTTGAAAGATTTGCATCTTCAGTAGGAACCAATGGGCTCGCCTGAGTGCTCGCCTGAGTGCTGCAGACAGGCAGAGATGTCTGTTGTTTGCTCTGCTCAGCAGTACGTTTAAAAACTAAGCAAAGCAAAGTGGTAGGAAAGCACTGGCAGTCTAAGTGACAGTAATGTTCAACTACAGGAGCCACTGGAGTGTACACAGCGTATACGCTCGTACAGCCGTCATCTATGGCTTCACCACTGCCACAATATCTACCATCACGCTCAGCTTTGTTTCTTTCTTCTTCCGACACAGTGAGATATACAATACGTCATGCAATTTCTATTTCCTTCCCTGGTGACTTTACAGGTTGGAAACTGCGGTGTTGAGAATGGCGGGGGATCGTGGTCGGCACGGAGATATCTCACTGACTCTCTGTACGGCGAGTGAGCGCATGACTTGTAAGACGTTGTCATGTTCAGATGCGGTGAGCAGGAGATGAAATCCTCTGAGGTCTGCCAGAAACTCGTTTTACTTCACTGAAAGAATGACGTGTAGAAAAGTGAAAGATTTTAAAGACACCGGCTTCTTTCCTTTACCGGGGACTGAAAGAGATATCAAATGCCTAAACGCACCATGAATGATAAGCCATGGTCAAAGAAGTGTTGGAGCAGACTTGTTTTATATGTTGCATGTACACCACAAATGTTAGAGTCAAACAAGCAACCAGCTTATACAAAGCAGGCACATAATGGCCTACTGTCGCTTTAGATTTCACAGATTTTTGAAAGGAAATGCAAATCATGCCACTGGACTGCTGTGGGGCAAACAAACGGTCTCTGGTCATTTGCAAATGACCACACTCGTGTGTGTGCACACAACGCACAACACATAAACAGGCACAGAGTGGGAGTCTTCAAAAGAAATCTACTTAAGGTTTCACAGGACAACAGAGCGGTGTTGTCGCAGGCCAGGGGAAAGTCATGTAAATGAACCAGGAAACTGCCCTGTTTTTATTTGTGTGTGCAGAGCTCACGTATCAATAGAGTGTTTGTGAATTCTCATGATCGGCGCAGAAATAAACAAATCGGCTGGAAAAAGGATGGAAACAAGCCGATCATTCCTTCACCTTTAGTCACGGCAAACAAAACAACATCTGTTTGAGCGCTCTTCTCTGGTGGCAATGCAAATCTGTCGGTTATCGCTGGAAAATGAGTGAAAAGGAGCTGAAACATCAAAAGGCAAACATCAGGCCTTTCTGTCACTGTGGTAGCGCACTGTGTCTAAGTTTGATCAATTCATGTATTAATCCTGCTTATGTATGTCATAATCACATCTTTAACAGGTCTCCATCTAACTCAATCTCACTTAGCTCTGCCATTTATCATGATCATAGCAACAAAACATCCTCTCCAGCGACGCATCCTCTTTTCAGATTTGAACCTGCTGCTTCACGTCTCGTACGCTAAACAATCCGGGCCGTTATGTGACGAGCATAATGAGACAAAAGAGACCTGTAGTTATGGTGCTTTGACAAACATCAGAACTTAAAAACACACACACTTCCCTCTCAACTCTATATTTAATGAAACACACCTTAGTCCTGTAGGAGCTTGTACTTTTGACATCGCGTGCTGAATGAACACACGTGCATTTAACGCAGGCGTGCACACTCAGAAAACTCATGTGTTTTAAATCTTTTTTTTTACATTTCTTCAGGGATTAGAAAGTGTTCAGAACTGCAGGGCAGCGTTCAACAATGCTTCCGTTCTTTCTTCTTCAAAACTGATTTACAGCTGTTGATAAATAGCCTGCCATGGCTGAAAGCGCGGGCTTTGCTCCTGCATTATTAGCACATTATTATGAGCTTATGACAACATTCATGGACGAGTGAGTGCACATTCAAAGCACAGCTGGCGGAGTGCACCTTCCAACGGCATGTGCAGGACAGAATGAAATCCCTGCTTAATCTTCAGCTTTTTACAATAGAAACCTAAACATGTGAATACTTCATTACTGCTTTCACACACACACACACACACACACACAGAGACAAAAAAGGCCTACAAGAGATTTAACCCTGCACAAGTCTCACTCATGCTACTGGTGTGTTGAAGAGTGCTGCGCGTAAAGCAGGAATCTTACCTTGAAGGTGTGTGTTACAGGGTTGTGTGTGTGCGGCTGCTGTCTCTGAGAATGGCCCTTCACCAGTGTAAGACTTGCACTTTATCACCCGCCCAGCGTGAGCCACTGTGTGTGTGTGCGTGTGCGTTTCCTATGAAGTTCCTACAGTCGCCTTTTTTTCTTCCTCTACCAAGGCAACAGGTGGAACGTGTCTGTGAAACGTCTGGTGAAGAACGGGAGGAGGCAGCTCAAAGAGCCGCGCCACCTTTGTGTTTCCTTCACAAAGAGACGGACTCTAAGAGCTTCTCCTGACATGTTTAACATCTCTGCCTATAACCGCTGCTTTTCCTCGCCCCGTTTGCAACAAAGTTGAAAGAAATGAAGACGAGGTGCGCCTTGACAAGGATGACCGAGAAGTTCTCAGCACTTACACTAAATGTACTGGATTTTGTCTTTGTGATATTGATGTACAGAATCATTAAAAACGACATGTTCGTGGGTCGGAAGGGCTCAACGTGAGCAGAACGGGCTGTTACACAATGCAAAAGACTGCGATATCACGCTCGTATCAAGGATGTAACGAGGCATTAACCCGAGAAGAGAACCTCCTTCGCCACCTACGACGCTGAACACAAACATGAGTTTATAGAGTATCAATTCATAGCTGACATCAATAAGTTGCATCAAACTGGCGTCGCCACCTCCACAGCATCTCTGAGCAAAAGACCATCCCGGCTTTAAAATACGGCTGCACCTGCCAGTTAATCAGAGGACAGTGAGAAAGGGACTGCTGGCCACACGGAACAAGTCGTTTCAATGTAAGACAAAGAAAAGACGGAAAGCCTCGCAGCGGAGAAGACGGATGAATGAATGAATCGTTTCAGCTCTGAAAAAACAACAACTTCCATAATGTCAATTTTTCATTTACCACTTAGTCAGCAGAAGTGTAACACCATGTGACCGTGATGACTGAACTATCAATATGTTTTGGTAGCCTACTCCTTAAGCAGTGCAGAGAATAAAATGGCTGTGAGCGCCGATGCTGCGCTTCAGTCGGCCGAGCGTTTCAGCGTTCACAGTTGCTGTGATTCTTCCGAAGGAGACATTGCAGCCACAGCGTTTTATTTAAAGGGATCATAAGGCTTCCCCGAACCCAGCATTGTTCTGTGTGATTGGCTTGGCCTCACACTGCGCTACAGGAGAGGCTGAGGAGCACACACACACACACACACACACACACACCATTCTTCTCCATTGCGGTGTTCCTCTGTGGACTCCTGGTTCAATAGGATTCAGAGAACAATGTCCAGAGGATATAGGGGGTCAGGAGGAGAGAGGGGAAAAACCTTTGTCTGCTCTGCTGCCCTTATGGAGACGTCCGATGTCACATAGTGCACGCGCGCGCACACACACACACACACTTCAACACTCACACGAACAAACACAGTGCAACATATTCAGAAGTCTGATGAAGTATGAAAAAAGAGTTGCATGACTGGGTGTCCTGACAGATGGAGTCCGTTATGTACACCGGAACAGCGTGCAGGCTTTGTAGCCTTCAGAGCCCGGCTGCGCGTGGGTTAGCTTGTTACAGCCCGCTCACCGATACTGGACTCAATATTTGGGAGTTTAAGAAATGCGATAACGATATATACAGAAACACATAACATAATCAAACTTGATATGAATACATTCCACAGTGCAGAAATCATCTCGTCAGTGCTCTCTGGTGGACAAACTATGTAACGGTGGCACAGTTTCTACGTTGCTTCAAACCTGGTTTACTGCAATGTCTTGCTACTTATCGGCTTAGATATACCGACACGATATATCGGCCGATATATCGGCCCGCTCGATTTATCCGTTTAGCTCTAGCTACCATTACTTTTTAATGTTTAACAACCCTTCCTGCTGTTCTGAAGGTATTTCCAGAATCCTCAAAGACTCTAATAACCATCTGGATGAAAAAACATTCCCTCGTTTCTTTCCAAAATTTTAGATTTTAATGAAAAAGTTATTCAGCACAGACGAGTCATTTCTGGCTTCCTGGATAGGAACATTTAGGAAGGATCGAACCTTCCGGCTTCTTCAAAGGTCGCTGGACATTTGTCTTTTAGGAAGATCGGACGGAATGGCGACCCGTGAGAGCCACGAGCTGGGGCCACGTTTGTTACTGACTTCACTGGTAAAGTGGCATGAAGCATAAGCACTGTTGCCATGGTTACCTGGAGTTCAATATAACTTAATCCTGGTTTAAAACGAGGGTTTAACAGCTGACTAGTTTGAGGTGTCCTGATATATGGGTTTAACGCACACCTGCCAGCCAATCAGAAGCTAGTATGTACTAGTACTAGTAACTGTTGCACTCTAAGACGTGAAACATGGATGTTGTTTGCATTACAAAATTATTCACGGTGAAACTGAAAACAGAATAATTGCAATTTTGACAATTAAAACAAGAGAGTTCCTTGCATTAATGTAATAATAAAACGCTTTGGGATTACAAAATTGTGCTGAATTGAAACTATGTAATGAAGCTATTTAAAACGCCTGACTTTCGTGCTCATTTCAAGCTTTATCTGCAGGAGTTTTAGTAGCTCTGTAGTTAGTGATTTTAGCTTGATTTGGCTTTAACTGGTCATTTTAGCTTAACTTAACCCACATGGCCAAAAGTCAGTGGACACCTGAGGTTTCGGAACCTGGCTGCAGAGGCAGGCTTGTCCAGTCAAGTCCTGTATTTAAGAAGTCATTCGAAGTTCTTGTAACATTACTTCACTTGAATGTTTCTATTTAGTTTATTGTTTTTTACTTCTACTCCACTGCATTTCAGAGGCAGATATTGTACTTTTTACTCCACTACATTTATATATCAGGTCAATTTTATCACTAGTTACCTTTCAGATTACACTTACTCATACACTTCCTGTCCAGTGAAAGCCATGTAGCCTAGTGAAAATAAAGGATTCCCCTTTCTGCACCACGTGTGTATAGCACTGCTTTTAAGCTTGAAATTGAATTCAGTATCGCTCTCAGTGTGTTTCAGGTAAATCTGTTTCGCTGCTGTCCACAGTCATGTCCCAGCTGGATCACTAGTGGAACCAGTTAATGAAGGGGGGGACAGCAGGACACACAATAAGCCTGATCGTGGCAGCCATGGACGAGGCAGAGTTCTATTAAATGGTGACACCATCTTTATCACTCTTTCTATCATATATGCATATCTCTATAAATCTCTGGCCCTGGTTCTTTGCCTTGCCAAAACTTGTGTATGGGTAATGGGAACATGGCATATTTAGCTTCGGGATGTGTGGACTGTGAAGGTTTGTTTGTCTCCCACAGAATGCCGCTGCCGAAACACGACCAGAATGTGTCCTCAGTGCACTTTGTGTGTAATGAAAATCCTGAAAGCTTCATAAAGGAGTGCGTTGCAACATGCAGCACGAACCAGAGCCCAACAAATGCTTCTTTAAAATCGGGTGAATGAACAGTGTTCTCTGGGTGACAATCTATGTATTTTACTATATATATATATACATAGTGTCACTGACTAAATTAGCACAAACATAGCTTTAGAATTTCTGTACTGGGATTTCTTACTGATATTTGTGGCCGGGCCACTTTCTTTGCTCAGGGTGAAGTAAGAACTGCTATCACTTAACATCAAGTGTATTAACTGTTGTGCTGGTTTGATTTGGCCAGTGATGACAATGCAAGATTAAATCTTCCAGGTTTCTAGATCTAGATCACAGAGGAGAGCCTACGTGTGTGCGGACAGACCTTTTTATGGATTTGGTGTAGTGTGAAGTTATGTCAAACAGCAATATTAGGCGATCTTGGCTTAATTGTTGAGTGTCCATGCGATCAAATAGCATAATCATGATCCCATGAGGTGCGGGGGTGTCGTTTTCCAAGCTTTGTCTGAAGGGAGGCCCACAGTCTCAACCCCAAAAATAGTTCCAGTTTCTCAAATATAAGGATTTTGCTACTTTCTGTTTTAAGTCATGGTAAGTGAGCATCTTACTGAACATGACGTGTGGCGGCTCCACTTCTCTTAAACTGATTTTCATTAATGCATAGTGCATTAATGAAACGAAATGAATGAAATGAATGTCCCATTTTGAGGACGCCGAGCCTGGTGCACGGAGAGGAAACGGCGCGTGCCCGGGCCCCGGAGCGTGTCGCTGCGAGTGACGCCTGTCGTCCTGCCTGGCCTGATCTACAGTTCAGGCCCAAAGAATAAGGCTCTGAAAGGAGCAGGTGGCAGGGATGCAACACGTGTAGTAGTAATGCAGAACATGTCAGCCCTCGGCCACACACTGATGGCACCAGCTGTGAATGCAGAGAGGTTTGTAATGTGAACACAACTATTGGAAAAGATGATGGCGGTGGGACGTATCTGCTCAAACATTCTCTGACCTCTCTGAAGTGAACTTGCCCGAGACAATGTGACCAGAGCCTCGTTGGCCACGAGAGGCCGGCAGGAGGCTGAGGTCTCCAGCGGTGCTCAGGGCTTTGTGAACTGTGATATGTAGTTTACTTGATGAAACTGTTGCTGTTTTCTGAAATGACTGGTACTCCGACTGTAACGGGGTTCCTGCCTGTTGGGACGAGATTCCATCCCAGGTGCATTTTCATAAGCAGGGAGTTTGTACCCCCCCCGGCCGGTCTGCCCCCCGGCCGGCCTGCCCCCCGGGGGACGCCCTGGCCGCTGTTTATGGACTGCAGTTAAACACGTGGACGCTGTCGATCATATGGTGCAGCAGGGCGATGGGAGCTGTGTGGTTGTTCATTATCTGGAGCATTATTACACGTGAAATGGCTTTTTTGTCTCTTTTTACCGCTAGTGGTAAAGTAGAGCAAAGTTGTTGCAGAGAAGTTGGTCATCTCTCAAATGTAGTATCTTTGGGGTTTTAGATGGTTGGTTGCAAAAAACAAGTAATCTGAAGACATCGCCTCGAGCTCTAGTAATTGTTAAAGAACTTTTTCACCGAGGCTGGGATTAGTGCACTTTAAACTTGTATTCTCTCTGTTTTAAGTGTAACGTGCTAAGCTCCAAATACTTTAGTTTAGTTTACTGTTTTCCTGTTTGTTCAAACAGGCTTGTTCAAAAAAAAGTCAGTAAACGTCAAGCTTCACTTCTCGGGGCCTGCGGCGCGCACATGCTTACATGTACACAGGAAGTAGGACTGAGTCATGTTAAGGACAATCAACAGAATCATACAACATCAGTCCAACTCAGTTGTGTTTAGTAAACTCAAAAATAACTATGATGTAGCATTTCATTCCCCGAGATCAGCACTCAACCCGACCCACACCACCTTTCCTCCTACATGAACCCGTTCACCTGGGGGGGGCAGAGGTGAAGGGTGAAATGCCAAACCACTCCTAGAAAATATCTTGTGTGTGTGTGTGTGTGTGTGTGACAGGAGAGGGTTAGAGTACACACTATAGGGCGGTGCTGACAGACGAGCTCTACATGTGCTCTGTCCTGTTCTGCACTGTGGAGAGCTGCAGGCCCGACGGGAGCGCGTGTGCGTGAGCGTGCGTGTGCGTGCGTGTGCGTGCGTGTGCGTGAGCGCGCACGGCGCCGTTACTGCCCTCCTGACTGGCCCGACACAGAAAGAAAGAAAAAAGAAAAGAAACGAGTGGTGGCAGCAGCAGGTGTGCAGGTGGGAGGGAGAGAAAGGTCAGCCGCTGTAAAGACGAGCACACACACACACACACACACACACTCACACACACACACACACACTCACACACACACACACATACACACACACACTCACACTCACACACACACAAATCTACAACTTGACGTTCAGCACGAGCCCCGCTGTGGCAGAACGCCCACAAGCCTTTACATACGTCCCCTCTGAACTGGTCCCAGACCTGCCGTCTGGCTGTCCACAGGCACAGCTCACACTGAGGAGACCCTAAACCACTGATCCACATTAGACCCTTATTTCTGACCCGTGGGTGGGAGCCCAGGCACCGCTGTCCTGTTCACAGTCCCCATTTCTAAAGTGACCACATGTCATGTCGTGGGACCAGAACAGCTCCACATCGCTCTGCCGCTCTGGGAAACACGCAGGGACGGGGACGGGGACAGGGAGCAGGGACAGGGAGCAGGGACAGAGACAGGAGCAGGGACAGGGACAGGGAGCAGGGACAGGGAGCAGGGACAGAGACAGGAGCAGGGACAGGGACAGGGAGCAGGAGCAGGAGCAGGAACAGGAACAGGGACAGGGACAGGGACAGGGACAGGGACAGGAGCAGGGACAGGGACAGGGACAGGGAGCAGGGACAGGGACAGGGAGCAGGAGCAGGAGCAGGAACAGGGACAGGGACAGGGACAGGACAGGAGCAGGAGCAGGAACAGGGACAGGGACAGGACAGGACAGGACAGGAGCAGGGACAGGGACAGGGAGCAGGGACAGGGACAGGGAGCAGGAGCAGGGACAGGAGCAGGGACAGGGACAGGAGCAGGGAGCAGGGACAGGGACAGGGAGCAGGGACAGGAGCTGGGACAGGAGCAGGGAGCAGGAACAGGGACAGGGAGCAGGGACAGGAGCAGGGACAGGGACAGGAACAGGGACAGGGAGCAGGGACAGGAACAGGGACAGGGACAGGGACAGGAGCAGGGACAGGGACAGGAGCAGGGGCAGGGACAGGAACAGGGACAGGGACAGGGACAGGGGCAGGGACAGGGAGCAGGAGCAGGAGCAGGGACAGGGACAGGGACAGGAGCAGGGACAGGGACAGACAGGGACAGGACAGGGGCAGGAGCAGGGACAGGAGCAGGACAGGACAGGACAGGGACAGGGACAGGGACAGGACAGGACAGGACAGGACAGGACAGGACAGGACAGGGACAGGGACAGGACAGGAGCAGGGACAGGGACAGGACAGGGACAGGGAGCAGGGACAGGAGCAGGGACAGGGACAGGGACAGCAGGGACAGGGAGCAGGGACAGGACAGGGACAGGGACAGGGACAGGGACAGGAGCAGGGACAGGAACAGGGACAGGGACAGGAGCAGGGAGCAGGGACAGGAACAGGGACAGGGACAGGGACAGGGAGCAGGGACAGGGACAGGGACAGGGAGCAGGGACAGGACAGGGACAGGAGCAGGGACAGGGACAGGAGCAGGGACAGGGACAGGACAGGGACAGGGACAGGGACAGGAGCAGGGAGCAGGGACAGGAACAGGGACAGGGACAGGGACAGGACAGGGACAGGGACAGGGACAGGGACAGGGAGCAGGGACAGGGACAGGGACAGGGACAGGACAGGGACAGGGACAGGGAGCAGGGACAGGGACAGGGACAGGGACAGGACAGGGGCAGGAACAGGGACAGGACAGGGACAGGGACAGGGACAGGGAGCAGGGACAGGGACAGGGACAGGGACAGGGACAGGGACAGGAGCAGGACAGGGAGCAGGGACAGGGACAGGGAGCAGGGACAGGAGCAGGGACAGGGACAGGGAGCAGGGACAGGGAGCAGGGACAGGGACAGGGAGGGTGCTGGAGCCTGCTGATAGCCGCTCATTTGCATCTGCCAAAAGAACTGACATCACCCTCCTCACAATCATCATCATCATCATCATCATCTCCCTCCTCATCATCACCATCATCATCATCATCATCTCCCCCCACCAGATAACTGTGAGAGCAAAACTGAAGATGTGCCAGGAGAGGGGAGCTGGTCCGAGTCCGAGTCCAGGTCCGCGGGGTCTGAGTCAGGAGTGTGTGGAAGTTGGAAATTCACGGATGGAATTTTACAACAGTGTCCCTCTCAGCATTCAGCAACATCACAGCGCAGCGTGACACACAGACACAAGTTCCCAACATGGCCAGGATCGGCCAAAGCTCAGGTTCTACACCAAGTGTGCGCTCGAGCCTTCACTCACCAGTCCCGGTGCGAGAAACCAAACTTCCGTCCTCCTCCTCTTCCTCTCCCGCTTTAATTCCTCCGCGCATTCACAGCACGGCGGCCTGGGGCAGCGGCTGCTCGGTCCGTGTGCGGACTTCTCTGCTCCGGTCCTTCACAGGGGGGGAGCCGGTCGGCGGTGGGGGGGCACTGCTGCGGTGCGTAACTGTTTTGGAGACAGAGCGCAGCGCCGCCGCTGACTTTCTACCGACTGCTCTGGGCTTCCGACTGGCACCGTCCGCTGCGCCCCGCGCTCACCTCCCACTTAAAGGGAGAGGGACGGATTTCCAGGTGCTGGGGAGGGAGGGGGGGCAGACAGAGAGAGAGGCAGAATGGGAAGCTAAACTCCTGCTCACATTCACACACAGATCGATCAGCTGACAGCTCTGCTCCTCCTTCAGATCTGTTCACAGGATGTTTACTGCAGCTTAGCTAGTTCAGCTAGTCCACATGGATCATGTTGTCCAGCTTTCTATGTAACCAATCAATCAGTTCTTTTTTCAATTCATCGATTAGTTGTTTAGTTTATAAAATGTCAGAAAATAGTGACAAACTTCCCAGTGCCCAAGGTGTTGGCTTCAAATGTCTTAGGGACTGTCAGTAAATTATTAGGGGGGGTCAGAAGAGGAGGAGAGCAGCGGGGTTTTTTCTTTCCCTGTATTTCCATTTGAATTCAGCCTTCCCTGGTGAGCGCTGTTATACATAAAAAAGACATGAAAATCAGACTGTCCTCACCAGAAAGCGTCCATGCAGGTCGGCTGTGCGGGCAGCTTATTGGACCCATGTTTAGTGTGTTGTAGGATGCGACCTCTAGTGGTCGTGGTAATTATGACGGGAGCAAACCAGGAAGTCAGGTGACGCAGTGCGAGAGACCAAAGTCAAATGAGTCAAAGCTGACTTATTGAAAGTTTGAAGTTACATAACGTTATGCACGCGACTTACGTAACTTAACTTAAGTTTGTTACGCGACTTACGTAACTTAACTTACGTTATGCACGCGACTTACGTAACGTACTTATTTTGTTATCTCTAGCAGAGCACTTCATTTTTTTCACCACTCACTACTTTGCGCTGCATCATAAACGTGTCACATAAAGTGAAGTCTGTAATGAAGTTCAGCATCACATGCTGCGACATCTGAAAGAACCGTTTTGTCCGGAGTAATCGGTTTTTCCCAAAAGGCGAGGTGCTTTTGAGGTTTTCAAATATCATTTTAAGTTCCATTTCACCTCCGTTGTACTGATGTTGCAGCAACACTCTCAGCGACATACAGACCAAAACCTGAGCAAACAAAGCTCCTAGCATGGGCCGAAGCAACTCTTTTGTGTACCCTGGGTGAAATGAGCCGTTAATCTCTTGGTTCCTCTCCTTAAGCGCCCTGTACATTTGGGGGGAAACGTTTCCGCAGTGCACTGAATATTCTGGATGTCTACACTGAATGACATATTCAGACCCCAAACCGTGTTTTTTATGGCTGCACTATTACATCAAATGAAAATATCCTGGATGTCTTCATCTTTTTATATCACTTTCACATATTTTATATGTTGTATCTTTGAAAACAATATGATCTTGGGAACATTGGGAAATGGCGTTTCTAAACCTCAGGCTGTGTCCACATCAGTGTGGATAAATGAGAAAATGTGGTTTGAATTTTATAAGTTTGCTATTCAGGCCCAAATAATCCCAAAACACTTGAAGCTGACAGGAAATGGTACCGTTACTTCATTAACGTGTTGGCTCGGGTCAGTTAGGGATCAGTCTTAAGAGGACAGTAATGGCCCATCACTTACGGAGAAAGGGACAGTTTGATTGGAGTTGCCCCACACTTGTTCCCAAAAAGGATGTGATTCTGCTTCCAAATCTATACGATTAGCAGAGCAGTCAGACTGTCTTCAGCGCACTGGAGCCATACTGCAGTCTGTAGTCTGATGGTGTGTTAATGTACCTGACAGGGTGATGACACATCGCTAGACAATGACTTCCAAACGCTGTGCATCAGTGTTTCTATTGGTCCACTGTGCCAGTTGGCAGGTAACAGTTGGACAAAAGAGAACTCTTAGGGAAAGGTTACGCTAGAAACGAGCTGGTACTGCGTGCCATCCGACTGCGGTAGAAGGCAAAAGTGTTGATAGCTGTTCCAAACGACCGCACGCCAAGGTGGAGTGAAAAGCCAGCCAGCGTGAGACGGGTGCGATGCAGTAAGCAATTAAATATGGGGATCACACTCTGTCAGACAGCAGAGTGTTGCACTCACTTGACAGAAACAGCGGTGTGACGAACGAAAAAATAGAGCTTTAGGGGGAAGTTCAAACCTGCTCGCCTTCTCACCTCTGCACACCTGGCCGGTCTCTGTGGGAAGTGGCTGCGAATGGCAGACTCACAGAAGTAGGCGGACGCAGCGGTCGAAAAGATGGAACATTTGGACAAACGTGGCCGGTTACTCTGCTCCTCTGTCTCCTGCGGTCGCTTTGTGTTTCAGTGTATCTGCTCAAACAGTAGTTGTTGTCATTGATGTCGTTCTGTTATCAGAGGACTCCACAAGTACAGAGTTAAGATCGGATCAAGTTTTAACTGACTGTTTATCAGATGTCTTTTCGTACATCTACGGTCGTCTCACAATGAGACAGAGAAATGCAGCGTGTCAGTGACAACACCTTGTTTCTGAACATTGCTGCAAAGTGGAAGTAGTGCACTTTGTCCGTGATCAACCACACATCGGCGTTTCCGAGCAGCTCAGCTTTCAGCTGGCTTAGTGACGAAAAGCCAAAACTGGGACTGAAAGATACATTTTTAAATGCATCTGCGTTAGTGTGGACGTGTTGTACAGTAAGCTTGTCTTATTTGCATCTGTGTGAATAACGCTGGCAGTGAAGGAGGCAAAGAAGGAAAACAAGCTGACACAACGTCACAAAAATGTGAAGACCTCATATCAAGAGAGAGAGAGAGAGAGAGAGAGAAAGAGTCGGCGAGGTCATGGGAGTGCACACGGTGAGGAGAAGATAAAAGGAGGCGCGGCTCTATGGGGACAGGGAGAGACAGAGAAAGAAAGAGAGGGACAAAGAGAAGGGGAGAGAATGAAAGAGAGGGAGAGGACGAGGTAGAGAGAGCTTGGCCGTGCATTGAGGGAGCTGATGTGCCATTTCTAATCCCTCCTGTTCGTGGCTTTGTGCCGTGGCCCAGCAGGAAGTGGGAGCTGGGCAGACAACAATTAACAAAAGAGCTGTGAAGAATACAATTAGCCATCAATGGCCAACCACGGGCCTTTGTGCCTGTCGCCATGGAGACGGCACAACACCACTATACCGAGATTACAAAACCCTTTTCTACACTTCTCCTTTTTTTCTCTCCATCTCCCCTTTTCTCTTTTACCCTTTCCTCTACTTTTCTCTTTTCTTGCGCTTTCAAACTAATGTCCCTTTTTTTCTCTTCATCTTTTCAGCCTTTGTCTCTCTGACACGCACACACATGTAGACACACTTGTATGTGCATGTGAACACTTGGTTCATGCTGCCTCTGTGTTGTGATGTTCTGCACTAAATGACCCTCCCTCCGCCCTCCGATAAGATAAACGGACCCCTCAGGACTTCTGGATCGTTTTGTTCAGGCAGTCCTAGACAGCGATGTTACGTTTCATCCTGACAGCTGTAATTCTACCTGACTGCAGCCTGAAACTGCACCTTAAAGCTGCAACACCTGGCTGTGAGAGGTAAGCGCCTCCACTGGCAGAAGTTCATAAAGAGTCGGATGCATCTGGCCTTCCCGGAGACTGCAGTTTGTTTCATTATGTCACATTGAGAGGTGTTTTTTTTAGTCCACCCTCACTGATATAAATGGAGTACGATATAACCTTTGTGAAGGCAGGGTTCATATTCTTCTGACCACAATGTAGTTTTAGTCAAATTAGATTTTTGTTGGTTTTTGTCTAGCTTTTGTTTTTATGCCATCTAAGCATTTTGAGGCTACAGCTGCCACCACCTCTGTTGGGCACAGTTACCATGGTTACAGGTGTTGTCCTCGTCTATCGCGAGGTCAGTGGAGAAGACACTGTTTACTTGTCCACAGACACAGTGTCCACGTTACGCAACAGACTGACTCTCCTCAGTAAATCCACCGGTCATTTCCAAACTCTGGCTGTTTGAACAGAGCCGCTCTCTCTGTCTGTCATTCCTGCTCACCTAGCATTAGCATTAGCATGACCTCAGCTACATGTGCTGTCCACTGCAGAGCAGTGAATTATTCAGAACAAGTTACTCGTTCACTAAAATACTGTTCAGTGCCTGGGTTTAGCGTCGGAGGAGGACGTATGGATAGCGTAGTGATATATTTCTTTAGCGAACATCTACAGGCAGATTTAGATGGCTGGCAGTCGACATTAATCCAAGGAAACTACAAAAGAAGGAAGGGTCATTACGCCACTTGGTGCCAAGTGTGAAAACTGGAGCTTTTCCCCACCGAAGTCGAGAGAATGTAAAAATATTCAGGAGGGCTAACGTTAGCCAGCTCTCGCGAAAATGTTTCCTATTATTGTGAGGAGGTGGCGCAAATCGCCAAATTTAATATGCCTCTATAAATCTGGACCTTTATCACTTACCGGCACTTGTTACTTTGTTCGTCAGTGAACTAACCTATATTTGGAGGTAAAACCGTTAACGTTAGTAAGAAATAATCCTCGTGAAGGTGTGAAAGAAACAGACAGGGTTTGAAGAGTGCTTTATTTTTACAGTCAGGGAGCTGCGGTGTTGGTGAGTGGTAGCAAATGTTTAATCGTTGTCATGACTTATGTGTGTGCTAGCTAGTAATATAGGCTCGATGACTCGTACGTATGTGAATCACTGAGGCAAACCGCAAGGCATTGGAGCATACGGTCAAGTCTTAAGGATATTTACCGAACTCTGACGGGCCGTATCATCGAGTCCAGCCATTTCTAATCAGAGCCATTAATACATCGATCTGGTTATAATGGCAGTCTGGTCAGCGATAAGTGTGGAAGCATTTTTCAGCACCGATATGATGGGTTACACTGGGACCCCCCATTAACTTCAGTAGTATGGCACCAAAGTCTGGCACCAATGCAAAATTCGAATGCCGTCACTGATGACCCTTCCTTCTTTTATAGTTTGCTCGTGTTAATCCTGGACCTTACTCGTTCCTTCTGATAGCAACATGAAAGATAGCCTAGATAGACTGAAAGTAACGTTAATGTTACATGTACAGCACATTAGCTTACCTTTTTATAAATGATGTGCATGTTTTCGTAGCTTGCCTCACGACATAGAGGACACCCTACTTGCTGCACTGACACTAAACGTTGGCATTGGACAATGCGGACTCATCCAACATGGATGGAATTCTTAAGGGCGCGAGGTGGTCTGGTGCACAGATACCCAATGCAGAATAAACACAGTTGTGTGCACATTCACCCTTTAGTATATCAGGGTCTTAAGGCTGCAAATGCAGTGAGGCAGTGATCACAACTTCAAAAGCATTCACTGAGCTCAATAGTTTCTGGTTCTCGTCACCTGACTCTATTCACTCTCTATGAAAACATAATATTTAACACATATGCAAGCACTGAGTGAAGCGTTCACCTGAGAGTCTTCTGCTTATAATATTCTAAAGCTTTTCCCAATAAAGACAAAATCTGTTTCGCCTCATTCATTGTATGGAAACATGCAGAGCTACAAAACTTTGACTCCATGATCTGTGGGATGTCATATGTAAAGGGACACCAGGTTGGTTACATGGTGTTTGAGGGAAGCAATTGCGGATGAAAAACTGTCATGTAATCAACCGCAGGCAAGACACGGTATGGAGTAGTAAACCTCTTTCTGCTGTCCTTCTGTTCTCAACCACTTCTGATGTTCAAGGTCAAGCTGGTCAGCAGGTTCAAACCCAGGACCTTCTGGCTGTGAGCCTCGTGCCATCCCCTCTATGAACTGCCTCAGATATTTCAATATTATCTTTTCTTTGTTTGTGTCACCACACCATGACAGCAGTTTTTCTTTTCTGGTCTTCAGTGAGGATTTTGTTGCTGTAGTATTTGCTTTTCACACACCATTATGTGATTTTGTTAATGGCATGAAGAGTTTCAGAACACAATTACATTTCGAGCAGGCATTTACTATTTTACAAACTGAAACATAGTTGTGTTGTTTGTGTCACCTATTCGCACTATTGTTTCTGACAATGCATCCGAACAATGGAGAGACACTGTATGTGCTGGATGCTGAATGACTACCTTCAGTCCGCCAGTGGCAACACAATGTTTTGATTATTATCTTTTATTATGTGTTTGAATCACATAGGCTTAAGTTCCATCTGCCATTTCTATGGCAGCAATGTTGTGTTCTGCTGTGTAATAGCTTGAGAGGCTTTCCTCTTGTTTAAAGCTCTTATGTGATGACTCTCATAGCAAAATATGAACTGTTAACTGCTTAACTTAGAGAAAAGTCTACGGTCCTCATTCTGTGCAAAGATGCACTGTAAAGTTCACAAGCTTTAAAACTCTTTCATTAGTCAAATCGAGTGTGTATCTTCCATGCTGGGCTGCGGTGGACGGACAGTAACACAAAGAGGGAATTTGGTGCTGAAACAACCAGAACAGAAGGAAAAACTCACATAATTTGTCTAACTCAGGCTGCCGAAGCCTCAAATCAGCTTTAGCTGAACTTTCCATTTGTACATGAAACTTGACCCGTATCTCTTACTATGTAATCACACTAGGAGGGGACTGCATCAGGGCCAGTATGGAGATGAGGAATGTCGTTGCAAAAAAAAAGGAAGAAAGAAAAAATGGATTGTTGTCCATATGAATTAAAAGTAATGTGGAAAATGGGAGACTGATTGCACCTAAAGAGTTGTTACAAAAATAGTTTCAATTTGGCTTTTACTTAGGCCTTGTCCACACGTATACACGTATTTTTGAAAACAAATATTTCCCTCTACGTTTTGGTCTCTCGTCCAAACGCAGAGTTTTAGGTCACTAAAATGCAGATTTTTGAAAGAAAAAACGAAAACGATTTTTCACTCTTTTAACGGTTTCTGTGTTTCCGTGTGGACATGACAAACAGAGCATCTGGGAAATGATAACGTCATCATTACTGAGCACGCGCCTGAAACAACAACAGGGGCGGACTACCTCTAGGTCTAATTACAAGTTTACAACTTAATTTAGCATTGCTGCAGCCACCGCTGCCGTGTTAGGTTTTGAGAGAGAGAGAGACAGACAGAGGGGGGGACACAATGCAAATACAAATACTTTTTTTAAAATAGTAGAATAGTAATTGTAGTGTTAATATTAATAAATTAGTAATATTAGGAATGACAGCTACAGGGAAAATAATGTCAGTATTAGTAACAGAGCCAATAACATCAACTGTAGTAGCAGTTGTTGAGCAGGAACACGGGGCAGCAGGTGGCCCAAAACCACAGATCCAGTCTGCAGGAACACGGGGGCAGCAGGTGGCCCACAACCACAGATCCAGTCTGCAGGAACACGGGGGCAGCAGGTGGCCCACAACCACAGATCCAGTCTCTGCAGCTCCGGAGGCAGAAATACCTGCTGAAAGCGACAGAAGGAGAGAGGAGAGAAACGAGAAAGCAAAAACTACGGGAGAGAGAAGATGTCGAGTTAGTAACATGCAGTAATGGGATAAACATGCATACAGACGGAGAGGGAGAGGAGGAGAGAGGTGCATCATGGGAAGTCTCCAGCAGTCTAGGCCTATAGCAGTATAACTAAGGGATGGTTCAGGACTCACCTGAGCCAGCCCTAACTATAAGCTTTATCAAAGAGGAAAGTCTTAAGCCTACTCTTAAATGTGGAGATGGTGTCTGCCTCCCGAACCCAAACTGGGACCTGATTCCACAGGAGAGGAGCTTGATAACTGAAGGCTCTGGCTCCCAGTCTACTTTTGGAGACTCTAGGAACCACATGTAACCCTGCATCCTGGGAGCGCAGTGTTCTAGTGGGGTAATAAGGTACTATGAGAGCTTTAAGATATGATGGTGCCTGACCATTAAGAGCTTTGTAGGTGAGGAGAAGGATTTTAAATTCTATTCTGGATTTTACAGGGAGCCAGTGCAGAGAAGCTAATATTGGAGAAATATGATCTCTTTTCCTAGTTCTTGTCAGTACATGTGCCGGAGCATTCTGGATCAACTGGAGAGTCTTAAGGGACTTATTCTGGCAGCCTGACAATACGGAATTGCAATAGTCCTACCTAGAAGTAACAAATGCATGGACTAGGATGGGCCTGATTTTTGCAATGTTGCGTAGGTGAAAGAAGGCAGTCCTTGAAGTTTGTTTCATGTGGGAGTTAAAGGACAAATCCTGATAACTCCAAGTTTCCTTACGGTGGTGCTGGAGGCCAGGGCAATGCCATCTAGAGTAATTCTATCTTTAGATAATGTGTCTCGGAGATGTTTGGGACCAAGTACAATAACTTCAGTTTAACATCAGAAAGTTGCAGGTCATCCAGGTCTTTATGTCCTTAAGGCATGCTTGAAGTTTAGCTAACTGGTTAGTTTCATCAGGCTTAATCGCTAGATATAATTGGGTATCATCTGCATAACAATGAAAGTTTATGGAGTGTTTCCTAATAATATTGCCTAAAGGAAGCGTATAGAAGGTGAATAGAATCGGTCCAAGCACAGAACCTTGTGGACAAGTACAGATATATATATATATATATATATATCTTTATATATGGCCTTATTTGTTATCTGATTTTAGCATTGTTTTATCTTTTGTTTGATTTTTAATTTTACCTGCAAACTTTTAAGCTGCCCTTTATGCGGTTTCCCTTGCATCCCTATATGTAAATATCTTCCATCTACCTGACTATGCTTTAATGCTTTGCTTTTAACTGTTTGTGTTTTGTAATGCATAAATTAAGTGTATTATTATTTTATGTGTGCCGGGTGGCCCGTATCTATAACACATAGGTCTATAGGACCCTCCCATTGGCACCTGGACACATTGTTGTGGGGAAAAAAGATGAAGATTTAACTTAATCAACCTTGAACTTTGTTAGTAGAGTTAGCCGTGCTTTGAAATGCAATGTCTCCAAGGCAGAACATCTGGAGGAAAGTTTACATGGTCAGTATGTCACATATCTCATATGTCTATCATCAGAAGGCTGATGGATCTGTAGTGGTTGTGAACTTTAAGTCTGAAAACGGTTTCTCTGTAAATTTAAACTTAGATTTTCAGTATTTTACTGTTCGATTTGTATTTCCTCTGTATTTGAATGGTAATATATATTCTGTTTGTGTGCTAATATTACTGTGTTGTTTGCTGTGTTCATATTAAAAATGTCTGAAATAGCTCAGCTGCTTTTATTAGAAAGGCACTTTAACACTGGGGAAAAAAACAAAGGCAATAATAAAGTTGTACACTCCACACAATGGCATATTAATATTCACAAAACAATCAGTATTCATAAACGTGTCCATCCCATTGGTTTGCACATGCTGGTAGGTATGACAGCAGCATTTCAAATGGTGGTTCATGTACTTGTCATAATCAGGATATGGCCTTGGTTGGTTGTCAAAGGCAAGAAAAGAACATTCAGATGAAATAAAACCACATCACATTCAAGAAAAGATTATTCTGACATCTGATATGTCCACATGTTGGACGGAGCGAAACACTATGTCATGGCACCATGCACCTAACCAGGTTTATTATTCACTGTTTGGTGTTTTGGTGACAGACAGTGAAGTTAACTGTGCCAGTGTGGGGGCAGAGGTGCAGTTCCAGTAACAATCAAGCTGTGAAATGCAATTTTCATGTCAATTATTACCAGCATTTGCATTTGCTCACACTAGGGCAGAGGTGGGTGCAAAGCTGCTGTGTTTTGTGGCTTTGCCGTCACACGCGCATGAGTAGTTCCTGTTCAAAGCTGAACTTTTTGTAGATAAGTTGACTTACTGATGTTAACACAAAATGAACAGCCTTTTCCATTTTAACTACACACACATGGCTGTGGTGTGAATGATGTCACTTTTTGCACCCTGATGCGGTGGGAACTGTGGAGGTGGCCGCATTCCATTAGAGATGTCTATTTCCTACACTGGCAAATGGAGCTTGTAAGACTGGGGCGACACAGTAACTATCTTTTTGTCCTCCCTATTTACATACATGCAGTGCTAAAACATATCATTTAATGAACCCTGAACATTATAGGCATCATAAAAGTTGACTTTATGGCAGCACAGTTGTGTTGGACTGCATTAAATTGCACAGGTGTACTTAATAAAGTGGCCACTGAGTGTAAGTGCTCATAGCGATTCTGCACCTACGATATCAGTTTCCTCTTGGAGAGTTTTCTTTCCATAAATGCAACACACACACACACACACACAGTCTGTCGTAATGACTTTTTATTTAACCAGGTTAAAAACCAGTTGAGGTAAAATCTCTTTTTCAGTGGTGACCTGGCCAAGAAGGCAGCACAGTTACACGTCGAGTGCACACCACTTACATTCATACAATTAAATACAAACCAATACATTACAAGTGGTACAGAATAAGAGCTAACATCCATGCATCAGCAGCAGGGGTTAAATGAACACAGAAAGGGAATGACTTTTCAGTCATGTTAGCTAATGTCGGTTGGTGTGAGGGGGACTTTGTAGACTAGAGTACCATTACACTTCCTTTTGAATCACCATCCACACATCGAGCATGGTGTTGGATTAGTTTAGAAATGTCAAACTTGGTTTTACAGTTTTACTACTCTCAGCCACACTTTAAGAGAAAACACCACAAGTGAAAGAATCAGTTCAATCATTGATAAAAACTGATGATGGAGACTCACGGCGATTATGACATTTTAAAGGTGGCCTAATTGTCTTCATGCTTTAACATTCACTGAAAGCCTCATTTCTGTCAAAGCCCACCCAGCTTTCCACAGGCGTATATACATGTAGCTGGCCATGTGAGACTCATTTCTAAAAATAACTTTTTTTTTCATTGAATGCCACATGATGTCTAAACTTAACCTAAACTTAACCCCAACTCTGATTCCAGTGCCGAGTATGAGTACCAACCCTGAACAAACCTGTGAGTGATTTCACAATAATGTTTTCACGCTGAGATTCTCAAGGACAGGAAACAACACAGCCACACATACATAAAGATACAATGAACTCATCCAAAGTCACACATAAAAATGTGGTCAAATACATCGCTACAGGTGCATGCATGCAGGTGATCTAAAAATATAGTTTGGCCCACTGATTTGGCCCGCTTATCAACACAATCAGCAGTGACTGTGACACACAGCTCATGGAAGCAATTAAGGTACTTAAAACCCCTCAGAGCCTGGTGGCTGCAATTTGCATCAAAACTGAGTCAAAACTCAGTCAAATCTGAACACACAGACATGAAACACAAGTTCAGATTCAGTGTGACTTACACTTCCAGAGGATATCATTATCTCCAATGTCCAGCATCTAATGGCATACTTTTAATGGGGACAATTTGCCTAAAATGTAAACAAATATAGGCTAAAATACAGGACTCAAATGGTAGCTAACTGACTGACTCCATGGCAACATTATACATCCTGTTTACAGCCCTCAAAACCCCCAAACTATGGGAACTGTTCCAAACTTTACAGCATGATCCCCCAAATCCCCAAATAGAAGTAAGACAAAAACATTTGTCTCAACTTTGTCTGAGGGGGAGCCCACAGTGTCAGACTTTCAAACCCCATAGTTAGTTTACACTGTTGAACAAGAAGACTCCTTCATCAATAAGATAAGGCACAACAACCAGTTGTGTTATTTAAGACCAAATACAGAAGATGGGAGCTCAATGCCACTTGTTCTTGTTCAAACTTGTTCTCACTGCAGAAGCCACAAATGGTGCTCCTATATCCCCACAAATGTGTCATTTTGTCCATGCAAACAACCCAGTTTTTGTTTTAGTAGAAAGAATAGTGCCAGCTTTACAATCTCTCAGCTTTATTCTCCCTCCCGCCTTTCAGGTCATGTACCTTTGTCTATGCTGATGAGGCCGGCCAAGCCTTGCTGAGCAGTGCCAGACTGTTTGTTCTGCCAGGCTGGGCCATGCTACAGCACCTTCAGCCACTGCTAGCTGCAGTTTCTAGTGTAGCCTTGTATTCCTGTGCTCTGTACTATAAAGCCCCAACCTCTAGTTGTACTCTTGCAGCACCAGAGTTTCCATAGTAGTGTGCCAGATTGTTTAGAAGATGGAGCTTTAATGATTCCCATGAGGATATTGGGCCGTTGCAACAGCAAATAATAGGATACAGAAGAGAAAAGGAGAATATAAATAGGTACAGAGTAAATGAGTATTCAACATACACCAACAGCAACCTGTGACACCAGCTTGTTATGACCAGGCTTAGTAGAAATGTATCAATGAAAATAATGTTAAAATAGCAGTTACACGTCTACAGTAACAAACAGCAGACAGACAAAGCGACTTGCTGGGGTACATAGTGGAGCATTTGGCAGCTAAAGAGCCAGATATTATTCTAAAGAGTTTGTGGAGACCAGAACAGAGGTAAAAGGACAGTGAATATTGCACTCCAAATGAATGCTAATGTTTCTCTGTGTCTGCTGAATGTGTAAATAGGCAGTTGCTTGCTAGTGTTAGCCATAATAATTCAATAAAAAAAAATTTATTTAGCGCCAATTCATAACAGAAGTTATTTCATTGCACTTGTCCTATAGAGCAGGTCTAGACCGTACTCTTTATAATATTATTTACAGAGACCCAACAAATCCCACCATGAGCAAGCATTTGGCGACAGTGGCAAGAAAAAAACTTCCTTAAAGAGGCAGAAACCTTGGACAGAACCAGACTCAATGGTCGGCGGCCATCCGCCGCTGCCGTGTTTTGAGAGAGAGAGGTTTTGGGAAAGGAGGGGTAGAGGTGGGAGAGAGGGAGGCACAATGCACCACACCAATGCCACCTAGAATTTTTTAAATAGTAGAAATGTAATTGTAGTGTTAATGTTAATAATAATAGGAATAACAGCTATAGGAAATCTGTCAGTATTAGTAACAGAGCCAATAACAACAACTGTAGCAGTGTGGTAGTTTAAGGTTTTTCATTTCCTGTTTTATTTTGTAGTATTCTCCTTTCCTTGTGTGTCTTGTGATTTTACTTCCTGGCTTTGTTTTCCCTCCAGTTTTGATTGTTGGCCCTTCCTTAATTGTTTGCACCTGTGTCTCGTTGTCTCACTTCCCCTAGGGTATTTAGTCCGTGTCTGTCTTTGTTCAGTGTTGGGTCATTGTTGTTAATTTATGGTGTTATTTCTGCCTGATGTGATTCCTGCCTTGAGTTTTGTTCCTGTCTTGTGAGTGTTCCTTTGTGTGTGTCGCTGTTTGGTGCTCCTTTTGTTGTACCTGGTTCCAGTGCCCAGTTCTCCGGCATTTCTACCGTGAGTTCTGTTCTAGATTCTTTGTCTCCCTTGGACCTCGGCTGAATCCTGGATTTTGTAATTTGCCTGCTCCCGATTGAACTGTTTTGCCAACTTGGACTCACTTCTCTGCTTCCACCACTGCCAGCCGGTAACCTATCTGCCTTTCCCCTGTTTGTTACCTGTCTGTCTACCGGTCTGCCTGTACCTCCCTGTAAACCATATCACCCCAATAAACACTGTAGCCATCTGGCTACTTCACCTCATACCGCTTCCTGGTACTCTGCATTTGGGTCCACATACTACTACACAGCCCACATGACAAGCAGCAACTGTCGAGCAGGAACATGGGGGCAGCAGGCGGCCCACAACCACAGATCCAGACTCTGCAGCTCCGGAGGCAGAAATACCTGCTGAAAGCGACAGAAGGAGAGAGGAGAGAAACGAGAAAGCACAGAACTACGGGAGAGAGAAGATGTCGAGTTAATAACATGCATTAATGGGATAAAAATGCATACAGACGGAGAGGGAGAGGAGGAGAGAGGAAAGAGGTGCATCGTGGGGAGTCTCCCAGCAGTCTAGGCCTATAGCAGCATAACTAAGGGATGGTTCAGGACTTACCCAAGCCAGCCCTAACTATAAGCTTTATCAAAGAGGAAAGTCTTAAGCCTACTCTTAAATGTGGAGATGGTGTCTGCCTCCCGAACCCAAACTGGACCTGATTCCACAGAAGAGGAGCTTGATAACTGAAGGCTCTGGCTCCCAGTCTACTTTTGGAGACTCTAGGAACCACAAGTAACCCTGCATCCTGGGAGCGCAGTGTTCTAGTGGGGTAATATGGTATTATGAGATCTTTAAGATACGATGGTGCCAAACCATTAAGAGCTTTGTAGGTGAGGAGAAGGATTTTAAATTCTATTCTGGATTTTACAGGGAGCCAGTGCAGAGAAGCTAATATTTTAGAGATATGATCTCTTTTCCTAGTTCTTGTCAGTACACGTGCTGCAGCATTCTGGATCAACTGGAGAGTCTTAAGGGACTTATTTGGGCAGCCTGATAATAAGGAATTGCAGTAGTCCAGCCTAGAAGTAACAAATGCATGGACATATTTTTCAGCATCATTTTGAGACAGGATGTACCTGATTTTTGCAATGTTACGTAGGTGAAAGAAGGCAGTCCTTGAAGTTTGCTTCATGTGGGAGTTAAAGGATGAATCCTGATCAAAGATAACTCCAAGTTTCCTTACGGTGCTGCTGGAGGCCAGGGCAATGCCATCTAGAGTAACTATATCTTTAGATAATGTGTCTCAGAGGTGTGAAGTACAATAACTTCAGTTTTGTCTGAGTTTAACATCAGAAAATTGCAGGTCATCCAGGTCTTTATGTCCTTAAGGCATGCTTGAAGTTTAGCTAACTGATTAGTGTCATCTGGCTTGATCGCTAGATATAATTGGGTATCATCTGCATAACAATGAAAGTTTATGGAGTGTTTCCTAATAATATTGCCTAGAGGAAGCATATATAAAGGTGAATAGAATCGGTCCAAGCACAGAACCTTGTGGAACTCCGTGACTAACTTTGGCGTGCACGGAGGACTCACCGTTAACATGTACAAACTGAGATCGATGTGATAGATAGGATTTAAACCAGCTTAGTGCGGCTCCTTTAATGCCAATTACGTGTTCCAGTCTCTGTAATAGGATGTGATGGTCAATTGTGTCGAACGCAGCACTAAGATCTAACAAGACAAGTACAGAGACAAGTCCATTGTCTGATGCAATTAAAAGGTTATTTGTAATTTTCACCAGTGCTGTCTCTGTGCTACGATGCACTCTAAATCCTGACTGAAAATCCTCAAATAAACTCTTGTTATTTAGAAAGTCACAAAACTGATTGGCGACTGCTTTCTCAAGGATCTTAGAGAGAAAGGGAAGGTTAGATATAGCTCTATTGTTGGCTAAAACCCCTGGATCAAGAGTGGGCTTTTTAAGAAGAGGTTTAATTACAGCTACTTTAAAGGACTGTGGTACATAGCCTGTTAATAAAGACAGATTGATCATATCCAGTAAATAAGTGCTAACTAAGGGTAAAATGTCTTTAAGCAGCCTAGTTGGAATAGGATCTTAGATTAATTAATCGTCAAAGTCAGCTGAAGAAGGTTGATAGGAGCAAAGCAGTCAAAATATATAACAGGTTTTACAGTTGTTTCTAAGGTTCTTGTGTTTGAAGACAAGTTGGCACCGGTTAAAGGCAATACTTGATGAATTGTTTTTCTCTAATAGTTAGAATTTTATCTTTAAAAGAAGCTCCTGAAGTCGTTGCTACTGAGAGCTATAGGAATACATGGTTCAATAGAGCTGTGATTCTCTGTCAGCCTGGCTACAGTGCTGAAAAGAAACCTGGGGTTCTTTTTATTTTCCTCTATTAATGATGAGTAGTAGGCTGCTCTGGCATTACGGAGGGCCTTCCTATATGTTTTAAGACTATCTTGCCAGACTAAATGAGATTCTTCCAGGTTGTTGGAATGCCATTTCCTTTCAAGTTTTCGTGATGTTTGCTTTAATTTGCGGGTTTGGGGGTTATACCATGAAGCTAACCTTCTTTCTTTTACTATCTTCTTTTTTAGAGGAGTAATAGAATCAAGTGTTGTTCGCAGTGAGCCTGCAGCACTATCAACTAGATGGTCAATTTGGGAGGGGCTGAAATTAGCATAGGAGTCCTCAGTTATAGAATTAAATGCAGATGGGATAGTTTCCTTAAATTTAGCTACAGCACTATCAGATAGACATCTAGAGTAGGAGTTTTTGCCTAATGGTGTGTAGTCCAGTAATAGCAGTTCAGAAGTTATTAAGTAATGGTCTGATAAAGAAGGATTCTGTGGAAAAACTATTAAATGTTCAATTTCAATGCCATATACCAGAACAAGGTCGAGGGTGTGGTTAAGACAGTGAGTGGCTTCATGTACTGTCGAAAGTGGGGTGTAGTATGTGGACCCAAATGCAGAAGACCAGGAAGCGGAATGAGGATGAGGTAGCCGGATGACTACAGTATTTATTGGGTGATGTAGCTTACAGGCAGACAGACAGGCAACAAACAGGTAACAGGCAGGTAGGCAGATACAGGTCCGGGTAAAGGAAAACAGGTTACCGGCTGGTAGTGGTAGAAACAAGGAAATGAGTCCAACAAGGCTAAAAAATCTGACAGGGAGCAGGCAAAGTTCAGAGTCCAGAATCCAGACACGATCCAAGGGAGACAGAATCCATACAAAAGAAGTCACGGTAAGAAACGCCGGGAAACTGGACACAGGAACGAGGTACAACGAGAATGCACATAACAGTGACACACACACATGACAAGAACACAATGATCCAACAATGAACAAAGGAAAAGACCTGGACTAAATACCCTACGGGAGGTGAGACAACGAGACACGGGTGCAAACAATCAAGGAGAGGCAAACAATCAAAACTGGAGGGAAAGCAAACAAAGACAGGAAGTAAAACCACAAGACACACAAGGGGAGGAGAATACTACAAAATAAAACAGGAAATATGACAAAACCTCAAACTATAACATGTATACTCAATCAAATCTAATAATGAGATAAACGCAGTACTAAGGCATTTCATCATTTTCAATGTCCACATGAATATTGAAATCACCTACAATAATTACTTTATCTGTTTTAACTAAACTAAACTTGATAAAAACTCTGAGAATTCATATAAAAATTCAGAATAAGGACCAGGAGTGCGGTGCACTATAACAAATAGAATTGGTTGTCGTGTTTTCCAGGTCGGGTGTGAAAGACTAAGAACAAGGCTTTCGAATGAGTTATAATTTACTTTACAACAAGGTTTTAAGGTGATAATTCTGCATGTCATGTTGTGTATACAGCTTGTTGTGCTGCCCCTAGTGGCCAAAAAACTACATTTATGCAGGTTTAAAGGATAAGACTGGTGTTATTCTAGAGTTATATATACAGTGTATATATACACACTAAAAAATACTGGGTTAAAATTGACGCCAACCGTGAACCGTTACTTCGCCTTTTCATTTCCACTCAGGGTTCTTTGTAGCATGTAATTCCCCCTCTCTCCCTCATTCCCTCCCTCTGTCATCTCTCTACTGTTGCTATCTAATGAAAAAGGCATAAAATGATAACAAAAAATAGGTCACAAATATATAGTTTAAGTTGAAAATACAAAACAAAAAGACAGCCGGGCACTGTCGTTTTTAGATAAAGTTACTCAAACAGGAGGAAATAATACATCTGTTGGGGACCATTTTTAGCAACAATTAATACACATTTGTGGGGATTGACTCAAAATAAACTACAGTGTGTGTGTGTGTGTGTGTGTTCATGGTAATGAAGGATGGATATATATATATATATATATATATATATATATATATATATATATATATATATATATATATATATATATATATATATATATATATTTATATTTTATATATATATATATATATATATATATATATATATATATATATATATATATATATATATTTATATTTTATATATATATATATATATATATTTATATTTTATATATATATATATTTATATTTATATATATATATATATATATATTTATATATATATATATATATATATTTATATATATATATATATATATATATATATATATATATATATATATAAACCAGGAGGGATTTATTTACACTATCACCTATTAACACAACAAAAGTATTTCAGCTGGCAGGTTGAAGTTACATGCATGAATTTATCAACAGCATGCTCCATTGCCCTCCAGATAGCTTACACAAGTTAGAATTACACACTTGTAACTTTTATTTTTTCACAGTTTAATCTGAAACAACACCAACAGATTCAATCTGTTTGCCTTTTAATTGTTTCTGTTTAATATTGTTGCTCCTTTTACTGTGCTTTAAGTTTTATTCACAAAGCACTATCAAATACTACTGTTACAATCAAATGTCTAATGAAGAAGTTTTGTGCATTGGTGTTGATTGGTTCAAGAGAGAATCATGATGGTTTGAACTGGTCACTGCTAAAACAGACAAAAAGTATATATATAAGACATATCAACATACATTAAACAAAATGACATATCCATCACAAATGAAAGGATTTGTCAACTTTCTGTGACAATAAAAGCACGTTATTTTATCATCATCATCAAACACATTTAATTTCTTTACCATCATAAGTGAAAAATGTACAATGACAGTTTACCTGAAGTGTTACTGAGGTAATGACAAATAACTGGGAATATGTTCTGAGAGCAAATACTTGTTTTTTATATGCACACCAAACCAAGCTCCTGTGGCCGCAGTGGCAGTTGCTAGAGGCTTGTTGTATATGAGCAGCCCAACGTAATCTACATGCAACATGTCATAACAACCCCGACCTCAACTGAAGTCAATTACCCACAGTGTCTTCCTGTGTCCCAGTTTGCCCCTCTTTTCTGGGGTTGTCAGATCCTGATGCTAGAGATTGGAATCAGGTCACTCGGCTGCTATCTCCACTCAGCCATTAGATAGATATCTGCTCTATCTGACGGCTGCTGACTGCACAGCCTACCTGCCGCTTCACTCTGCTCCTCACACACGCATGTAGACACACTGAACAGCTCAAACCAGGCATGTCCGGGATGCTGTCCAGCAAAAGTTTAAATATTAAATAGATGCTGAGATGATGGACTGCACCAACAGTGAAAATGCAAATATTGCACCAAAATAAAAGTTGAGAAACCCATGGTCGTCCATCCTTTCAGTCTGCATGACTTTATGAAATCGGGGACAAAACTGAGTTTGCATGTGCTGTAATATCACAATTTCGAAAACGTCCCTCTCGTTTGGGTTGATGTGGAACTTTGCAACATCATACATGATTGTCTGTCAAATGCATGCCGAGTGTCACCTTCACAGAGTTGGGTGTGATAGACAAATGGTTTCTGTCATGTTTTCTCTCCATCCAAACACTGCAGCAGCTCATTTCCTTGATTAAGACTGATTAAACCACAGAACAGGAGATAATCTTTGAGCTGCTGTTGCTCAGTTAGGGCCGTGATGACTTGTCTTCCCCACAAAATGACCCTTGAAAAGAGTTTGTTGTGTCACAGAACTGGTTCAGAGCAGGGAAATAGAACATGAACTGAATATGAACATAGTGATGTTGAAGTCAAGTCACCAGGAGCAGTTCTGATGGATTGATGCGACACGGACTTGTTACCAAGCACGACACTATGAACGCAAATTACGAGAATCTAGTACACACACACAAGTCCTGTAACACAATCCTAACGCCAGAATTACAATCAAGCTACATGGCTAATGGTGGCATTGATTGACTTGGTAGAATAGCAGCAAATAATGCCCACTTATATGTGTTTTCATCAAGTGTTTTTACATAACAAAGTACATGTCATCATGAGCCTGAGATTCTGTAAGAGCAATTCATTCATAAAAAAGTGTGTGAATATGTAGACATCTTGCTTTTGATAGTTAGATTCAACCTTTTACCTCCAAGCTATTAAGTTTTAAAGCAACCCCCTTCACCTGCAGCAGTGTGACCCATGACATCCAACCTAAATATGGAATGTATCATGCACATCAGAGGGAGGGAGGGCCCCTGACTGACTGACTGACTGACAACCCTCTGAGATAAACACCAACAGTGGAAAAACCTCAAACGATTATTCTGCTTAGCTGACACAATATCACAGCGATAGCACAGATCTGCTTATGCGTGCACTTATACAGAACAAGGTGTCTTCACCAACATGCAAAAAGTGACAAACAACACACACACACACACACCGACTCATAACAAACCGCATGGAGCGGCTGAGTGAGAAACAACCGTTTCGACAAGCGTGTCAAAATGTTACAGATGCTCCCATCCGATAAGCGAAGTTCGCATTATTTCTGAGAAGCAAGTACACCGCAACACCCTCTTTTCCGACCCCTCATCCGCTGAATGCAGCAAAACAACACAGCGGAAGCTTGTGAAGCCGAAGGCGAGAGCTGCTTTTCGCAAGCATTACCCTATAGAGATACAGAGACCACAATGACCTGAATGAGCCGATAGCGATAAGTGCACAATATTCTACAGAAAGCCTCCGGAGGACGGAGGGGGCGCCGGTCGGTGTCGGCAAACAGGACTCAGCGGTGAGTCTGAACATCACAGGTCAGCTGGACAGGGTCAGATACTCCCGCCAATCGACACCCATCACCTTCCGCCTCCCGTGTTTTCCCCTCTCCCTCCATCTCTCTGCAGCTCTGGCCCACGCAGCCGGCTTCACTGTAACCTCCGCTGATGGAAAGCAAATAACAAGCCACCTATAAGGCCTGCTCTCTGTCCACACACACACACACATACGTGCACAAAGTCACACAGCCGCACACAAGATAACAGGGCCTCTGCGGGGGGGGGATTCAGGGAGTTGAGGGTCGAGGAGGGGTGGGGGAGTATGGCACTGCCCCACACAAAGGCAGCCCTGAAATAGCCCCCTCGCACAATGAGACCTGCCACTCTGTCTATGAGATAATGTCTAATTGAAAACACTGCAGCCATTGTGCTCCTGTCACCAGCTCTATTGTCCAGATAGCCCCCCACCTCTCTTTTTCCATTGACGCGGCGCGATTGTTCCTCGCCATTGTGGCAACCCTACTCTCTCTCTCTCTTTCTCTGTCTCTCTATCTCCCCCTCTCTCTGTATTGTTATAATTTCATTACTTATTTGTTTTTTGTTCCGCTTCTCCTTTCACTCCCCTGCAGACCTTTTGTTCACCATATTTAGGCACTTCATTGGGATCTGCTGCCAGTGTGTGTGTGTGTGTGTGTGTGTGTGTGTGTGAGCAGGTGTCAGTTTCACGAGGAGATAAAAACAGGAAGCAAGATAAAATAGTCCTCTGAGATGGAATAAAGCCCTTGCAGGCATCACAGAGGGGGAGACTGGTTTTATCCATGTTCAGCTCCTGATTCTGGTAATATGAAACATGGCCCTCATGTTTCATCGTCCTCTGAGACAAGAGGACAGCAAGCATTGTCCTGAGTGAATTACAGTCTGTGCAGAAACAGACTTTTGTTGAAATTGTTGCAGCCTGCAGAAACTACAGACAACCTATCACCTAATGACACAGATACGAGGCCAACGTGGCTCATGAATCGTGGGACTGCCGAGGCCAGTCTGAGGGGCGGCACAGTAACGCACCAGAGGCCCGCGGGACTTGTGCTCGGCCATGACAAACCTTTTGCTGTATGCAGAAGGATCTCCTGCTCCTCGTCGTACAGCTGCGTTTCATATGGGTCTTCTTCCCTCCTAGTATTCACAAAAACTGTTGTCTGCATTAAGTGTTACATCATGCTGTAAGGACAAAAAACAAACTGCAAGAAATCCACGTTATCCGGATTCTGATTATCTAAGAGTAGTGGTTGACCACTTTGGCTTTCTGAAGGCCACTACGTGTATTGGATTCACATTTTCCACGTTACAATCTTGTGTCCTTGTGCTAATTATCCATTAATCTCTTGTTATTTGCTAAATATGTGTCGAACAAAATCATTTTTGAGTATTTTTATAACAAAATCCTCTCATCTTCTTTCCGTCATCTTGAACTCGGGGGTGGTTACATTCATTTATACAATCAAATGTGATTTTAGGGTGACTAGCTAACCTCATCCATCACATAAAACCGCACTTGACAGTTAACTAGTGTGGGTAGCTAGCACAGCAGTATCATAGCAGGAGCTGTGTGTTTGGATTTCAGCTGGAAAAAGCTTTTACATTTCCAAAGTCTAATTCATTCATTTAACGGCGCTTTTTAAGGTGAGCACAAACTGTCTGCTATTTTGTGTTTACCATTTTGAATGTTTTATCCCATAATCTTAAAAGAAATCACTTGACATTTTGGGAAATTGACTTTCTTACCTAGTGTCAGTTTCTTCCCACGTCAGTACTGTAAATATGAAGCTAGAGCTAGGAGACAGTTAGCTTAGCTTAGCATTAAAACCAGCACCCTCTGCAGCTCACTGATTAACACGTTATATCTGATTTGTTTAATCCGTATCAGTGGTATCAATCTTCTCGTCTAACTCTAGGCAAGAAAGCTAATAAGTGTTGTTTCCCAAAATGCTGTGTTTAAGGACATTTTAGTGCATTATTTGCTACCGTTCCAGCCGGTGACTGATACCCATTCATTTCTGTACTAGTGTTGTCACGATACTAGAATTTCTAACTTCGATACGATACCTTGAAAAATATCGATATTCGATACCACGGAGAAAAAAACTGCCACAATATTAAGGGGTTATTTTTTTTATTTAAAGCTAAATATAACAAGTCTAGAACATATATTTCACATTAACAAAACTGTCCTGAGGTAGTGCACTTGTTCAAAAGCCTCTCAGATTGCATTACATTCAAAAACCAATAAAGTGCAAGTTAAAAAAAAAGTGCAATCTTTTGTATTTCCAAGTAAAATCAAATCACAATGTCAATAAAAGATACTTAAACTTCAAGCAAAAACAAAATCAGTGCAATCTTATGCATCAAGTATCAAATTAGTAAAGAAAATAATTAAATGGAATCTGTTGCTGCAGTTTTTGACCACACTTTTAAAATGAACTGAATGAACTAATCTAAGAACTTAGGTTAATGGTAATAGATATTTGTTAACATGAATAAGCAATGAAAAATACTTACAAAACATTTGTTAATCAAAGTTAAAAGTTGATTTAAACTAACATTCACTAATACATGTACTAATTAAAATCCAAAGTTCTATTTGTTAATATTTTTTCATTGGACCAGAGCTAACATGATCCGTTATATTTTTATTACCTAATACCTACTGTTATCAAAGATTAAAATATACTGTAACAAATGCATTGCTCATCGGTCATAAAAGCTGGTTAATACATTAACGTTATTTGATGAACAGATTTAAACGCAAACGTGCGTGCATCACGCGCGAAAACAGCGCTCACTGGATCGACATGAAGTCGTCAAGTCACCTTTATTTATATAGTGCTTTTAACAATACAGATTGTGTCAAAGCTCTTAACAGCATCAAATTGGAGGATAGAGTGTCAGTAATGTATAATAATAATACCAACCTCGAGAAATTCTTTATACAGATCCGGGTGTCGGTCTCTCAGGTGCTTTGCTATATTAGTGGTGTTAGCGCCTTTTGTTAGCACTGTTCTGTAGCATCGCTTGCATATTGGCTTGCTTGTGTCCTTCGGCTTTCCATGTTCATTTGCCTCATATGCAAAATATTTCCAGACAGCACTCCTGCTGTGTTCCTTATCAACCAAAGCCGGTCGCGCGGGCGTTGCACTCGCCATCTTTCCATACACTTCACTTTTGCTAACCAGAGCGAATGTGGTCGCCAACGCGCCTTTGGAGAGAAGTGAAAGTGCGGCTAGTATCGATACTTCGGGAAATTAGTATTGGTACCGTTCAGATATTTCAGTATCGATATTTATCAAAATATCGATATTTTTGACAACACTATTCTGTACAGCATAAAAATCTAAACTTGCTCAAGTTGTGTAATCCATCACCTTGAATATCAAGAACACATTCGTTTTAGGCAAAGTAAAATGAATGTTATGAGGTAATGCTAATCTGCGTTGAACGTCTGAATGGAATCCCTTTTTGCAATCAAAAGTCTATCAAAATGATTTTCACATGTATTGTTAAATGTTTAGCCATGCTAGATGCTAGCGGCATGGCTCTAGGGATGGCAATGCTGGTCAGTCGGTGGATTCAGATCTTTTTTGTACAGACATTCATGGTCCCCAGAGGATGAATCCTAACTTTGTTGATCCACTGACTGTCCCTCTAGCGCCACCATGAGGTTGGCAAGTGGTGTTGGGTGAAATGTATCAACAGCTATTGGATGGATTGTCATTCATTTTGGTTTCAGTCATTCATGTTCCCCTCAGGAAGAATTGTAATGCCTCTGGTGACTTTTCTTCTAGCGCCACCATCAGGTCAGAATGTGTCCAATACTCTGGTTTATGACCAAATATGTGCAAAACAAATGACAGGCCCTGCTAATTAGCAATGAGCATGTTAGCATGCTCAATGTTAGCATTTAGCTCAAAGCATGGCTGTGCCTCAGAACAACCTCACAGAGCTGCTAGAATGGCTGTTAAGATTTATTATTTCTTTGTGAGGTATACTGGAGTGTTTTCAGGAGACAGTAACTAACCCAATTCTTCTGAAGAACAAGCCCCAGCAGTTCTAAGTGAAGGTGTGTGAGCTGCAAGCTGGGCTACTCTTCCTGTCGTTTGGGGCGAATGAACAGACCCTTCCCTACCATTAAGAGGTATTGCTCTTAATACGGCCAACGAGTTTGGAAGCACACCCATCTCCTGTGGCAATTTGTCTGAGAAAGACATGTGAGGTTGATAGACATCAGCAGAGAACACAGATGAATCATTGTTCTGGGCCTTGCAAGTGGAATGTAAGTACGGCAACGTATTTAGCTGCTGTTCTACACTAACAAGTCAGGCCACAAATGTCACATTGATTGAAAGAACTGCTCGCAACAATGATAATTATCCCCTCTGTAGAACTTATTTACCGTCAGCAAATCAACATACTTCAAAGGCACAGAGAGCATTTCACCCTGTGCAGCGACTGAAAGATGCTGGATCCTTACCATGACTGGATTTTGACAGACAACATCAATAAACCTGTAACACTGAAATGAAGATTGATTGCAGACATGGCAGCACTAAACATGGCTCCGGGTTTGTCTTTTGAATCACCGTAGTTTCTCCTGCACGCTTGGAAGGGGAGGGCGAGGCGAGCGGTATTCAAAGGTTGCAAACTGCAGTTCACCACTAGAGGCCACTAAATCCTCCACTCTGGACCTTTAAATAAGAGTCTTACTAGTTTGGCATTTAATAATAAAATATATTTGTTGTTATTATTATACAGGCTTGTAGGTTGATTAGACACACTTAACTATAATACTTAGTTTGGTAACACTTAGATTACAGGCAAACCAATTAGTAATTATTTAGTGTACAATAAATGACTGGTTGGGCATCTGTATGTTAGTACAAGGGAAGAAGACGGCAGGTTAGGGAATAAGGGGGTAACGACGTGTTTAATAATGACAGGGTACAGTAGTATTATTATTATTACTGGGTAACGAGGAAGGAACAAATGGGGTAACAGTGTTTATATCGAAATGAAATTGTTTATACAACCATTTATTTTAAAATGATGAGACATAAACAGAAAAACGACTTTGGGAAATTGCAATGTTAAGCGTTTTTAGATATGGAGTACTTAACATTATTAATATAGTTTTAAAGTAGGCTTAGCCTGGGAAGACGGATGTGCCTTTATAGCTATAACTATAAAATAGTTAACCGTTTTATAGGTCATGTTTATGTTTTTAAAATGATGATTAAATACTGGGCTGTAAAATAAACTCTGGCATTGTTCCCCCCCTTGTCACTGTAATTATAGTGTAGTTACAGAGTATTTGGGCATCATGACATAGCTGTTGTGAAAGCACACATGGGCTAAGTCTGCTGGCATCCTGTTTGTTGTGTAATTATTCAATTTAGAATTTTGAAGATTTTGACATTTCCTAAACTGTAAACCTGCGACCTGTGTATTTACTATGGTGAGGTAAGTGGTCTCCACTTCACATGAAGCAGTCACGCAAAACTGGAGATCACACACACACACAAAAAGAATATTCCTATATCATAACTATAGGAATTTAGCAAGTCTGCTGGAAACCCACTTCATACTGAGATTATAGTGAGACAGCCTGCATCATCGGTTTAAAGTCAAAATAATGTATCTCCACAATTCACAGCTGCTTGACTGTGGCACAAATAGACTCGACGTGTAACATCATATCGATGCTGTCACACGATCGAGTCTGACATTCACACCTCTACTGGCTGGAAGCAGAAACATCTGGCAGAGATTTCACCCTCACACATCAGGAGCTGCTGAGTACATCCAGAACCCGGGATCTGTAAAGGTTCTGCTATAATGGTGAGAACTCTGAGCAGAATGCAGACAAGGCAGGTAAGATGAAAGGCAGTGTACTTTGTCAAAAAGGGTAAAACACGTTCCACTACAGGTAGGCCGTCGGTGAGGCAAGCAATTCCAAAGGGAGCAGGTGAAAGACAGAAACCAGATACCGGCTGCGGTAAAAACAGGCAGGCACACAGGCAAAAGGAATACTAAGGTGAGGACACAACAGACGATCTGGCAGAGGGGGAGGGCATGAGCGCAGGTGTGTACGTACTGAGGGGCTGACTGGGTGATGAGGGGCAGGTGTGTGGGCAGGAGGGACTCAGGTGGGGAAAGGCGGAAAGGAACGAGGGAAAACAGGATGAAAAATGTAGAACATGAGTTAAGTGGAGGCTGAACCCGTGACACGAACTGTAGTGTTCCAACCAACGTATAGTGCTAGCGAATAAAAGCTTCTAGTAAAGCACTATTGGCTCTGTTACTAATACTGTCATTATGATTCCTATAGCTGTCATTCCTATTATCATTCATTTATTAACATTAATGTCACCACTACCATGACATTATTACTATGATAAAGATTCTAGGTGGTATTTGCATTGTGCTTCCCCCACCCCTCCCCCCGGGCGATCAGAAAGGTTTTAAACAAGACTCCAATTTAACTAGATTACCGAAACCGTTTTCAGAAGTGAAAATGAAGGTGAACATGACATTTATTATGCAAACGGCCTGTTGTTAATGTCTCCAATTCCTAAAGGGATGTCTGTACTGAGACAGGCAAAGTGAATAAGTAAAAATGTAAATTATAATGGTATGGACTGCAGGAAACCAAATACAAATTCTCATAGTTGAGAAGCAGTAGCCTCCGTATGTTTGATATTTTTACTCAAAGCTGCATTCATTGATTTTGTTTGGCCACTAGGGGGCAGTCGAACAGGTTGAAACCACAACACTGGCATACTATCGCCTCTGCTGTTGTAGCCGACGTACTAGCACACCGCTGCTTATCTGCACCTCCAGCAGCTACAGAGTCACATGACGCTTCGTCAGGAGGCGTGTCTGCGTCTCCTGATGGACGTCAGTCCGGTCTTCTCTCTGTCGGCTCTGTGTTTGGTCTCCAGCAGCTGCTGAGGGAAACATCTGGCTCCTCAGCAGCTAGATGCTCCGCTACGTTCACTGTTAGTTACTAACTTTGCCAGTGTGGTAAAGTGGGTTTGTCAGAGCCTTTTTTCTGAAAACTGCTACCTGCTGCATCTGGAAGTCTGCACCTGGACTGAACCAAAACAGTAAAGCTGTGGGGTCCAAAAACCAAAACAGATGCTAAAAACCTCCACAGAGCTGAGGAACGTTGTAGAGCCGGGTGGTAATTCTCTGTGGGTTCGTCACTATGAGTGACCACTTTCACGTTACGCATAGTCATCTGAGCCATTGTTCATATAAAAACAATGAGTAGAGCTTTTATAAATGACTAAAGCAATTAGTCAATTATCAAAACTGTCATCGATTACTTTTCCTGTTTGTTGACTTTACCAACAGCCCAAGTCACAACTTAACTTTCAGAATTGATATATATATATATATATATAAAACAAACAGCACACAATGTGTCAGGCCAGTACGACTACAAGAACGTTTGTGGCTGTAAGGATCTTACTCTCATGCACTGAACAAACTGTAACCAGTCAAGGGAGTGTTAATGTTTGGAATAATAATTGATTAATATCTGAGAGCAGTGAGATGGTCAGCGTCTGAGATATTGCTGAAGCTTTCCTCCTCCTCCCCTCGCCCTCCCCCCTCAGTGCCTCTGCTCACTGACCCCTGCCACTTCTGGAGCAGCTCTGGCCAACATGTTCATCAGATCCCCAGTGTTACAGCCAAACAACCTCACAATGAAAAATGCCTCCACATTTCCTCGGTTTCACAAACACTGTTTGAAACAAAAAGCCCTTATCGGACCTGCGTATTATTCGCCGTGTTAATTGGAGGGAAAATAAATGTATTGTGCATCTCGACGGTGCTGTTAAAACAAGATAAGAACCACGTGAACAAGTCCGAGGCTGTGGCTATTGAATGAATTGTTTAATAGAGAAAGTGTGAACAAGTTGGAAACAGTTTTTTCCCTCTTTCTGCTGTGCTGAGCCTGGCGTGGCTTATGTGACCGATCTGGTAATCCCCTGGTAGATGTCATTTATTGATTGTCACTGATTCTGGATTTACCCATTCAAGCAACAAAGGTCAGAGGCCAAACAGGAGCGGGCATGTGGAAACTATAAACACACGCAATCACCACCCAAAATAAACAGGTTTGATAAGCCGACCGCAGCAGACATGCGAAGCTGTGTGGATTCCCCCTAACAGCAACCGCAGTCTCCACGGCTGCACAGTGAACTACAGCTACACGGGGAACTTTGTTACCATCTCAGCTGCTGTCGAGCTTCTCTCCACCCCGGGCCACAAAGGACCTCACCTCTCTATTGGCTTTTGTTCCCGATAAGTACAGCCACCTTATAGCGAGAAAGTGACAGCTTTGCGTGAATTAACAAAAAAACAGCTTTGCTTTTTGTCCTGATGATGGAGCGTTTTTATAAAGTATACGTATAAAGTGAAAACATGAAAATCCACAAAACTCTGACTCCAAGGTTATTAGACGTTAACAAACGGAAGTGTTTTGAGAGTAAACAGCGAATGCAAATATGGGCGCATGCTGTGAGATGAGACGCCACAAACCATAAGCTGGTTTCACAGCATCTACTGATGGAAAAGGCAGCAAACTGAAGTAGTGCACTAAGAGATAATTATATCATGACTCACATTAGTAAACTCCATATTTGGTAAGGATCGGGCACAGAAAATAAAAACATGATTACACATGTTTATGTAATTGGTGTGCTTCCTTCATCACAGGGCAGAGCAGTAACGAGTCCCTCCACCCTGTACCGAGCAAACCGATTGTGAACTTTGAATAAAGGTAATAAACACGTCGGTAATCACGCTCGCTTGGTAAAGGCCTTACTGACTGCTGTCCCCTCCCTGAGTGATACCATCGGCACCACAAATACCGACCTGTGTGTCACACTCAGCATGAATAGGTAGAGGGTTCACTTACAGGTTGAAACAACCCGCCATCACAATGCTCACTTTGCTCTAACTCAAAGTCACGGGCTTTAACAGTTTATCCATATCAACGCACTGGGAGACCAAGAGGGCGTTGTGGCACTCAAGTGCTGTAGATATGGAACGCTGATACTAATGCTAATGATTCAAGCTGCCTACAGAGCTTGTGTAGCAATATTCAACACCTTTGAAGTGAGAGTATGTACATCTATTTTCAAAGCCTGCACATACTGCAGTGTGCAGACATCATCATCAGGTGAGCTGACGGAGAGCGGAGCTCACTCATTCACTATTCCCTTCATCACATAAACCCTGTAGTGAGCAGGAAATAGAGACTTTGGACATGTTGGCTGCATTACACAGTGTTGCGTCATTCGACGGCCGCAGCACGCACCAATCAGGGTGACAGACGGACAGGCGTCGTAAAGCAGTCAGGGTGGGTCGATCTGGCTGCAATACAAGAGTCGCTGTTTCCAAGAGTTGATGTGCGCTGACGCTGAGAAAAAGGACCGTGGCGTATCCTGATGAGTTAACGCGGCGATACGTTTTACATTGCTGACTTGCATAACCCTAAACTACACAGATGAAGCATTGCACTGTGGGATTTAGAGCGGAAAATACGGTTGCGTCTGAAATCCCTCTGTGCTGACTACCAGTTTATCAAAAAGTCCCACAATGCAATGACTAAAGCAGTGTCCGTGAAATGTACGCTATTTTTTTTACCTGCAATCCCACAATGCAATGCGTCACACTGCGTAGATAAATGACAGTTGTGTGACTCTACAGAGTCATGAGAATTCACATGTGTGAAATCTCAGTGGAATCAGTTTGCTGGCTGGGTTAGGGACAAAGCTTTCCTCTCTTGTTCAGCTGGGGACATTTTCAGGGACACTATGTAGCGCATAGCCTGTACACTTTTAAAGCAGGACACAGCAAGCATGTCTGCTGGTGAGGCACGGTGTGTTTACTTCTTTTTATATTTTTATGATAAAACCATTCAAAGTTCAAATCGTTTTTTTTAAACGTAGTATAACTGTAGCAGAAGCAGAGAGGAGTCATAAAGTCAGCAGACTGACTCAGTAATGTTCGTTGCCCAGCAGTATCCACATGCAGAAGCTTCCTGACGTTAGCAAACACCGGTCGCCATAAGCTGCTGCTCATTCTGACCACACCAGCACTTCAAACAGTGAAATCAATTCATTTTGAGGTATCAGTGCTGTCGCATCACCGAGCTTCCGGCATCACTTAGGTGGCGAGGACTCGAGGACTGTTTGCTGTTTCACTGTCTGCTTACGTTGAACAGAACTATTTCGTCGACCGCAGGTGTGTGAAATGGGCACGGCCAGAGCTGAGCTGAGTTGTGGCCACTAATATGAGGCTAGCAGCCAACAGAGCAGGGGAGTCACAACAACATCAGTAAAGGCGAGTGATCAACCACGGCAAACGTGTGCCGTCTGTCCTCTCAGCGTGTGTCTGTCGGTTTAAACTGTCACTCATCTTGATGTGTTGTCTAAGTAACAACATTCGTTACCTGTTACCTGTTACCTGTAGTGCGCTTTGAGCTCCACGAGCCGAGCGCCATACAGTCCCATTATATTTGAACAAACGCAGACGTCTCTACGGCCGATAGCTCCAGAACTCTGCAGCTCGCACCGAAACTCTCCAGATGGATTAACAGCGCGGCAGGTGAGAGGAGGAATGTGTCTGATTGTGGGGGGAACTGGCCCTTTAAGGCCAAAAGTTGTAATGTAACCTTTCACTCCCACACAGTGTAATATTCAAGTGTACAGTGTTTCCCTCCAGAGATGTTATTCTTGTATCTAATAATAAGTTACATGCCGGTAATAAAAATGGAATTAAACTGTGACAGACCATGTTTTAGAAATAGGCCAGTATGAGCTCAGACTAGCAGTCTAACTCGCACTGTGTTCCATGCACGCTATGAATATCCTGTCAGTCAGCGAGGCAGGAAACAAACAGCCAGCGGGTTGTCTGGCTGGCTCTACCAGGCCTGCAGGGGTCAAGCCTGTCAGGTGGGGGTCAGCCAGGTGAGGCAGATAGTGAAACAAAGAATCACCACCGCCACCCTCCCCACTCCTCCTCTTTCCCCATCCCGTCTGCCTTCCCTTCCCCTCAGAACAATCACCACCAACAGGAACAGGAAGTGATGTAGAGAGGAGGTTGATCTAACCAGGGCAATTCCTCTGGCCGGGTCAGCCGAGGAAAGAGAAGGTAGGAAAGACAGGCGTGGAAATGAGAAGAAACGGAGAGTAGTGGCAGGGTATCCTGTTTGGGTGTGTGTAACTTTCCTATTTATAGAATATTCCAGTAGAGCGTTAGTGTTACAGTGTCATGTGTTAGGGGAAAGAGTGTATTGTAACTCATGCGGCATGATATTTATCCTACACGTTTCATCTATATTCATATTTTATGAGCACAGTTCCCTTTCCTGACAGATATCAGAAGATGCCCATATGGCCGTGCCTGTGAAAGAGGCCAGCTCTGTGAGGCAGCAGGCTCGCGTGCATGTTAACACTAGCCTCCTCATTGTTATTTTGACTCCAAGGCCTCTGTGGCGGCCAGCTGGAGTACCAGTGCCTGCAGCGCCTCCCTTCTCTCAGTCTTCCTTGAGAATGTGAGCAGGCGTGTGGCATTGAGAGTCAGCAGCCCATTCCTGCTCTCATAGCACAAAGACAAGCATGTGGCACTTGACAGCGATGCCCGATGAGCGACGCAGGCGGCCACAAGCCGCCGCAGCCCTGCCTTTTAAGATGCGGCCGAGGGGTCCCTGCCCTGAAAGGTGACACCTCGGCCTGCGCCACAGAGGCTCCTTGCGTCTTTTCTTTCCCCCCACTTGCGGACTCTTGTCTGTCCTCGGCTGCTACTTTCCGTCACACTTTCTCTTCTGAGCAGGAGGACAGGCCTGTGTTGTATGTTATTAATACTATTGTTAACTGCACACTCAAGGCTGACCCCCCCGACTCAACTCATCATGTTACAGGTATATTGTGCACAACAGAGAAAATGCCAATCCCGCTTTATATAATACCATCTATAAATATCAGAGGGAATACCTTGGCCAATTATGGTGAGCTGCAGGCTGCCATGATGTATCTGGCAGCAGCAGACATAAAAGCTTTCTTCTTGGCCTAAAAGCAGGAGCAGAGTTTTGACTGTGGTGCTTTCTGAGATTAAATATTAAGGGAGAGATTATTTTTCTAGAAGCTTAATCTTAAACATCAGTAGCCAATACGTAAGAGACAAATGTCAGATCAGGCGTGAATGCTGATTTCCATTCATCTTCCCGTGGTCCAGACTTTCCAAACAGTTCAGAAGTTCAGTCAGAATGCTGGTCCAGCGCCTGTTCGAACGTTCGACATGGCACAGCACCCCCCACAGGCCCCTTTCTGGGCAACGCTTTGGGACCTGTATGTATCCACTCAAGTGAAAGCCCTCATTCTTTTTCCTCCTTGCAAACTTCACATCTGTAATGACTTAAAAAGTGGATGCAATGATAACGTTGTAACTTTATTGTTTACTGTATGAAGTGTAAGCACATCGTTGACATTACTGATGGATATTTTTGAATATGGACCCCGGGAAGAGTAGCTGTTGCCAAGGAAACAACTAATTACGATCCCAATAAACACAAAAGGGACCGTACGGTGCAAGGGTTGTTTTTTTGGGGACTGGAGAGTGGGGAGATGTACATGTACGTGTGATTAATCATGTAATCGCCTGAGAGCTGCTCCTTTAGGTTCCTTCCACACCTACAGGAGCAGCTCTCAAGGTGTGGAAGGAAGAAGGAGTAAGTCGCTTGATGAATATGTCTTCACTTTCAGCGAAAAAACCAAGTGAGACATACTTAAAGGGACAGTTCACCCCACAACCAAACACACACACACACGTCTCCTCTCACCTGTAGCGCTGTTAATCCATCCGGACTGTTTCAGTGTGAGCTGCAGAGTTTGGGAGATGTCTGCCTTTTTTAAATTTAGTGGGACTGTGTGGCGCTCGGCTTGTGGTGAGTCAGTCTTTGAGCAGTTCTTCTGCTCTGTTACGCTGCCCGAACTCGCAGACATCATGTCTCTTATGAGAGTGTCCTCCAGCCCTCTGGACAAAATCCCAACTAGGTTTCTATTGGAAGTTATGGATTGTATTGCGCCCCTTTTACAAATTACTTTTGCACAGGACGTGGCAGGCAGACAGGGTGCTGGGCCCCGAGGGCCCTGAATCAAAACTTTAGGCCCAGAATCAGACACAGCACTGCGGGAACTGTTGCAGCGGTGGCTGAGAGGGAGCCATAATATTTTTTTTCCCATGGGGCCACCTGGTGGGTTAATCTGGCCATGGCTGCCAAAGGGGAAACAATCTGTTCAGGCAATTATGTACATATCAGAAGCTGAATAATAAACTCAGTGCATACATGTTATAGGTGTAATACAATGATTTGTAAATTAAACGAAAACGAGTGAACTGTTTTTAAATCCACTAATGTAAGGATGTGCCAGGGCCCTCATTTATTAACACTGTCAGCAGCAGTATGCATGTGAATCACCACCACTGTACCACTGTGTTTTACTAAATAGTTCAAATGTAAAAACCCCGTCACTGGTACAAGTTTAACTGAGAGTACAGGTGTAGACATTCAGGGTGCAGGACATCGTGAATGGCAGCAAGGAGACACTGAAGGAGCTTTGATGGCGGATTCGGAGCTTTCTACAGAGCGAGCATTTGCTATTAGGTAAAAGCCATGTAAAATAACTTGCTATAGGCAAGTCTGTTTGTGTTCCATGCACGTTTGATCTGCGTAACTGGTTTGTGCAGCAAGACACAGATCGATAAAGCTACAAAGCTGAATGCACGCGCTCACCCGCACGCGCGCTGTTTGTGGAGCAACCGGTGGGTGCGGCACTGACCTCCTACCTGCAGGGACGCTGTTTCACATCACGGGACGTCTGGATAATAACGGGCACCGCACGCGGAAGGAAGCCCGCCATTGGAGCTAGCCCACAACGTGAGCCTTTCGTCAAAGAGCACTGAGCTGAAAAGGTGCACATTTTTCATCACATAGCCAGCGCTGGTATTTCGTCGGAGGAATGGCGTACCGAGGACAAGGGCAGAAGGTCCAGAAGGTTATGGTGCAGCCCATTGTATCCTTTTTATTGCGATGAACGACAGCTGCGGTTGAATTGCTTGCTACAATAACTTAGCAGCTAGGCTAACCTGTTCTCGTTAGCTAGCTAGTCACCGTTTTACCGTGAGCGCGAGCGCGAGCTCGGGCGGGGGTTAAACGGAGTTATAAGGACTTATTACAAGCAGGAGGTTGTGTGTTGACTTAAAATACTTTAGCAAACATGTCTGGTTCTTTGAAGTGCACTCAGAGGGCCGCTGTTCCTACGTTAGGGTTAGCCATAGCACTGCACGTCCCTTAACGTTACGTGCGAAGCCTCCACTGACGGGACCGCGTCAACATCCTAATGAAAAGCGTTCAAGTGGAGGCAGCATCTGCTCTGCCTGGGTACGTTTTTACACTAAGCTGGTGTTCAGCACACTTCTTGGAAAGCTTACTTCCAGTGGGGGGGGGGGAGTCTGAAACGCGACCATTCATGAGCAGTAACCCGTTCAGCTTGTACCTGTGTGTGTGTTTGAATTTCCTTGACTCCATGTGTCAGAACCTAATTTTCAGGTATCTACAAAACGTAAGTATTTAGTTAAGGCTTTTTTTTTTTCCATAGCTCTTTCTGATGTGTGTCGTATGAATACAATGGGATTCTCATCTCTGGTCCCTCTCATCCCCAGCGCTCACGGATCCAGGTCTGGTTGTATGAACAGGTCAACATGCGGATAGAGGGCTGCATTATTGTAAGTTGTCTTTTTGCTATTTTTCTCTCTTTCATTGAACTGGAATAAAAAAAAAAGTGTGTAGTTTGATTTCTCAACACCGTAGGGCAGTCATTGAATAAGTACGCTGAACGGTCTGGAGGAGAGTCTGAGACCACTAAAGCGGATACATCTGAGAGTGCTGTTCACATGTGGCAAATAACATGCACCCTCAAAAGCTGGTGTGTTTCGAAAAGTTCTTCGTCTTCAGTGTTCATAGTAGCAGACGGGGTCCAAAATGAGCTTTTTGGCTCAGCTGCCAATGGCAGGTAAACGGGGGAAATGTACCAGCCAGAAATTGATTTTTACTGACCATAAAACTGCATCATGCGTTAGTTAGCTCAAAATTATCTCAAGGTTTTAGAATGAAAACAAGTCTGAAGAGATAACATTGGATTTACAGCTGATATTATCGGCCTAAAGCACTAGTAACGGCGATCTGAGCTGATGTGTACTGCTTTCTTCTCAGTATGGCAGAAAGAAAGGCCTGTTAATGTGTGTCTCCACAAAGTCTTTCCAGCATTGGGCGCTGTCACTACAGTGGCAAGCATTGGCTTCATACCAGTAAAATACAGCTGGTGAAATGTAACATGGTTAATACTATAAACCAGCACAAAAGTGACAACTACCAACATAAACCACCATGTTCTGAACGGACTCATTACAAACACTAGCAAAAACTAGCATTTGCATTTTGCAGTGCATGCTGGGAAATGTGGGCCGTCACTATGGCTACAGTCCTGCAACAGAGTGCCTTGTGCACCGCTGAGCAGACGTAGTGGAGTCAAAGCGGTGTGTTCACAGAAAGCTGCTAACTACTTTGTGAAATACATTGCTGGAAAGTTAATAAACAATGAACCATCATGTTCCCCTTTCAATATAACTCTAACATAGCGCTGTCCCCGAGAACCGTCACGTCACTCCGTTTGCTGTGTTAGCGAGGTAGCTAGCCAGCCGTCGTTTGTCGGTCAGTAGCAGACTGAAAGGTTAGTGTCAGAGCATCTCTTCATCATTCTGCAGCTCAGCAGACGGCGGTGCGCTGGTGGTTTGAGTCTGGTGTTGACTTCACGCTACGTTGCTACCGAGATGCTGGAAAGTAAATAAATAAGGCCGGGAGTCTGTTTTTTCCACCGGATACGTTGAACGTTTCTAGCACAGGCGCTGTTCATCTCTTGAGTTAATGTTTGTGACCGTTGTACATTAACAGTGAAATCCTGCTACTGATGACATGTTTTGATTGCAGTTCAGTCCTTTTGAAATAAAGGTTCAGAATGGGAACAAAGCTGTTGCATGGATCTCATGGCTTGATAGAGTAAGTTAGAGAATATGTGGTTTACTAGAGAGCAGTGCTGGAATGTACTTTAACTAAGCACATTTAGGACTGGACTTTAGCACCTGATGTGAAACATAGCCTACCTCGGAGTCCTGATTAGAGAATTAAGCTGCTTTGATTTAATTTGCTGACGTCACGGTGGACCGTGAGGGTCGCGTTAGTCTCAGCCGGTACACGTAAAAGAACACAGTGATGTAAACCTGGCCCTACGCTGTGATTCCAAATTATTTACCAGCCACCTGGCCGGTGACCCCGACCTGTTTTTCCGCCAAACCCAAAATTGAACCACATTTGGTGCTCGGCGGGTGTTAAATTTGAACCCTGATAGCAGACGAAATGAAACGTTGATTGAATATGTATCTGGCGCATTGAAATAACTGCAGCCTATTGACTCACACAATGCACACCTTATTTTTCACAAGCAGATTTCTCCAAGTGCCAGAGGTCCTGATTCAGAACTGTTAAGATGACAAGCTTCGATTATTGATATGATACGAATGAAAGTTTAACTGGGAGAATGCTACCTGAAATTGATGTTATGCCATCAGCTAGATTGTATTCCTAGAGAAGACGTATCACTCTGCTGTGGAGTTGTTGGGACTACAAAACACTCAGTCCACTCACAGTTGTACAGAGTGGAGCTTCTTCCCTCACAAATGATCTTCGGCTGAGTAGAGCACACAAACCAGACATCGACCTTTCAGTCAGCCTGTCAATTAGCGACGTCTGATATGACCTGCGCTGGTGAGAGCGCCGGCTAAAAATGAGAGGCTGCTACCTGAACGTTTCGTACGCTGCTCTTTGCTAATGAGAGGAGAGATAACATTTGTTGTTGTGGGAGGTCAGTGAATCTGTGTTTTCCACATGAATCCAGGTTTCAGACTCATTCACACCGGTGCGCCCAAATACTTTTTTACGTTCGCACACTCTAGTTTTCACTCGCACATGCTAGCAAAATGTTTGCACTGTAGAGACCCGTGGGATGTGAGAAATGTAGGCTTAGTGTGGCTGCATACTGACGTACGAAACGTTTGATAGAACAGCCCAATTTATATATTAATGTGTGAAGAGGATGAGCTTCAGTTTCACACCTATCAATCCAGTTTTTTGTGTTCTTAAAGTACAAATCTATATGTTTTATATTGTGCATCTGAAATACTTGAAGCTACAAAAAACATCAAATAACTGTTGACAATCTCCTCAGATTAGTCAGGCTTTTCTGTTGGAAGTCCAAATGCCAAGATGTTGAGGACATTTTATGATGTCAGGGTCCAACAGTAAGGATGGCCCGGGGCCACTGAAAAGTTACGTCGGGCCAGTAAATACAATCAGCCAGCTGCCCGATCGGGCCGGTGCTCGAAATAGTAAAAAGAAAATCATTTCATTTGAAGAATTTTCCAGACATTGCTTCGTAAACAGTTTGATGCTGCTGGCAAAATATTTATTTACACAAATGCAGATCTCCTCCTGTTTTTTGAAGCATTTAAAAAGAACTGACCGTCTTCTTAAAGTCCTTGAGATGTTAATAGTAAGAATTAATTAAAACTACTGGACTCCCTAGAATTGTATTTTAAGTAATTATAAGACACTTTTTTATAGACACGTTATCCCATTTTCATTATTTTACTTCCTAATTTAAATAATTTGCTTTTATCAGTATTTGAGTTACAGAGGCAGGGTTGAGACACATACCACATAACTACAATGTCCACGGTTCGATTCTGGCTGGGACCCCTCTTGATCTCTCTCTCTCTCTCTGACTGTTCCCTGTCTTAGGGTTTTGATGAGTACATGAACCTGGTTCTAGATGATGCTGAGGAAGTCCACATGAAGACTAAGAACAGAAAGCCGCTGGGTAAGTTTCCTACATTTCGATATTTATACCCTAAATACACACATCCTCCTCCTGACAGACTCCACAGACGGGGCTTACGTTTTACCAGAGAAGAGTAGAAGACGCCGTAGCACCGTCACATAAACGGGGACTGTTTTTTTCTTTTCTGTGGCAGCAAACGCAACACGCAGCCTGTCGCTAACTGTTATACTGCGCCCTGAGCTCAGCTACACGCTGACTAAAGTAACGTAACTACCCCTCAGTGGTGGCCAGCGGAAACACTGAAAACTTGACTATGACGATTCGGGCGTCCGCGTGACTTAATATTCGATATATCGCCCAGCCCTAACCTGAGCTGTGAGGGAATCCGGGGTCACAGTACATGTAGATCAGTAGCATGTTTGCCTTCTCTCCGTCATCTGTAGCCAACTTAATGGGCACTCAGTGCTTTGTCCAAAAGTGAACTGACACTTTGTATCTGTGTCCATCCATCATCTTGCTGTTCTGATCCACTTGGACTTCTCACTCTTTGTTCCTCTCTCTGTGTCTCCCAGGGAGGATCATGTTGAAAGGAGACAACATCACCTTGCTGCAGAGTGTCTCTAACTAGGACAATGGAGATGCCTTCACATCTTACCTTTCCTAGAAACAAATAATTTCCCTTGTTTTGTTTTTGCAAATTGGTGTTGAGTATGTTTGTGTTTGTACAACATGAATATTGTATTTTCTTTTTACCACATTTTGAGAATAAAGTTTTTTTTCTTTTCTTCTTGTAGTCTGTATTTTAACTTATTCCACTAAATGTTTCTGAGCCTCAGTTGTATCTGGATCATTGGGCTGCAGTGCCATCTAGCGGCAGACAACACTATTGTACTTGAGTAGGTCAAACTCGCAGCTCCAAAGTGTTGGGAAACATGGAGAGAAGTGGTAGTGTAATGCAAGTAAAAATGGTAAAGATAAAAACTGCATGAAAGAATGAGTCAAATGCAACCAATCGTGTGGAGCACAATTCGAGCACATGTCCAGATTGTGCGTTCTCCGTACAGGCTACCCTGTCATTGATATTTATAACATTTTCCAAGCTCCATAGCTGATCATTTTTACTGGATGTGTGTACATACAGGGACAAATTCCTTTGGTGTAATTTCTTGTGCAAAGTGGGTGAAACACATTTGTGACTGTCAACATCAAATACTGTATTTACAAACGGCACTAAGGTGGATTTGAAAGGGCCAGTTCCCCCCACAATCAGACACATTCCTCCTCTCACCTGCAGCGCGGTTAATCCATCTGGAGAGTTTCGGTGTGAGTTGCCGAGTTCTGGAGATATCGGCCGTAGAGACGTCTGCATTTGTTCAAATATAATGGGACTGTATGGCGCTCGGCTCGTGGAGCTCAAAGTGCACTACAGGTAAGAGGAAAAATATGTATTTTTGATTTTTTTGGGGTGAACTGTCCCTTTTTTAAGGTTCATTTACAGAAGAAGAAATTTTGTTTTTGAGTTTTCAATTTAGACTACCATACAAACCTGTGTTCTTAAATGTTGAAACCACAGACTAGCTGTTGAATCATTTCAGCTGCTTGTTTGGTTGGTTTTGGATTTTGCCCTTAGTTTGAGAAAAGTAGCCTGGTGGTAGTGAAATTGATTAACGTAATTACGTAGGAGGTCACTACGCACGCAACGTGTCCCTGTTCTGTTGACTGGGAAGCCCCTAGCGCGGAGCTGCCAACGCCCGGCGTAGAGACACAAACAGAGGATACGGTATGGAAAAAATGTATTTTTTTTTGTATTATTGGGATATAGCAGTGGTTGGGTTTTAGTGTGAGTGTTGTCAACGTCATCTATGCTGTACATCTGTGGTATATGGGTTGTAATTGTCAAATTAGATATCTCATTCAGCAACAGCATCCGCTATGGTTAGCTTAGCCAGTTAGCTAGCAAGCCAATTGGGGAGGACAGTAAGGTTAGTTAGCACATCTAGCAGGTAGGTAGCCACTTGTCACTTTGTGACATTGGACTGGCTAGTAAATAAACCTCTTGGGGCTCTGTAGCAGCCACATTTCACATCGAATTTATTGGTGATTTTTAGTGTTTTGAGAATCAGCAAGTAAAGCCAGAAAATCACAAAAGCTGTAACTAGTTACTAGCTAGCGGTTAGCTGGTTAACGAGTTGAATAAAAAGGCGTACCAAACGCCAGGTTAGGGTTTTTATTTTTATTTTTATTGTCTATGCGGTGTCTCGGATTATAGTTGTACAGCGCAGTGAGTATTGTTACCAATACTGACTTGGTAAAAAGAGGGACCGCTAAATTAGTGTGTCGTTCGTTTAAACGGCCGGCAGGAAATTAGGCCAGATTGAGGCCGTGGATGTGGCCGAAATACAGCAGCCAAGGCTAACTCGGTGTATCCAAGCTAACCGTAGCTTTTAGCGGTAGCCATCTCAGGTGTGATCTTGAAATGTTTTTGTTGTGTAGTTGGCGATAATTACACGTACGGGCCGCTGGCAGCAATTTCTTGCACCACTCGTGGTCACATATTTAGACATGCCATGCATTGTGTGGACACTAATGTAATAGTCCATTTTTGGACAACTCGCCGTAGATTTTGAGTCGATTTCACGAGGAAATGCATGTGATTTATGTGTTTCCCTTGAGGTCTGCCTGTGTCAGGTTTCAAACGGCCAGATGTCCAAGGATTTTCCTCGTCAAGCCTGTGCTTGAGTGCGTCGCTGAGTCTTTGTTTCGGATGGACTTGGAAGGAAGCTGTGACAAATCTATGAGGATGTGTTGCTAAATCCATGTAATGCCAGACGCAGCCTCGCAGGCGTGAAACTGCATGCAGTGATGTTTGATTCTGGGGTTGGCACAAGTAGTCAGCTTCAAAAGAAATGCACACTGCTCAGATCTGATGAGCTTATCGGACTCTCGCAGAGTGTCTGGCTAGATGCAGTGCCTACCATACAGAGTTAATTTCAAATTAGGAGCCTTATGTTATGGGGAGACTGAATTTCAGCTGCTTTCACTGCTAGCCTTTAAGCTGACCTGCCCTCAGAGTGCTAGCTGGCCTACAAACACAAATGCCTGGATTAGGTCTGGCACCGTTATTGCAGCAGCAGCAGCCACCCTCTGTCATCGGCTTACTGCAGTGTTTATCTTAGTTTGTCAAATATCTCAAAATGATTACCTTTTTACAAGTAGTTTTTAGATTTCCCTCAGTCACATATTGTCTTGTGAAAACATATTGGCCCTGCAGGGCAGAATGATAACATGAGTTCATACACTGTTGTGTGGAAGTAACAGAAATCACCATGCAGTGAAACTAACTGTTCTTTCACTGGCCAAAATGGTAAAAGGATTCCTCCAGACAACAGCAGGGTTTTCCCTTGCTCAACAGTTGAATTTGTTGGTGGCCGAGGCACAGCTTTCCTCGCGTTTGTGTGTCGGAAAGTTGAAGATCATCCAAATACCCAACCCAGTAAGGGCCCCTCTAAACTTTGGAGATCAAAATGACACTTAATGTGACTGCTTTACATGTAGACATTTTGGGGAAACTGCACTGCTCTCCATAAATGTACTGGCAATGTAACACGTCAGTGTCATGTTCCTTGGGGTGCGGGGTAATTAAAGCAACAACAAACAAAAAAAACAACCTTTGGTGAACCCCATTTATCAAATTGCCAGCCAAGTCACCCAAAATGTTGAACTTCCATTCATGCAGGATGCAGCCCTTGTAATTGCCTGTCACCTGCCTGCGAGACGTTTACTGGGAGGTCTACATTATCCCACCACCTCTCCATTCAGGTGCCACAACAAACCAGTAGGCACTTGTTGGGTTGGCTCTTGAATCAGGAGATGTCTTGGTAAGATTTATAGAAAATGCAGCAACTAAGACAGAGAACACTGTATCCATCATAGTGGGACATTTCTGTCATGTTTTGAAATGTCCTTTATGCATTTGTGCAACTGTATGACTTGTCGTGTGGCCATCCTATTGGTCACTGCTCTCTAGTGTCTTTTTAAGCCCTTGTGTGCTGGGCACCATATGGTGCAGGACACTCAAATAAACAAATCAATCAATCAATCTATATCAGCACGGACGTAAACCCCCACCGCCCTCCCACCCACAAACATAGGCAGTTGGCTTTATTGTAGCACACAACCAAACTAAAGGTACCATGACTGGGAATCAAACCCTGTGTGTCTGGAGTGCACTGCTCATGAACATTTATTATAGAGGGCACGGGTTTCTCAGACTAGTGAGGTTAAGGTCCAGTTAGACTGGAAAGTGACATCCGCCGCCCCCTCCACTTGTCCTGCAAAGGTCTCGTAGTCCCACAGCAGCACTCTCATCGGTCTGTTTTGGACACTGTTAATATGGAGCTTAACCATTATGGCGAACCCAAAACCTAAAAAGACGAACCCAGCAATATTACACATTCAGCATCTGAGGGAAATCCCTGCCCATTTTTGGACTTAACCTAGTGAGCTTGTCTTAATAGCCTAGTGTGCTGTGCAATGGTTTGTTTCATTGATTGTGTCTAGTGGCATGCTCTAACCTTCTAACCTTATCTGTATTTTCCTTAATAGTCAGCAAAGTAAAGTATAGAAAAGGTCGTTTTGGTATCAATATTTGTACTAGCAGCATTGGATATATATTTCAATAGCTAGCCCTAGTTTGGTTACATTGGAATAAGACCGTAAAGTAAAGAGTTGCGTGAAGTAGAGGTTAAGAAATGCCCCTTGGCTTCCTCTCCCAACACTCTGGGACAAATCAGATTACTCGATAGCAGGTTGACACCCTCATGTTGACAAGATCTAAATTGAAATTGTGTAAGTGTGTGAAGTTGTGTAATTGGCCTCAAATTTCAGACTGTGTTTGGTCTGTCATTCAGTCAAATACAGTACGAAGGCCTATCCAACATAGGGATTAGTATGGTGAAGAAACCAGTGCCATTGTACGCCATGTGTTTGTGCAGGACGTCCGCCTGTGTCCTGTTCCCTTGTTAAACCGTGTTCACAGTGTAACATTTGGTGCCTGCAGCTTTGTCGCTCCTGCCTCTCTGTGACACCCCCACCCCCACACAGTGGTGCAGAGCTCTGCAGTGGCTTAGCACTGACATACTGTAACTTGTGGAGGAGAAACAGTAGTCCACATACTACGTATAGGGTGTTGTCTCTAAATGCACGATACGTCAAGATGCACCACATTGTTACAGAGCCAGATTTATCATTTTGCTCATCTTATAGGCCTTGAACACATTTTGACACGTCACAGTAGGAAAAGCACAGGTTCAGTTCAATTTTATTTAAACAGCGCCAGTTCACAACAGAAGTTATCTCATTGCACTTTTCCTAGAGAGCAGCATTATTTACAGAGACCCAACAAATCCGTCAATAATAAGAGTAATGATGGCTGAATTTAGGGCTGCGATCAATGATCATTTTCTTAACAGATTAATCTGCAGAATCTTTTTTCGATTAATCGTTTGGGCAACAAAATGTCAGAAAATAGTTTGTCATTAAATGTCATAAAAATGTCCTGCAGGCCAAGGTGGCATCCTCAGTTTATTTGTTTTGACCGACCAACGAAAAATTGTACAAGGAACCCTGTAACCTGCTGCATTATTAAAAATATGACTGTTTACATAAAGAATTGACCCTTTAAATGACCTCTAACAGAGCTGACACTTCCACTCAGACGCCCCGCTGTTTCCCAACCATTATATTAGAAATAAATATATAGATATTAAGCAAACAACTTGACCCTTAAGGGTGAAATAGTGTCCCTTAATCATCAAGTCTTGCATGTGTAAATGCTGTGCTGTTATTAAAAGAAAAGGCTAGATTGTTAGAAAGATTAGGCCATAGACTGCATATAGAGATTAGACATAGATTGTCTGATGACTGCTCACTCGGTCAGGTGAGCCCAGGAACCTGTATACCTGAATGGCAGATTTTCACTCGACTCCCAAAACCTCCGTGATGCATATACGCACTGTTTTTTTCTCTGCTTAGCATCCGAGCTAATGTCAATCTGCTTGTCGTAGAAACAAAACCCACGCGCAGCGTTTTTCTCTCTCACCACACACACACGCGCTTCTCTGCCAGAAAGAACCCGCTAGGCTGCGTGGACACAAGCCCTAACGGGATCAACGCCCGTATCAATATATCAAAAGATCGAGCTCGAACCCAGCCCTGTTTAGCGGCCCAGAATCATCTCACGTGACGCTACTCAGCCAATCAAATCTGTGCATTTTAATCCACAAAGGACAGACTTTTAACGTGTTCAATCCTCCCACGGGCAGATCGTGGCAGCTATTAAAAGCTAACCACTAACGTTATGAGACAAAACACAGAGCTGCTTTTGAGCAAAAATACACACTCAAATCCGAACTGAGCGCACAGAAAATAAACGATCTAAGAGCCAATCTGATCGATCCACCAGAAAGAGGAGCATCTGTGTTTCTGACGGTATTTAAAATCATACCTTCAGGATTTCCAAATCCCCTGGTATACCGTAATGCCTTGATACTGCCCAAGCCAATTCTGTGAGCTTGTTGAACTTGAAACACTTGACTGTCATGGGACAGTCTTTAACATGATGTGAGCTTATTGTTGTCAATGCTTTGTTATTTGTACATATAATACCCCGTTTAACGTCAGTTGAAGATCGTGTGATCTGCTGTTCCTCGACACCTCTATAGTGTCAGACTAACACTAGTATTGATTTGATTTCCAATCTGCATCTTGGGAATTGTGTGGATAGCAGCCAACCCCAATCTGGTGTTTTTCCTTTCCTTCCACATTTTCCTCCACCTAAACACTCTTAATGTTGTGCTAGCACAGCAACAACACGTGCAGTGTCTTTGTCCGTACGATCCCTCGGCCCCTTTAAATTAAAAACCTCATGTGGACATCTGGACACTTCCCTTGACCCCGTGGTTGATCGGGGAGGTCCAGTTATTAATCTGTGACTAGACGGGGTTGTCTCCCCATAAACATCTCCATGTCAAGTAGGTAATGACATTTTTACTCCAGGCTTGGGTCACCTCGATTTAGGTCAGGCTTCAGTTTTATAGTTATGTTGAAGTGCTTTTACCAACAGTTTGTCATTGGCAGGTAATGGAAATGCAATCTGCTGCGGAGCTTTTCCAGGTTTTCCCCACCACACGCTGTCTTCTCCTTTTGTGTGTCCTGCTGACACAAAATGTCCACACGGCACAATACGGTACAATAAGTAATCCACAAGATTCAAGGCTGTAACTGATGCTGTAACTGCCCCAGAAGTGCCTTGGGGCAGTGTGCAACTTAGCGACTTTTCAGACCCTCTTAGCGACTTTATTTCTAAAAGGCAACTAGCGACAAATTTAGCGACTTATTCAGACCACCAGGGAAAAGGCGAGAAATCTATTCAGATATATATTATATTGTAATTCATTCCCATGCTGCGGCTCTTGTCTGTCTCCCCCTCCTTTTAAATTGTTGGTTTGATCTTCTCCCTCCTCCCTCCCATTTTTTTTACTTCAAATACACGATGTCCCTGTCGTGAGTTTGTGATTATTTGGCCAAAGATTTCTCTGTCTACGTTTTATATGTCTTAAATTAAGGTGATCTCTCTCTCGCTGCACTAAGCTGTATGCGAGTGAATGCGTGATGACGTCATCAACATGCAGATGAATGCGTGATGATGTCGTTTGGCGACTTTTGGAGCTAGTGCTAGCTGCTTTCATTGGAAAAGAGTTGGCAACGCTGCCTTGGGGACCTGAGGGGGAGGCGAAGTGGGCAGAATACTTTTCCGTTTGCTCGTGGTGACTTTGCTGTTTGTTCAGCCAGAAAGCAATGCCATCAACTAATGAAGTTTCCTTTCCTATTTGTTTTTTGTTCCAGATCTTGAATGAGTAGCGAAGACTGTAAAACACAGCTATGCAGACCATCAAGTGTGTTGTAGTTGGGGACGGTGCTGTGGGTAAAACCTGCCTGCTCATCTCTTACACCACAAACAAGTTTCCCTCTGAATATGTACCTACGGTAAGTGCGTGGACACCTGTTAGAGAGACAGACAGGACTTCAACTTATGTCAACGTGGTCCATCTTTCAGCCACCACGTGCTCAGTCGACGGATTCAGCTCATTCCCGTGCGACCTGATACGTCCCGCCTTTGTGTTTGTGATAAAGTTACTTCAGAGTTAGTCGACTTCATAGAGTTTATATGATTCTGGCTGCCCTCTGTGTTAGCTTGCTGCACAATTTACTAATATTTAAGATGTATGTTGGATTTACTGTTAACACTGTGTCAGCATTTAGTTTCATTCTGAACAGTTCAAAACAGGATGTTAAGTTTGGAACGTGACTGGTTTTGGTTTGATACACCCTGTGAAACAAATAATTACAGCCTTATCAGCATAATTACAGGCCACGTTGTTGTACATGTAGACTATAAATTCAAAGTCTGAATTCAGAAAGCTGTGACAGTGTGTCAGTCGTTAACTCGGGTTAGCCCAGCCTTTTTTTAGCTAGCATCACTGCTAACTGTGAACGTCCCAGGTCATCTGCTGTTCTGGAGCATTACTGTTCTTCAAAATAGATGACAAGAAATCTATCCTATTTTCTCTGCTGTTCTTAAAAAATATCAAAACATGGTTGACCAATCGGTGTGACCTCCTGCTGCGTGTTGGAAGCTTCCTAAAACCGTCGTCTCGAGCTGTATCAGCTAGAACCTGATCCACGAAGGTGGTCAGTTTAAAGGATGTCACACAGTGAATATCGGCACCTTAATTGCAAAATGAAATGTATACATTAATATTAATTTACTATTGAGCAAATGAGTGGCTAACCATTGGTTTTGGTCTGTCGTCTGTGTTGTAGGTGTTTGATAACTATGCTGTCACTGTAATGATTGGAGGCGAGCCCTACACTCTGGGCTTGTTTGATACAGCAGGTATGTCTTTCTCATTCCAACCAACACTTGTTTAGTTCTGTTCATCCAGAGTATCCGGTTTGTGTAACTATTACCCGTTAATGCCAATGTATATACATTTTGTGCTGTGAAGTGTTTGTATGACGTCAAGTGGAAAGCATGGAAAAAAACGACCAGTTGTCTTCCTTCACAGGCTAAGGTTTGTGAGCGTAGGGCGTGTGTTGGTGGCAGTCAGGTGCTGTGCCTGTGCGAGTTCAACATGTTTGTATGTGGTTTCTCCAGGTCAGGAAGACTACGACAGGTTACGACCTCTGAGTTATCCCCAGACAGATGTCTTCCTTGTCTGTTTCTCTGTCGTGTCCCCCTCCTCCTTTGAAAACGTCAAAGAAAAGGCAAGTCCCCCATCGTGAAATGTAGATGCTTTGTTTTGTTTGTTTTTTTGTAATATCTTAAAATTATTAAATCCTCCCTTAACAATAAAATAGATATTTAAACATAATAATCACAGTTTGACATTGTGAGGTGCGTTTGATTTGTCATTATCAGCTGTTATTAGAAATATGTTTCTACAGTAACTACATTACGTGACCTTTATTAGATCACTTGCTGTAGAGTGCATTGTTCAGTGGCCAATCAATACTTGTGTTTTTTATTTTTAATCACAAATGTTTTCTTCACACTTGAGGTGGACTTGTACAGAGAGGGTTTTTTAGAATAAATGATAATGTTTTGTCATGTCAGACCTACAGAAATGTCGGTGCTGTCGATCCCATGTGTGTCTCTGCCATGGTTGCTGACATGATAGTGGGAGCACTGAAGCCTTTCATGTGCAGTTCTTTTAACACATTTAACGAGCTGACAACAATACTGAGCCAAAGTCCCAAATCACTTGTGGGTCGCCTCTGTTCTACTAGCTTTTGACTGTTAATGCTTTTTCTATTAGAGGCTAGTTTTTCTTTCCCTATTCCAGTAAAAGTGGTTATCCACTACTGTACTGTGCAGTCCAATCTGAGCACCGTGGCACTGTATGTAAGATGAATCAACAGTTTTCAGACTTGTCTGGCTGAGGCTAGAGGACAGAGGGCGGCTGAACGAATCTTTACCTTATTTTCTGTGGATCTGACAGCTGATCAAGCTTGAGTTGACAACCCAATGTTAAATGCTAGTGGCACAGCGTGTTGACTGTTGCATAACCCTGTGTTTGTGGATCCAGTGGGTTCCAGAGATCACCCACCACTGTCCAAAGACCCCCTTCCTGCTAGTTGGGACTCAGATTGACTTGCGGGATGACCCATCCACTATAGAGAAGCTGGCCAAGAACAAGCAAAAGCCCATCACTCCGGAGACGGCCGAGAAGCTGGCGAGAGACCTCAAGGCTGTGAAATACGTGGAGTGCTCAGCCCTCACGCAGGTAATATACATATACATATATATATGAATGTATACACACATATGTACACTCTTGGACACACTTAATTCACACCTCAATGGCAAGAAGTAAGAAAAAGGAGGAAAGAGGAACATGTCCCTATTCCCCTCTGGCCAGTGCTCGCTATGGTTGGTGAGTTTTGCTCTGCATGCTGGTTTGGTTTCGGTGACGGTGCTAACTCGTGAGCTCAGTGGTGTTGCTAGTTGATCGGACGTGTTTCATATGGCTTCCTGGTTACAGGTTTGCTGTATTACTGCTGGTGAAGAGAGCGGTGCAGGCTCTAAGTAGAGTGCGTAGGAGAATCGGTAACCCGTCGGAGTGGAGTCTCGTGGGGTTTCTTGCAAGGAGGGTCGGTTCACGTGTTTTCTACCAGCCCCGAGGAGAGTGACCCTAATCTGGCCTGGGAGTCTCCCAGCCCAACGCGGCCCTGGGCCTCGTCCTGGGATATGCTTCCTACACCCAGAGTAAAAGGTTTACTGACGGCAGCTTTGAAAAGACGCTGACTTGGATTAGCAAATAAACATGTAAAGATATCAATGACTTAATGACAGTGGCTTCAGTTTTCCCTTGGGGGGTAAAAATGATGTGAAAACGCCTTAGTCACTCCCGGCCTCTTCGGCAGCGTGTCTGGCGTATCTTCAGTCGACTATTTTAATGTGACGTTCTGAATGAGAATTGAAATGGACAGTGTGTGATTAGATCCAACAAATGATATGCTATTAGTGGAAAGGTTTTATTAGGACCAACAGTAGACAGCGTGAATTAGCACGAATCTTTACTCGGCATTAGATGTGATATTGCAGCGCTTCTGTTGGACGGTCTGATGAATAAATCAGTCGGTGCTTTTATGGGTTTCCCTGCTCCATCAAGTCCTGAGTCCTCGTGGTGGAAACTGACGGAGGGAAGCGAGCAGAGGGAACGTGAGTCAGAGGAGAACAGATGAGCGTGGCCTCACTCAGTCAGAGAACAATAGTGTTGATGGAGCGGAGGTGTAGCCCCCACCTCTCTGCTCCTTCCTTCCTTCCTCCCCTCTCTCCCTGGCACAACTGTTGCATAGCTGCTGATGTCACTTCCTGTTTCCTGTCGGGGATCTCGGCACCCTCCCTCTCTCTTTGCAGTAGAGCTCATCTCAACACGATCGCACTCCACTCTTCATCTTCGCACAGTCGTCCTGCAACTCTCACACCTTCTCTCTGTATCTCACGAAAACACTTTCCTCCTCGTTCTGCCGTGTTCCTCTTATCCTCCTCTCCCATCTGTCTCCGTCTGTGTTTGCTGTGCTAATTGTGCTCTTGTTCTCTTCCCTCTCCTGTCATTACAGCGAGGGCTGAAGAATGTATTTGACGAAGCTATCCTAGCTGCCCTAGAGCCACCTGAGACGCAGAGAAAGAGGAAATGCTGTATATTTTAAACTCTCTGTGCCACTGCTCTCATCTCTCCCTCCTCTGATTGCCATTATTCTCTGCATTTTTCATTCCTTTACCCCATCTCTCTCTCCTCCCCTCTCTTTGTCTCTTTACATGTGCTGCCTTTGAAATCTAGACCAGTCTCAATCATCTAACCGACCGATCCATCAGTCGGCTACCTCTCCTAACTGCCGACCCAAACTGCTAGCCTGCATTGCAACTAATGTTTGTTTCATGGCCTGATTCACTGACTCACAGCCTTTCTGCACTTCAGTGACTTGTTGCCTTTTCCAACCTGTAGCTGCTGACATTTGGTGTGTTCATGTACTTACATGCTGTACAGGCTGAGTTTTACATCAGAAATCCTGCACTTCACCACTGTATCATTCCCTACGTTGGCCCAGAGCGGCATCCTACCGAGGATGTAGGGTGTCATTTGGGATGCAGGCATTGTTTATCGTTAGCCTTTCCCCTCTGTCCTGTAGTAGTAGTGGTAGTAGTTAATGTGGGGAGGGTTTGGTCTAAAGCGAGGGCGGGGCTTCACATGACACACAACACTAAACAGAGCTTCCATTTCTAATGCTAATGTATTTTTTGTACCGCTGTCGATGTCTGACTCTCCCGATGGTCACATGTAGGGCTTTTGAGCACTGAAGTCACATGTAGGGAGTGTTGGGCCATTTCGACAGCATATAACCACTAGTTTTTCCTGATTGGTACCATGACGGTACTGTCTTATTGATCTGCTTCATAGCTTAGCTACACTTGATGTTTCGTTAAGTTGTAGTCTTCTTTAAAATGCTGTCACACTTGTTTGGCCCAACTCTCTCTATATATGACTCTGGTGTGCCATTAACTGTGGTGCATATCCTGCTGTCTTGGAAGTCCAGATAATAAAAAAAGCTATAATTGTGTGAAATGACCTGTGAAATGAATGAATAAAGGACTAATGAACTTTCTCTCCTCTCTCTGGCTCCCTTCTTTTTCCAGTGCTTTGTCAGCGAAGAGTTTAGTAGGTTTAGTCGCCTGAGTTCAGCAGCGCCGAGGGGCTCGCTGGTTCACTGCAGAGCACTGTGTCGGGGCGGCTCTGGTTACTTCACATGACCGAGCTCGTGGTGTAAGCAGCTCTGCTCAGGGCCAAACACAAAGAGAAAAGAAACATTCACCTCTGAAGCTGACAGTAGACCTAGTTTGTGGTGGTGATTCTTTGAATCTGGACGTCCTCTTGGACGTAGTGAGTTAGTTCATTTTAATCTGAAGCGCAAATGCTCCGATTCCATTTGTTTTGTGTGGTAGCGTCGGGTTATGCTTCTCTTTTTCCTCCACTTTCTTGTTTGACTTGCCTTTGATTTCAGCGGTCACAGTTCAACTGCACTTTGCACTGCATTTAATCCCACACTCGATCCCCGATCTGGCTCACACAACTAACTGAAATAACCACATTCATAGGAAAACGGACAATTCTCTTGAGTTGCTTGTTGCAGACTCGTTTACATGTTTTTGTCCCCAACAGCACTCTCACGTTCCACGGTTTCTTATGGCGCTCCACTAAATGATGTTCAATGCTGCTTTTGTTTTTCACCCGGTTCTTTTTCCTGTTGAAGCTGTTACTGTGTTTCCCCCTGACCTCTTTTCTTTGCGTGTCTGCGTTGCCCCCTCATTGAGCCTGTGTGTTTGTGTGTTTGTGTTCACAGAAAGGCCTAAAGAATGTGTTTGATGAGGCGATATTGGCGGCATTGGAGCCCCCAGAGCCCAAGAAGAAACGCAAATGCGTGCTGCTATGAGAGGCTCCTACCTTTTCAAAGCACTCACACATAACACAAACATACACACCTTAAATACATGCACCCCACCCCCACCCCAAACCCTGTCCCTTGGTTGACAGCATTGTCCTCCACAGGGAAGACTAGAAAGAAAACAGCCTACCAAGTTTCAGATAATTGTCTGCAATAATAAGAAGCTTCACCCCTAAGTCTGAGTTTGGGACAGAAGGTCAAGCCAGCCTGGCCGACAGGCTGCTGCGGGCTCCGGACAGAGCGGCAGGGCCTCGGACGGGGATCCAGATATCAAGCTTACATACGAGTAGAATTGATTCTGTCGAGCTTTTGATAGATTGTTTTTGATTCAGTCGAGTGTTGTGGCCTAATCAACTTTTAGATGCCCAGCCATTTATTTGTCCTCAGCCAATGTAAAGGTTTCCTGGATATAAGCCCCGCCCCAGCCCCTCCCAGCTGCCCGATTGGTGGCTGCTCATGCTGCTGGTCCCGCCCCCTCTGTTGACGAGCACACTCATTGCCCGATCCCTACGTTTTTTTTCTCTCAGCACTACCGGAAGAAATGCTAACAGAGTAGTGTTGTTGTTTTTGTTTTTGTTTTCCAACTCCCTCTTCTCCTCAAACACATGACAAGTCTGAGATATTTATTCCACGTTCCAGATAGATGCACTCTTAACCACTAAGGAAACTGTGCAGGTCTGACCGGACTCGGTAATTCAGGCAACACGGCTAAAACCCCACACAGCTCTCGCATCCGGGAAATTGAATTAGTAAATATTGCCATCTAGTATCCGGTCCTCTTAGTGTGGACTTTAACAGTGCAGAGTCGCAGTTCATTTGGAGTGAGGTGATCACTTGAAGAGCTAAAGGCATCTAGTAGCAATGGGTCTGCTAGTGGACCGCAGGAATTGGCCTTTTAGATGCAGGGATGCAACTTAAACAGTGTTAGCAGAACAAGCGGTGTGTTCTTTATACGTTTCCAGGGACCAAGGGAGGGTAAAGCAGGATACTGTTTTAACATTGTCATCACCTTACACTTAGAACGGGTACAGCGCAGACATCCGTCTCCAACAAATGTTCCTTGGCGTGCACTGGCAGCCAGATCTGGAGATCCATATTTAAACAGCTGATCAGAGAACATGAATTTCCACCACAGTTCTGTGCCAGGTCAGAATTTGGTGCCTTCCTGTAGTGTGTTTTATCCAGGCTGTATGTCTGAGGTGTGAAGGCGTGTGTCCGGTCTGCTGCACCCATTCAAACTGTACGGTGCTGCATGTCGCTGAGCCGTGGTCTCTGTTCTAAATGATAGGTTTAACAGATGTAATTATAATGTAAGCTGGCACACGATGTTGATGTAGGCTCCAGGTGTTTTTACCAAAATCTTTTTTTTTTCTTCATTATTTCTGTTTGTGTTTTTATTTTTATTTTATATATATAAATATATATATATATAAAAAGGTTACTTTCACTCCTTTTACATTTAGGGGTCGGAACTCATCTGAACTCTTACCTGCCAGTTTGTACCAAGAAAACCACTGATTGGTTACGTTTAATAAAACCTCCAATGGCAGAGAGACTGTTGGGTAAAGATTATTTGTGATTGGATGGTTCTCGTTTTTCTTAACTGGTGGCTTAGAGTTGGGTTGATGTCCAGCCCAAGTCAGTATAATTATTATAACCTGTTGTTGTTTTGGTGCAAAACCAAATGCTTTGTCTAAAGTCTTTGTTCTTTGTATATGCATTATTTTCAAAAATATTAAACTTATACCTTAATTGCCTTTACCACTTTTCCCTTGCCATTCTTTTTTTATTGTGACTGAACAGTACACTAACCTGCTTACCAGCAAACAGAATAGTTTTCTGACTGTCGCGACTGTGGAAAGTTCTTTCTGTAAGTGTCTTACGGTCTTTTAATAGTGTCAAAGGAGAAGTAACTCTTTTTTTTTTCATCCTCCAGCTACACAGCTTCTCTACCAGAGCTTTCAACATCATCAAAGGGACACCTAGAATTCAAAGTGGCTCACACGCCGAGGGTGTTTGTGTACAAACCGATGATTACATATTGGCGTTGGGATTGTGTGCATTGTGTGCGCGCATGCAGATAAATATATGAAAAGCTCCAGCACATTAAATAGTATAGACTTTATATGTCACAGAGGCAGAAACACATCACCAGCTCTACAGATCCATACACAGAGTGTGGAGTTCAGTTCATCTGGAAGCCCAAACGTGTGGCTTTATGGCCGTTAGCCCAACGGTGAAAAGCACACATGAAATCATTTTCACACACTAACGGCTCGCTGCCTTCCGTTTCTAATGAAACAGTGCTGATGATTTTAGATGAGAACGTGCAGGCTGTTGAGAAATCATTATGATCTGTTGGTGTAATTATCACAACTTCATTTTATTTATATATATATATATAATTACGCAACACTACGCTACCAGAGTGCGTTGCAGGGCTTTCTACATAGACAATGAATGGAAAGCGTCCTGTGGACACGTACCATGAGTTTTCTGACTCCTCCTCCACTGCGCTGTAAAAGACTCACTGCAAGTTATCGCAAACGCTTGATTGCAGTTGTTGCTGCTAAGGGTGGAGCAACCAGTTATTAGGTTTAGGGGGCAATCACTTTTTCACACAGGGCCATGTAGGTTTGGATTTTGTGTTCCCTTAATAATAACAACCTTCATTTAAAAACTGCATTTTGTGTTTACTTGTGTTATCTTTGACTACTATTTAAATTTGTTTGATGATCGGAAACATTTAAGTGCGACAAACATGAAAAAAAAAAAAAAGAAATCAGGAAGGGGGCAAACACTTTTCACACCACTGTATGTATCATCGATATAGTGATTCCATTAAGCCCAAAATACACTTCTTCAGTTCCTTCCAAGTATTCACTACACACATTATGAGTCTGGGCAGACATGGATGTAAACTGCGAGTTGACTGGTTGGCGGAGGCAAACAACCGCAGGGTGGTGATTCCAGTTGGTGTCTACATTATTTCGTCGTTTTGCAGAAATTGTGCTTTTTTTGTTGTTACCTGTATTCATTAATTCAAAATTGTCTAAAAGAATTTCATGTCAACTCTACAGCACTATGGTCATCGTCTGTTGTTTTAAAATGTGATTGTTAAATTAAATGACTTGACTTACCTCCCAATAACACAATTTATTTCTAATTCAATGGACCTTGAATTGATCTCTCGTGTAAAACAGTTGATTCTTAAACTGCTCAAACTGTTTTTGTGTTATTTCAGTTAAATCACAAGTCTCTGGACAAACTTTGATGAGACACACTGGACAGCTGATGTGTTGGATTTACCCAGTTGACTTTAAAGCAGACGTTCAGATGTTTTCGTACAGTACTCAGATGCCATATGTATGTTGAGAGAGTTGTTGGTTGTTGCAATCGTTCTTCAACCGGGTATCTCCGTCCCGGGACTCGTGTGGATGTTTATTGCAGCTGTTTTGTGGCGGCAACAAACGTCCAAGTGACCACAAAGACAAATCCCTCCGCCCCCGCTCAGCAAGGAAACAGTCTGTGGAAACATAAAGAGGGAGTTCTGTAGAAAAAAGACGAAGTTTGGAAGATCCCCACTTGATTTGTCTAACTCAGACTGCTGAAGCCTCAGATTAACTTCCCCTGAACTGAACACAATGCATTTGTTCAAGTGGTGTGAATTTTCACTCCCGTCTCTTACAGTGTAGTCGTGTTGGAAATGGATCAAATGTATCCTTAAATAGGCCTTTATCATTTTTAATTAAGATCAGAAATACTACTTTGGAAGTGTTTGTGCTTGATACTCTCAGTCGTAAAGCTTTCTTTATTTAACCGAAAGCAGGTTTATTTTCGGCTTTAGTCTGGAGGACAAATGTGACGTGGTAGGCAGTGTATAGATAGAGTTAAAAACACACCAGCAACAGTTAGTTGGTTTTTTTGGGGTTTTTTTTAAAGAATGCTTCCGATAAATGAGAAAAGGAAGAAGATATATCAGGCTGTGACACACACACAACACTTGTTAGCAGATACATTCACTGCTGGTTTGGTTTGCACATGGGGTTTGTCGACAAGAATATAAATGTTGAATATTACCAGACTTCCATCAACTGCAGTCATTCCTCTTCAGGGATTTAATATACACAAATAAGTCTTTTTTTTTAAATGTCATAATGCAGACACCCACAGCATAGTATGAGGACACTTTTGCAAAACAAAGAGCAGGTTGTCTTTTAAAATTAAAACCATGTTTGACACTGTGTAGCTGTTTGTGAATCTAAATAGTTTGAAATGAGTCTTTTGGCCCCATATAAACATCTGCTATTTCTAATATAGGGTCACTTATGCACATATAATATATGTAGAAACCTATACTTTAAAACGTATTAATTCTCTATGTATGAGAAACATAATTTAGCATAACACACAAGTACTGCCGAATACCTCCTTTATGACGTTATGATGACGTTTTCCCTGATGTCCACTGGATGGCAGCAATGTCTCACTGAACTACATTCAGAAACACGGAAATCCAACTTTTCCACTTTTTTATGAACATTTCTGCTGATTTTTGTGTTGTTTATTAGTTTCTGTGCAAGGAACAGTTCCAGAAACATTCAGGACACCACTACGCCATTTAAACATACTTTACTGAGATTGATAGTTCAATAAAAATGCCAAAAATACTGTAATTTAAATGATCCAGCAGAAGACTGGGATGTGGCACATGATGTGGAGGCTTCGTGTTGTCTTGATGTGGGAGATGATGATGCCGGCCTGATCCACATCTCTGAATCTCTTCCTGAAGTACTCCTCCTTCTGTGGGTCGGTGAACCCTCTGACCTCTGTCACCATGTCAACACACCCAGGAGGGATCTACTCTACTGGCGTCAGCTGCTGATGCCCTATTATCATTATTCTTTGACATCATAACTCATTACTGTATACTGTAACTAATAACAGTTAACACTTAAATGCCATTGACAGCTCATACAAAATACCATAAACACACATTACTATTTCAATTTTCTTTCCACAGGTTTTCTGCTTACCTGTTCTGGATCTTCATCCCAGTCTCGCCAAGTTGGACTTTGGTCCCTGGTCTCCATCCACTTCCCCTTTCCCGTTCTTCAATAGATCTCTTTATATCCCTACCCCTTGTCTGAGTCCTGCACTTGAGTCTAACTGTTCTATAAAACGTAACAAGTAACAGGTAAATAACAGGTAAGTAATGGACAACCTGCACTGTGCAGCGAGTCATGGAGTTGAGAGATGAGGATGATATAAGAACTGGCGCCAGGCGTTTCTATGTCCACCTGAGAAGAGATGAGCATTCAGTGCAACTCGTACACCTGCCTTCTATCATTCAATTAGGAGCTATTAGAGGCCATGTCTTCTATTCAGGCCAGCCCAAAACTTGCAGGAAATGCGGCTCCATGACACAATTGGCCGCAAATTGTGATACAACACATTGCAAGAACCTCAAAAGTAACAACCATGCTACTAACGATTGTTCACAACCCATGAGGTGCAACCTCTGCGGTTCTTCTGCCCACACCTTCAGGACCTGTCCAGAATCATATGCAAACAGAACTCGACAGTTTATTCCTGACTCCCAAGAAGAAAACCCAGCAGGTTTAGAAGAGCAGCCATATAACACCAGACAAATAAGGTCAAGATCATGTTAATGTCTACCACCTGGCATCAATTGAACAGGACCAACAACACATGCTTAGTCAAGTTAAGCCAAAGAACAAAGAGGATCAACCAGTTGCAGCTCATCCCGCTATGAAAGACATGCCCATACAAGAGCAGCCAACCAGGGACCTCACGAGAGAGGCACTCATTCAGAGAGACCAGAGTGCAGATACAACAATTACACCAGAGTTCAACACACCAATCCCACCGACAATCAGCACCAACCAAAAAAACACTTTTAGCAGGGGAGGTAAGGTCCAGGAAAAAAAACGACATTCTGCCAAACCCTGTTTTAACGACTACTACTGCAATGTCGGCTAAAGACTGTCTTGACCTTTTGGACCTGATGCTGGCAGACCTTTCCCCGGAAGCCAGAAATTCCACCCGGAAGAGTTCATGGAGGAGCCCCACCCAGCAGTAGATGGAAAGAGAAAACCCACCCAACACTTCACCCAGTCCTTGTCTTCCAGAACCCACATTGTCCCACAAACGACTACAGAAAACATCTGCTGAATCCTCCAGTGGTAGTCCGGATGGAGAGGATTGGCCAAACAATCTGTCAAACTCTTCCCCTTTCCTGGACTCTGCGTTTATCAGCCTTCTCTGAAATCACTCAAATGAGGGATGAGGGATCATCTAGATGTCTGGAAAACCCAAAAGAAAAAAAAAAGAAAAAGGCAAAAAACACCTCAGAGCAATTGATGATTAAGTTCTGAACAATCTTCACTCCTTATAATTTAACATGCCAACCCTCAAAATAGTCATCATTAACACCAGAGGACTGAATCTGTTTTCAACCGCTTACATAGTAGTGGTGGGGACATTTTCCTCTTACAAGAATGTTCTCTTCCCTTTATGGAGAGCTATAAAAATTCAAAGACAGATGGAAATCCGAATCAGTCTGGTCAGGTGACAACAGAAATAGAGCTTCTGGGGTAGCAATTTAGTTTAATAAAGGTACCTTTACCATTCAGAGGTAGAAAAAGTTATAAACGGTAGAGTACTGGTGGTTGACATTGATAGAAATGCGACAAAACTGAGAGCTATTAACATCTATTGCCCTATTTTAACATTACATAACCTCCAATCCTTGGTATGCTGTGGATAGAAATTTAATATTGGGGGTGATTTTAATTGTATCATAGACAAGGGAGACAGGACCTCAATGTTAAATTCTGCTTCCCGACTTGATACAAGCTCCCATGTTCTGAAGAACATCATGGAAGACTGTAATGAAGATTGATGAATTTATTCCTTTCCAAGTTGACAAAAAACTAGAGGAAACAGATAGAGGGTTTTTAGATAAAGAGTTATCAATCACAGACATAACCAAAGCCATGTTGAGCATGCAAAATAATACAACTCCAGGCTTGGATGGTCTCCCTTAGCAGTATTATGTTACCTTTTGGGACCAACTCAAAAAACCTTTGTTGGAGGTATACAACGAATCTCTTTCTAGAGGTGTACTCCCACTATCAATGCGCAAAGGTGTAATGTCACTCCTGTTCAAGAAAGGGCAAAACAATTATTTAAAGAACTGGAGACCTTGCTTGGAGTTTATCCAAAAATACTGTCCAAGGCATTATTTCTTCGAGTCCAGTCTATAAACTGTAATCTAATAGATATTGATCAAACCTGCGGCATATTAGGGTGCCGAATGACAAACAGTCTCGCCCTAGTCTGAGATTCCTTTTTTGTACTGTCAAGAACGAAATTCCCCACTTTGCTTTTTGGGACAGGATCTGGAGAAAGCCTTCGACAGCATCAGTCATACATACATACATACATACATACTTAAAAGTTGTTTTAACCCTAAAATGAGATAAACGCAGTACTAAGGTGTCATCTTTAACGTCCACATGAATATTGAAATCACCTGTAATAATCACTTTATCTGTTTTAAGGACTAAACTCGGTAAAAACTCTGAGAATTCAGATAAAAACTCAGAATAAGGACCAGGAGCGCGGTACACTATAACAAATAAAATTAGCTGTCGTGTTTTCCAGGTCGGGTGTGAAAGACAAAGAACAAGGCTTTCGAATGAGTTTAGGTTTAGGGCTGATTAATAGGCTTGAGTCGAAGATGGCTGCAGCTCCACCTCCTCGGCCGGTGCCTCGAGGAATCTGAGTATTAATATGACTGGGTGGAGTGGATTCATTTAGGCTAACATATTCTTCATGACCCAGCCAGGTTTCAGTAAGACAGAATAAGTCAATATGATACTCTGATATTAATTCGTTCACCAGTACAGCTTTAGATGACAGAGATCTGATGTTTAAGAGTCCACATTTAATTCTCCTGTTTTGTTGTGCTATTTCAGCGTTTTTGTTTAGGTTTTTATGTATAACTCCTCTTCTGTTAACTTTAGGTTTTATTAATTTAAGTGGTTGGGGGGCAGACACCGTCACTAAGGAGTTTTGGGTGGGTAACTGCTCTGGAAGCGCAGAGAAGCGTGTAGGACTGCAAATCTGCCTCCTGGTCTGAACTCTTGTTGTCATGGTTTAGGTCCACTGGATGACCCCAGTGGGTAAACTGACAGAGGAACAATGCAAATATGCATGGGCAAACATAAATAGCAAAGTCTTGATGAACACTCACGAAGATCTGGCATGACAAATTGCACACCAGTGTTTGCCTACAAAGGTTTTCCTTGAAAAATGAAATTGTTCAAGAAGTACCCAGTGCCCCAGAGAAAAGGTTTGAACGGTTCCTGCATCTGTGTGACCTGTGGTTAAGTTAACGGTTAAGTTCTCGGCTCCAGATGAGCAAAGCATCCCGTCTAACTAGCAAGCAGTTGAACTATGGGCCTTTCACTGTGCTAACATCTCCAGGTTGTGACCGACATCAACGCCTTTTACCTACCAGCTTTATGCGTGTTTAAAAATAGCAATGGCTTACTGAAAACAGCTTGTTAAGCAATTTTTGTATCTTATCACGTTTTGTATTTGACGTAGATGGGTTGAGCTTTATTCATTATCTTGCTTGTGACTTGAGTTTTTATCATATATGGAATATAACTTGAGCTTTTCCTGGTCTCCACCTGTATAAAAAGGAGACACAGAAGGGCGTAGTTCTCTTCTTTTTCTTTTTCATTTTTGCTCTTTTGCAGTTTGAGTCTCTTTGGAGTAGGCTCTTTTTCGTTTTTGCTTTTCTTTATTCTTGGATTACCATCGTGAGAGGTAGAGAGGGAAGTTTTTGTTACCAGTTAATACAGCATTATCAGAAGCCTTTTGCTTTTTTGCATAGAAGATTTTGATAATCCATATCAGATTTGTTAAACTTTAAATAAAAACAGATTGTAAACTCTACAATACATTTCCTGGTGCAAGACTCTTCTCTGAACGCAGACTGCGACAGCCTCGCATCTAAAGGTGGGATGGTCTTTGGGATTGGCCGAACACTTTAGTAATTATTTGATGCTGAATTGTCAAATTGGTGTTGAACAGCTAAATGCTAAAAGTGAACCCTCTCAGTTCCACTACCTGACGCATGATTGAACAGTTACACTTCACTTATATGATTATGATTATTACTGATATGATGTTGCTGAAGGCGTTGAATTGCATTTGATTCGTTGCTAAAAGTATTGAATGTTGTTAGACTTGTTGCTAATATTCGATCTGAGGATTTGTTTTTGAATTGGAGTTGTTGTTAAAGTGACAGGATTAGAAGAAGTTCGATGCTGCCTCATTAAACCGGGCGAGGGTCTTGAACCCAGTCTCGAGTCTTCCTCAGGCAGCCTCTCTCAGGCTGTCTGAAGTAGGACATTTTGGGCCTGAAAGACGTGATACAACCAAGCCGGTTATCACCAGTCAACTTCGGCCTCTTAAACAGGCTCTAACTGCGTATGTAGATTATAGAAACCCGTCTGATACCTAGGTCATCGGGCATCCGTCAGCCGTCTTCAGGTAATATATCCGAGCTTGAAGGGGGGTATCGGCTAGGAACTACACAAGACGGATTGTTTTACAGTTATTAGTCAGACCCCGTGTGTTTCCAGGGAAACGGAGATAACACTAGCAGAACGTGTTTTAGTTTGAGAGCGAATTGCTCCACAATATGAAATCATTTTGATTGTATCTTTTATTTTGTTGGTAACTGTTGCATAATCGCAATATTACACTCGAGGGTGTGCTTGAACAGTGATGCGGTCAGGACTGAGGCGCTCTCTGGTGTAATATTGCTTAATTGTATTACTGGATTATAATTATTGATGCATTAACGTGTTCATCACTTTAATGTTGCAGCTGGTAAAAGTGAAGCTCATTTGAATTATTTTATATATTGCGGGGTAGTTTAATCTATAATAATACATCATAATTTATTAGTTGATTCATTTTTTGGATTAATAATCTGAATCTGCAAAGTAACTAAAACTGTCAGATAAATGTAGTGGAGTAAAAAGTATAAAGTAACAGAAAATGGAAATACTCAAGTAAAGTACAACTACCTCAAAATTGTACTTCAGTACAGTGCTTGAGTAAATGTACTTAAATACATTCCACCACTGGTTATTCCGAATTTTGACACTAAGATTTTCATTTTTACTGCAAATGTATGTCGGCTCCAAATATTGGTTATTGGTCTCCTTGATTACTAATCTGTATCGGCCCTGAAAAAACCACATTGGTTAACCCCTGCCTGTGATTCTTGACTTTTGCAGTACTTTGGGGTTTTTTTGTCTCTCAATCTGTTAATTTTGATCGTCACGCACCAAACCAAGGCAAATCGCCTGCATGTGAAAACTACTTGGCAACAAACCAGATGACATGACCCCCAGTGGTCCACCTGACTGACATGAAGTCCTTGTCAGCACATTATCCATGTGGACTCTCTGATCACCCTCATTGAGTGATGCTGCCCACCCAATTTTTTAACCCCTGGAGTTAAAGGCGCAGGTGGGGGGGCGCTCAGGTACCTGGGCACTGAAGCAGACAGAACACAAGAAGCAGAGCCTCTTTCTACTGAAGAAACTCAAGAGTTTAAATGTCAGGAAGACATTTTAACAACAAGTCAGTCACTGAGTCCGTCCTCACTGTCAGATCTCTGCAGCCAGGCAGGAGCCTCCACCCCCCTCCATAACACAGTCCAGCTCCTCCCATCACACTGTCCTAAAACCCCTGAACAGGAAAAGAGATTCAAAACATCATTCACACCAGCTGCTATTAACATGATAAACAATGTTTCCAGCCAAACTGTTCTTAACTCTGTGTAAATACATATGAATCTTTTTAACAGTATGTTTATATTTTCGCTACATGTATGCTTTTATTCTATGTGTACCTGTGTGAGCCATGTAAATGTACTTTACTTGAGTAGTTCCTCTATGCTACTTTATACTTCTACTTTGCCACATTTCGGAGGCAAGTATTGTGCTTTTTACTCCACTACATGTGTCTGACAGCTTTAGTTACTTTGTAGATTCAGATTATTAATACAAAATAGAAATCAAGTCATAAATTATGATGTATTACTATAGACTAAACTACTAAGTAACTAAAATTAGTGTTTTGTGTGAACCTGTGTGAGCAAAGACAAATTTTTCATTTCAAATTAAATCTAACTAAAATGGAAGGAGTCTCTGTCTGTCTGTATGTCCGACCCAAGGAAGCGCAGTGTCGAGTGTGGTTTGCACGAGCGGTTCTTGAGAAAGCTGAATAACGTTGCCCCGCAGAGCCGGAGAGGCCCCGCAGAGCCGGAGAGGCCCCGCACTTCCAGACCACAGACTTCCCCCACTGTGCACAAATCAAGCCACAACATCCCGGATTCGGGAGCAGCCATCTTGCGCTGGTGACGTCATTTGGAGCAGGAGTCTGCGCAGTAGCGATCGGGGGTGGAGCCGCGGTATCGAGGTCCCGCCCACACACCAGGCGGACTCAGTCGTGAGCAGAGCTCACCTGTCAATCATGACGTGAAACCACCTTTTTATAGCATCGAATAACTAATTAGAACCGAACTTCTCAGAAAAATGAACACTTGAACAAACATCAGCGACAGAAACCATCTTTGGGAAAAATGTATTTGACGTGTACTTTGAGTTTTTAGTTTAGCTGATGTCCCTTCCGCTAGCATGGAGGGCGCGGGGTCTTTTTTGGCGTGTGCGCCAGGCGAGCAATTCTCATCGGAATGAATAGCTATCCAGTTCTAATAACACGTCTATGTTCCAGACCCACAGTTTTAGGCGTGCCCTATGCGAGTTTAAACAGCCGGTTATGCCGAGAGCCTTGTATGGAGAGGGTTAGGCTTAGCCCTCTCTCTCAACGGCTCTGGTTAAACCTAATGAGGCGTCGGCTAATTAGAGTTTTAATGTTAATGTTTTGATAACCCTACGCAGTGGTTAACTAAATGTTATTAAGCAAAGTTAGCTAGCAATGAATAACGTCAGCCTATCCTTTGTAATGCCCTGGGAACCAGCTACAGCTTGGGCTAGCTGGCTAGCTTCAGCATGAATTCCTGAATTTTATCAGTGAGACATTTCATTCATTCACGGTTACGTCTGGATGAAAAACATCTCAGAGTAAGATTTCAATGGCAGGGCTTTTCTTTCAGCATTTCTCACAAATGCTGATAACCTTATAGTCTATAATCAAGAAATGTTATTGCGTATTTTGACATTTTTAATACATAAAAACAATTATAGCCTACATTTTGCTTTTCATGTGTGCAGTGTGTCTTTGGCCAGCTAACTGGACAAAGAAAGCGCGATCACAACGTCCGTAGTGCCCTCCCTCCTTTTCAGGATTGATTTTAAGACTTTATTGCTTGTTTGTAAGGTTTCGAATGGGCTGGCGCCACCTTATCTAGCAGAACTCTTGCATCATCATACTCCAGTTAGAGCACTGAGGTCCACCAACCAGATGCTCTTTGCGGTGGCTGCCCCTGATCTCTGGCACAGTTTACCTCTCCACATGAGCGCTGCTCAGACTCTAGAAACTTTTGAGCTGCTGCTAAAGACCCACCTCTTTTCGCTGGCATTCAGTTCAAGTTGAGCTTGACTTCATCTTCTATTGTGCCACAGTTCTTTTATTGTTATTATGTTGATTGTTTTCTTCTTATTTACTTTTATATGAGTTTTGTAAATCTGCTATATAATTAAACTTAAAGAACAATTAGAAAAACTGGTGGCCCGTGCATACGTCTAAAGCGGTGGGTCTGGATCAGTACATCACGGGACTGTGGGCCGGGGGCAGACGGCAGAAACCGAGTCAGAGGAGGAACTGCTGTCACGGACTAACAGGCAGAGGACACCGAGATGGATGGGAATGTCTTTATTGGAGAGGACAGCCAGAAGTGGAGAGTGTGGAGATAGGTAGAGTGGATCTGGGGAAGTTTACCGGAGGGAAGCCACAGGAGACCGGAGAGACCAAGGAGGACTGGAGAGACCACGGGGAACTGGAGCGACACAGGAATAGTCTGGTGCATGGAGTCCTATCCACAAACGAGGTTGGACACTGAGTGTGGAGTGGTTTTATCCTGGGTGTGATTGGGGCTGATTAAGGGCAGGAGTGTATTTAGGAGCAGGTGTGGGTAATTATGGGCTGGTGAGGACATGACAGGCTGTGACAACTGCAGCGCGAAATTAGAAACATGACATGAAAAGGACTGCGAGGGAAACCACTGTACGGGATCAGCGCAGTGTCCAAAAAAGAACTAAGGAAGTGAAAGCGAATAAGATCAGAGCACAGAAGGGATCGTCACATGCGAGCAGTGCAAAAGGAAAAGGAGCAGAAAGGAAATGGAGATGAGCACAGCATCAGTGTGGACAAGAAGCGATTTCTGGCATTAAGATGGTGCTGGACGCTGCAAGAAGGTTCCTGAATGCTGTGGACACATCTGGAGAAGATCCAGATGTTACACTGAGGGAAGGAGACGCACCAACTCAGACCGCTGGGTCTGGGTTAGAGAATGGACTTTGGGTGGACACTGTACATACTCTACACTGTGAAGCTGTTACAATCCAGTAGGTGGCGGTAATGCACACTTATGGATGCCAACCGCCATAAAGCTCAACAGAAGAAGAAGAAGCAGAAGAAGAAAAAGTAAATAAATAAATAAATAAATACCGGAGGCCAGGGTTCCGAACGGGCACTGCACTAGTAAGATCCAGTCGGGTGAACCAGCAGAGCCTGTATGTTTGGATAAACCTGTTGAAGCGGACTTTGTGTGAACTTTCGGGATGTTTCACCGCAGACTCCTCTCCTGTTAGCCAAGAATGCTAAAGGAAGTTAGCGCAGCTTGCTAGCAGGAAGTAGACGGAGCCGGAGCTCGGCCTCACAGTGCTAGTCGGAGTAGCTTCGATAGAGACCAAACTGTAGTTTTCACGGAGCCAAAGTGTCCAGACAGACCTGTCTGAAGAGACTCTGCGCTGTTCGCGTTATCTGAAAATGTTTAGCATCTGAATTGTCTCCCGGCGTCCTGCGGAGCTAATGGAGTTAGCTTAGCTTGCTAGCAGGAAGTAGACGGACGCGAACGTGATGTAACTTAGCAACACAGCGCGCATCAGAGTGAGCAGACAGTTTGTAACGGAGTGAGTCTGGAGGAAAAGCTGCTGTGAAGCTGTGAAAATGTCTAAAGTCCAGAACGAGGAGGAAGTTTGTGGACAACGCAAACTGCTGGACGCTGTTTTCCAGCCTGAAGTCCGGCTGCACAGAGCAGGTTTGTGCGCTTTACCTGTTGTTTCACTTTAAAGTGCTGGGAAACCAGCTGCGGGGAAGAAGTGTTCACATCCTTTACTGCAGTAAAAGTCCTGACACCTCTCTGTGAAAATACTCCACTGCAAACTAAAGTCCTGCATTTAAAACTTACTTAAGTTAAAGTATTGAAGTATTAGCAGTGTTTTATTATATCTGATGTTTCTGGATTCATCTTCCTGCTGCGTTCATGTGTGTGTTGCATTTTACTGCTGCAGATGTTTCAGGTCCAGCTCATTTTAACTGCTAGAGCCCGACCGATTGATTGGCCTATCGCAGACATATCGGTATCATCGGATCGGCATATATGTCGTCTGATATGAAAGCTGTTTGTCCCCAGTATATAATACAGAAAGAAATGCTTTTGGTAATATATTGATGTCACTACAAAGTTTATCCAGCAGCGTGTGCTGCGACAACTGTGCCAGGCAGAGCAGAATGAGCAGTGTCCACACAGTGTCATTTAACGTAAGTTATCAGAGACAACTGACAGCAGCCACCTCACTACTGGTTAAACTGTAAACCAGCACAAAAATGACAACATCAACCACCATGTTCTGAGCAGACACATTACGAACTAGGGCTGCACCTAACCTAATTTTTTATAACGATTCATTTACCCAAAATAAACATCAAAAACCTGTCTCATTAATATTTCAATATTTTATTCATCATTTTCTCTTAAAAACAAACAAATGTAACAAGAAACAAAGTATGTACTGCAGGGCATTATTCTGTACCAAAAAATGTTTAATGCTGCAGCTTGTCCTCTGGGGGAATCCATGCTTTGACCGGGTGCAGCCATTAATTAGTTATACCACGGAGCTAACCTTCTTTGTTTTACTATCTTCATTCTCTTTTTCAGAGGAGCGATAGACTCGAGTCGTTCGCAGTGAGCCTGCAGCGCTATCAACAAGATGGTCAGTTTGGGAGGGGCTGAAATTAGCATAGGAGTCCTCTGTCATATCGAGACATGGCATTGAATTAAATGCAGATGGGATCGCTTCACAGCCACAGCAATATCAGATAGACATCTAGAAGCCAATCAAATCTAATAATGAGATAAACGCAGTACTGAGGCTATCATTATCAACGTCCACATGAACATTGAAATCACCTACAATAACCACTTTATCTGTTTTAAGGACTAAACTTGATAAAAACTCTGAGAATTCAGATAAAAATTCAGGATAAGGACCAGGAGCGCGGTACACCAGGAGGTCGGGTGAGAAAGACTAAGAAGAAGGCTTTCAATTCAATTTTATTTATATAGCACCAATTCATAACAGAAGTTATCTCCTTGCACTTTTCCTATAGAGCAGGTTTGCAAGCACTTGGCGACAGCGGCAAGAAAAAACTTCCTTTGAGAGAGAGAGAGAGAGGTGCAGTGAAAAATCTAACAAGAACCCATCATAATCATTTCAAGATTCACACAAGGCAACATCTCGGTTTCACAAGAGCCAACGTTTGTGGAAAACCAAAACATTCCACGCAGCTCGTTTCTGGATGGAGAGGAGAACATGCTGAAAGCTTCGAACTGTGTTTTTTAAGACAGAGAGAGACAGGAAAGGACCGAGAGATAGCGAGGTAAACAATGTTTACTATGTAAAAATGTATGTTTGGCATTTCTATAGTGCAATTTCTTGTTACCTCTCAGCCCGCATTTACGCCAATACAGATATGCTAGAAAAAAGCTAATGTTTGCCAAAATACCGACCCGGCCCATGTATCGGTCATGCTCTAATACACAATTCTTCCTCAGACTGTAGGGCAAGGAAACAACCTGGACTAGTCATCACAGGCTGGAAATTCAAAACTCATCCCTGGACATTCATATTGTGAGGCAACAGTGCTTACTGCTGAGCCTACAACAAGCTCCATGATTTTAGAGTAGAACCAGGATATAGCTCAAAAAAGATTTTCACTGGTATTTGGGGGATGCTCACTTTTTCTTGCACTTTATTTCCAATAAAACAAAAGATTGGAAGTCAAATTAGCTATACCTTGTATAATGCAATAATCAAGCATCATTGCACTATCCTGTAGAGATTTTGACAGCAAATCAATGAGAACACACTGGGTGTCGTTAGCTCTCTCCCTTTATCAACAGGAATAAGACCTAGGTTACAGCTTTATCATGGGAACAAGGATCGTGTCACTTGTTCTCATATAATGATAATGACATACTATAAACAGGTACATTTGCAAAATGAATAAAATTAAATCAATTTATTCAAAAAGCCTAAGCAATAGATATAAACAAGAAGTACAATCCTAAACATACTACTCTCAAGTGTACTCTCTGCTCCACTTGTATGGAAGTAAAAACCGAAGGAGTTTATTTAGTACACTGTTTGTATACTTCTTTATGAAGGCAGCTGTGCATGCAGTTCAGTATTTCTGAGGAATGCAGCTGTATTCAGGTGGAGCCCAATGTGCTGCAGAACCCAGCCCTAACCCCAGCCCAGTCCTTTCAGGTGGTGTGAATGAAGAGCACAGAGCCTCCACCGCACTGACACCAGGTGAGAAGGGTGGAGGGGAGAAGGAAGCATAATGCAAATACCACCTAGAATTATTAAAATAGTAATCATGTAATTGTAGTGTTAATATTAATAAATTAATAATAATATGAATGACAGCTATAGGAAGAATAATGTCAGCATCAGTAACAGAGCCAATAACAACAACTGTAGCAGCAGTTGTCGAGCAGGAACACGGGGGCAGCAGGTGGCCCACAACCACAGATCCAGACTCTGCAGGAACACGGGGGCAGCAGGTGGCCCACAACCACAGATCCAGACTCTGCAGGAACACGGGGGCAGCAGGTGGCCCAAAACCACAGATCCAGACTCTGCAGCTCCGGAGGCAGAAATACCTGCTGAAAGCGACAGAAGGAGAGAGGAGAGAAATGAGAAAGCACAGAACTACGGGAGAGAGAAGATGTCGAGTTAGTAACATGCAGTAATGGGATAAAAATGCATACAGACGGAGAGGGAGAGGAGGAGAGAGGAAAGAGGTGCATCATGGGAAGTCTCCCGACAGTCTAGACCCATAGCAGCATAACTAAGGGATGGTTCAGGACTCACCCAAGCCAGCCCTAACTATAAACGTCATCAAAGAGGAAAGTCTTAAGCCTAGGGCGCACTGCTTACTGATTAACCTTTTGTTCTTTCAACTTTAACTTGATTGGTCCCAGGAGCTAAAACACATAACACAGACATGAACATAAAACTTTCAAAAAATATGTAAAGACAAATGCTAAACCCTCCTCACGCACAAGCTCACATGAAACAATGTACACGATTGACAGCATAACATAAAACCTGGAGTATATGTAGCAAAATGGCTTCTTCACATTCTTAAGCAGTAAAACACTTTTCTATCTTCAGCTGAGAGGTTTATTTGAACTCAGGACTAACGTGCATGGAATCGCAGATGCCTTGATCGCAGTCATTTTATGGCATTTCTACACTGATGAAATGGAAACTGCATGATATGCTTGTAGTTTGTTTTAGTTTGAATGACTGTACACCAAATATGTTGCACAAAATGTGCATCATTTCTCCACACGTTTAAGAAAGTAGTGGTGTCAGTGGTTTAAATGTTAACAGGAAATGACTGATGTTTTCTAAAACGTGTTCATGTATTTCATTATTCTCCACAGATGTCCAGCTGCTGTTGAGTAAAGATGCTCCCCCTGAGCAGCAGGACTGGAGCCCCAGTCTGGACCAGGAGGACCCACCAGAGCCCCCACAGATTAAAGAGGAACAGGAGGAACTCTGGACCAGTCAGCAGGGAGAGCAGCTTCGAGGGCTGGAGGAGGCCGATATCACCGAGTTCACATTCACTCCTGTCCCTGTGAAGAGTGAAGAAGACGATGAAGAGAAACCTCAGTCCTCACAGCTTCATCAAAGACTAACTGAACAGATGAAAACAGAAGCTGATGGAGAGGACTGTGGAGGACCAGAACCAGCCAGGAACTCAGATCCAGATAGACATTTACATCCAGCTACTCAGGACAAGACGTCAGACTCCTCTGAACCTGAGACTGATGACAGCTGTGATTGGTTGGAGACCAGGGAGCCTCAGTCAGGTTTAAACCCTCTGCAAAACAAGGAAGTACCTGTAGGTGATCAGGAATGTAATACTGGAAAAACATCAAGTAGCTCCTCTGAATGTGCTACAAGCTCTGGCCACAAGGGACATCTGCAGGAACTCAATGGAATCCAAACAGGAGAGAAACCATTTAGTTGCTCAGTTTGTAAAAAAACGTTTCAACGGAGAGTAGAGGCTGTGAGGCACAAGAGAATCCACACAGGGGAGAAACCCTTCATTTGTTCTGTTTGTGGTAAAGGATTTCCACAAAGATCAACTTTGACCAAACACCTAAGAGTTCATACAGGAGAAAAACCTTTCACGTGCTCACTTTGTAAAACAAGTTTCTGTCTCAGACACAATTTGTCCCAACACATGAGAATGCATACCGGGGAGAAACCATTTAGTTGTTCAGTTTGTGGTAAAGCATTTGCACGAAAGGGAGATCTGACAAAACACTTGACTGTCCACACAGGGGAGAAACCATTTCGTTGCAGCGTTTGTGATAAAAGATTCACTCGGAGTCATCTCTTAAAAAAACACAAGTGTGTTGGTGAGAGCAGAGGAGCAACCTTTGGCCACAAGGGACATCTGCAGCAACGCAATGGAATCCAAACTGAAGAGAAACCATTTAGTTGCTCAGTTTGTGGTAAAAGATACCCCGGGAAGAACTCCTTAATGACTCATATGAGACTTCATTCAGAAGGAAAATGTTTCAGCTGCTCAGTCTGTAAAAAAACTTTTCCATGGAGAGGAGGTGTTGTGAGGCACATGAGAATCCACACAGGGGAGAAACCCTTCAGTTGTTCTGTCTGTAGTAAAGGATTTGCACGAAAGGAAGATCTGAGACGACATTCGACTGTCCACACAGGAGAGAAACCCTTCAGTTGTTCTGTCTGTGGTAAAGGATTTGCACACAGCTCAACTTTGACCTCACACTTTAGAGTTCATACAGGAGAAAAACCTTTCACATGCTCCATTTGTAAAACAAGTTTTGGTGACAGAAGCAATTTGTCCAAACACATGAGAATCCACACAGGGGAGAAACCCTTCAGTTGTTCAGTTTGTGGCAAAGGATTTGTAGATAAGGGAAATCTGACACAACACTTGACTATCCACACAGGTGAGAAACCATTTAGTTGCAGCATCTGTGATAAAAGATTCACTCGACTTCATATTTTCAAAAACCACAAGTGTGCTGGTGAGAGCAGCGGAAGTAAAAGAAGCTGCAGAAATGCTCGTTGAGCTAATTCCTTCCAGCAGGATTGAAGTACCGAGGACAAGACTTGGTTCAACACTGATCAGTACAAAACTGTGATTCAGACTCCAAAATAAGTCGTGCTTCATCTTTTCAGTTAGGATGAAGCCATGCGATTCTGTTTTTATTTGTGTCTACATTATTTTGTCGTTTTCCAGGAACTGTGCTTTTTTGGAATTACCTGTATTCTAATTCAATGGACTCTCCTCTCTATTGAATTGATTTCTCATTATGTGTAAAACATAAACAGTTCATTCTAAAACTGCTCACATCAAATCACAAGTCTTTCGACAAACTTTGATTAGACACACAGGACAGCTGTTGTGTTGGACTTACCCAGTTGCCATATGGTAAATGGACTGTACTTATATTGCGCCTTTTTCTAATCTTTCTGCATATCATTCCATTCAACTGCTCATCAGTTGAAAGAAACTAATCATTCATAAACCGAGGGCAGCAACGTGGGGTTCAGTGTCTTACCCAAGGACACTTCGACATGTGGGCTGGAGGAAGCCGGGATCGAACCGCCGACCTTCCGATTGGTGGATGATCTGCTCTACCACTAAACCACAGTTGCCCCATATGTATGTTGAGAGAGTTGTTGGTTGCTGTAATCGTTCTTCAACCGGGTATCTCCGTCCCGGGACTCGTGTGGATGTTTATTGCAGCTGTTTTGTGGCGGCAACAAACGTCCAAGTGACCACGAAGACATATCCCTCCGCCCCCGCTCAGCAAGGAAACAGTCTGTGGAAACATAAAGAGGGAGTTCTGTAGAAAAAAGACGAAGTTTGGAAGATCCCCACTTGATTTGTCTAACTCAGACTGCTGAAGCCTCAGATTAACTTCCCCTGAACTGAACACAATGCATTTGTTTGAGTTACCATCAGGTCTTTTCGGATCGGGTCATAAAATTGATTTTAGACCGGGTCCAAACTTTTGGATCTATGAAGACCTCTTTAGACTCTCTTCAACCAGCAGTAGCTGTTTCTACATGTGCTTATCTGTAAAATGTCACTGAGATAAATGTAAACTGATGTGTTGCTCTCCACCGCTCACTGACACATCATTGATTCAAACTTGTGGCTGCAGCTTTATTTAGTAGCTTTATGGTTCATGCGTCTTTATTTCACTATTTCACTTTAGTTTTATACTTCAGAGTGAAGCTTTAAAGCCTCATTTCAAGTCCGCTAAACATTTACCTTAATCATCACCTAGAAGTCATTTGTAAGAAATAAGTAAACGATAACTTATCATTAACAAACAAGTTTCTCTGCAGAACATCTCCTTCCTACCAGGTCATTACAGTCTGTAAAACAGTCTGTAAAGTCTTCCAGTGAATGAAGAGTATTTGACTTGTTTCCAGTGTTATTTTTCTTGATTTCAGCGCAGCGACATGCCTTCTGTCTTGTTTCAGGATAAAGATTCATTTTGAGAAGATTTTTGAAACAAGTTTTATTTATTTTTTTCACACTGGAAAGTGGTTATAATATTCTCATGGTTTAAACATACAGCACGTTTTCATTTGTGTTAAGAAAATGTTTTTTAAACCTCAAGAACGGGCATAAATGAGTACATACAATGTTTGTAATTGATTTAGTTGATTTATGATATGAATCCATTGTAAACTTTTTGTAAACCATTAAAAGTTAGTAATAAAAATGTGTAATGCTTTAATAAGTGTGTTGATTTATCATTTGGAAAACCAAATAGTTATGGAACAATATTTATATTTCATTTATAGATCATCTGTAGCATTAATTGTAAATGACTCAACTGTAAAAAATCTTGCAGAAAGTAAAGTAAAATTTTTGCAAATGTACTGGAACGTAAAACAAACAGTTTCTGACTTGTTTAATTTGTTTCTAATGATGAGAAAAAAGGTCGTAGTCCAACATGATGACCATGTTCATAAACTCATCTAATTGTATCTATAGTGACATAATAAACGGGTGAATGAAAAAACTGATATAGGAAATGTTTGTGTGATTATGCTAATATGCTGATGTTCAGTCACTCTGGTTGTTGGTGGACTACTTGGAGATTTGACGAGGAAGAAGAAATAAAATGACAACCCCTCTGGTTCCGCTGCATCGATTTGAACTGTCCTTAGCGAGTCCGACAGTGTTATAGTATATACAGTACATATCCTTTATTTAACCAGGTAAAAGTGGTGTCTTTGAAACTGCCATTTGAAACTCTGGCAGTGGTGTCAGAGAGGAGGATGCTGGCCAAACTACACGCCATCTTGGACAGCGTCTCCCACCTGCTCCATGACGTGCTGGTCAAACAAAGGAGCACCTTCAGCCGAAGACTCATCCCCCCACAATGCACCACAGAGCGCCACAGGAAGTCATTCCTGCCTGTGGCCGTCAGACTCTTTAACTCCTCCCTCTAAGTCAGTCTATATGACCCGAAGTCATTAAAGTGGACATTGAGCATTACATCTCCGCCATAATTAATAATAATTGTGCAATATTCTGTTTACTACTCAAGTGCAATATTAGTTTTCCCCATGTTAGTTTTTCTTATTTATTGCTACTGAAACTATATACCTCAATTACTCTTGACAGTACATGCACCTCCGCTTATTAATATTATTTATTACATAAGGAGTTACTTTGTATGTTAGACTGTACTTTCATCATCAACCAGTAAACCCACTTGGTACTCGACACTTAGTTTATCTTATACTTATACCGACATGATACTTAATTTATTTCTGACCTGTTTTATAGTGTATCATATCGTTTTCTTGTACTTCATCCTGTGTGCACTGACGTAAAGGCGAGCTACTGTAACAAAGAGTTTCCCTACGGGGATCAATAAAGTATTTCTGATTCTGAAGTCTCATTGAGATTCAACCCTTTGAGCAGTCGAGATCTTAGGAAGATTAGATGTTAACTGCCATTTGAAAATTGCATGAATTTGGATTTGTCTGCATTTAACACCAACTTGAGTTAAATGGGACTGAACATCAAAGGCAGACTGCAGGAATTCAAGGGTTTGTACTACTGAAGGGCATGAGCAATAGATAACTATCATCTGCATAAAAATGGAATGCAGCCTTTGAAAAATTATCACAAAGATTATTTACATATATAGAGAACAGCAGTGGTCCTAGTATGGAACCCTGGTAGTACACATTGCACTGTTCATTGTCTTTGTGAAGAACCTATTGAGCCTTCAAAAAGCTGCAAGACCCCCTCTGACTCCTACTGTCTCCACATCAGTCCTGGAGTGGAAATATACTGACAGACCATTCACCGGCACAAACAGCTGTTTGTTTCGACCAGCGGCTGTCCGGTCGAGCAATGCCGCATTTAGTGGCTCAGACAGCTGGAGAGCAGCGGCTCGTCTCTGCCTCTTCCTCTTCCACGGGCTGATTAAGGCAGGAAAAGCTGCCTTCAGTCATCAGTAAGTGGAGATACACAGTAATAACGACTCTGTGTTCAATTACTGTCTGTGTAAATGACCACACAGGAGACAGCAACAGGTGTCTATAGTGTAGGACTGTATTGCAACGGAATGCCAGAACAGACCACTACAACCGCTATTGCCTGCTGGGATGTACCATTCACACACAACACTAGAGGGGGGCTTAGCCCAACTGTCCCTTATAACAGCTCCCTTTTTATAGTTGACAATAATCTTTATATTACAGATTACCTGAGTACCTCGAATGTAAGAAAAAGGCTCACACAATAGACCAGTTGCAGGTCCCCCCCCAACCCTATATCCCAGAACCAAGTCCTTTCTATAGATCCAGTCTGTTTGGCGCTTTCACCAGCCTGCCACTAGTTGTCCTGTAGTGCGCTGTGGGTGGTAAGCTTCTTGGCCGCTTGTGTCACTATCCACAGTGTCACCACCCTTGTCCATTGTGATTTGGGCGGGATTACTGTGCTGCTTGCTGTGTTTCTCAGGGTGAGAGAGAAAGTGGGTGGGGGAGGATTTAAATGGAACGCACTTGACCTTGTACACTTTCAGCCCAAACTATCATGGATCGACCACCAGTTGTATGTTTAGGGCTATATTGCTTTTTACAAATGATCAGAAATATCTGCAGACTCATTTCAATGAGGCGAAGGCGTCTTCTGTGGATAATTGCAATATGTAGGCACTTTGTAATTAGCTGCATCAGTTTCTGATTTAGAAATTTCGGTTTGTGATCTGTATCATGATTATCAACAGAAAATGTTGGTAATAAAGAAATCACACAAGCTGAACAGAACAACAATCCAAGTAAATATTAACTGCAATTAGTTATATGACATTTTTCAGTAAAATATCAAGCTATCAATGAGATTTTCTTAAGAAACTATCTGCTAACTTGGTAACAGGAATTTTGTCTACATTACTGCCACCTAACCATGGATGTATTTTCTTGCACCAAATGCATAACTGCAATGCATTGTGAGCGTATATACCTCTGGTATAGTTTTTCAGACAAATGAAACGACACTTATGATGGCGGCAGGGATTCCCCTGAGGGCAAGTGCCAAGGGGAAGTTAACTAGGGCATACTGAAGGACAGATGAAACGCAGACTTGAATTGGGCCCATTCCTCTCTCCTCAGTGGTGGCCGATGGAAGACCAGAAATGGAAACTGAAAGTGAAACTCAAGTTTCTGGAGAGGAGTTCCATGGCTCTCCTTTGTTTACAGAACAAAAGAGCATGCAGTCTCCTAATAGAGTTCAGTTAAAGTCACACAAATGGATGAATTCATCTGTGAGCCCGGTAGGCCTTGTTCCTAGGAAGGTTCAGTTTCACACTGACTTATCGTCCTGGGTCTCACAATCCTAAACCTGATGCTCTCTCCTGCCAGTCAGATCCTGAGAAACACTGTGCTGAGCCCGAGCCTATTCTCCCTCCTTCCTGTCTGGAGGCCGCAGCTACATTGGAGACTGAGACTGTCATCAGGGAAGGCGGAAGTATAATATATGTAAGACTATTATGATACCATCAGTGCAGATATTATATACTATGGTTATGTAGTTAGAGTTGTCTGTATTAATATGTATACATACTGTACATTAATATATATAATAATAAATACATTTTCCGGACATTATGCTTTTGTACTGTACTTTACTTTGAGGCATTTCTATATTTACTTGAGTAAAGGATCTGGGTATTTCTACCATTGTTAATTCTTAACAAAGAGATACGGTCTTGTAAATAAAAGTTTGGTCACTTTTATTTTGAAAATCAGCAAATATGTGGTACCGGAAGCAACTGTACTTACCGTGCTAACTCTTTCCGTTACGTACCACGTGCGTTACCATAAGATCCAGTCGGGTGAGCCAGCAGAGCCTGTATGTTTGGATAAACCTGTTGAAGCGGACTTTGTGTGAACTTTCGGGATGTTTCACCGCAGACTCCTCTCCTGTTAGCCAAGAATGCTAAAGGAAGTTAGCGCAGCTTACTAGCAGGAAGTAGACGGAGCCGGAGCTCGGCCTCACAGTGCTAGTCGGAGTAGCTTCGATAGAGACCAAACTGTAGTTTTCACGGAGCCAAAGTGTCCAGACAGACCTGTCTGAAGAGACTCTGCGCTGTTCGCGTTATCTGAAAATGTTTAGCATCTGAATTGTCTCCCGGCGTCCTGCGGAGCTAATGGAGTTAGCTTAGCTTGCTAGCAGGAAGTAGACGGACGCGAACGTGATGTAACTTAGCAACACAGCGCGCATCAGAGTGAGCAGACAGTTTGTAACGGAGTGAGTCTGGAGGAAAAGCTGCTGTGAAGCTGTGAAAATGTCTAAAGTCCAAACGCTGAGAGCTTTTGTCCGCCAGCGACTAAGTGCGGCTGCTGAAGAGATATTTGAGCTGTTTGAAAGAACGATAGCAGAGTACGAGGAGGAAGTTTGTGGACAACGCAAACTGCTGGACGCTGTTTTCCAGCCTGAAGTCCGGCTGCACAGAGCAGGTTTGTGCGCTTTACCTGTTGTTTCACTTTAAAGTGCTGGGAAACCAGCTGCGGGGAAGAAGTGTTCAGAATCAGAAATCCTTTATTGATCCCCGAGGGGGAACTGTTTTGCTACAGCAGCTCGCTGTCACGCCAGTGCACACAGGAAGACAAGGACTAGCAAAAAAATAAATAAAACAATACACTATAATACAGGTCAGAAAATAAATTAAGTACCAAGTGGGTAGAAGTATAAAATAAAATAAGTGTGAAGTACAAAGTGGGTTTACCACATCCTTTACTGCAGTACAAGTGGCCTACTAATACCACTCTGTGAAAATACTCCACTACAAACTAAACTCCTGCATTTAAAACTTACTTAAGTAAAAGTATTGAAGTATTAGCAGCTAAATGTAAAGTACTGATTGCGCAGTAAAGCGCTCCTGTCAGTGTTTATTATATCTGGTGTTTCTGGATTCATCTTCCTGCTGCGTTCATGTGTGTGTTGCATTTTACTGCTGCAGATGTTTCAGGTTGAACTCATTTTAACTGCTTTATATACTGCTGGGCAGTTTCATCTGCAGCAATGCATCATGGTCTGTAAGGTCATATGTTTGTAGTGTCGCTGTCCTGTGAAAACCACGTATCTCTGAAAAGTCAACTTTTCCTGAGCTCAGAGAAACAGTCTTGTGTGTTCAGCTTTGTGCTCCAGCTAATCCAAGGGTTTTTTTTAAAATAGTTTATTTACCTGAAGAAGTCTGAGAATGTTCTCAACCCATTCATACCAAAGTTTATTACTAACACTGAACACATTTGGAGATACATAGTTTTCACTGGATAGGAAGGCTATGCAACATTGCAATCTGAAAAGTAACTGAAGCTGTCAGACAAATTTAGCGGAGTAAAAAGTACACTATTTCCCTCTGAGATGTGGTGGTGTAGAAGTATAAAGTTGCATAAAATGGAAGTCAAGTCAGTTTTATTTAAATAGCCCAATATCACAAATCACAAGTCGCCTCGAGGGGGTTTACAAACTCTACAGCATACAGCACCCTCAGTCCTTAAGCTGTGTTCACACCCAATGCGGAGCTAATATTCGCCTCTCAGATCATCAGTGTTTCCTCGGTGACTCTGCTGTGGCTGCCCACAGACAGCAGCTCCCATAACAACACCTCCGCTTACTGCTGCAGACAGGCTGAGAAGCGAGGTTGAAGATAAATCCACTTTTCATTCCCAAAAGTCAAAAAATAATGAAACTCTCATGGAGCTCTCCTCCCGCCGGTAAATGGCTCTGCAACAGAGCCGAATCCGGTGTGGCTCCGAGTATTTATTCCTCCAGAAGCTTCAGCTCTTCCCCCGGCTCTCTCCTCAGAGCTCCCTGACGTTCAGCAGCTGTCTGACAGCAAGCAGCGGCGCTGCCCCCCCGCTCCTCCTGGTCCCCCGCGATACGTGTGACATTTGTGCCTAATATTTTCAACACGAATACGCAATTTTTGCGTGTCTGTTCGCGTCTTTGCATTGTATTTTCGCTCCGCGCAAAGAATGCAAATTGCATCACATCTTTAGACCCTCGATTCGGATAAAGAAAAACTTGTTTAAAAAAACCTTTTTAATGGGGGAAAAGAAACTTCAAGAGGAGCAGCAGAGGAGGGATCCCTTTCCCAGGTCGGACAGACAGACATTGGCATGCTTTGCTCGTAACGTTACCATCCACTACTTCGTATGCACAACACCGGAGTTGGCGCTAGCGAGGAAAATAGTAAGTACGTCGATGTAACTCCGGTTCTATGAGTTCGTGCATGGCCCTCTAGCTGTATGTTATTGCAGCCACATTAGTTTTAATATGCCAAAACATTCATACCTAACAGCTACAAGGCCAAGTATGGAAGAATAAGTACTAATTGAAAGTTAAAGCAAAAAATAAAATAAATCCGTTTAGGTTTAAAGGCCTCAACAGAGTCAGACTGTCTGACTGTCAGCAGGGAGATTATTCCAGAGAAAAGGGGCACGATAGGAAAAGGCCCTGCAGCCAGCGAAGTTCTTATTAACTCTGGGGACACAGAGGAGCCAGTCTTCTGAGAGCGGGGACATAAGGTTTAATGAGTTCAGAGAGAGTAGAAGCCAGTGAAGTGAAGCTAAATTTGGCTGGTTTTAGTTAAGATCCTAGCTGCAGCATTCAGAACCATCTGAAGCCTTTTAGTAGTAGTGCGCAGTAGGCCAGACAACAAAACATTACAGTAATCAAGTCTGGATGAAACAAAAGCATGAATTAGGATCTCGAGCAGGGCCAGTGACCAACGATTCCGAAGGTTTCAATTCAATATCGATTCGGTTAAGGATGTTTCGTTTACAATACCACTTTTGCTTGAATATGAAAGAGATTCTCAGAGAATTAATGCTGTAAATTGTACAAGGAACCCTCTAACCTGGTGCATTATTGAACATATTAATGTTTACATTAAGAATTGACCACTAAGCAGTTACATTAATGATTAGTGCCAATCTGCAGACTCAACAGTCAGTGAGCATTCAGTGACTAGATGAAATACTATTTAGTGCAGAGACCGTAAGTGTCATGTGGACACACGTGTGTCATTACTTTTAGTTAGCGTGTCAGGCTCATATCTGCATTTGTATCTGTACGGTCGCTGGTGATAAGTCAAGTACTGCAATGTGTACATTTCAACAGAGTAAATGTGGTGAAAGAACATGACAAAAGCTCAACAGCAGTCCAGAGTGAGAGAGAGAGACCCTGAATGTAGAATGTCTGAAGGTAAACTAATCCAATATAGGAACCATGTATACTTGTCTTCAGTGTATTTAAAACAACTTTAGATTTTAAATCGAATCCCGAGGCAGCCACTGTAAATAAGGTAAGCAAACATGCCTAATGTAAACATCACTACTAATACCTCGGGAAAACATAGCTACGCTTTGCTTGATGATCCCCAAGACTTTTGGAAAAATACTCTGTGGACTGACGAGACAAAAGTTGTGTCCCATTACATCTGGTGTAAAAGTAACACCGCATTTCACTGCTATGATGCATGAAATAGGGCATGTGTGATTGGGGTGTCTGTTGTATTTTCATCTTTTATTACATATATGTGTGCGCATGCGCCAACCTGTTGCGGTAGCTCCGTCTCGTCGTCTGTAAGTGTAATTTAAACTACGCTCTTTACGAAAATGAGAGTAGAAAGTGTTTTAGTACTTTTTTTCGCCGTGGAACAACTTCTCCTGCTACTCGGTCAGGGCACCGCTGCAGATCAGCTGTTTGGCCGCATTGTTTACACCAGGGAACAGCTGATCGCGCTGAAGCCGAGCGGCATGGCGCCCAGGACAACCGATGTCCCCACTGAGATCTGGAGGAGGAGACACCGAGGATGCAGAGGGGGAACGAAGCAGCGAGGGAAGAGAGAGGGGTGCAGACAAGAGACTGAAGAACAAGAGATTTAAGCCGTGTCTGCCTTCTCTCGTCATGGGCAACGTGAGATCGCTGGCGAATAAAATGGATGTTTACCCGGACACCAAGATATCCCGGACCATAACGTTTCCATCGACGGCTTTCAGACTGTTCGGGCCGACAGGGATCACACCGGGAGCGGTAAGTGGAAAGGCGGCGGGCTTGCTGTTCTGGTCAACAACAGATGGTGTAACCCTGGTCACGCTACTATCAAGCAGAGTATCTGTAGCCCGGACATTGAACTGTTAGCTGTGGGACTGTAGTAACACTGACTCTTCCATTTTCAGATTTATGAGTGACCACAGCAGAACATGTCAGGATGACGACTGTAATCTGACAGCTCCAGCACCGGCTGACACAACTTCAGTATACAAGAAAATGCTTTACCTTGATGGAGGACATGATCTGAACTTTTTTTCATGAAAGTTATGGCTTTTGCTATTTTGTGCATTATATATACACAGTTTAAATTTCCATTGCATTGGCTATGAATAAAGTGCTTTATTTTTAAGGAGAGTTATTATTGGATTCACGTTGACATTTCTCTGTTTTATTTGAGAAATATCATGTTCTATCCAAGCGACAACCTCCGGGGCTGAAAAATTAAGCCAACCTGGAAGTGCCAAAAACTGAACTTAACTAATTAATAAATATTAATAAAAACCTGGTCCATTTAACATCCTGACCTGACTACTAGTTTTGCTAGTAATCCTTTACTACAGGTAGTAAATAGTGATTCTGTAAGGAGCACAGGACATTTCACAGTCAACCTTTATTATGGTGTTGACAGATCACAATAGTTAAACTTGGCACAAAAGCTATACAATATTCTCTACAGTATTTTGCAAGGATATCAAACAGATCATTTGTTTCCATGTTCACGTTATGTTGACATAGTACAGGATAAAGTCTATTCCACAAATATTTCTGCCTCATTATGGTAAGTGTCACTGGTCTGACATATAACTGTGTACATAGAGGAAAACACGTGGGTGGCTACAGTAATCCCTATACTATTACAGTACTTCCGTACGTTTATAATATAATTAAAATACTATATAATAATAATAAACTATTTCTATGGCACCTTTTAGAAACCAGAGTTACAAGGTGCTTCACAAAATACAATACCATACAGATAAAACAAAAGAACAGCATTAGAAGTGCAAGTAGTTAAACATAGAAAGATCAAATATAAACTCAATGCTGTAGATGAAGCCAGGAGGAAAGAGAGAGAACAATGACCGCTGACCCTCTTCATTGACCTGGTGACATTCTGGATCACAGGTCAGACCAGTGGGAGCTGAAAGCTAGGCCCACAGGAGGAGTTCACACCTTCGGGGCTTCTGGGAGACTGAGTTTGATGGCTCTCCTTTGTTTACAGGACAAAAGAGCATGCGTCTCCTAATAGAGCTCAGTTTAAGTCCCACAAATGAATGAATTTAAATGGTGGAGTGCCAATTGTCCCAATACAGACAACAATATTACGTACAGGAAAAGCCAATTCTTCATTTGTTGAGCTGTTGTTATCATGAGTTACTGTGACACCTGTAATCTTGATTGCTGATGTTGCTCATTTCTCCCCAATTTCGGGTCTGATTCCCACTCGAACATGTGCTGTTGTGATGTTTTAGGTTTAGAAGCGGTTATTGATGGGATATTCATGGTAGAAGCGCAGCTAAATGTTAGCGATTCCCTGGCTGCAAAAACACCATCAGGGCTGATCATGGATGTATAAAGAGAACTGGATATAGCGTCGGAAGCGGGGCCCCGTTCGTTCCTATGAAAGCCGATCAGTGGCACATGAAGCCAAAAAAGTTCGACTTCCTGGTATAAAATTACTCGGATCTTCCGCATCATGGGGCCCATAGAGCAAGCGCACTAGAAACTCCGCCAGCCAACTTCCTGTTTAGCCCTCCGCTAACTTGAATGGGGATAAAGTGATTTAATCGTGCGGCTCTAGATTTTCTCGAGGAGACGGGTTCCAGAGCCCAGGCTGTGCGTGGAGGCGAGGCCGACTATATCTAGCCGGTAACGCTCAACCTCCCGCACAAGCTCAGGCTCCTTCCCCCCCAGCGAAGTGACATTCCATGTCCCTAGAGCCAGTTTCTGTGTCCGGAGATCTGGTCGCCGAAGCCCCTGCCTTCGACTGCCGCCCAGATCTCTCTGCACCGGCCCCTTACGGATCCTCCTGCGGGTGGTGGGTCCACGGGAGGACGGCCCCACGTCGCTCCTTCGGGCTGTGCCCGGCCGGGCCCGTGGGAAAGGCCCGCCACCAGGCGCTCGCCGTCGAGCACCCACCCCGGGCCTGGCTCCAGGGTGGGGCCCCGGTAGCGCCAATCCGGGCGACGTAACTGGCCTTGGTTGATAATTCATAGGGGGCTTCTGCTCTCTTCGGGTAGGTGGGTAGTCCTTGCCTCAAGTGGAGGAGTTCAAGTATCTCGGGGTCTTGTTCACGAGTGAGGGACGGATGGAGCGTGAGATTGACAGGCGGATCGGTACAGCGCCTGCAGTGATGCGGGCGCTGTATCGGACCGTTGTGGTGAAGAAGGAGCTGAGTCGAAAGACGGCTCTCGATTTACGGTCAATCTACGCTCCTGCCCTCACCTATGGTCATGAGCTTTGGGTAGTGACCGAAAGGACAAGATCGCGGATACAAGCGGCGAAATGGGCTTCCTCCGCCGAGTGGCTGGGCGCTCCCTTAGAGATAAGGTGAGGAGCTCAGTCACACGGGGGGAGCTCGGAGTAGAGCCGCTGCTCCTCCACGTCGAGAGGAGCCAGCTGAGGTGGCTAGGGCATCTGATCCGGATGCCTCCTGGACGCCTCCCTCGGGAGGTGTTCTGGGCATGTCCCACCGGGAGGCGGCCCCGGGGAAGACCCAGGACACGCTGGAGGGACTATGTCTCTCGGCTGGCCTGGGAACGCCTCGGGATCCCCCCGGAGGAGCTGGAGGAAGTGTCTGGAGCGAAGGAAGTCTGGGAGTCCCTGCTTAGACTGCTGCCCCCGCGACCCGGCCCCGGATAAGCGGAAGAAAATGGATGGATGGATGGATGGATGGATGGATGGCTCTAGATTTTCCAAATGAGCATAATAATGGACCTTTTAAGATAGGACAAGCAGGAAATGTTTCTGAGGCCCCAGGTCTGCATACTGTATGTCCCTCCTGCTCCCTGGAAATAATGGATTAAGAAGCGCTTTTCTCCGTATTAAAGTAGCACCAGCAATTGTCCGACAAATGAGAATTAGGTTGATTTACCAGAAGGTGTCAGCCCTATATGATATGCTTGTAGTTTGTTTTAGTTTGAATGACTGTACACCAAATATGTTGCACAAAATGTGCATCATTTCTCCACACGTTTAAGAAAGTAGTGGTGTCAGTGGTTTAAATGTTAACAGGAAATTAGTTTTCTAAAACGTGTTCATGTATTTCATTATTCTCCACAGATGTCCAGCTGCTGTTGAGTAAAGATGATCCCCCTGAGCAGCAGGACTGGAGCCCCAGTCTGGACCAGGAGGACCCACCAGAGCCCCCACAGATTAAAGAGGAACAGGAGGAACTCTGGACCAGTCAGCAGGGAGAGCAGCTTCGAGGGCTGGAGGAGGCCGATATCACCGAGTTCACATTCACTCCTGTCCCTGTGAAGAGTGAAGAAGACGATGAAGAGAAACCTCAGTCCTCACAGCTTCATCAAAGACTAACTGAACAGATGAAAACAGAAGCTGATGGAGAGGACTGTGGAGGACCAGAACCAGCCAGGAACTCAGATCCAGATAGACATTTACATCCAGCTACTCAGGACAAGACGTCAGACTCCTCTGAACCTGAGACTGATGACAGCTGTGATTGGGTGGAGACCAGGGAGCCTCAGTCAGGTTTAAACCCTCTGCAAAACAAGGAAGTACCTGTAAGTGATCAGGAATGTAATACTGGAAAAACATCAAGTAGCTCCTCTGAATGTGCTACAAGCTCTGGCCACAAGGGACATCTGCAGGAACTCAATGGAATCCAAACAGGAGAGAAACCATTTAGTTGCTCAGTTTGTAAAAAAACGTTTCAACGGAGAGTAGAGGCTGTGAGGCACAAGAGAACCCACACAGGGGAGAAACCCTTCATTTGTTCTGTTTGTGGTAAAGGATTTGCACGAAAGACACATCTGAGACAACACATGAGAATCCACACAGGGGAGAAACCCTTCAGTTGTTCTGTCTGTAGTAAAGGATTTGCACGAAAGACACATCTGAGACAACACATGAGAATCCACACAGGGGAGAAACCCTTCAGTTGTTCTGTTTGTGGTAAAGGGTTCACACAAAGCTCAAATTTGACCTCACACTTAAGAGTTCATACAGGAGAAAAACCTTTTTCATGCTCAGTTTGTAAAGCAAGTTTCAGTTTCAGAGGCAATTTGTCCACACACATGAGAATGCATACTGGGGAGAAACCATTTAGTTGTTCATGTTGTGGTAGAACATTTGCACAAAAGGGAGATCTGACACAACACTTGACTATCCACACAGCGGAGAAACCATTTAGTTGCAGCATCTGTGATAAAAGATTTACTCGACTTCATATTTTCAAAAACCACAAGTGTGCTGGTGAGAGCAGCGGAAGTAAAAGAAGCTGCAGAAATGCTCGTTGAGCTAATTCCTTCCAGCAGGATTGAAGTACCGAGGACAAGACTTGGTTCAACACTGATCAGTACAAAACTGTGATTCAGACTCCAAAATAAGTTAGGATGAAGCCATGCGATTCTGTTTTTATTTGTATCTACATTATTTTGTTGTTTTCCAGGAACTGTGCTTTTTTGTTCTTACCTGTATTCATTGATTCAAAATTGGTTAAAATTGTCTAAAAGAATTTCATGTCAACTCTACAGCACTATGGTCAACGCCTGTTGTTTTAAAATGTGATTTCTAAATGAAATGACTTACCTCCCAATAACACAATTTGTTTTGAATTGATCTCTCGTGTAAAACAGTTGATTCTTAAACTGCTCAAACTGTATTTGTGTTATTTCAGTTAAATTACAAGTGTCTGGACAAACTTTGATTAGACACAATTGGACAGCTGATGTTGGATTTACCCAGTTGACTTTAAAGCAGACGTTCAGATGTTTTCGTACAGTACTCAGATGCCATATGTATGTTGAGAGAGTTGTTGGTTGTTGCAATCGTTCTTCAACCGGGTATCTCTGTCCCGGAACTCGTGTGTAAATGGACTGTAACTATATAGCGCTTTTCTAGTCTTATGACCACTCAAAGTGCTTTACGCTACATGCCATTCACACACATTCATACACTGATGGCAGGTGCCAACTGCTCATCAGAACAAAGAAACTAATCATTTACACACACTCACATACCGAAGGCACAGCGCATGTGGTTGCTCATGCGCCTAGGTTACGCTGCCACCTTATGGAGATCCCAATACACAACAAAGCAGTCAAACTGACCAGTAATACTGCTATACCAGCTGCTATAACAAAACAAAAAACGATCCATACCGGCCATGTATCAGCCGATGGCTCATAGACAGTCAGCAATCGGTATCAGCGGCAACATAACGTGGTCGGGGCATCCCTAATTGCAGTTGTTTTTGTGTGGCAACAAAGGTCCAAATAACTATCAAGACATATCCCTCAGCAAGAAAACACAGTCTGCAGAAACACAAGGTAGCATGATCAAAGTGCGTGCTGATGAACATTTTGTATCTTTTATTAATAAAAGAATTAACCTTCCCTTAAGTTGTTGCCCACATGGCCTCTTGGTAATGAAACAGGCTCTATTAGGACTCAAGGATGGACTTCCCCCAAACAACCTGTCTTTACATGACCTCTGGGTCATACAACAAACCCCACCAGAACTGAGGGAGGACACTAATGAAAGTTAAGTGACAAGTGGCCGATTTACGACGGACAGGCCTCAAAACTGACCTAATATTCCCACATTCCAGGAGATGTAAGTTCACTGCACCTAACACTGTGAACTCCGACAACAAAGGACTTGCAGAATTGAAATGTACAATTAATTGATGTTATTTGTCATTAACCATAAAAAGAATATTAAATTTTTCTTAAAGTGCATGCGTGTTTGAGGGGGTGCCTTTCGCCCCCCTCTTTGCATTCCTCTCAGACATAGAAAGGATATACACATTCCTGGGACACAAACACTGGGACATGTATTAATTTTATTTTACTCACTGTGCGTATAGGTGTACTTATGCATTTAGATATATACATATGGATATATATTGCCATAATAACATGTTGTAACATGATTGCCAGTTATGGCATTTAAACCATTTAAGTGGATAATATCCTGTATTCATAAAAGGTGTTTAGTGTCTTTCAGCAACTGAGTAGGCCAACCTTTTAAGCATGGAAGTGTTAGACATGTGCTAACTTTCTTTAGAAATTCTTTAGAAAAGAAATTGGAACAAAGAAAGTAATTAAGACAGAATAAATCTAGGGTGGGTGGAGTAAAGTTTTGCACTGTTGACATTGGACACCTCCGCCCTCTTTCCAGAAGACTACAAAACAAGAGGAATCCTCTTGTCCAATCTCGTTCTCGGCCTCTCTTTAGTCACTCTTCTCTTAAGCTTTAGACCGGAATTTGCCCATGCAGGCGGGCCCGGAACTCAAGTGGGCCCACCCCGCAAATCAGCTGAATCCTGAGCCTCACTGAATGTGCTGAAGGCTGGTATCCAACCAACTCTGAAAGAAGGAAACCTTCTCAGGGCTCCAGACTAACCTTTTACATTGGTGGCACTGGTGCGCCTAACTTTTTCATTTAGGTGCACCAGCACATAATTTAGGTGCACCTACAGCTGCGGTATGGCCTAAAATTTCTATCAGTATAATTTGAAGCACGGCCGGTGAGGGTATATATCACAGTATTACATTACCCTTATTTCTAGTAGGTTTTTTCTTATTTCACCATTTTAATTCTACTTAAAGGAGCAGTGTGTAGGATTTAGTGGCATCTAGCTGTGTAATTGCAGATTCCAACCATTTGAATACTGCTCGCCTCACCCTCCCCTTCCAAGCACGTAGGGTTACCTGCATGTGGAGGAGGCTTGTTGTTAATGGCGTAGCCTATAAGGCTACCTATGTCAGGAAACGGGGGAGAACGGTTACCTCAGCTGATGATGTCGGGTCTGGGCTGGGCCTTTCGGGCCCGGGAAAAGAAAGTGCACCACAGCATTTTTCTTGATGAAAAAACAATCAATCATTGGCTTCATTTTGAATTGGAATTTGGGAGGAGTACAAGCCGCAGTCTCACACAGAGGCATGCATGGCACATGCAGACCTGCTAAATTTCAGGCACCCCGGAGCCCTGCTTCTACGAGAAGTCTGCTTCAGTCTGGCTGCTCAAGGCCTGACCAAAAGAGAAAACTCTGAAAGCCACCATGGCTCCATCACACCCAGCCAAGTGCGGGTGTGTGAAGATGCTATCGCCCTGCCGCCTGCTGAACAGAGAGAGACCGGTTGACTCCAGCCGAGTCTCCACATGGGACCCGAGGATGCCCGAGAGCACGGATTCACGTTGCACCCCCTTCCAGCACAACTTCTCACCTGGCCATCTGAACCGCCAGGTGAAGCTTTACGTTCCCTGTGATATTGGGGTTGACGCTACATATTAATAGAAGCACTTAAAAAGCATTAGATCAAAAATAGGATCCATGAATATAGTTATATCTAATTATTCCTTATCTGTTTCAGCTGCTAAACGGTACCTTAAGTGACTTTCACTGTTTAATCTTAAAGATTTCCCCCACTTGTTCTCCTGTGTTTCCACTAATTAATGCATCTGATTAAGATATCATGCTTGATCTGGTGTATGTTGGTCCTCATTCATAAATTTGTATGTTGCAGCATTCATAGCTTCATTCTCCTGTCGCTTTCAGGAGGTATTTTTGCCTCCGGAGCTGTAGAGTCTGGATTTATGATTGCACCTTTTGTTCCTGCTCGACAACCGCCACTACAATTATTATTGCTAGTCTTATTATTATTATTATCATTATTATTACTGTTATTATTTTAATAATATTAATATTACCATTACCGTTATTATTATTTTAAAATTCTATGTGGAATTTGCCTTGTGCGACTGTATACTCTCTCACCTCCTGCTGTCGCTCTCTCTCTCTCAAAACACGGCAGCGGCGGATGGCCGCCCGAGTCTGGTTCTGCTCGAGGTTTCTGCCTCTTAAAGGAAGTTTTTCCTTGCCACCGTGGCCAAGTGCTTGCTCATGGTGGGATTTGTTGGGTCTGTAAATAATATTATAAAGAGTACGGTCTGGACCTGTTCTACAGGAAAAGTGCAATGAGATAACTTCTTATGAATTGGCGCTATATGAATAAAATTGAAGAGAACTGATTCCATCATTTATTCATTAGGCTTAATTATTCATCGTTGTATCCTTTGCATTTATTCATGTTTGAATTGAGTCTATTAAGGGTTGCATTCATTTATTCACCAATTTGTATGTTTAGTAGTTATTAGTTGTGTGTTTAGTTCATAGTTTAGTGAACCTTCCATTTTGTATGGAATTTGGTTTTGTGGTTTGTGTGTATGAAGTGTTATCTTGAAATGTTGTCTACTCCATTCAGTGCAGTGAGGAAAACGGCAAAGAACGGTACATAGGCGAAACCAAACAGCCACTTCACAGAAGACTTTATCAGCACAGACGACACGCTAACTCAGGATTACAGAGCGCTGTGCATTTGCATTTAAAAGCTACAAACCACACATTTGAAGACAGCGAGGTGAAGATTCTTAGTAGAGAGAAGAGTTGGTTTGAGCAGGCGTCAAGGAAGCCATTTTTGTGAAGAAAGAGAACCCTCTTTGAACAGAAATGGTGGTCTGAGATTTAATCTGCCCAAAGTCTATCAGAGTGTATTATCACCTTGGTCACGCCTATCACATGCTAATCAGGCACTTAGCAGTGATGAAGTAGATGCAGCCAGAGAACAATAGGCCTGATTACTGATTACTGGGCCATCTTGAAACTATTAGGTCAGTTTCAGGTGAAACTAGCTATTAACAGATACTCAGGCAGATTCCTTCCTGAGGGCAGGGCTTATGTAACTCAGAGTAGCTTAAATTTCCAGTTCCCGTCCAATTTTTTCACAATTGAGAATGACTTCCGGATGGGAGCCGAAACGTCTTGATTCTGAAAACAGTGTCCAGATGACTACGACTGAAACCTTTTCTACGATAGAACACTCCTGGACGAATGAGGGACTACACCGCCTTCCATTTTGTATAGAATTTGGTTTTGTGGTTTGTGTGTATGAAGTGTTACGGTCACTGCACATGATTCAAGAACTCCACAGAAACCTTCAGATCACGACTAATTAATTAATTGTCTATCGATTTTTCCCTTTTTGCCCCAAGCTTAATTTAATGCTACTTAAATTATTATTTAATCTAAATACTTATATTTCTGATAGCCGAAGTTGAGGGTCATCCCTTTGCTTCATTTTTACCAATTTGTATTTAGACCTATGCTGCATATTTTTGGTGCTGCCTTAATTAAGTGGTATTAATGCTGCAACAAAGTGGGAGTTTTGTACAAAAAAGACTGCTAGTTTTGAAGATCCCCACTGGATTTGTTTAACTCAGACTACTGAAGCCCCTGAACTTCACAATGCATTCCTCTCGAGTACTGTGGATTTTGACTCTCAAACGTGTCCTTAAATAGGCCTTTATAATTTTTAATTCAGATCAGAAATACTACTTTGGAGTGACAATGACAGGTGAGGTTAGTCTTTCTAAATAAAACAGGAAACACAATGGGCAAGATTAACAGGATGTTACAGTTTGTGCTCGATAGTATCAGTCGTTAAGCTTTCTTTATTTAACTGAAAGCAGTTTATTTTCTGCTTCAGTCATGTGACATGGTAGGCAGTGTATACCTGAGTAAAAACACCAGCAACAGTGTGCAGTATTTTATAAACAGATAAATAAGAAAATGAGTTTAAACAGTTCACTTAAATGTAGCAAAATCTGTGCAAACATGTTTATCAAGCATGGACAGACTGTTTACTGAAAGACTTGATGACAGAGTTTAGAAAGAAGGAGAGCATGTCACCCCAGCATTACTTTTACTCGTTTACTAGGCTCTTAATGGTTTAGGCCCGGCCTACGTTACTAATTCATTTTTCTTTTGTACTAAGGGTGTACCAGTACAGCACATACCAATACATATATGTAGGTACTGTTGAACAACATGTCAAGTTCTGGAATAAGGGGTAACAATTCGGCATCTTACAAAGAACTTATACTGTAGTTGTTTTTAACTGCTGGGGACCTCTTCTGTTATTCCGGGGTATAGTATGACCATAAAACGGGAAGATGGAGTGATTCTGCAACACTTAATGACTGATGTGATTTTATTTCAACATGACCTTTTTACCAATAAACAGACCAACTACATTGTTCCTTTATGATTTTGGAGGAGCCCACTTAAAATAACTGCGGGCTACATCTGTGCGTTTACCTTGGAACAAAGGTCCAGGGGACAGTGTGTTGTCATGGATACTGTCGGCCTCTGAAGACTGTCTCAGCTGTCGTTCACCTCACCAGCAACCTTCACTGGGCTGCTGGACGCTTGTTTAGGTCACCGAAGCCAGCACACAGCACTTCTTTCTGATTCGGCTATTTGTAAACTTGATGCGCTCTGTTTTTAGCTACAGTGTCTACTGTATATCATTACAAACTGTATTTAAAGTTCGGATTCTTGTCATACTCGTTGCTCTATGCCAGTGTAGTAATCCACCAAGTTTGGTCCATTAACTCCTTCCTGAGTGTGAATGGGAGCTTCACCGGGAGTGTACTGCTGCAAAATGAATCAGGAAGACCGGTAAGACTGAAAAATACCACGATTTTGAGCACCAAGAAGAAAAATGCACACCAACAGTTTTTTTAGGTTTTACTTCCATCGCTCTTTTCGGTCCCCTGGCCGAGCACCACCGCTGTGTCACTGTGGAGCAGCGATCCGGCGCCATACTCTACGGGGTGACGCAGTGGCAGCGCTACAAAAACAATTCAGCCATTTTGGAAACCGGGGTGCTGGAAAGAGCAATGAAGTGAAACCATTTATGCTCTCCCTCTCTATTTAGTGTTTTTTTCCTAAATAGCATTGGTGGTACATTGTACACAAAACATGCATCTTGCTGCAATTAAGTATGTTAGAGAATGTGGTACATTTTTAAAGACATTTGAGAAGCTAGGCTTAGCACTTCCTTTGAGCTGGTGAGTTTTAGCAGGTGCTGGTCTCACCAATAGGAACTGGCAGCTGGTTACAGTAGGAGCTGCTAACTGGTAAGAACCTTAGCTGGGCTGGTAATAAGAGCTGGTAACTGGGACGAATCTGAGATGGTAATAATCGAAGAATCTAACTGTAGTTTAGCTAAAAAAACAAAATAGTCCGCCTACAGATAGTTTAAAGAGTATTTGTAACATTTCAGCTGTTTTGTTTTGTCTGTAGATGTTTGACTGATTATCAGCAGAGTATATGTGACAGTTCATGAACAAACCCTAACCAAGATGTTTTATTTGTGAAACAGTTGAATCTCAACCAATAAGCAGTTGAAATGTTACAAATACTCTATAAACTGAACTGTGTGTAGGCAGACTGTCCACATAAGTGCAACCCGAGAGTCATATATATTATATATATATGTATATGTATAATATTATATTAATGTGTCAGGCCGGCTCGGGTAATTGATTTAGAGGTAATTGCAGTTGTTGTTCTGATGCTGAGCTTTGCAGGTCAGGAAGCAGCGTCTTCTGCTCCTGAGACTGTTAAAATAAGACAGCCATGTTTTCACAATAAGCTCAGGGGTAGGTGAGAAATGTGACTGCTGACCTGCTGCATGTATTGATGATTTACAGTAACCAGGTCGCTACAGCGCATGTGAACATGTTCTCCAATCATCTGTGTAAATGTGCGTTTCTCTGAATAACCCGCTTCTTTAACTACACATAACAACACGGACAACCCTGCAGGCATTCTGTGACAGCCTTTAAATTAGAAGTGTAAGCTTTTTGATTGGATGTAACATTATTATTATTAAAAAGAACTCTTCATAAGTAACCCTTTGCTAAAAGCTTCACCATATCAACTTCAAAGGTGAATATCAAAGCTAATGTCATATAAATACCGGTTTCATCCAAACAAATCTGCATTCACTGCTTAAACAGCTCTCAGTAACACTCATGTAAAATGTCTCAATACAACAATTTCATAGAAATTAGAAAGGATTGTAGAGATGCAGTCTGGACACAGTATTTGGATTGCACAGATAAGTCTTTACTTTTACAGCCTTACAGACTTTGACTATCCTGAGCTCAGGCAAGTGCTGCCCTCTAGTGTCTACCCTCCTCACATACTGCTGCACACACACATTTACTACAGGTGTGTGGTTATTGCCACAAGCCACGAAGACACCTGCGACGTTAAGGTGGATGAATGAAACCAGTGGCCGCTGCAACCTAGATAGCTACCGTTAAAACAGTGTAACAAACCTATACAGACATTACACATTTAACTGGATCTCCCTGACTGATTCCATCCATGTACTGTCATTTCATCATGTGTACTTAGTTTTTACTTGTTCGTCTCATGACTTGGTGTAAAACTTTACTAAACTGTTACTTTATTCAAGGTACAAGGTCCTTTATTTGTCATTTTACAACACAAGGTGGTACAATGAAATGAAAGTTTGTAGTCCCTCTTCATGTTACACACACAGAACATATCGGATAATTCAATTTATATTAGAATAAGGTAACATGTAAAATCAAATAAAACAATATCTACAGTTATTTATATACATACACAGGAAATAATTCTGCAGTGCGTTTTTTGAATTTGCGTCTGGTGGAATGGAAACAGCAGATAGAGACAGTGATGACAACATGGTTTCCATCTTCACGTAAAAAGCTCGACATCAGTGAGACAGAGTCCGTCCACTTTGCCTGCGTTTGAGCGCCGAGCACCATCCATGTAACCGCAGAGTCCTCCTCCTCGTCCTGCTCTGAACCCGGTCCGCCCCTCCAGAGCTTGTTGGTGGAGCAGGTCTCTGTAACGATGTGATTCCTGTTGCTTTTCCCGATCTGAGTCCCATTTGGTCCAGACGTTAGCCAGGAGCAGCCTTGAGTCCAAGCTGGGCCAGCATGGCTCCTCTCTCCTCCTGGGCGATCTCAGCAGCAGCGTGGTGCCTGCCTGGTCCGGTTGGTCTGCCTCAGGTCCGCTGCTCTTTAATCCAAACAGCGGTGACGTATTACTGTCAAAGGTAATAAAGGTGAAAAAAGAATGTAGCCAGCGGAGTTTGCAGCAGCGGCAGGCCGCAGCATCTACGTGCGCTGCTGTTGCCGTAGTCAGAATCTTCTGATCCAGTCGATTTAAACAATTTAATTTACATCCAATCAGACATCATTTAGTGATGTTTCAGCAATAAAGACGAAAGAAAGCAGATTAAAACAAAAATGTAGCAGAGTTTGAAAGGCGCTACCGATGCCATAGCAAATATCCTCGCCCAGTAAAGTGATCTTTTTCTCACCAGAACTGATTATTTTGATGGTGAAGTGACATTTAGTTTCCGAGGGAGGTGTTTGTTTTTCCTGTTTTCAACTATTCAGGTAGCTACAGTTGCAGAATATCTGCAGTTGGGCTGCGGGCCTTTTCACTGAGAGACCATTAATGAGGCATGTTGGTTATTCGCATTATATTTCAGTGTTATCGGGGCATTGTTAGTTGATACAGCTGTAGTGTTTTCTAGGTTAAGGTGAAAAGTGGCGATCCACTAGAGGGCGCACATACGTTGTGCTACTAGTGAACACAGCTTTTCTGAACAAGCCTCTCACAACGTATACAGCCCGTTCCCAGGTTAGTAGTTGCACCTAACTAACAGTCCTGTAATAAATCCTCCGTCATGAAGGTTCAGTTACAGCTGAGTCATCCGCAGGCCCCAGTTTGTCATGCAGTTGAACTGTATTGCGTTACACAGAGAGTGTTTCTGTTATTTAGCCTACCCTCATTAATATAAATAGGGGTGGACAGAATATTAGAAACAACTATCAGTATAACAGTGGGGAGCTCCAGAACAGAAGCCCAGTCCAGCTCTCACTCTAAGGCCCATGAGAATTAGCCTTGGTGAACAGCACACGCTCGGATTTGCTTAGTACTTCTATTCCTTCTGTTCTCACGTGTGCACTGACGTGGCAGTGAGCAGCTGGAGCGAAAGAGTTTCCCATTCTGATTCTGAAGTAAAGACTCGTCCAGCGGTTAACGGTGTGCACACGTGGCTGCACCGCAGCCATCCCCGGAAACTGCTGCTGTGGTTGATAAACAGTCTGTAACAACCTGTCTGTAGACCTGACTTAGACACCACCTCTAATTCATAATCATAAGCATAATCACTCAAAGACAAACTGATAACACTTTAAAGCAGCACGAATGAATATGAACCTTTTTACTTTGATTACATGAACAAAAAACAGGCGTCACTGTAACTACAGAACTGCTTCCTGCAAAGGTAATGAGCAGTAAAGAAATCACGTAACTGAATGAATGTGAATCACTTGTTACACAAGAGTAACCGAATGAATACAAATTAGACAAAGGTCCATACCTCAGTGATTAGATATATGGAGTAAAAATGTTGACTATTAGCTACTTAGCTGACAGCTGAATGTTTAAAACACATTCATACTTTTGTTCACTTGAATTGTTTTATTTTTTAAAACACAATGAAACGTGAAATGTGTCAATAAATCCATCCATTTCCCCATTTTTATTGGTGAGAGGAACCGTACCTGCAGTTCACACTAACATGACCTGGCCGTAAAAATAAAGGTGTAATGTAAGATTGTACAGATGTACAGCTTGTGAAACATCCCTTGTTCTTGTTACCTGGGGACAACAGCTCTCACCACCAGGTGGCTCACTGGAGAAAGTATCAATTTCAGTCCTATCCTTGTTCAATAAACCCCCACCCCCACTGTCTCTGTGGATATTTGAATTTCATTTCATTTCACAGTCAGATATCAGACGGGATGGTGGTGTAGCAGAAGGTGTAATAATCTGTTAGTTATTGTGACATGTTATTATGGGATTCAGATGAACAGAATTAGAGATTAGAAAATAGCAGAAAATCATTCGAGGCAAGGTAACAGCATCCATGCACAATGGCAGCGAATAAAAGAACGTGCAATTATGAAAAACTTACTTGGAAAAAATTAAAGCTCCCAAAACACCATTGGACTAAAAAAAGGCAGCACTTCAACCCTGTTGGGTTTTCATGAGGCAAATGGCCTACATGATATGTGTAGACACAAACCTGATGTGTGTGGATACTCCAACTACCTTTCTCCACTTTCAATCCATAGATACAAATTCTTATGATTAAGGTTGATTTTTTTGCCGTGTGGTAAATAGATTTGACTCTCATCTTTGCTCAACATGGCAAGTGTGCTCTGAATCTTAGTGAAGAGTCATAAAGATGAGAAATGTACATATAAGCTGGTAGCATCCTGAGGTGTTCCACCTTTCCACAGTGTTTATGTAAATCAGAGCAGGTTAAATATGAATTGTTTCCTTTGTTCTTCCTGTCTGGAGGCGGATCGCTTGCCTCGCTCTCTGGGCTTTTCTTTTGTCTCTCCCTCTCCATGTTTGCCTCTGTTAGTGTTGGCTTCTCTGCTCAGGGAGGGGTTCAAACCAGAAGACAGTCCTCAAGTCTCATTGGCTCATGCCTCCTCTCTGTGTGTGTCACTGTAATGAAAAGGGGGAATAGAGCAGCACTGTGACGTCGCCCCCCTCCACCCATTCACTCTTGCCCTCTCTCTGCCTCTTTCTCTCCTCATCCGCTCGCTCTGTGACTGACGGTGGATGGGTGGTCATGTGATGTTTTAATACCCAGGGATTTTCTGCCAGGCATGCTCTATAGACTCCCTCCCTCCCTCCATCCATTCCTATCTGAGGAGAGGTTGCCTGTTGTCCTGCATCCCGCCGCTCGCTCAGCTCTGCTTCCTGGAGGAGCTTTTGTTAGCTGATAGTGACATTTCCCATGTCTCTGGCTGAGGGCGGTCACACACTCATCAATACATGTGAGAGGTAAGAGACGCAGCAGGGACGTGGCAGCATCTGTACATGTGGCTGGTAAGTGACATGCTTGCTGTGTGTGTGTGTGTGTGTGTGTGTGTTATGCAATTTACCAGGGCTCCTATCTGTCGTTATTATTAGCACTTAAGGTTACTGTATTGTGTTTGTGATTGAACATGTCCACTGATAACTATACAGTGTATTCCAATATAAACACAGAATGGTTGGTCCAGTGTGTGTGTGTGTGTGTGTGTGTGTGTGTGTGTGCGTCAGGAGAAAATGAACAGCCCTCCTTTCAGTCTGCTTTGACATTTCAAATACTTCATCAGTTACTGATTAAATGATTATATTACAAAGAGTTCGGTCTGGACCTGCTCTGGAGGAAAGGTGCAACGAGATAACTTCTGTTATGAACAGGCGCTGTATATAAATAAAACTGAACTGGATTGAATTGAATGATTATTAAAGTGTTGGCTGGAATTGATGTTTTTAGTTGGTATTCAGTATTTGCTATAGTTATTTGTATATTGTGCATTTGTGCGTCATTGGGGAGAATTGAGTGAGCAACAGGACACAGATCAGACTCATATCATGGGGGGGGGGGGGTACCGCAGCCACCTCGGACCATCAGCTACTGCCACCTGAGCTGCCAACCATGCATTGAGCTCCATGTTGGTTTCGGTTCATTTGGGTGGAGAGAATAAATAGATGTGGACAGAAACTAAAGCAAGGTACTTCAGGGATGAGGCTTCTCATCCAGCGTCCATCGCAGTGGGTTTTTTATCCGTACTACTTCTCTTATCAGTACTCCTTATCGGTCCGGTACTTCAGTTCTTTTTTATTACTGTGCAAAACTAAAGAAATCAATTCAGAACAGAATTGGAATTATAACATTTCTAGAGCAGCAAAGTCACTACATCAACTCAGTAATATCTCCCGAAACAAATCAGAATAAAATAAATATTCCTGACATCAAAACACTGAGTTAAGTTTAATTTATCACTCACTCATCTCAGGGCCGCCAACTTTTCAGTTTAGTTTGGAGTGAGATTCGTTATCGGTGAAGTCGGGGCATTTTATGAGCAGGCCTTCTGTGACCCTGCCCACCGCAGGGGTCGGGGTCATCGCTCCTCAGGAATTTTGTTTAAAAGTTCAGCAGCCAAATTCACTATTTTACAGCATGTATAGATGAAAGCCAAGTCAATAATCATGGTCAGCGATGAATCAGTATGGTCGATCAGCCAACCCGTTCTCATTCCCAAGGCGTCAAATACCAACATTTTGTCACGCCCCTCTGCGTTGTGTATAAACACACACGGTACCTTTAGCGTCTGTAGGAGACGCTTTCAGAAACTACTTGCTTACATAGTAAGAAGTCACGTGACGTGTAATGTTACGTAACTTAAAACTTTAAATAACGCAAGATTCACTTTTGGTTTCACACAGGACACAAACCCGGTCTCCTGAAACATTGTACGAAAAACAAACAAAAAGCCAGAGATGGAAGAGAGGGAAAGAGTTCTTGTTCTGAACTATTTTGTATTTTTCTTATTGATTATGTCAGAGGCGCTTTCACACATGGGCCATTTACTGATACGAGTACAAAAGCAATTCATCTTCTGACACCTTGGCAGCTAAATTAAGCTATTAACCAATGGTACTGTCCGATAAATAAGAGCTAGGATAAATACAAATGCATGATAATGATTTGATTTATTAATGATTTATTATTGATTAATCAAACCTAACCTGTCTTAATCGCAGTAAAAGTTGCATTTTTTATGAACATTTAAATTTGTCATAGATGTGAAATTGAAGAGCAAAGTGATGCAAAACTCTTCATGAAAGGTGTTTTTTGAGTTTGGAGCAGTATGTGTGTGCGCCTCTGTCAACTGAAGCCACACAAACTGGGCGCTTTGGGCTCCTGGCTACTTGTGAAACAGTCCGGTGGTAGACGTTGTCTCTCAACTCCAACTCCATTCTCATGTCTCAAGTTGCTAATCGGAAGAGGAAATCTTGGCCGGATATTCGCTGGCTACATCGGAAGCCCCGAAACATTGGCCGTTGCCCCAAGTATTTACCACATTTTAAGATATACATGTTATACATGCTAAAACGAGCGCGCTATGACTAAAACACACCAGCGGTGACTGGGAGACTGCCGGCAAAGCAGTTTAAAACATCGCTTTTGATCATGGGAATGCACTTTTAGTAAAATGAAAGAGAGGAAAACAAAAAGAAGAAGAAAAAGAGAAACAACAGCACAAAGAATAGGTCACCTTAAAGAGTGTAAACCCATAACATTTTAGTAATGTGTCCATGTTTGTAAGATTTCTCAGGCACTTCAGTATTATCTAGCAGCAAATTGTATCGATGCTTTTGGAATTTTCTTTTCAGTTTTCCAAATTCGAGTTGGGATGCCGCACTGACAAATCAGAAACTGGCAGTTATGGAAACTCCAACATGATAAGAAGATGGCATTACTATCCATTGTTTAACATTGTTGGTGTGACAGAAGACACATTGGGAGACATTTGATGCTACTGCCAGGCTAAACACTTTAAAGCATGTACAGGTAAACATAAACACAGTAATTGTATCAAAGCCGATCTGAATCATATGGAATCAGCTTTAGGTGCAGTGAATTGGACCATGGCAAATGTATCTGTATCAGTTTTGCATCAGATTGAATCATCTGAAAGAGACAGATACGCCGCGCTTGTACATTGTAAACTTTGGTTCATATATGTTATATAGGCTACATATCACATCAAATTTACAGTATATGTGAATTGGACAAGGAAACAGCCTTGACCAATCAGAGGCGAGCAGACAGGGATTGGTTGGCAGCTTCAGTTACACAGTGCCCTTTAAACAGACAGAGGGGATTCTCCGTTTCTATTAACCCTTTGTGGGCCATCCGCAGTAATTCAGTTTGGCCAAAAGGAGCCCTTTTCATGCACATGGCTGCATGACATTACTGAGTTACGGTGAAACACGTTCTCACAATCGATTTTGCAACCACAGAAGAATCATGAGTGAGTGCAGGTACAGAAACACACACAGATAACAACAGACTGAGAGATCCTCCTGTGGGTGTGTCTGCATGTCATTTGGCAGGGCGCTGTGCTGAATGCCACATGGCAGCGTTAAGATAATCCCAGCCAATTCCACTCCAATCCTCCCAGCAGAGCTGATCAGAGGCAAAGCAGGATGAGAGGGCTTTGATTCAAGCCTTCAACCCCACTTTGTCATCAGTGTGTGTCTGCGTAGACATGCATACAGTGTGTGTGTGTGTGTGTGTGTGTGTGTGTGTGTGTGTGTGTGTGTGTGTGTGTGTGTGTGTGTGTGAGCAGGAGAGAAAGGATGAAGATGCAGCCTGAGAGAGAGATTTAGTATGGACCTTAATGTGTGTGTGTGTCTGCTGTACATGCCTCATGCTTGATCAAAGTTTTAAAGGTGCGGTATGCAATTCTAATCCCATACATGTCTTTTTTGTCAAATTCAGCAAATATCTCCTCACCGGCCCACTAGCTGTCCATTCAGTGTATGCGCAGAAAAAAACTTGTGTTTGTACACAGCTCTGGCTCTGTAAATGAGAAATAAACAAAGTGGCTCAGACTGGGCCACACAACACTATTCCAGCCATTCCAACCATGATTTGCGTGTCAGGTAACGTTAAGTGACTTGACATTCAGCTTACTTTCTAGTTTGACAAGATATGCTGCTGTTGTGTGGCATGTGCGTGCAGCACCCGGTCCATGAGGCGTTGAAAGGTGGCTGGGGCCCCCGAACAGCCCACACGGAAGTGTGACGAATTGGTACAAACCGTACGGAGTGGAAAAGGCCATTTTTTCCTTAGACTCCTGAGACAAGGGAATTTGCCCGTAGCCCTTGGTCAAATCCAGTGTCGTGAAAAAACGAGCTGTGTCCAACCGATCCAGGAGTTCGTTGACCCGGGGCATCGGGTAGGCATCAAAGCATGACACATTGTTCACTTTACGGTAGTCCACACAGAACTGTATAGTCCAATCCTTCTTGACCACCAGAACGATGTGGCTACACCAGGCACTGTTGGACTCTTCTATTACTCCCACCTCCAGTATGGCCTTTAATTCCTCCTGAACTACTTTTCATTTGTGCTCAGGCAACTGGTAGGGCCGTGAATGCACTGTCACTCCCAGGTGAGTCTCAATATGGAGCTCTATGAGATTTGTGTGACCCAGCAGGGGGGAGAACACATCAGCAAAACGCCATTGCAACTCAGCAACATCTGCTCTCTGGGATGGTGTGAGATGTTCGTTGTAAGGGAGCGAGGCAGGCTTGTTAGATTTTGAAACCTCAGGCCCAACTCATCTCTCTCTTTTACCAGAGAAACAGACTCTGCCTCTCTCCATGTTTTGAAGAGGTTGAGGTGGTAAATTTCCCCTATTAGACCCACAACCTCATGGTCCACGTTGCCCATTCGCCGTGTGACCACAAAGGGTCCTTGCCACCTGGCGAGTTATTTGGAGGTGGAAGAAGGGAGCAATACAAATACTTTATCTCCCAGTGTAAATTGTCTTAATCTACTTCCTCTGTTGTACAGGCGCTGCTGACGTTCCTGGGATCGTTCCAGAATGTACTGAACTTCGTTTTTGCTTGGGTTCGGACCTTCTTCTCAGCTTTCCTTAACTAGGTCCAGAACCCCATGTGGTTTTCTGCCAAACAGCAGTTCAAAGAGAGAAAGTCCCAGAGGCCTGGGGAACCTCTATCTATCCACCTATCCCAATTGCGGTCATCCTCATGCACAAACTTACGGATCGTGGACTTCAAGGTTTTATTCAGATGCTCGTCGAGCCCATTGGTCTGAGGGTGGTACACGCTAGTCTGAAATGACTTGATGCCCAATAATCCATAAAGTTCTCTTAATGTGCGTGACATAAACAAGGTGCCCTGGTCAGTTAGGATCTCTTTCGGGATCCCGGCTCTGGACATGACCTGAAACAGTGCCTGTGCCACACTCTTTGCAGAGATGGTGTGCAGAGGCACTGCTTCGGGATACCGTGTTGCATTATCCACCAGAACTAACACAAAGCACACATGCACTCCGGTGGAATGGCCCAATGAGGTCCATGCCAATACGGTCAAACGGAACCTCTGTGAGTGGTAATGGGCACAAAGGGGTGGCTGGTTGGTTAACCATCTGGCATTCGGGGCAGGACGCACACCAGCGGTGTACATCCTCCTGAATCCCAGGCCAATAGAATCGGGCCATTAACCGGTCTAGTGTCTTATTAAACCCGACATGTCCGGCCATTGGGTTATAATGAGCCGCCTGGAAAACTGTTTCCCGGCTGCTTTTCGGTACCAGCAACTCTTTATACTACCTCACCTGACTTCCTCCTTTGCTCCCATCATAATTACAACGGCCACTAGAGGTCGTTGCCTAACAATAAACATAAAAATGGATCATAATAATCTGCCTGCACAGATGACCTATACGGCCGTATTTTTGGGGAGGACAGTCTGCTTTTGCTTTATGTTAGTTGCAATCATAATAGATAACATAATTGATTTTTTTACATAAGTGACAATTCACTTGTCAATCTTTTTTTGCTATAGGGTTTTTTCCAAAAGGTATAATTAAAATGCTTTATAATTAATGCTGGACCTTTGTGGCATCTCTCTCCCTCATTTATTGTATAAATCATATTTTGGAAACAAAAAAATCATGGTTATTGAGACAAGTCATCTTAATTGAAATGTCCAACTGTTATTAAGTTATATTCAATGAACCATACTGACAACAACACAAAGCAAAACACCTGGTGAATAATAGAACCACAGAACAACAAATTACATTTTTTCATCTCTGACTTTCCGCTGTCAGAATTTCACAGTGTGTGAAGTATAAATAATTTGTGTGTTTTGATCCTTTGATTGTCCACACACACCTGACAATGCTTCCTCTTGTTGTTACTGGCTGAGGCTGCACGACAGCCTCCACCAAACACACACACACACACACACACACACACACACACACACACACACACACACACACACACACACACACACCTTGTCTAATTGTCTAAAATTAATTTAAATGTACAAAGTCAAAATAAATTAATTCACTTTTATTTATATAGCTCCAATTTATAACTAAAGTTATCTCATTGCACTTTTCCTATAGAGCAGGTCTAGACCGTACTCTTTATATAAGTATTTACAGAGACCCAACAATTCCCATCATGAGCAAGCACTTGGTGACAGTGGCAAGGAAAAACTTCGAGCAGAACCAGACTCAGGGCGGGCAGCCATGTGCCACTGCCGGTTGGGTTGAGAGAGAGAGAGAGAGAGAGAGAGAGAGAGAGAGAGAGAGAGAGAGAGAATACAGTAGCACAATGTAAAGTCCACATAGAATTTTTAAAAAATAATAATGTAATGGTAGTGGTAATATTATTAGTTAATAAAAAAATAATAGTAATAATAATGAATAATAATAATAATAATAATAAGACTAATAATAATTGTAGTTTTGATTGTCGAGCAAGAACATGGGGGCAGTAGGAGGCCCGCAATCATAGGCGTCAGAAATACCTGCTGAAAGCGACAGAAGGAGAGAGGAGAGAGATGCAAAAGCACAAAAATACTGGAGAGAGAAGATGTCGAGTTAGTAACATGCAGTAATGGAATAAAAATGCATACAGACGGAGAGGTGCATCATGGGAAGTCTCCTGGCAGTCTAGACCTATGTCAGCATAACTAAGGGATGGTTCAGGACTCACCTGAGCCAGCCCTAACTATAAGCTTTATCAAAGAGGAAAGTCTTAAGCCTACTCTTAAATGTGGAGATGGTGTCTGCCTCCCGAACCCAAACTGGGACCTGATTCCACAGGAGAGGAGCTTAATAACTGAAGGCTCTGGCTCCCGGTCTACTTTTGGAGACTCTAGGAGCCACAAGTAACCCTGCATCCTGGGAGAGCAGTGTTCTAATGGGGTAATAAGGTATTATGAGATCTTTAAGATATGATGGTGCCTGACCATTAAGAGCTTTGTAGGTGAGGAGAAGGATTTTAAATTCTATTCTGGATTTTACAGGGAGCCAGTGCAGAGAAGCTAATATTGGAGAAATATGATCTCTTTTCCTAGTTCTTGTCAGTACATGTGCTCCAGCAGTCTGGATCAACTGGAGAGTTTTAAGGGACTTTTGGGACAGCCTGATAACAAGGAATTGCAATAATCCAGCCTAGAAGTAACAAATGCATGGACTAGTTTTTCTGCATTATTTTGAGACAGGATGTGCCTGATTTTTGAAATGTTACGTAGGTGAAAAAAGGTAGTCCTTGCTGTAATAATTTCTTCATTAAGAGTAGAAACAGTGTTAGGCCTACTGTTAACAGTTCAATGTTATGTAAATCATTATAGTAGTATTTTCCTTACATATTTTTCCTTACGAAGTGTGCTCATTGACACCTGTTTCTCTGGTTGTAAAAACAACTGAGCCAATCAGAACTTTGTACACTCTAGAGTACTGTGTTGTGTGCTGTGTAGTGGTATGTGGGCCCAAATGCAGAATACCAGGAAGGGGTATGAGGATGAGGTAGCCGGATGACTATAGTGTTTATTGGGTGAAGTGGTATGCAGGCAGGTACAGGCAGACAGACCGGTCAACAAACGGGCAATAGGCAGATAGGCAGACATAGGTCCAAGTAATAGGGAATGGGTTACCGATTGGCAATGGTGGAAACAGGGACGTAAGTCCAATGAGGCTAAACAGTCCAATAGGGAGCAGGCAAAGTTCAAAATCCAGACTCCAGTCCAAGGGAGACAAAGAATCCAAAACAGACTCACGGTAAGAATGCCAGGGAACTGGGCACGGGAACCAGGTACAACCAAAAGTGCACCAAACAGCGACACACACAAGACAGGAACACTCAAGACATGGACAGGAACAACACTCAAGACATGGACAGGAACAACACTCAAGACAGGAACAACACTCAAGACAGGAATCACAATAATCCGACTCTGAACAAAGGAAAAGACCTGGACTAAATACCCTAAGAGAGGTGAGACAACGAGACACAGCTGCAAACAATCAAGGAAGGGCCAACAATCAAAACTGGAGGGAAAGCAAACACAGACAGGAAGTAAAACCACAAGACACACAAGGAGAGGAACAAACTACAAAATCAAACCTCAAACTATAACATACTGTACAAGTTGCTCTAAGTCAACTTACAGAAATAACTATTCTCTGCATATCTGCAATCTGCATATATATTCATTGTAAAAACTGTTGAGTTAGCAACCATGGATAAATTACTCACTATTAATTGTATAGGGCAAAATAACAACCCCTCCAAAACAGAAGTTGACTGACATGAATGTGATGTCAGACTAAATAAAATTTTAACTTCTTATTTTGAATACAAGGATAATTCACCACCAATACATATGAAAAAGCTGATTAGAAACCCAGGTACATGTATACATGGCCAAGAAATTGGCTTTCTCCATTAGAAACCTAGCTGGTGAAATCAAGTTTCTTGAACCCCCTACACCGATTACAGAAACAGGGTTTGTAGTTTACATGATGTGGAATAAATTCCTGCAGAAAGTCAACAGTAACAGTAATGCACTTAAGTTAAACTAAGCAGGAGCATAGCACAAAATTCTGGACCCTGTACATAGGCATTCTCTATGGGACCCTCCCTGCATCCACAGCTATTAAAGGTTCAGTGTGTAAGATTTAGGGAGCTCTATTTGCAGAATATGGCGATAATATTTATAAGTATGTTTTCATTAGTGTATAATCACCTGAAAATAAGAATGTCTAAGAATGTGTCTCGGAGGTGTTTGGGGCCAAGTACAATAACTTCAGTTTTGTCAGAGTTCAATCCAGTTTTTTATGTCCTTAAGGCATGCTTGAAGTTTAGCTAACTGGTTGGTTTCATCTGGCTTGATTGATATATATAATTGAGTATCATCTGCATAGCAATGAAAGTTTATGGAGTGTTTCCTAATAATATTGCCTAGAGGAAACATATATAAGGTGAATAGAATCTGTCCAAGCACAGAACCTTGTGGAACTCCGTGACTAACTTTGGCGTGCATGGAGGACTCACCGTTAACATGTACAAACTGAGATCGATCTGATAGATAGGATTTAAACCAGCTTAGTGCGGCTCCTTTAATGCCAATTAAAGGTTCCAGTCACTGTAATAGTAGTCCATTGTCTGATGCAATTGGGAGGTCATTTGTAATTTTCACCAGTGCTTTAGACGGGATTTAGAGTGCATCATAGCACAGAGGTGCTATGATGCACTCTAAATCCTGACTAAATCCTGACTAAATCCTCAAATAAACTATTATTAAGAAAGTCATACAACTGCTTTCTCAAGCATCTTAGAGAGAAAGGGAAGGTTAGATATAGGTCTATAGTTGGCTAAAACCCCTGGATCAAGAGTGGGCTTTTTAAGAAGCGGTTTAATTACAGCTACTTTAAAAGGACTGTGGTGAAGAAGTGCTTACTAAAGGTAAAACTTCTTTAAGCAGCCTAGTTGGGATGGGGTCTAAGAGACAGGTTGATGGCTTGGGTGAAGAAATTGTTGAAGTTAGTCGGAGAAAGTTGATGGGAGAACAGCGGTCTAAATATATATATCAGGTTTTACAGCTGTTTCTAAGGTTCTTGTTTTAAAGGATAAATCATTGCCAGTTGATGGCAGGAGGTGATGAATTTTGGAGGTCATGGCTTTGGTTCACTAATAAACTTGATCAGATTTCTGGCTATGAGAGCTGCTCCATCCAAAGTGGGATGAATGCCATCTCTTCTAATCAGACCAGGTCTTCCCCAGAAAGTCCGCCAATTATCTACAAAGCTCACATTGTTTGCTGGACGCCACCTCGACAGCCAGCGGAATGAAGCGGAATGAAGACATGCAACTAAACATGTCATCACTGGTCAGATTTGGCGGGGGCCCAGAGAAAACTACAGAGTCCGACACTGTCTTTGCACATGTACACACAGACTCAACTTTAACTTTAGTGACCTCCAATTGGTGTAATCGGGAATCGTTACCACCAACGTGAATAATAATCTTACTGTTTTTACACTTGTCCTTAGCCAGCACTTTTAAATAGGATTCAGTGTCGCCCCACTTTGGCCCCAGGAATACATTTGACTATAGTCGCTGGTGTCGCTAACTTCACGTTTATCAAAATGGAGCTGCTAATAATCAGAGTTGGTTTCTCAGCGGATGTGTCGCTGAGTGGGGAGAACTTGTTAGAAATGTGAACAGGTTGGTGGTAAACCGTGGGCTTCTGCTTAGAGCTATGCTTCCTTCGGACAGTCACCCAGCCTCCCTGGTTTCCCGGCAGAGATGGCTAACAGGAGCTACCTCTGCTCGGTGCGCACGGCTATTAGGGGCTGGTTAACTACAGCAGCTAATGGTTGAGTTCCCATGGTGCGGAACCGCGTTTCCAATTCACTAAGCCTCGCCTCCAATGCTACAAATATACAAAATTTATTACATGTACCATTATCACTAAAGGAGGCAGAGGAATAACTAAACATTTGACACACCGAGCAAGAGAAAGTAGGACAGGGAGAGAGAGGAGCCATTGCTAACTGCTAAGATAAAGTAAACTGTGGGATTAGCGAGAAAATCGCTAAAAAGAAAGAGCTATGAGTGCCTGAGCAGAACTAGTGTACATTTAAATGTATAGCAGATAATTAGCTGTAACGAATAATCGAACAAAATTAACTGGGATGAGCTAGAGCAGCAAAAATATGCTACCAGTAATACACAAACACCGGAGACCGGTAATGAGACAATATGCTTACCGCAGCAAAAGTCATCTAGTCAAAATACTGTTCTTAAAAGTGCATGTGATAGATACTAAGGTATATTTTGTTTCTTAACTTGCTGCCATGTGAGGAGGATTAAATGGTTAAGTACTGATCTCACACACACATGCACACACACACACCTTTTGCAACCATGGCAACAGCCATAATAAGGGGGCAGCCCCTTTGTCGAGACAGAACAGTAGGAACAAAAGACAGTGTGGAGGAGGGAGGAGGGGGTGGAGGAAGAGAAATTAAGGAGAGAGGTTATTAGGGTGAACAAGGAGGAGATATATAGGAAGGAGAGAGAGAGAGACTGAGTGTGGCATGTGATGGAATAGATAGAAAGAGTGTGAAGGCAGAACATGGTGGTTGATAACACTATACATTGTACACTGCCTGGTTCAGTCTCAGGCTTTCAGGAGGAATTGTATTTGTGCATCACAGTGATGGTAGTCACAGCACTAGATGGATGTGTTGTACACAATGAGGCCATGTTACACTTGAATTATATTCTCAACAGTGAAGAGTTTGTCATTATTTTATTCACTTTGTGATATAGAGCAACAAGGATGAACAGCAGACTATGTTTACGTTCTGTTTTTCACTGAGACGGGGTTAGGGTTAGTTAACAGTGAGCAGGATGTTTGCAGTGGGACTGGCTTTAGACGTCTGCCACTGTAAAGGAGAACATTACTGGATTGTTCTTGGTCTCTTGACGTTGTCCTCAATATCAACAATGTCAGCAATCTCCACCAAGTTGGACCTTTTATGTCCTCAATAATGGTGATGTGTTTTCACACCTTAAAGCTGGTGTTTGTTAATGAGAACAGCAGGCAAGTCTTTGGCTGACTACAGAGAAAGTTATGATCCAAGCTCAAGTTGACACTGTCCCACAATAATATGAGTGCAGACTATCTTTATGTGGCTGTTATTGTCCACAGACTGTTGGTGCAGGGTTTGCAGATGGCAGGAATGGTAGGAACTTTGGAGGTCCTGCTCTGTGTCTGCACATACTGTCAATAGCTACATTTGGAAAAAAAACCTACCATTTCCAGCTGCAGTTGGAACTACGTTATCGGAAACATGACTGCACACACAGGTGACACGCAGTTTGTATCAGTCAGTGATTATGTGAGCACAAATGAAAGTATTAAACTGTGCAGTTGGTGTCTATGTGACAAACTCCCTTGCCTCTTCTACCTACATGCACAGATACAAAGTAACACCTCCCTTAAAGGCAATATCTATAATGCATACATTTATAATTCAAATTTTAGTACATGCATAATGCGTCAGATGAAATACTTTAGGCGGCTGTGGCTCCGGAGGTAGAGTGGGCCGTCCACTGATCACAGGATTGGCGGTTCAGTCCCCACCTCCACGTGTCGAAGTGTCCTTGGGCAGGACACTGAACCCCACATTGTCCCGATGGTTGGCCAGCACCCTACGTGAGAGCTCGCGTCGGTGTGTGCCTGAACGGGTGAATGAGCGGCAGAAACCTTGTAAAGCGCTTTGGATAAACAGTCTGTATGAATGCAGCCATTTACCATTTACTTTAAGCCTGTAGTCTGGATAAGGAGCGGTGCAGGGTGAAAGGATGGACACTGGACGACATGCTGTTAGAGCTGTGTGTTTCATGTACACTGCATTGTTTTAGTACGATCAATTTGTTCAAAATGATTCATTTGTTTGTTTTGCCCTGTTCTAGGGCTAATCAAACTGTTAAATACTGTTTAAAGCAATGACTTTATATTTACATTTATGAACAAATTAAATCAAAGAATCAAACAATCCCAGAATTAAAATACTATACTATCAAATAATATGTACAATAGTCATTTCCCCACTGGATTATGAAAGCCACTGAGTGTGTGTCGAACAGATGTGAGTGCAGGAGGCGTTCAGCTGTGACAGACGGCCATTACTGACACTGACGAGTGAGGGAGCAGGAGGAGGAGAGAAGGGAGGGGGGAGAGAGAGGGACACAGAGCCAATGCCATTGTTTTCTCATCAATTACTCCTTCAGGTTTCACACATAACAACTAAAGTCTGGTTAAGGTTAGTGAAAGACCCAAAATGACTGCATGTCTGTGTCAGGATGCAAACTCAGCAAGTCTCCAGGATGAAAATCAGTTAAGCTGCTGATGACCTTCACACACAGAGGATGTAAAACAACATTCAACATTACAGTTCGTGATTTTATATTAAAGAGTATGGTAGTGTTTTGTGTTGCATTACTTTAGTTTCATTTTGTGCACTTGGAATTACTCTGCAAGAATGGCATATTGCAGCGTTTCTGATTCCTTTCTGTGAGATTTGCTGTGAGGCAGCACAGTCCATGCAATAAAGAAGTGACCTTATTGCTGTTGTAATGGAATCTTGGTTTGTGCTACATAAATAAATAAAAGATTCTTTTACAGAGACAATAGTGACACTAATTGTAATGCTGCCTGTTCTTAGTGATTTTTATGGTCAACATACGTGTAATGAGTGACAAAGTCTTTCTGTTGGCAGACAGATGTTGATCCGAGACGTGCATCAGTGCATTTTGGATGTGAGATGAACTGAAGCTGAGCTGCATGGTGGTAAAGAGAACTGTGTGAAGAGTTTTGAAAAAGTGAACTCCTATAAAGTGAAATGTGACTTAGCGATTGTAACAAACTGTAGTAAAACACACTACCCATTCCCACCAGTGGTGACAAGTGTCGCAAATCAACCACAGAAATCTGAAGGATTATACCAAAGCTCGACCTCAGCCGAGGCACATCACAAATAGTTTCTGTAATGGTCATATGGGATGTTTTTGGAAGGCACTGACAAGTGACCTTTTAAAATTGAAGTATAAGGATGTGATGCCCAAAATAGATCTAAAAATATAACAAGCATTTTTTTTCACTGTTTACATATTAAGTTTCAGTGTTTGTATATAAACATACAGGGTTGCCATTCAGTCTAAACTTAGCTTCAGTGTTATAGCCGTGCATATCAAGCAGAAACATGCCAGAAATGAACTGTGACGACATTTTCCATGTCGCCCTAACTGAACTGAGAGTGTCAGGATTATGCAGCTGACTAAAATCATACTGCAGCTCTGAGAAATGTTTAGATTCTGGCTGAAGTAAACAATCGGAGACACAGCAACTGGGCCAAACAAGGGTTTAAGCAAGGCTACCCTGTGTGTGTGTGTGTGCACACGTGTGTGTGTGTGTGCACACGTGTGTGTGTGTCAGAAAACAAGTCAGCATCAGCACAGTGAAGACGATGTGTGCAGATATACAGTCAACAATCAGACTTGCTTATGTGCCTGTTTGCAGCTCCTCAACAAATCTGCAGTGTCATTAGGTCCCCCAGTTATATAACCCTCAGCCCACCCTTGGTGCTGTTTCATCCCTCAGTCTGCTAAAGAATGCAGATGTTCTAATCCACTGCAACAGCTACGCCCGGGACACACCGCCTGTGTGAGCAGTGCTCCTGCTTTTCATTTCGCCCATGTTAACAGGTTAGAGCAGCCACACAGCGCACGTGAGCAGCAAGGCTTACGAGTATGCACAGAGGTGTTTATGCCCAACGCTTTGTTCATTGCAGTATTCTCCGAAATGCCAGGAGGCGTACAAACACACAAAATGATTCTGTGAATAAGCAAGAAGTCAACGAGGGTTACGTGAAAAACGTCATTATCTAAGATGGCTAAGTGCGCTGCCCTGCGGCTCCTACATGCTGAGACAAAAACCGTCGCTGGTGATGTGCCGGAATCAGAATCTGTTTATTGAACAGTACAAAACATGAGTGTGCAAAACCATTAGCGAAGCCCGTTAGAGGGCTAGGCACGTACTCATAGAACTGGAGTTACATCCAGTAACTATTATTTCGAACGCTTCCATCTTGAAAAGCACAGCGCTCGCCTAGATACAAATATTCGGAGGTGCACGACCACATGATGAGGCTACTTGGTAGCCTTCGCGCTCGACGTACGTTTTTGGAGCGCGCACACTCGAGCCGGGGACACTGCGTCAAGCAACAACCTAGCTTCAGGAGCAGCTCACATGACCCGCGGTTCTCAGCAAAACATCATCATCATGTCACTACAGTTTCAATGTCTACATCTGTAGTATGTTCATGAAAAAATATAAAACTGATTGAAACGATGCCACAACTACAAAATTAAATCCCAAGGAGTCATAAAGTGGGAATTACACTTCAAACTCTATGGTGGTGATGATGAAACTTTAACTTTAAGAAAGAAGAATGAATGAATGTCAGTTTTGCTAAATTCTACCGTTTCTTTTCCCTCCTGTTAAGCTTCACTTAATGAAACATTTCCTGCACAGATGAATCAAATTCAAAGCTCTCCAGTGGCTTTTCCTTCGGCTTTTAATGTGAAATATCTGCAGGAAATCAGAGGCAGGAGTTAATACTGAACCAAAGAAAAGACAAACTGACAACAACAAAAGTCAAAGTAGAAGCAACTGGCGAATGAAAACAGAGAAACAGCAGCAGAGTGAAGAGCATGACAGGACTGTTGTGCTGATGTGGAAATGCACATTTTACTGAACTGATCATGTGGACACTTATAGTACGGGCAGTTCAGCATCACTGCTGAATGGTTTTCACACACACACACCGGCTTATTTGAGATTCTGCCATTATTTGAATACAGGCTTTACAGAATTGGAAACAGTGGAAACATTTGCAGAAATTCCCACCAGAATTTCCTTTGACTTTAAATCAACATCTTTTCTCTAAATGTCCAAACACAGGTAATAATACATGCATGACTGTATTCCTCCCTCAGAGGATCCACATCCACCCTGCATCCTCCTGACTGTTCAACTCAAGGTCAAAGGTCATCTAATTTTAAATCCGGGGCATGGACTCTGCAGCCAAGCCACAGGATTTATTTGCTGGAGGTTTAATGACAGTGAAAAGAATCCAGTTGCTGAGCTCCAGACAGCCTGTCCGTTTGCATGTTCTTATACTCAACTGATCTGCTTTCAGTTTGGATGAAAACGTCATAACTAGATTAGTAATGCTCGAATAATATTACTTAAGGCACAAGCCCTCATTTTCAGACCATATAAATTATAAGCATATTCGCATACATGCACATTTGTGAATTTGAATGAATTTTTTGAATAAATTAATTTGAAGATATCTGCATTTTTTATGCGTCTCAAATGACCATAACTGAAAGTGTTTGACTGTTGTTCTCCTCTGCTGAAGTATTATAGTACAGTAGTATATTTCCATTGCAATGGTGGCGTAAGGAGACATGCAGTGCATGCATGTTGAACGTATGTCTACTGTAGTAATACGCATTTAAACTCTGTGCTCATATTATTATATTATATATTATTTTATTTTTTTACTATTGCCATGAAATGTCCTGAGCAGATTCTTAGTTTCCAAGGGATACACCCAGTTGAGTTGAAGGGCCCCCCTGGCCACCCTCTGTCCAGCTGTCTCCTTTGGGGACATGGTCAGCGTCCCTGGTGCTGAGACCCAGTGGAGCCTTTCATCTGTCCTCAGCTCCACAGTATTTATTTATTTGAAAGATAGACTTTGATGTCATGAAGGAATACACCTGGTCAGCAGCCGTGTGGGTCTTCAGCGGTTCTCCACTGGTATTGAGGAGTTTGGTGTGTGCCAACCAGCTTTAACCGCAGCCCATACATGGCTGCTGTAGGGACAGCTCAGCATCAGCTTCAGCTGCTGAACTTCCTCCACTTCAGACATGACTTTCTGCGCACCACTGTTAGCCTCAACAGCAATTTGTGGGCCCGCCCTCTCAGGAAGGATGACAGCATCAGTCTTTTCAGCACGTGGCCCAAAACAACATCTGTTTACGTCCAAGTGACAAAGCCCTCTAGCGACAGCAGTAATTATGACGGGAACAAAGGAGGAAGTTGGACACAGACGATGATGTCGTCCTGCCGATAGAGACCAGACCAGTGTGTCGTTCTAGAGGGCACGGACAAATTCCGTAAATTTGTCGAGGACTTGATGATGTGACAGCATATACCATGAACTGTCATAGATTTTGTAATAGCATTAATACTGTGGTAGATATACCTGTAATATCTCTGGTTCCATTGAAGTGACTGTTTGAGGGCGATACTGAATTTACAGGACGTTTGTCCTGGATTTATCAAATATTCACTAGCTCACAGACATATACTGCGATGGCTGTATGGAACTGTCGGACTGCTCTCCTCTGACCTCCCCCCCACTACATAGCACACTTTACCTCCAGGCCACAGCCGCCCCACGTCACCATTATGTCACCCAGATCACCAAGACCCTGTCTGTGCTCATGCTGAGTGGGCGCTGCACAGTTTGGATTGTTGTTAACGTGAACGAGCTGGTGTACGTGATACGGTAGCTGGTCTACATATGCATAGACCAGGCATGATCCGATCTCAGCTGGCCCAAAGGGATTACTGCTGCTTTGCTTCATAATTGGATATAAAATCAAATGCGCTTCTTCAGCCACACGCTGCCTTTAGAATGAAGGGCTCCGTTCAGACGCTGATAGTTGACATATGACAAACGGCCTTTGGCCTCCAGTTCGACAGCAGTGCGGTATTTGCTGGTGGAGCTTTTTGAAAACATGAATGAGCTACCAGTCAGATTCCAGGTCACCACTGAGATCCACCAGCCATCCAGACAAACTAATATTTACCTCCAGCCGCCGACACAAATCTGAGGACAAACACACGCCATCAGCTGAGAGTAAGTGTGTGTCCACTATGCTGTTTTAGTTTTTCCGTTCATGAAGTGGCTTATTTGACCAATTCCAGCTCCATGTGCATAAATTACAAGCCCAAACATGGAGTTAGTTATTGATTATTCTAAATATATTTCTGTGTCATGAGAACAGACTTCAGGACACTGCATAGACCTCTCTCTAAAACTGTTCCAAACCACTGTTGAAGAAGTTTGGTTAGCTTGAGGCACAAAAACGACTTGGATAGGGAAACATTGTGGTTTGGGTTAAAATTACTATGTTGTTGAGGTTAAGGGATCTTCGTTGTCACGGTTACAATAATAAACACATGGTTTTAAGGTCATGCTTAAAAAACAAACACTGACTGTCTCCATGAAACGGGAAACGAACAGTGGCCTTCCCCGTTAAAGTCCGAGGCTTTGTTGACCCCCCCCCCGACCTCCTCTCTACAGAGACTTTGTCACTCTACATCAATGTCACCCGACTTCCTCCTGTGCGTCCGTTATAATTTCTATGGCTGCTCAAGGGCTTTGTCATGTGTCGTTTTGCTGAAACGCCCAATACTGTCGTACTTCTCACGTAAAGCTAAAGGTATCATCGACAAACATTTGTTAGTATCAGTGTCAGTATTATACCTGAATTTCAAAACAGACACCAAAACAACTGACAAACCTCAAGGGATCAAATGTTGTCTAATGTTGCCTTAACACAAACAGCCATAAGCAACAAATAATATAAGGTATCAGAGAAAAAGCAAAAGGGGGACAGTATTGGGGTTCCTAACATGGCAGCAGCTGATGGCCGCCCACCATTGAGTCTGGTTCTGCCCGAGGTTTCTGCCTCTTAAAGGAAGTTTTTCCTTGCCACTGTCGCCAAGTGCTTGCTCATGGTGGGATTTGTTGGGTCTCTGTAAATAACATTATAAAGAGTACAGTCTAGACCTGCTCTATAGGAAAAGTGCAATGTTATGAATTGGTGCTATATAAATACAACTGAATTGAATTGAATTGAGGTTCCATAGCCAGACCTGCAGTACCTGTACATACAAATACTGTATATGTATACTGCTCAGGCACATTTAATGCACAGTTCAGGGCCTGGCAACACGGTACTGAGGGAGGAGAAAGTTGTTAAATCACTAACTGCTGCTGCTTTCTGAAACCCTTTCAGAAGCATCTTTTTCATGCTTACACTGAACTCTCAGACTTTGTCTTCATCGTCCACATGCAAGTGTTGGTATTTGGTATTTAGATTTGGTTGTTAAACAATATAGAAACTATAAAGGATAATGCTGCAACTGTGGTAAGGACCAGTTTACCAGTTACCCTGAGTTCAGTAACAATGGAGGATCATCATGTGTGTGTGTGTATGTTGAATAATGATGTCTGCAGTTGTCCATGTGTTCCCTGTTACTGCATTTGTGTGTGTGTGTGTGTGTGAGAGAGTGCGTTAACTGGCAGTTGTGTGCAGCCAGCATCCCGTCTTTTCTCTCATTCCACCCGTCATTCAGCTTTTCTCAAATGAGAAGAATACCAGAAACGTTTAGCTGAGGGAAACCAAAGTGTGATTACTGCTGTATATGATAAATAAAACAAATAGGATACATTTCGAAAGTCACTCTAAATCACAATACTGACTTATAGAATATTAGATTGTACAACTTTTAATGTGTGTTTGCTTCAGTCATCAGTCTGGACTGACTGACATTTGGCGATTTAATGGCAATCTGGCCAGAAGTTGTCAAGATATTTTCCTCTGGAGATGAACATCTTTAGAGTCTGCTTCAACAGCGGCGATAAAGAAGAAAAAGTCCAAATCAAGCACCTTGTTTGAAAAGTGGGAACAAAAGCAGAAAGCAAAACAAACAAAAAGAAAATAAATCTCTTGACAGACAACATCATGTTCCAACAGCCTCCTCGAGGCTCATCACCGCGTTGTGTCTCTGCAGTGTGTGATTCGACTGAATGGTCGTGGAGCCGTACAGAGGCGAGGGAGCGGCCAGCCTCTCAGCAAATTATGATGGGAATGCATTGATTATAGAGTGGATGTACACGCAGGAGCTATTTCTGGGACTGCACTGCCATCAACACACGCACACACACACACACACACACAGAAGATGATTACTATCATTATTTTGAAGCAACCAAAAAAAAACATGTGGATTGGTAACAGCATCTCAGGAAATCAACTCATACATGATTTAATTATGGTTCATTCTTATTATGTTTCTATAAGTGTGAGTATTTTTACATGTGGTGTTCTTTAAAGCTGTACAAATCAAATCAACATTTTTATATTAACAATGGATCAATTGACTGTGTGTAAAGTCAAAGGTGCAACTCTGCAGTTTCCCTCAGCGCCTTACATTAGGAACCCACTGAGTCACCGCTTAGTTCAGTCTGAACACCCTCAGCAACCTGGTTTCCAGCAGAAAGGTTGTGATGAGGCCACAGCACAGGAGCTGCTCAGCAGCAGGCAGCAGGCAGCAGGCAGGCGCAGTCAGGGAGCAGGCAGGCGAAGTCAGGGAGCAGGCAGCAGGCAGCAGGCAGGCGCAGTCAGGGAGCAGGCAGGCGCAGTCAGGGAGCAGGCAGGCGAAGTCAGGGAGCAGGCAGCAGGCAGCAGGCAGCAGGCAGCAGGCAGGCGCGGTCAGGAGCAGGCAGGCGCGCGGTCAGGGAGCAGGCAGGCGAAGTCAGGGAGCAGGCAGCAGGCAGCAGGCAGGCGCAGTCAGGGAGCAGGCAGGCGCAGTCAGGGAGCAGGCAGGCGAAGTCAGGGAGCAGGCAGCAGGCAGCAGGCAGCAGGCAGCAGGCAGCAGGCAGGCGCAGTCAGGGAGCAGGCAGGCGCAGTCAGGGAGCAGGCAGCAGGCAGCAGGCAGGTGCAGTCAGGGAGCAGGCAGCAGGCAGGCGCAGTCAGGGAGCAGGAAGCAGGCAGCAGGCAGCAGGCAGCAGGCAGCAGGCAGCAGGAAGGCGCAGTCAGGGAGCAGGCAGCAGGCAGCAGGCAGGCGAAGTCAGGGAGCAGGCAGCAGGCAGCAGGCAGGTGCAGTCAGGGAGCAGGCAGCAGGCAGGCGCAGTCAGGGAGCAGGCAGCAGGCAGCAGGCAGCAGGCAGCAGGCAGCAGGCAGCAGGCAGCAGGAAGGCGCAGTCAGGGAGCAGGCAGCAGGCAGCAGGCAGGCGAAGTCAGGGAGCAGGCAGCAGGCAGCAGGCAGCAGGCAGCAGGCAGCAGGCAGCAGGCAGGGAGCAGGCAGCAGGCAGCAGGCAGCAGGCAGCAGGCAGGTGCAGTCAGGGAGCAGGCAGCAGGCAGGCGCAGTCAGGGAGCAGGCAGGCGAAGTCAGGGAGCAGGCAGGCGCAGTCAGGGAGCAGGCAGCAGGCGGCAGCAGGCAGCAGGCAGCAGGCAGCAGGCAGGTGCAGTCAGGGAGCAGGCAGCAGGCAGGCGCAGTCAGGGAGCAGGCAGCAGGCAGGGCAGGCAGCAGGCAGGCAGCAGGCAGGCGGCAGGCAGGCGGCAGGCAGGCAGGCGCAGGCAGCAGGCAGGCAGGCGGCGGCAGGCAGGCAGGCAGCGGGCAGCAGGCGGCAGGCAGGCAGGCGGCAGGCAGGCAGGCAGGCGGCAGGCAGCAGGCAGGGCAGCAGGCAGGCAGGCAGCGGGCGGCAGGCAGGCAGCAGGCAGCAGGCAGCAGGCAGGCAGCAGGCAGGCAGGAGCAGGCAGCAGGCAGCAGGCAGCAGGCAGCAGTCAGGCAGCAGGCAGCAGGCAGGGAGCAGCTGCCGAACACAGTGGGAGAGCCAGATGTTTCCCTCAGGAGGACTCCATGAATCAGGTGGCAGAGGTGGGTGGTAACAAGTTAAATGTACTCCGTCACATGTAGCCTACTCAGATTAACTTTTCTGAGTAAATTGAACTTTGAGCAGCAGGCAGCAGGCAGCAGGCAGGCAGCAGGCAGGCAGCAGTCAGGCAGGCAGCAGGCAGGCGAAGTCAGGGAGCAGGCAGGCGAAGTCAGGGAGCAGGCAGGCGCAGTCAGGGAGCAGGCAGCAGGCAGGCGCAGTCAGGGAGCAGGCAGGCGAAGTCAGGGAGCAGGGAGCAGGCAGCAGGCAGCAGGCAGCAGGCAGCAGGCAGCAGGCAGCAGGCAGGCAGCAGGCAGGCAGCAGGCAGGCAGGCAGGCAGGCAGCAGGCAGCAGCAGGCAGTCAGGGAGCAGGCAGCAGGCAGGGAGCAGGCAGCAGGCAGCAGGCAGCAGGCAGTAGGCAGGCGCAGTCAGGCAGCAGGCAGGCGCAGGGAGCAGGCAGCAGGCAGCAGGCAGCAGGCAGCAGTCAGGCAGCAGGCAGCAGGCAGCAGGCAGCAGGCAGGGAGCAGGCAGCAGGCAGCAGGCAGCAGGCAGCAGGCAGCAGGCAGCAGGCAGCAGGCAGCAGTCAGGCAGCAGGCAGCAGGGAGCAGGCAGCAGGCAGCAGGCAGCAGGCAGCAGTCAGGCAGCAGGCAGCAGGCAGGGAGCAGCTGCCGAACACAGTGGGAGAGCCAGATGTTTCCCTCAGGAGGACTCCATGAATCAGGTGGCAGAGGTGGGTGGTAACAAGTTAAATGTACTCCGTCACATGTAGCCTACTCAGATTAACTTTTCTGAGTAAATTGAACGGAGTAGTTTTAATGCAGCATACGTTTTACTCTTACTTGAGTAGATTTTTTGAGAAAAATCATTACTTTTACTCCGTTACATTTGGATCCAGTCATCGCGCTGCCTTTATTTATTATGTTATGCATTCATGATCCGTTAAGAGGCAGGTAGTCAGCTGGTCCCAGGTTACCCTACTGCAGCCACGCCTGCACATGACTCTGTTCAGAGTAGCATAATGGCTGAACGCTGGTCTGAGGTCAGAGAACCGTGCTGACACTGCGCTGAGCTGTTGTGTTAATGCTAATAACTGTAATAATACACACAGCACATCATGCTTCAAAACTACCACTGTACAAGCTGCACGTTTAACTCGTCCTGCTCAGAGACCAAATTCTGCATGTGAAAAAAAGAGAGTACTTTTATTTCATGTGGACATGACTAATATACTTGGGACATCTCTCCTGGAAGGATCAACGTTTAAGGACACTGTTAACATGTTGACACTCTTTATATTTACTTTTTGACACAACAGACACAGTCTGTTATGCACATGCACACAATTTGCTCAGGAGAAGAATGTAATGAGAAGAATCCTTTACTTGTTGGTAGTTAATAGAGTATAATATTAACGGAACATTTTGTGATCACACAAAGATACAGACTGGGAACATGTGGCAGGTTATCTAACCAGGAGATGATTTCATTACCAATAAATACAGGTGTGTGTTCACTTCTTCACCTTTACCTGAGGACCGTCTGTGGTGGAGATCAGTCCAGTCATGCCCGCATCAGAGGTGCCGCGCTTTGTATTTCTTAAGTTACTCGCTACTCAAGTCATTTTTTCAGTAAATACTTTTGAACTCTAAGTCATAGTAGTTATCTTGACGACTACTTTAGTTTTTGGCTACTCAACCCCCCCTCAGTACGGTGGACACAAACACAACTCCAAATGAATGCTAATATTGCTCTGTGTCTGCATAACTTTGAAAGGTGAACATATTTCTGCTGCCCCCCAAGTGAAACAAACAGTTAAGCTTTAATACAACACAACTCCCAGATGATCCAGATTCAGTTTAGATGAGAGTGTGAACAGGTTTCCCAACATTTTGCTATTTTTTTCACTTTCTTCTCTGACAAGTTAGACACATAACATGCAATGTATGTATGAGTCAGGTTGGATTTTTAATTTTCTGTAACATTGGACAGTTGGTCCCCAAGTTGTGTCATCAACCAATCACAATCCATCCTTGTATTATCATCCTTGCACAGTTCATCCCTAATATTCCCAGCCATCATACCATTACCCTCTGTCACGAACAAGACCCCAAGATGCTCAAACTCCGTCACTTGAGGCAGCAGCTCCACCTGAGGTGGTTTGAACATCAGAGAAGATGCTTCCTGCGCGCCTCTCTGTGGCAGACCCAGAACATGCTGGAGGGAGTATGTATCAGGCCTGGGAAGGCCTCGGGATGCCCCAGTAGGAGCTGGAAGGTGGGGCTGGGCAGTAGAACATGTGGACTACCTTGCTTAGCCTGCTGCCACCATGACCCGGACCCAGATAAAAAAACAGATGGCTGCCATCAGCCAGCTGGGACTTTTTTCACTGTGTGCAGTTTGATGCAGATTTCGTTCTTGATGCTGCTGCCTCGGGAAAGCCACAGCAAGTGTCCGACATGTAGAAACACATTATGGTCCTTTAAGGCTTCCTCGGAGCAGTGTCGCTGCTGTTTGGTTTGGCTGAATGTGGGTGTGTCTGTCACTGTTTCTACAGCAGCCTGGATGAAGTGATTCCACTCCAATGGTATGTGTGTGTGTGTGTGTGTGCGTGCGTGCGTGGCAGAGGCTTGTGTAGACATGTGAGCGAGACAAAGCGTGACTAGGGTGGAGGATGAGTTGCAGCCCTCCGGTCGTGTGCCTCATCCAGTCCTCTAAACCTCCTTCAAGCCGCCTCCATCTCCGCCGCCAGGGGCCCCTCCCTACACACCTGTGTTTGGCTAAGAAGCCCCCCTGTGACTAATGCTGAGTATCAATAACACCCATAATCATAGTGACTCGCATGCACTCACTTAGACACAAAGGACACTGTAGCTGTGTCTGATCTGCAGCCGACGGGGGGGCCTCAAACAAACTGTCACCTCTGTTTGAGTTTCTCTGTTTGTCAGAATTTTTCGGGGGGGCAGGACAAGGTGTAAGATGAGGGGATGCTATAAAAAGTAGGTAGTGTATCTATATCTTCGGTTTTTAAAAGTTCTTAGGGGTACTTGTTAAAAACAACGTGACCTAGCCTTTTTTAAATGAAAGTGTAGATCTGTGAGGTGTTTTTGCAGATGGCAGTGGCGGTTGGTCGGCTGGTCCAGGATTAAATATATCGACAACTACTGGATGGACTGGCGTGACATTTTGTACAGATATTCACGGTTCTCAGATGATGTATTGCTGCACTTCTCCTCAGCATTTAGCACTTAGCTCAAAGCACCATCGTGCCTGCTGTATTTGTTGACAATGAGAAAAATATAGACTAACGCCACGCTCATCCTTCAGTCCGGGTTCAGTCTGTTAGGTTCACTCAAGCCAGGTGTTCCCCGTTTTCTTCATGAAACGCTCCTCTGTCATAACGGAGGCTTTGGTCAGAGGGGTGAGTGTCTGAGGAATGATTCGTCTTTTGCAGTCTGAGGTTGCTGTTTCTGATGAGCAGCTTCAGGCTTACACTCAGCACGGCTGATATTTCTGTGCACCCTTTGGATGTCTGCCATGCAAACTCAATAAAAGTCTCAAAATTGACCATGGTGAAAATATGGGAGAGAAGACTTTTCCCCTCTTTCTCCACTCCACCCATTCTGCCTTCAGCCTGGACTGCTAAAATAAAAATAAAGCAAAGAGAGCCAGACAGAGATGGAGGTCTGAGGACTAAAACGAGGGAAAAGAGGGGAAGAAATAATGGAAGAAAGTGACAGGAAAAGGAGTGAAAATGGACAGGATGAAGGGGTAAGTGCATGACTTGAGCTAAATGAATGAGTGGGCGATGAGGCAGAGGAGAGGGAAGGGAGGGAAGCAGAGAGGGAGATGGAGGTAGACAGCAGTGAGGAGGAGGAAGGGAGGGGGTGATTGTTTCTGGAGCTTTGGAGGTTTCAAATTTCTCTTTTCTTTCGATTCTCTGCTCACATGCAGATTGAAGCTCTTCCTTTCTTGTCCTCTCTCTCTTATTTTCTCCAGACCAGCGGGGCTTTCTGCAGATCGGCCCATTCCAGCCAAGCCCCAGCATGTTGTAGGCGGCTGCTACCGACAGGAAGACTGGAGCGGGGAAGTCAACAAAGAAGAGAAGAGAAGAAAGTGAAGGAAGGGATGGTGAAAGAAGGTAAGCACCGCTGCACGTGTTCTTTATTTGAAACACTGAAGGAAGGGGGGCAGAAAAGATGGAGGGATCTCCAGTTTCTGCTCTCTTTGTGTTCAGTTTCTCATGAGAGAGACACAGTCGAGTGTGTATATGCTGATGCATTCGTGTGTGTGTGTGTGTGTGTGTGTGTGAAACCTGCAACTGAAGCCAGACTGCTGTGAAGGACTAAATAAAGCCATGTATGTGGGGTGTGACCACAGGACGGAGAACTGTGTGTGTTTCATGTTCTTGTATCCCGGTGGGGACTCTAACCCACGGGGACTTGAGTCACTGTGGGGACAAAACTTGAGGTCCCCACGGCTAGAGGCGGCTTGGTTTTAGGGTTGAGGTTAGTGTTAGGCGTTTAGCTGTGATGGTGAGGGGCCAGGGAAAGCATTATGTCAATGACTGTCCCCACGGGGACAGTGAAACAAACCTGTGTGTGTGTGTCCCACACTTTTTCATGTAAACAACACACATTTGTTTGTTGAGTTTTGCAGAGAGGAAAATGTATTATCTCGTGCGATGTTCCAGTCAGTGTCGGACGTGCACGAGGTCTCGGCGTCTCCACGCAGAGTTTGGTACAGCGGCCCGGCGCGGCCCCCAAAGACTTTTACAACTCGATTAGACAAATGTTGTTGTCTAAATAATTGTGTACACAAGATATTAATTTGTGTGCACATAATAATAAAAAGTTATACCATCTTTCAGAACTTTGGGAACATTTTCAGATGCTTTACAGTTATGTTTACAGCTAAACTACTATTATCTCCCAAAATAACGAAACATATTTCCGTCTGTTTTAGTTTGTTTGTTGATGTAATATCAACACTTTGGAAATGACCAGTCCAGTCAGACGAACACAGTCTTCTTCAGTACAAAGCCCTGTCCCTGACGAAGCTCGAACACACCAGTCAAAAGCACTGTGTGTGTGTGTGTGTGTGTGTGTGTGTGACTGTTGCTGCAAAAGGCATATTTAGATTGAAATGTTTGATGTTTTTACTTTAAGAAGGCTGAAAGAAGCTACTTTTGTCTTCTTTGAGTTTGTCTGCATTTCCCTCCAGTTTTGTTTCTGACGCGTTTGTAACCTGATGGTGTTGACAATCTTCCAAATCTTTTTTATTTATTTTTTATTTATTTTTTATCAGGAGTGCAAAACATACAACAAAGGGTGAACACGAAACAACAACAAAACACGAAAACAGCAATAAAACAGCAATGATAAAATGAGCAGAAAGGACAAACGGGTAATAGTAGAAGTATTTAAATAGTAATAGCGTGTATTATAATAATGATGATAATATTTTGTGTTGACGGCAATAGTAATATCAGTAATAATAACAATAATAACATTTATATCAATAATAATAGTAACAGTAATAACAGCAATAATAATAATAACAATAGTAATACTAAAGATGGCGATGATGATAATATTTTGCGATGACAGCAACAGTAATATCAATAATAATAATAATAATGATGATGATGATGATGATGAGCAATAATATTAATGTAATAACGAAATAATGCCACATGCCACACCTCTGCTAGCTTCGGTGTCAGTGTGCATGTCTTTGCATTGCTTTGTGGTGGAGGCAGAAACAGAACAAAGTATCTACAGCGTTAGAGAGCACGAGGGTTTTTACAGGATCGTGCACTTCTCTCGTTGGGTCTGCGTTTGATTAAAAAGGATGGAGCAAGGCTTCAGAGGACAGTCTGGAGCAGCATGAGGGCCCTGGCTCTGGTCCTCAGCCTCCCTGTGGCACTGAGCAGCTGGCAGGTTGGACAGTCAGAGAGACCCAGAGGACGAACGAGGACGAACGAGAGGCAGAATACAGAACTCTGTCTTCTTTTTTCTCTTGGGAGGATTAGAGTGATTATTGGTTAGCTAACAAATTAGCTTGATTATATATATAATTAAGTTAACAAACATTTTAATAACACAGATTTAGTTTTTGTTAAAAGATCTGTCAGTCAGTTGTAGAGTGATAGCAGCGTCCAATCCTGTAATTCGAATTTTGGTGGTGGGTGTGGCTACAGGCGTTCTTATATTAGGATCTTAGGACTCTCCCTAATCAACTATTTCCTCTATATAGTCCACCTCTAACATAACAGGCAAAATACTGATCATGTTATCGTTATTATTACCACAGATCATTGTCCTAATGTCAAGATGAAACTACCACATAATCTCGCCGTACTGCTGGATGTCAAACGTCCCTATGCGGTCACAGCGGTCCCTGTCTGAGAGATCCCCTACCCCTCTATACAGACAGCATGGCCACGCAGAGACACGGGCACAATCCCTCACCGGCTTCCCACCCACAAACACTGGCTGATGAGTTTGATAAAAGCCAGAACCACTGCTGCCGGGACTGACCCCGGCCTCTGCTTTCCTCGCTGAACCCCCCCACACGGCGAATCTTTACATAAAGAAACTAGTCACACGCAGTCTTTGCCTTGCTGAAGGAGACCATACTAAAGTCGGTCAGACCTACAATCATTTTTGAGTTGTCAGACATTTATGACAGTCCTCCAAACTAATCCACACACAAGTGGTCTGTCATCGATCACATGATTTACATCCATTGCTTTTTTAAAACTGCAACCAAGATCTTCATCCAGAATCAGTATTCTGTCTGCTGATTGGGTTGCCAAACCCACCGACTATAACATTCATGTGCCTTATCTGATCTGCCACCTGTGGGATTTAGATAAAAGTTTGGCAAAACGTCAGCAAAGCTTAGGAAGAGATAGTGGCCATGGTGGAAAGGAGAGGACACGAGTCTAGTACGACAGTAAGTGTTGGAAAAAGGTTTTCAGCTGGGGCGCCCTGCACAGCTAACCAGAACATCAGTCTGGGTGTGAAGGACAGCTTTAGTGTCCCATGTGTCAGGTTTTGCCTGACAACAGTAAATTCTTGAGGAAAGAATATTGGAATCATTGCAGCTTGAAAATGATCAGTGCTGAATACACACACTATTGACACAACATATCGCACATGTATTGGCAGGTTAAATCCTGGAATGCTGGTACTGACATCCGAACAACGTGTGTGTGTGGCAGCTGCAGTACAAGGGGCACGAGTGGAAACTGAAAGTGAAAATGAACTCTTTGTATTGTCGGAAAGCCTCTGGATTTCTCCTTTTACTAAAGCAATAAAAGGGCCCTTCTGGAAGAACGCAGTTTTACATATTGCTGTGTTTGCTCGGTGGAACAGTGTGTCGGTAAACTAGGAGGGGTTTTTCAAAAGGCTCATAAGGAATCTTATCAATATGTATTTGAATTCACAACACAGCCACTCTCAAGGTACCGAACTCCGATCTAACGTGAACAGGTGCTCGGCAGCAGGACGTACCCGACCCTATATACTGCACACGCATCACCCACCTCGTGTGTATAAAGTCATGTATTACATTACCCATTCAGTATTTGTTCCTTTTCACTATTTGTATTAGTTTGCAATCATTAAAGACATTGTATGCTGTTGGTGATTGTTGCTTTTTATGTATATTTATATATCCACCTATTTTTTCACCGACTTGTATGAACGTCACAGTTCTGTGTTCATTTCAGCTGTTTGTCTGCGTCTGCCTTCCTGTAAAGTGTTCTGTGTGTAACACTGAGAGCACCTTCAACACACACCTGATGAAGGGAGTAGATGACACATCCAAAGGCGTTTGTAATGCAGGGTTATGTACAGCACTAGCAGGACCAGCGTGGCTTTTAAGAGCTAAATGAAGTTAAACAAAAGGTCCAGGATGCAGCTCAGTTCAAGATCACGGCCGTAACATGTTGCACATGTGGGCTCCTCCAAATGTGAATCCAGTAGCCCAACTGATCACTTACACATGTACTCTGTTTAGATTGTGTATGTACAGGAGTGTGTTTATGTGTGTGTGTGTGAGTCTCATATATCATCTCTAGCTGCAGAGGTAGGGACGGCGGCTGGGGTGGGGTGGGGTGTGTGTGTGTGTGTGTGTGTGGGGGGCAGATCCTTCCCACAAAGACATTGAGATAGATTGTTTCTACCTCTCCCCTTGTCTAAATTCCTCTCATTCTGGCCTCACGGACCCTGGCCGCTAGTCAACTGTCTGCGGCGGGGGGGGCATAGTGAAATCTGAAAGTGATGGAGGCCAGGGTGATTTCAGAGAGAGGGAGCAGGGGGGAGCGAGTGTAGGAGCTGCAGGGAGAGGTAGGTCTGATGTGTCGATCTGTCTGTCTGACACACACTCCCTGTACAGCGAGTGCAGGCAGACCCGGACCCTGCACAGCTGGGTCCGGGTCCGAGCAGTGTCGGTGCGTTTGACGTGCACGCTGGCTAGTTATTCATCGCTTCTTCGTCATTCTTGCAGACTCTGTTCAGGCTTGTAGGAACCTCAGTGCTGCGATACAACAGACAGTTATAGCTCAGCATTAGGCAGATGGGATTTTAAATGAGATTTAGAATGAAAATGAGAAAATGAGATAAGTGAACATTTCTCAAACGTAGAGCCGAGCCACATTTCAGCTGGCCGCCTTTCAAACTATCTATACGGGCGTTTTCTGATCGCCGCTGTCTTTCAGGAGACATGACTCGTAGAAATGTTTTCAGATTTGCCAGGGGACGATAGTGGTCCAGTGTCAAAGTCACACTCCATGTTGGCCCCGCCCTCCTTAAGGTTTGCGGTGTCATATTGAAACACACTTCCTGTTGCTCCTAACAGACAACAGTAATTATGTTGCTTCTCAGGAAAATGTAAATATAAAGTGTCATCTTTTTGTTCTGTGAATGCTTAAATGCTGTGCTAAAATCATAACTTAACTTCCAGCTGATGGCAAAATGATGCTGTAGAAATGACTGAAACCACTTGAGCAGCACAATGCACTTCTCTGCCATTAATCTGTGTGTTCAGTACACTCATAATGTCTCCACATCAGCTACATACACTACTCCTGTGACATGTTATTGCTTCAGGAGGTCAAAAGTCCTGCAGCACTTGTAGTGTAGAGGACAACCAATAAAGATGACAATAAAAACATGTTTGAATCTGAGCTGCCATCATCCACAGTGAACTGCAAGCTTTTCAGAGCAGAGTATTCCTGCTCACACGCCAAGGGCCCAAGGATCCAGATCCTTCAGAGGGCCATGGAAAAGCAAATCACTGCAAACGACAAAGAAAAAGGACACGTCTGCTGTCTCACATTGTGTAGCTGGTAGGAACCCAGCATCTGTAGCATCAGAGCAGCAGATTGACTGATGCGTGTCAGCTGTGACTGTTCTGCTCGCTGAGTGTGTTCACGGGGTTTTCTCTCCTTTATTCCCCGCCGGAGGTTTTTGTCGAGTTTTTCCAGATCTAATTTGATAGTGTGAGGATAGAGCATGCCGTATGTTGTACTTTATAAATATATAAATATTAGCCTAATTAGCCTAAAAGTGATGTAAAGACATAAAGAAGTGATGCTGATGATGTGTGGACAGCTTTGTTTCTCCTTGTTTCCTGACACAAACATTCAGTTGGTAGCATTACAGTGCACTTCAGCTACAAAAGAAAAGTGTGTTAGCTGAAGGGAAACGTTCTACATCTGGGTGACTCGTCCCTGTCACTGTATTTCACTACTTTGTGTTCAGGCCAAAGAGCACAAAACATTAACACTGTAATTTAGTGAAAACACTAAAGAATCACTTTCAGTATCTTTGGCACTCAGTCTACACAAACCTCAAAGGCTCTGCTGCTGCAGCTAACACAGCAACAACAACGCTCAGAGGGCAGATGTGCCGAAACACACACACACACACAGACACAGACACACGCACGCACACGCACATACACAGATACACACACACACACACACACACACACACACACGCACACACACACGCACACACGCACACACAGACACACGCACACGCACACACACAGATACACACACACACGCACACACGCACACACACACACACACACACACACACACGCACACACACACACACACACACACGCACACGCACACGCACACACACACACACACACTCACACAGATACACACACACACACACACACAGACACAGACACACACACACAGACACAGACACACACATACACACACGCACACACACGCACACACACACACACACACACACACACACACACACACACACACACACACGCACACACACGCACACACACACACACACACACACACACACACACACACAGACACACACACACACACGCACACACACACACCACACACACACACACACACACACACAGTCACCTTGTGGCACATTGCATTTAAAAACTAAAGCAATAGTAGTTTAAGGCCTGAGTTTGACATGAACACAGTCGCCGGTTTTAAAAAGTCCTGGTCTCATGTCATCATCAGTGGATGAGTCACAGCTGACTGACCTGGATCCCGGTGTTGATTGTTGCCTGTCAGGAGTAGAGGAGGGACGCTCAGCTAGTGAGCAGGTCTGGAGGGATACTTGGGTGCTCAAAGTGTGTGTCTTTGACCCTGGAGACGCTGCGCAAGTGCTGTCACCTACCGGCGGTCGTCATGGTTACGCAATCCCTACCGGTGCCGGGCCTGCGTAACCATGACCACCATCTAACCTGAACCATGTAGTTTAGTTTGCTAAACTTAACCATAGAGGAGGCAGTTCAGAAAACGCTCCTAAGAGCATTGTATTATATTATTCTTATTCTTATTCTTATTATTGTTAGTATTCATGATGTTGTTTTGGGAACAGAAACAGAACCACTTTCTGTGTAAATATAGAATTAGTGTATGAAACATGAACATTTTGACTGGTTATGTTTTGAACATCTCATAACAATGGATGCAATGTTCCAGTTCAGTGAGTTCCCTCTGACCCCTCCAACCACCAGAGCCTGTTTGTGCAGGAGGCAAACTTATGATCTTAATGCTGCTGAGACTGGATCCTAAAGAGTTGTCAGAGGTCTTCCATGATGTTCAACAGGGTGTGTGTGTGTTTGCCAGTAAGCTAGACTCTGCCAGAGAAATGCCTGGAAGTGGGGGTTATTAAGTTGAGGACGGGTGGAGTTATTATCGGCCTTTTGAAAGAGAAGACTGGTGTGTGTGCCTGCTCCGTCCACCAGGGGACAGTGTGGCCCAGGCTTCCTGTCACCTTGTGAAAACAGAAAGTAGGTTGCCGTTGCCAACTGGGCCAGACGTCTGCTGCCTGCGTTTGGTGCTCTGCTGCTGTGAAGTTATGAAATCAGGCCAGCAGGTGATTTATGAGAGGCGTCTGCTGTAGCTGCCAGGGCCGGAGGATATTCAGAAAATAGCATCGGGCAGCAGCGCCGCGCTCAGACCCCCTGGACTGTTTGACATGTGGCTGGAAGGTGTGGAGGCTGACACACAGTAACTGGGCCCCTGCAGTGGGCCCCCTGTTGAAGCAGGCCAGGCAGTCGCTCCACACGTAAATGCAACCAAAACACACTGATGTTCTGATCATGATCAAGCACCTCCGAGTCTCTTCTCAGCCCAGTTCCCTAGAAATGACCTTAATCAAACATAACGGTGTGATATTAATCGAGTAAACTTTTGACTTTTTCACTATTTAACCATAATGATCTTTCCCTAATCTTAAAAAATGTTGCATGGATATTGTAGGAAAATGAGTCATATAAGCATTGTCAGGGAACATTTTTCAGATACGTGAACATTTTGTGAAGTTGTTCGCTAGAAAGGAGTTCAGTGTCCTGCGTGTTAGTGTTTACTGCATACCAGCAACAATAATTCAGCCGAAGCCAGTCAGACACGTTGCTTTACTTTAAATCTATGCAGAGCATGGCCTGAGCTTCTCCATCTGCCTCATTAGAGCAGAGCAGCTGCTAATCTAAGTCCTCTTCTTGGCCTTTGTCATATCAGTACGCTGATAAAAAACTGTCAGAGAGCCGCAGTGACAGAGGGGAGGCACCTGATGCCTGACAGAATCTGGGGGAAGTTACACATTACACATGGATAAAGCTTTTCTTCAGTTATCATGTCCATATGATGGTCGAAGCAAGAGATGGCATCCAATAAATGGCTCGGAGTGAGCGCCTGTCCCAGCTGGTGCAGATTTGATTTTATTTTATACTCATACCCACTTGGTACTTAATTTATTTTCTGACCTGTATTACAGTGTATTATATTTTTTGCTCAGTGCTTCTGTTCCTGTGTGCAGCTGTAACAAAAGAGTTTCCCCTCGGGGATCAATGAAGGATTTCTGATTCTGATCCTTTTACATATGGAACTGGATTGTATGACATGACCGATCAGAAATGCTTATAAGCAACATGAAATATACTGAGATTAAAGCAAAAGTGCAGTCTGTAACTTTACACCTGATGACTTCTTCGACATTTCTGTTTAATAAATTGGATAAATATAAAATAATAGTTACTGAAGCCCACCAGTGGTGAAAGGTACTTTACTGCTGCTTCACACTTCTACTCCACTACAAATAAATCATTTTACTGCACCACATTGATTTGACAGCTATAGCTACTTTCTTACTAGAAATTTTACATTTAAAAAATATAAGTTTATAAAAAATTCATTTCAGGTGAATTTTTATAGCGCCAATTCATAACAGAAGTTATCTCATCGCACTTTTCCTATAGAGCAGGTCTAGACCGTACTCTTTATAATATTATTTACAGACCCAACAAATCCCACCATGAGCAAGCACTTGGCCACAGTGGCAAGGAAAAACTTCCTTTAAGAGGCAGAAACCTCGGACAGAACCAGACTCAGCCGCCACTGTGTTGGTTTTTGAGGGGGGGGGGGCACAAAGCAAATTCCACCTAGAATTTTAACATAGTAATAATGCAACAGTAGTGGTAACATTAAGAAAAAAAAAACTAGAGAAAAGTCCAAAAACTGAAAACAGATGAATCATCTCAGATTTATCTGGTGACCCTTTGCAGGGGCCCGACCCCTAGGTTGGGAACCACTGGACTAAACTAGCTAACTGCATATAAAGTAGTTAACTAGCTCCACCTGGAGCAGCTACAGCAGAAAAATGCTGCTGATCTGCCCCCTGGTCAGTGATGACCTTTGACCTCCTCCCTGATGATGGCTGTTTATTCAGGCTGTTTTCCATTCTGCTAACGATGCCTCTTCCCTGTCATTGAAATGCATCTGGCAGGAGACGAGGAGCGAGGGCCAAGGTGCTTCCTATACAGACGTTTTTTGCCAGATGGCAGCACATCTTTGATCAGATTGTTTATTGACTGGTCAGCTGATCAGTGCTACAGTAAATGCTACTGTAATAATATTGCATGATTTGTAACACTATAGGCTCAGGACTGGCAGCACCGACAGCGTCTCTAACGCTGTCCATGTTTATTTGGAAAATAGAAAATATTACATGTGGAATCGTGAGTGAATCATGAAATCATTCTTGGCAGCTTTGTTTATTTCGTCTTCAAGAGCCAAAAGGTTTTTCTGTTCTTCCGTCCTGCACAGCCGCACAGTCGGGCGTGGCCGCCGTCACGCCACAGTCGCTCGCGGCTGTGTGGCGCTCCGTGTGAGACCTCAGCAGGGACGCAGCTCTAGTTTGCTGGGCTGGGTGTTATTTAAGAGTTCTGTCTTGTTGCGTGGTGTTGCCGTCGCTGTTGGACTCTCTCTGATCTTATCCTGGGATGTTGCTTTACTTTAAATCTATGCAGAGCATGGCCTGAGCTTCTCCATCTGCCTCATTAGAGCAGAGCAGCTGCTAATCTAAGTCCTCTTCTTGGCCTTTGTCATATCAGTACGCTGATAAAAAACTGTCAGAGAGCCGCAGTGACAGAGGGGAGGCACCTGATGCCTGACAGAATCTGGGGGAAGTTACACATTACACATGGATAAAGCTTTTCTTCAGTTATTATGTCCATATGATGGTCGAAGCAAGAGATGGCATCCAATAAATGGCTCGGAGTGAGCGCCTGTCCCAGCTGGTGCAGATTTGATTTTATTTTATACTCATACCCACTTGGTACTTAATTTATTTTCTGACCTGTATTACAGTGTATTATATTTTTTGCTCAGTGCTTCTGTTCCTCTGTGCAGCTGTAACAAAAGAGTTTCCCCTCGGGGATCAATGAAGGATTTCTGATTCTGATCCTTTTACATATGGAACTGGATTGTATGACATGACTGATCAGAAATGCTTATAAGCAACATGAAATATACTGAGATTAAAGCAAAAGTGCAGTCTGTAACTTTACACCTGATGACTTCTTCGACATTTCTGTTTAATAAATTGGATAAATATAAAATAATAGTTACTGAAGCCCACCAGTGGTGAAAGGTACTTTACTGCTGCTTCACACTTCTACTCCACTACAAATAAATCATTTTACTGCACCACATTGATTTGACAGCTATAGCTACTTTCTTACTAGAAATTTTACATTTAAAAAATATAAGTTAATAAAAATTCATTTCAGGTGAATTTTATAGCGCCAATTCATAACAGAAGTTATCTCATCGCACTTTTCCTATAGAGCAGGTCTAGACCATACTCTTTATAATATTATTTACAGACCCAACAAATCCCACCATGAGCAAGCACTTGGCCACAGTGGCAAAGAAAAACTTCCTTTAAGAGGCAGAAACCTCGGACAGAACCAGACTCAGCCGCCACTGTGTTGGTTTTGAGGGGGGCACAAAGCAAATTCCACCTAGAATTTTAACATAGTAATAATGCAACAGTAGTGGTAACATTAAGAAAAAAAAACTAGAGAAAAGTCCAAAAACTGAAAACAGATGAATCATCTCAGATTTATCTGGTGACCCTTTGCAGGGGCCCGACCCCTAGGTTGGGAACCACTGGACTAAACTAGCTAACTGCATATAAAGTAGTTAACTAGCTCCACCTGGAGCAGCTACAGCAGAAAAATGCTGCTGATCTGCCCCTGGTCAGTGATGACCTTGACCTCCTCCCTGATGATGGCTGTTTATTCAGGCTGTTTTCCATTCTGCTAACGATGCCTCTTCCCTGTCATTGAAATGCATCTGGCAGGAGACGAGGAGCGAGGGCCAAGGTGCTTCCTATACAGACGTTTTTGCCAGATGGCAGCACATCTTTGATCAGATTGTTTATTGACTGGTCAGCTGATCAGTGCTACAGTAAATGCTACTGTAATAATATTGCATGATTTGTAACACTATAGGCTCAGGACTGGCAGCACCGACAGCGTCTCTAACGCTGTCCATGTTTATTTGGAAAATAGAAAATATTACATGTGGAATCGTGAGTGAATCATGAAATCATTCTTGGCAGCTTTGTTTATTTCGTCTTCAAGAGCCAAAAGGTTTTTCTGTTCTTCCGTCCTGCACAGCCGCACAGTCGGGCGTGGCCGCCGTCACGCCACAGTCGCTCGCGTGTGGCGCTCCGTGTGAGACCTCAGCAGGGACGCAGCTCTAGTTTGCTGGGCTGGGTGTTATTTAAGAGTTCTGTCTTGTTGCGTGGTGTTGCCGTCGCTGTTGGACTCTCTCTGATCTTATCCTGGGATGTTATAAGGATTACAAACACCACCTGCTTCCAGGCTGCAGCTAATTTGTATAAAAGCACATTCTGCAGTCCTCGACCCTTAGCTGCGTCTCCTGCCTGTCAGGAACTAGTCAGAGCCCTCCCAACATGCTGAAAAGCAGCCCACCCGCCTCACCGTTTCTGTACAGATTCATTTCCTGACCCGAACAGCACACTTCAGCAGTGGCAGCAAGGAAAAATGCAAATAATTCAAAAGTCCTGCCAGTGAAATGAACGTTGTTGTGGCCTCTGGAAGTCTGGAAGTGAGGTTTCTTAAATGATGTTTTTAATGAATAAACTGAACTATGATACACATCGCTCCTTGTAGTTCAGTGCCAGCTCTGCGCTCTACACCACAGACGGCATTTGTCTTGACAGACGCCTCTGATCTGAGAAATGGGGAAACAGTTGAAAGCACTCAGTGAGTGAGGTAAAGCAAAAAGAAGCAAGGCCTTAGCCAGGACTGCTGGGGTCCAGAGTACATGTGGCTTTTTGTCTGGCATGGTTGGTAAAAGGACAAACCAGTAAGCTCATGGTTTCACTTGGTCATTTCCAAACACATTTGTTAAAGAGTGGCCGAGAAGTTCAATTGGTTTTCTATTTGAATGTAAAAAAACTAGAAAACAGATACACATGATATGCACTATTTTGTTTTATTTATCAGATATGGCCTCTGTGACAATTTTCTTTCAACACCCCCCAAAACAAAACAAAAAAGCAGAACTCAACATGGTTATATGAGGCCATATCCACAGACAGCAAGACAGACAGCAGCTACGGCCTCAATATCAAAAGTCATCATTCTGGCAGACTGGAAGTAGTTGCAAAAATCCTCCACAGCCCTGAAAACATCCAAGACACGACCTCCGTGGCTTCAGTGGCAGCAGTCAGTGCTAGATGAGTGAACGCTAAAACGTCCAGCTTATCTGTTTGTTCAGTCCCAGGATGCTTGGTGTTTTTCTTGCAGGTGTGTAAAGTCTAAATGCCCAAATCTCTCCAAACTATTAGGCCTTGCTGCCATACGCTACAGTAGCTGCAGAAGCTCTGAAAAGTTCCCCAGATTCTCATTTGTGCCCTCAGTGAATGTTTTTCAACAGCACCCCTCGACCAATGAGAAAATATGTTCGCTGGCCGACCATTATTATTAGTTATGACGACATTTTACTCACCAGGCTTTTCGCTGAGATGTGACGATGCAGATGATCTGCATTGTTGGGTAAAAGTGAGACTCAGCCTGAGACCGCTTCCCTAGTGGAACTGTTCTTTTGCTATTTGTTCTGTCCTGCGTTAAATCAGTCATTCAGCCTTTGGTTATACTCGAGAGACCACTGAGGCGTGATTTACAACGACATCCATTTACAAAAACAAAGAAGAAAACAACAACACATGAATATAATAACAGAGAAAGGCAATGCCACATTTAGCTGATAGAAGGCATTCCAACTTTATGATTAGGGAAGAAAAACTTGATAGATAAATTAAGAAAATTAAAGAGTTTGCAGTTAAGTAGATTAAGAAAATTAAAATGTAAAATAAAATACAGCTATGTAAAACAGTTACAAGTAGAGGTTCGGAGGTTTAAGATCAAGTTTCTAAAGTACTAAAGGAACAAGTGTAGGGATTTTAAGGAGGCGCTGTATTTTGTTCCGAGTTCATCGAACTCGTGGAGCATGAAGCCGGTCATAGAGCGAGTCGGATCCCAGGGATGAAGCCGCTCTGAGAGGCCATTTGGCCATTTTCCGGTTAGAGCTTTATGGATAAAAAGAAACCAGTGAGAATCACGTCTCTCTTGGAGAGAAGACCACCCAACCCTCTCATACAAAATGCAACGATGTGCACCATAGGCGCTCTAACAACAGAACAGATCCTTTGGCATATTCTCTGCAAAGATTAAGATCGATACCTTACTGTTTATAGAAAAGAGTAAAGAATTTGTCTGACATTTTTTAATGCTTTGACCTCTAACCCTGAAACATTTAAGTGACAGGTCTCACGTGCGGTGGGTCTTGGCAGCCCTGTGGTCTGTGACAAGCCAGTTCACCGCACGGTGCCCCGGCTCTCGTACTGTGTTCATGTCTGTACGGGACAACGCTGCTGTGCTCTACACTGTTAGACTGTAATTGCTTGGCTGGCTGTCGTGGGGACGAAGGCCCGCATCTATTGATCAGGCTGGTTGGGGCTTATCACATAGAGCTCAGTGGTGGATCAGTGTTCATAAATATCAGTCATACTCTTACCCTCACAGTGATGTTGACAGGTGTTCAATGTCCCCGGGACCCACAGGTGCTCATTGGAGTGGGTCCCCAATAAAATGTGTGTTTTTTGACAAATTGTAGTGTTTGATGTTATATGGTAATATTCATGTTAGGCGTGTAACGGTACACAGAATTCACACTTCGGTATGAACCTCGGTTTTAGGGTTTAAAATAAACTTTTGTCATTTATTTTGAAACAATGTGAACATTCAACAGTGGCTGACTGGCCATAATTCTTACTGTAACAGATAAGGCACTCAAAGGCTGGCATGTTGTTAATAAGAAAACAAGTTTTGACACTAATCTGTGTCCATGTTCACTGTAACTAGCCTGGAAGCCATAATGCGCCCATACAGTTGAGCCGCGATACCACATGAGCTTGACTAACTGGGCTAAGCTGACTAGCATGCTACAGCTGATACAGAAGTGGTGCACTGCCAAACGTTCCGGGTAAAACTCCGGTTATAAAAGCGAGATTTCTTTTGTTTATTGCTATGATTGATTTCAACACAGATTTCCTTTTGGATTTGAATGCATCAGAGACGCAGGACGCGTACCCAGCAACATCACTGCTCTTAGGTACAGCTGGGTATCGCCACTGATTTCCCAAATCGATTGGACTCCGATTCACAAGGTCCCGATTCAATGCGATTTCCAATTCAGTATCGATCGGTTAGGGACAGTACCAATACCAGTTTTGCTTGGATATGAAAGAGACTTTGAGAGAACTAATGCTGTAAATTGTACAAGGAACCCTGTAACCTGCTGCATTATTAAAAATATGACTGTTTACATAAAGAATTGACCCTTTAAATGACCTCTAACAGAGCTGACACTTCCACTCAGACGCCCCGCTGTTTCCCAACCATTATATTAGAAATAAATATATAGATATTAAGCAAACAACTTGACCCTTAAGGGTGAAATAGTGTCCCTTAATCATCAAGTCTTGCATGTGTAAATGCTGTGCTGTTATTAAAAGAAAAGGCTAGATTGTTAGAAAGATTAGGCCATAGACTGCATATAGAGATTAGACATAGATTGTCTGATGACTGCTCACTCGGTCAGGTGAGCCCAGGAACCTGTATACCTGAATGGCAGATTTTCACTCGACTCCCAAAACCTCCGTGATGCATATACGCACTGTTTTTTTCTCTGCTTAGCATCCGAGCTAATGTCAATCTGCTTGTCGTAGAAACAAAACCCACGCGCAGCGTTTTTCTCTCTCACCACACACACACGCGCTTCTCTGCCAGAAAGAACCCGCTAGGCTGCGTGGACACAAGCCCTAACGGGATCAACGCCGCACGCATATATCAAAAGATCGAGCTCGGATTTTATGAATCGACATCGGATAATTCAAATGAAGATCGATATAATATAAGAATATAAAATGTAGCGGGTAGAATTAACATTGCAAATTTTTAACAAGCAATACAGAGAGCAGACTTTATTTTCAGGGACATGTTATGATTATTAATATAGACTGATTGAGGGAATCATGGTACAGTTCAGTTTTGTAAACATGTGAATACATACAAGTCTAAACTGTTCCTGCTACATCAAGGCAGGCGGCACCCGAAGAGAAACTACGACCAAAACCTTCACCAAACGTCCCCTCATCTTAAAGAAACCAGTTTACCTCGACGTACCCCGACACGTGGAGGTCAGACTGATATATATATCGTGGCTGTTAGTGTTGTGTGATATGTACAAACTGAAACGAATGGCTGTTGAATAACTAATGACAACGCAAAGTCGAAATTTACACACATTTTGTTGAAAATAGTTCTAAAACATGACAGAGCATCATTAGTTTTCTGCTCTGCTGGCCGTGTGCAAGACAACCCCTGATCTACTGTTTGACGATGACTGAAGAGCCTCATAGTACCTGGCTCAGAGCCACTTCCTGCTTGAAGCCATGCAAACGCTGCCAGCTCTCAGCTCTGGCCTGTGGCCAGCTCTCTGCCGTACCGAGTGTGCCACAAACAGATGCTCACCGTGTTGCAGCTCCCACCTCCAACCTCTAACCTGAACGCTGGGCTTGACAAGTGATGACACTTAAATGTTACATGCTATGTTGCATAATGTAGAATTGGGGGTGTCCTGGTGGCCTGACAAGGCCTGACACCTTTTGTTGGGTGTCATTCCACATCACCCCTCTCTTGTCTCTGTACTATCAGCTATGGAAGTTGCAGACTGGACCATGATTGGCTTAAAAAACTAGTTGCAATGTCACAAAATCATGCTTGTAGGTACATACTGTATCTTATATTCAGGTGAGCACAGAGAAGATGTCCCACTTCAGCAGATCATTTTGTTTTCATGCAAAATAAGTAAAGAGATTATAAACAGTTGTCATACTTGACCTTCGTAAAGCTGCTTCAATCAATGTTTTTATTTTAACATGTGGATCAAATGACTAGAATGTGACAGGTGTCCCACACAGAATTATCACCAACGCTGCAGTTTCTCTCAGCGTTTTTCAGCTCTTTGTTCTGCTCTCAGCAGCAGCAGGCAGCTGTTTTCAGTGACCATCTCTGATAAATCCACTGTACGCTACCTGCCCAGCACCAAACAGCACCTCCTCCTCCTATATATATATATATATATATATATATATATATATATATATATATATATATCAGTATACCAGTATGGGTGTATATATATTTAATTATTATTTTGGGGGACATTTTGTGCCTTTATTACGCTGTAAAAATGGCAGTTTTGATATGTGTTATATATTGTTTGTTCAGACTGTCACTTCTTCTGTTCTGTTAACTTGTGTTCTTTAATTGAGGAACCATTACAGAACTTAAACAATGCATGTGTCGACTAAATGAATCACTTAAGTCATCACATTAAGCTGTTTCGAAGCGTTGTTAGCTTCGGGGCTGTGCTGGAACGTTGTGAGTGTTGAGTGTGGAAAAACACAGTAAGAGCCTGTTGCCTGCTGCCCTTTTCAGCTCACCGTGGCTGTTTCTGTTTCTACCATTCCTCCCTGCAATATTTAAAAGTGATCCGCTGACCAATAGCACAGAATATGTTTTTATTGAAGAATAGCCCCGCTAATGAAGCTCCGCTAACTTGGTGACAGTCGGTTGAACACCACCCACCAGTACACCATCCTTGCGGTTCACTTAAGTATGCTGTGGACAAGTGGACCAGTGTACTCACTCGGTCTTGACTGACTCCATGGAGATCAGCGGTGGCTGTGGCTGTTGTCAAAGAAAGATCTCTGCTAGTCGAAGTATCGTTTCAAATGATTTAATAAAATTGAAGTATACAAGCAATAGATGTAACCTTTTATACAGCCGTTTCGCGCATCTTTATCAAAGGAACCGTTAGCCTAATAATTGTAATAATGTTATGACACGATATGGACCTAGGACACTCACTGCTCAGCCAGTGCTAACATTAGCTATTTAACGTTATAATAGTCGGCGGAAGGTGCGACAGCATTAAGGAACTATGCTAGGCTACAAATAGTTTATGCTATGCTATGTGGCATTGACTGACTGAGTGAGCACCAGCAGTAGCTGACGGTCTCACTTTATGATTCAATTCAATTTTCTTTATACAGCGCCAATTCATAAGAAGTTATCTCATTGCACTTTTCCTATAGAGCAGGTCTAGACCGTACTCTTTGTAATATTATTTACAGAGACCCAACAAATCCCACCATGAGCAAGCACTTGGCCACAGTGGCAAGGAAAAACTTCCTTTAACCTCGAGCACAACCAGAGTCAGGGTGGGCGGCCATCTGCCGCTGCCGTGTTTTGATAGCGTTACAATTACGTTATCTTATTATCATCGTCATTAATTGGATTAACTTAATCATCATTGCCATCATGGCAAACACACAACCTCCCTGTTTCCCTGCATGCTACTCCCTGCTTACTGCTTCAACTACACTCTCCTGCTCACTCTGATCCTCGGCTTCTCCTCTCTCATGCCTGCTCCTCTCTCTGCTCCTCTGCCTGCTCCTCTCTCTGCTCCTCTCTCTGCTCCTCTCTCTGCTCCTCTCTCTGCTCCTCTGCCTGCTCCTCTCTCTGCTCCTCTGCCTCTGCCTCTCTCTGCTCCTCTGCCTCCTCTGCTCTGCCCTCTGCTCTGCTCCTGCCTGCCCTCTCTCTGCTCCTCTGCCTGCTCCTCTGCCTCCTCCTCTGCCTGCTCCTCTCTCTGCTCCTCTGCCTGCTCCTCTCTCTGCTCCTCTCTCTGCTCCTCTCTGCTCCTCTGCCTGCTCCTCTCTCTGCTCCTCTGCCTGCTCCTCTGCCTGCTCCTCTCTCTGCTCCTCTGCCTCCTCCTCTCTCTGCTCCTCTGCTCCTCTCTCTGCTCCTCTGCCTCCTCCTCTCTCTGCTCCTCTGCCTGCTCCTCTGCCTGCTCCTCTCTCTGCTCCTCTGCCTGCTCCTCTGCCTCCTCCTCTGCCTGCTCCTCTGCCTGCTCCTCTCTCTGCTCCTCTCTCTGCTCCTCTGCCTGCTCCTCTCTCTGCTCCTCTGCTCCTCTCTCTGCTCCTCTGCCTGCTCCTCTGCCTCCTCTCTGCTCCTCTGCCTGCTCCTCTCTCTGCTCCTCTGCCTCCTCCTCTCTGCTCCTCTGCCTGCTCCTCTGCCTGCTCCTCTCTCTGCTCCTCTCTCTGCTCCTCTGCCTGCTCCTCTGCCTGCCTCTGCCTGCTCCTCTCTGCTCCTCTGCCTGCTCCTCTCTCTGCTCCTCTGCCTCCTCCTCTCTCTGCTCCTCTGCCTGCTCCTCTCTCTGCTCCTCTGCCTCCTCCTCTCTCTGCTCCTCTGCCTGCTCCTCTGCCTGCTCCTCTCTCTGCTCCTCTGCCTCCTCCTCTCTGCTCCTCTCTGCTCCTCTGCCTGCTCCTCTCTCTGCTCCTCTGCCTGCTCCTCTGCTCCTCTGCCTGCTCCTCTGCCTGCTCCTCTGCCTGCTCCTCTCTCTGCTCCTCTGCCTGGCAGTGACCATGACCCGCCACGTCTCCTCCTTCCACCTGTTGCTGCCTAACGACCAGTACTGCTGATGCTGTAGACGTTGAAGCTCCTGCTGCAGCTCCTGCAGCAAACATATCTGGGATTTGTGCACATTTGGCGGCATCCACGTCTAGATTCTTCATCTTTGGGCCCACACCTTCTCAGCACCACCCTTCGTTCGGTTTTGCGTATCCATCTTGACATCTGACAAAGACGCCCTCCTTCATCCGCAGATGTTTGGCTCTGAGCCACGGCATCTGACACGAGAAACAGAGAGGACAGAGGGGGAGGGTGTGGCCGGCCCAGAAAGAGATGTGATTGGGCCAGCCTAGTGTCCTTGTAGAAAATGAAGCAATGGGCCGCTGCCCCTGCTTTATGGGCCGGTTGTTAGCAATAAAAACAAAACAAAACTATAAATTATATCGGCCCCAAGGTGCACCAGATTACCAGTCCAGCACTGCAGACAGCTGAAAAAGGATTTCCCTTTTACTTGAGGAGTGAAAGGAGGGGAAGAATGAAAAAGGCGGTTATGGTTTGTGGTTTAGTCTCGATATCAAGTCTCGATATGCCTTTCAGCCCCAGGCAGACATATTATGATGATATTTTGCAACATTTTCAGCCTCTTTAAGTACAGTACATCGTAATAGAACATATCTCTGTGAGGAGCCATATAGAGCAGAGACAGTATGCAGCTCTATGTGATTAAGTGCAGCCTCTCAGGGTTAATGTTGACAGGATGACTTGTTAATATGCGAGTCCTGCTGAGCTCTGGGCCCAGGGGCTCCTACTGGAGCTGCTTTTAATGCTGACCTTAATGCTGACAAATGCATGTGACTGTGGCCCATGAGCGATCATATAGGAGCTATTCAGTATAATGTGTGAGAAGTTTCTTTTGTCTGTGAGAAGATGGTTGATAAACCCAAAGAAGGGGAATAACATAGAACACAGGACAAAAGAAATGTTTCTACTATCTATTAACTAATATGCAACATTTATTTTTCTGCTCTATAATTTATTATCTCTTAAGAAAGAGCCATATACACTATTTCAAAAATTAAACAGAATTACAATCTCTATCTCTGTGGTTCCAGGCGAGTACTCAAATTCAATATTCACCTTTACCAATATATCAGTAATAATTAATAATAATAAAACTTTATTTATAGAGCACTTATCAAAAAAAGTACAAAGTGCTTCACAACAAGAGAAATAAAACACCGCAGTGAGTGATGAAATATAAAGAAATAAAATACTTAAAATACACAAAAGCAATAAAATAATCAGCCAGTTCAGGTAAAATCAGGATCTGCTTTCCGATAAAAATGTGTTTTGAGAAGAGACGTAAACGAAGACACTGACTCAGACAACCTAATTTCTTTAGGCAAGTTGTTCCAGAGCCTCGGGGCCCTGATGGCCAAAGCTCCGTCCCCCTTAGTTTCCATCCTGGACTCAGGAACAGACAGGAGACCCCTGCCCAAGATCTCAGACTACGTGAAGGTTCATAAGGGATCACAAGGTCTAAAATATAATCTGCAGCCAGGCCATGAAGAGCCTTAAAAGTAATCAACAAGATCTTAAAATCAATCCTGAAACCAACAGGGAGCCGATGTAAAGAGGCTGAAACAGGTGTGATGTGGTCGAACCTCTCGGTCCTGGTTTACAGTCGAGCAGCTGAGTCCTGTACAGTCTGCAGTTGGGTCAAAGTTTTTTGATTAAGAAAAGTGAACATGCTGTTACAGTAATCAAGGCGTGAGGAGATAAAAGCATGTACAGCAGTTTCTGCATCACTAAGATTTAAAATAGATCGTATTTTTGCGATGTTTCTGAGGTGATAAAAACATGATTGGACAAGCTTAGTGATATGTTGCTCAAAACATAAATTGCTATCAAACAGGACACCAAGATTTCTTGCAACAGGCTTGAAATGTTGTGACAGGTCACCAGTAGATGGCAGTATTTGTTTAGTGATGTGTTGGGGCCCAATAACAAGTAATAATTCAACTGGCAAACAGACACAATGCTATCCAGCCGATATATTCACATGCAACATCACGCCACTTTGTGAAATAGTCACGAAACTTAATCTATAGGATTCGTGTACATGGACACACATTCTCCATTTTCTTCGTGCCACTCAGCACGACTTTAAAACTAATGTATTTCAATTGGAAGTATCTTTCGTGCATGCACCACATTCTTTTTCTGGTCAAGTTAGCAATAATAAAGACAGACTTTCAAAATAAAGCTTGCTGAGAAACATTTCAGGTGACGGTCACAGTTTGGTCAGGTTTAGGCACCACTTGGTTAGGTTTATAAAAAGATCATTGTTTGGGTTGGAATACTTCCTTAAAACAATCAACTTTGACTAATTTGGATTAGGCACCAAAACTACTTGGTTTGGGTTAGAATAAATAGGCTGCTTTCTTAAAAAAGTCAATGTTGACTTTTGGTTTCACCCAGGAATCGAACCCCAGTCTCCCGTGTGAAAACCCTGTGTTTCATTGAAAATCCGTAGGCACTATTTATACTTGCATTCGAAGTGCTTTCACCATTTCAAAACAATTATAACAAACTATTTTAACAGCACTATGTTCCTTTAAACTGCCACTTCACACAAGGTAAAGTTATGCGAAACCCAAAAATAAAGAGATTGAACTGACTAAAATGAACGTAGAAATGTCGATGCCACCATATTAGGCTTCCTAGCCGCAAAGAAAAAATCTATTTCAGCATCAACTAACATGTTAACCAGCACGGACATGCAGTTCCGTGTATTCTTTAACTCTTCACAAACCTAGAGAAACAGGAGAAATGAGACAAGTGGCAAATAGCCTCTGTTCTGTGCAGCTTCGCGCTGCAGAATGAGGAAGCAGCTCTGTTTACAAAGAGAGGAATGGCAGCAAACACACTGACTACTACTGCAAATAAGTTCAGAGCCGGCAGCTGACTGTAGTGGCTCTGCTCATCAGTCCCCAGAATAAAGAAGCAGCAAACAACATGAGTTCATGAAATGTGACCATACGTTTGGTGTGTGTCACATTATACATAACGCAACAACAAACAAATGTGATACAGACGTTGCTGATGTGAAGTACGTTATGATGTGAGAATTATGGAAGGGATGAGTCATTAGAAGAACTGTAATTCACTCCTGAAAAATACTACACTCTGCATGTGTATTATTTTCCGACGCTTGAGAGATACAAATATTGCTTCATATCTCTTGTATCTAAATGTAAACTTTGTGTTGCCACGGTCTTGGTCAACCTTGGAATAACATCTTGTTAATTATGTGGGCCATTAAATGTTGGCCAAAGATATGTTTGAATTCTTTTAGAAACAGTGTCTCAATTACATAGTTTATATTTAGTTTCACTTAAGAAATCCGAGTCATTACATCCACTCGTCCTCCCTTTTCATTTGGAATGAACACAGTTTATTGCTAAACAGCTGAATCTGTGTTCTTTTTTGGCACCAGGTTAATATTTAGTGGATTGTCTTTTTGTCCTCATGCTGCCAGTTAATCGGAAAAAGTGCATGTGACACCGGCTGGAGACTTGTGACTGCCACCTGCTGGAATTTAAAAGGAGTGAAAAGTCACATGTCACAAATCTGTATTATGGTGTCATCTGTGCAAATATTATATTCTGCGATTCTTGTTGTTAGCGAACACTGTTTTCCCAACAGAGCCCAGTCCACATGGGCATTTAATCACGTAAAGAGAAGACAAGGTTGACTTACTAGCTTTGTCGGGGGCTTTCAATTGCATTTCTTGGTCTTCCTCAGAGAGTTTGCTCAGTTTCATGGAGATGACCTAAATATGGAACTTCAGTCACGTAATAACCGGTCGCACAGTCGAGGTTTCTACTGAATAAATTCCACCACAGTGCCATTCATTCAGTGTTTGCCAGCAGCCATTAACCTTCCCCACTCGTCCTTTTCATCCTCTCCTTCTTTTTGTGTTTTCTTTCCTATGGCCTTTATTCCTTCCTTCTATCCTTCTGTCTCCTCTTTTCCTTCTCCTTCCTTTGTTTCTGTCCCTCTTTTCCTCCTTCTTCCTTTCCTTTCCTTTTTTTTTTTTACAATAATTTTCAGCCAGTTCAGGTAAAATCAGGATCTGCTTTCCGATAAAAATGTGTTTTGAGAAGAGACGAAACGAAGACACTGACTCAGACAACCTAATTTCTTTAGGCACCAAAACTACTTGGTTTGGGTTAGAATAAATAGGCTGCTTTCTTAAAAAGTCAATGTTGACTTTTGGTTTCACCAGGAATCGAACCCCAGTCTCCGTGTGAAAACCCTGTGTTTCATTGAAAATCCGTAGGCACTATTTATACTTGCATTCGAAGTGCTTTCACCATTTCAAAACAATTATAACAAACTATTTTAACAGCACTATGTTCCTTTAAACTGCCACTTCACACAAGGTAAAGTTATGCGAAACCCAAAAATAAAGAGATTGAACTGACTAAAATGAACGTAGAAATGTCGATGCCACCATATTAGGCTTCCTAGCCGCAAAGAAAAAATCTATTTCAGCATCAACTAACATGTTAACCAGCACGGACATGCAGTTCCGTGTATTCTTTAACTCTTCACAAACCTAGAGAAACAGGAGAAATGAGACAAGTGGCAAATAGCCTCTGTTCTGTGCAGCTTCGCGCTGCAGAATGAGGAAGCAGCTCTGTTTACAAAGAGAGGAATGGCAGCAAACACACTGACTACTACTGCAAATAAGTTCAGAGCCGGCAGCTGACTGTAGTGGCTCTGCTCATCAGTCCCCAGAATAAAGAAGCAGCAAACAACATGAGTTCATGAAATGTGACCATACGTTTGGTGTGTGTCACATTATACATAACGCAACAACAAACAAATGTGATACAGACGTTGCTGATGTGAAGTACGTTATGATGTGAGAATTATGGAAGGGATGAGTCATTAGAAGAACTGTAATTCACTCCTGAAAAATACTACACTCTGCATGTGTATTATTTTCCGTCGCTTGCGAGAGATACAAATATTGCTTCATATCTCTTGTATCTAAATGTAAACTTTGTGTTGCCACGGTCTTGGTCAACCTTGGAATAACATCTTGTTAAATATGCCATTAAATGTTGGCCAAAGATATGTTTGAATTCTTTTAGAAACAGTGTCTCAATTACATAGTTTATATTTAGTTTCACTTAAGAAATCCGACTCATTACATCCACTCGTCCTCCCTTTTCATTTGGAATGAACACAGTTTATTGCTAAACAGCTGAATCTGTGTTCTTTTTTGGCACCAGGTCAGCCCACCTAATATTTAGTGGATTGTCTTTTTGTCCTCATGCTGCCAGTTAATCGGAAAAAGTGCATGTGACACCGGCTGGAGACTTGTGACTGCCACCTGCTGGAATTTAAAAGGAGTGAAAAGTCACATGTCACAAATCTGTATTATGGTGTCATCTGTGCAAATATTATATTCTGCGATTCTTGTTGTTAGCGAACACTGTTTTCCCAACAGAGCCCAGTCCACATGGGCATTTAATCACGTAAAGAGAAGACAAGGTTGACTTACTAGCTTTGTCGGGGGCTTTCAATTGCATTTCTTGGTCTTCCTCAGAGAGTTTGCTCAGTTTCATGGAGATGACCTAAATATGGAACTTCAGTCACGTAATAACCGGTCGCACAGTCGAGGTTTCTACTGAATAAATTCCACCACAGTGCCATTCATTCAGTGTTTGCCAGCAGCCATTAACCTTCCCCACTCGTCCTTTTCATCCTCTCCTTCTTTTTGTGTTTTCTTTCCTATGGCCTTTATTCCTTCCTTCTATCCTTCTGTCTCCTCTTTTTCCTTCTCCTTCCTTTGTTTCTGTCCCTCTTTTCCTCCTTCTTCCTTTCCTTTCCTTTTTTTTTTTTTACAATAATTTTCAGCCAGTTCACCAATTGTTCACCAGTTCGTGACAGAAAAAGCAGGAGGATGTGCACATCCAAAGTTCTTTTCAGCTGCAGGACAACATATGCATGAAAACAATTCAATTCAATTTTATTCATATAGCGCCAATTCATAACAGAAGTAATCTCATTGCGCTTTTCCTATAGAGCAGGTCTAGACCGTTCTCTTTGTAATATTAATTACAGAGACCCAACAAATCCCACCATGAGCAAGCATTTGGCGACAGTGGCAAGGAAAAACTTCCTTTTAACAGGCAGAAAGCTTGGACAGAACCAGACTCAATGGTGGGTGGCCATCCGCCGCTGCCATGTTAGGTTTTGATAGAGAGAGAGAGAGAGAGAGGGGTATGGGGTGTGGGGAAGGGATGGGGATGGGGTTAGGGAGGCACAATGCAAAGACCACGTAGAATTATTATTATTATTATTATTGTTATTTTTATATAGTAGAATAGTAATTATAGTGTTAATATTAATACATTTGTTATAATAGGAATGACAGCTATAGGAAGAATAATGTCAGGAGAGAAACGAGAAAGCACAGAACTACGGGAGAGAGAAGATGTCGAGTTAGTAACATGTAGTAATGGGATAAAAATGCACACAGATGGAGAGGGAGAGGAGGAGAGAGGAAAGAGGTGCATCATGGGAAGTCTCCCGGCAGTCTAGGCCTATAGCAGCATAACTAAGGGATGGTTCAGGACTCACCCAAGCCAGCCCTAACTATAAGCTTCATCACAGAGGACAGTCTTAAGCCTACTCTTAAATGTGGAGATGGTGTCTGCCTCCCGAACCCAAACTGGGACCTGATTCCACAGGAGAGGAGCTTGATAACTGAAGGCTCTGGCTCCCATTCTACTTTTGGAGACTCTAGGAACCACAAGTAACCCTGCATCCTGGGAGCGCAGTGTTCTAGTGGGGTAATAAGGTATTATGAGATCTTTAAGATATGATGGTGCCAGACCATTAAGAGCTTTGTAGGTGAGGAGAAGGATTTTAAATTCTATTCTGGATTTTACAGTGAGCCAGTGCAGAGAAGCTAATATTGGAGAGATATGATCTCTTTTCCTAGTTCTTGTCAGTATACGTGCCACAGCATTCTGGATCAACTGAAGAGTCTTAAGGGACTTATTCGGGCAGCCGGATAATAAGGAATTGCAGTAGTCCAGCCTAGAAGTAACAAATGCATGCACTAATTTTTTGGCATCATTTTGAGACAGGATGTGCTTGATTTTTGCAATATTACGTAGGTGAAAGAAGGCAGTCCTTGAAGTTTGTTTCATGTGGGAGTTAAAGGATAAATCCTGATCAAAGATAACTCAGAGGTTCCTTACGGTGGTGCTGGAGGCCAGGGCAATGCCATCTAGAGTAACTATATCTTTAGATAATTTGTCTCGAATGTTTGGGGCCAAGTACAATAACTTCAGTTTTGTCAGAGTTTAACATCGGAAAATTGCAGGTCATCCAGGTTTTTATGTCCTTAAGGCATGCTTGAAGTTTAGTTAACTGGTTGGTTTCATCTGGCTTGATTGATAGATATAATTGGGTATCATCTGCATAACAATGAAAGTTTATGGAGTGTTTCCTAATAATATTGCCTAGAGGAAGCATATATAAGGTGAATAGAATCGGTCCAAGCACAGAACCTTGTGGAACTCCGTGACTAACTTTGGCGTGCACAGAGGACTCACTGTTAACATGTACAAACTGAGATCGATCTGATAGATAGGATTTAAACCAGCTTAGTGAGGTTCCTTTAATGCCAATTACATGTTCCAGTCTCTGTAATAGGATGTGATGGTCAATGGTGTCGAACGCAGCACTAAGATCTAAACAAGACAAGTACAGAGACAAGTCCATTGTCTGATGCAATTAAAAGGTTATTTGTAATTTTCACTAGTGCTGTCTCTGTGCTGTGATGCACTCTAAACCCTGATTGAAAATCCTCAAATAAACTATTGTTAATTAGAAAGTCATACAACTGATTGGTGACTGCTTTCTCAAGGATCTTAGAAAGAAAGGGAAGGTTAGATATAGGTCTATAGTTGGCTAAAACCACAGGATCAAGAGTGGGCTTTTTAAGAAGCAGTTTAATTACAGCTACTTTAAAGGATTGTGGTACATAGCCTGTTAATAAAGACAGATTGATCATATCCAGTAGAGAAGTGCTAATTAAGGGTAAAATGTCTTTAAGCAGCCTAGTTGGAATAGGGTCTAAGAGACAGGTTGATGGCTTAGATGAATGAATCGTCGAAGTTAGTTGTTGAAGGTTGACAGGAGCAAAGCAGCCAAAACACATATCAGGCTCTACAGCTGTTTCCAATCTTCCTGTGTTTGAAGACAAGTCGGCACCGGTTAAAGGCAGGACTTGATGAATTTTTTCTCTAATAGTTAGAATTTTATCATTAAAGAAGCTCATGAAGTCGTTGCTACTGAGAGCTATAGGAATACATGGTTCAATAGAGCTGTGATTCTCTGTCAGCCTGGCTACAGTGCTGAAAAGAAACTTGGGGTTGTTTTTATTTTCCTCTATTAATGATGAGTAGTAAGCTGCTCTGGCATTACGGAGGGCCTTCCTGTATGTTTTAAGACTATCTTGCCAGACTAAACGAGATTCTTCCTTGTTGGAATGCCATTTCCTTTCAAGTTTTCATGATATTTGCTTTAATTTGCGGGTTTGGGGGTTATACCATGGAGCTAACCTTCTTTGTTTTATTATCTTCTTTTTTAGAGGAGCGATAGAATCGAGTGTCGTTCGCAGTGAGCCTGCATCTATCAACAAGATGGTCAATTTGGGAGGGGCTGAAATTAGCATAGGAGTCCTCTGTTATATTGAGACATAACGTTGAATTAAATGCAGATAGAATCATTTTAAATTTAGCTACAGCACTGTCAGATAGACATCTAGAGTAAGAATTTTTGCCTAATGGCGTGTAGTCCAGTAATAGCAGTTCAAAAGTTATTAAATAATGGTCCGATAAAGAAGGATTCTGTGGAAATACTATTAAATGTTTAATTTCAATGCCATATACTAGAACAAGGTCGAGGGTGTGGTTAAAACAGTGAGTGACTTTATGCACACTCTGACAAAAGCCAATTGAATCTAATAATGAGATAAACGCAGTACTAAGGCTATCATTTTCAACGTCCACATAAATATTGAAATCACCTACAACTTTATCTGTTTTAAGGACTAAACTTGATTAAAAACTCTGAGAATTCAGATAAAAAGAATAAGGATCAGGAGCGCGGTACACTATAACAAATAGAATTGGCTGTTGTGTTTTCCAGGTTGGGTGAGAAAGACTAAGAACAATGCTTTCGAATGAGTTATAATTTAGTTTAGGTTTAGGGTTGGTTAATAGGCTTGAGTCGAAGATGGCTCGAGGAATCTGAGTATTAATATGGATGGATGGAGTGGATTCATATTCTAACATATTCTTCATGACCCAGCCAGGTTTCAGTAAGACAGAATAAGTCAATATGATACTCTGATATTAAATCGTTCACCAGTACAGCTTTAGATGACAGAGATCTGATGTTTAAGAGTCCACATTTAATTCTCCTATTTTGTTGTGCTATTTCAGCATTTTTGTTTAGGTTTTTATTTATAACTCCATCCATCCATCCATCCATCTTCTTCCGCTTATCCGGGGCCGGGTCGCGGGGGCAGCAGTCTAAGCAGGGACTCCCAGACTTCCTTCGCCCCAGACACTTCCTCCAGCTCCTCCGGGGGGATCCCGAGGCGTTCCCAGGCCAGCCGAGAGACATAGTCCCTCCAGCGTGTCCTGGGTCTTCCCGGGCCGCCTCCCGGTGGGACATGCCCAGAACACCTCCCGAGGGAGGCGTCCAGGAGGCATCCGGATCAGATGCCTAGCCACCTCAGCTGGCTCCTCTCGGCGTGGAGGAGCAGCGGCTCTACTCGAGCTCCCCGTGTGACTGAGCTCCTCACCCTATCTCTAAGGGAGCGCCCAGCCACTCGGCGGAGGAAGCCCATTTCGGCCGCTTGTATCCGCGATCTTGTCCTTTCGGTCACTACCCAAAGCTCATGACCATAGGTGAGGGCAGGAGCGAGATTGACCGTAAATCGAGAGCTTTGTCTTTCGACTCAGCTCCTTCTTTACCACAACGGTCCGATACAGCGCCCGCATCACTGCAGGCGCTGCACCGATCCGCCTGTCAATCTCACGCTCCATCCGTCCCTCACTCGTGAACAAGACCCGAGATACTTAAACTCCTCCACTTGAGGCAAGGACTCCCCACCCACGCCAAGAGAGCAAACCACCTTTTTCGGTCAAGAACCATGGCCTCAGATTTGGAAGAGCTGATTCTCATCCCAGCTGCTTCACACTCGGCTGCAAACCGTCCCAGTGCATGCTGCAGGTCCCGGTTTGAAGAAGCCATCAGAACGACATCATCTGCAAACAGCAGAGATGAGATCCTGTGGTTCCCAAACCGGACACCCTCCGCCCCTGACTGCGCCTAGAAATTCTGTCCATATAAATTATGAACAGAACCGGTGACAAAGGGCAGCCCTGGCGAGTCAACATGCACCGGGAACAGGTCTGACTTACTGCCGGCAATGCGAACACAGCTCCTGCTCCGGTTATACAGGGACGGACAGCCCTTAGCAAAGGGCCCCGGACCCCATACTCCCAGAGCACTCCCCACAAAGCGCCTGGGCACACGGTCGAATGCCTTCTCCAGATCCACAAAGCACATGTGGACTGGTTGGGCAAACTCCATGAACCCTCGAGCACCCGATGGAGAGTATAGAGCTGGTCCAGTGTTCCACGACCGGACGAAACCACTCTGCTCCTCCTGAATCCGAGGTTCGACTATCGGACGTATTTATAACTCCTCTTCTGTTAACTTTAGGTTTTATTAATTTAAGTGGTTGGGGGGCAGACATCGTCACTAAGGAGTTTTGGGTGGGTAACTGCTCTGGAAGCGCAGAGAAGCGTGTAGGACTGCAAATCTGCCTCCTGGTCTGAACTCTTGTTGTCATGGTTTTGGTCCACTAATAAACTTGGCCAGATTTCTGGCTATGAGAGCTGCTCCATCCAAAGTGGGATGAATGCCGTCTCTCCTAATCAGACCAGGTCTTCCCCAAAAAGTCCAGCAATTATCTACAAGTCTTAGTTTTGATCACATTTAACTTCGTGGTGGTGGTGTACATGTGGACTGACCAACTCAAAAGCCCAAATGTGTTGGCTGTCAGTGCCTTCCAACATTGTTATGATTGACAGTTATAAAAATGATTGATATGAGCATTTTCTGATTTGCCACATCTCTTATTCATGTTTGGCTAATTTGAGGTAAGTAGAACCTACCTGTTTGAGGTTAGAGAAAGACTGTGAGCATGGTTCAAAGACACCATGCCTGAATAGGAAACAGGATGCCATGCTAGCAAATTAGATTCCTTCCTTCTATCCTTCTTTCTTTCCCACTACTTCCTCTCTTCATCTGCAAGTCTGCAAGTCAAGGACTGTCATTTTTTCCTACTGACCTCCATGATAGAGCAAAAACCTTTACCCCCACTCAACCCCCAACTCTGTGGCCCCAGCTCATTCCTGGCAGGGCTAGATTGGCCATCTGGCAGACGGGGCGCTTTGGGCCGACGTATTTTTTACTCTGATTCACTTTGATTACGCACCAGTGTGGCTGACTGGCCCACTGTGGTCGGGTATTACATCTGTCAGCCTCTCTCTCCCAGCCACTTACTTTTGGTCCAGCTGATTCTAACGTTACCTGGGCCCCGCCCCTTTCCCACATCTGTTACCTAACACGGCAGCGGCGGATGGCCGCCCACCCTAAGTCTGGTTCTCTCCGAGGTTTCTGCCTCTTAAAGGAGGTTTTTCCTTGCCACTGTCGCCAAATGCTTGCTCATGGTGGGATTTGTTGGGTCACTGTAAATAATATTATAAGGAGTACGGTCTAGACCTGCTCTATAGGAAAATAAGAAAGCAATGAGATAACGTCTGTTATGAATTGGCGCTATATAAATAAAATTGAATTGAATTGAATTGTTACGGGGTGACATCACATGGGTAACTAGGAGTGGAGCAAGATGGACAAATAAATAAGTGAAAACAAAATGTAAAGGTGGTGCTGACAACTGAGAGAGAAGAAGCTGAAGTCCCTTGAGGCTGATGCAGCCAAATGTTTTAAAATAACAAATTATTCATTTGGCGCCGCTACCTGTCAATCATCTCAGCCTAGTGAGTCCGAAGGCAGCAGAGAGACCAGCCCAGTAAGCCCAGTAAGCCCAGTGAGCCCAGTTCAACTGTTGGTCAAGGTTCTGCAGCTGAAGCGGTAAGACAGAAGACAACAGGGAGAAGATAAACAGGGTTTGGGTTCAGCTAGCTGGCTATTTAGCTATCGGGTGCCTTTTGTTGAAACATGTTTAACTTTTCATAAAGTCGATGCGCCCCTCAATGTGACTTTCCGTGAACCGACCAATCACAGCCTGAATGGGGTAATAAACGATAACCAACAGAGTGCTTCATTCGATCATGTCCCATCATGTGAATGGAAGCATTCACTTACGTAAAATGCCACCACTCCTCCCCATCCAAATGATTTTTACTCAAATACATTTTGAAAGTGTTCTTTATTTCGAGTGTAGCCTGTATACAGAGAGCCAGCACAACAGACCAGCCTCATCTATCAGAGTGTTGAGTAATGGGAAACGTTCATTCTGAGTTAACAGTTTGAGTCAAGCATAGAGGTTGTATTAGGCTGTGTAGCTCTGTGTCTGTTTTACAAACCAACTGCAAAAAACAAACACAAAGCCAGCGGTGCTGCTGATCCAGCGGACTGTGAGCTGAAGGTTTCCCGGTGAACACGCCGATCTCTTCGGCTGTCGCCGTCCCTCCTGCCCGGCCTGGACAGCCAACTCCGTCAAAACCATACGAAGAGTCATTTTTTGTAGATCTGGGTACAAAACGGATCGAAGGCAGGTATCGTTTGACTGGAGATGTTTTGGTTCTGGGTTAATTCGGTCGATGCCTTAAAGGTATCGAGTACCGATACCCAGCCCTACACACAGACAATGAGAGAGAGAGAGAGAGAGAGGACAGCAAGTGAGATAAAGATAGAGAGAGACCATGATAGAGATAGAGTGTATATCTACCAGACTGAGGGGACTGAATAAGCTGAGTGTTGCAATTCTCAGCCAGAAGGCAGTGAGTGTGAGAGAGAGAGAGAGAGAGAGAGAGAGAGAGAGGAGGGGAGGGGAGGGGAGACAGGTGGGGAAACAAGCAGAGAGAGAGAAGCATGCAGTCTGAAGGAGGGAGAAGAGGACAGCGGTGTGTATCTCCCTCCTCTCCTCCATCTGTCCAGCCGCTCTCCACCTCTCTGTTCAGCTCTCCGTCTGTCCGTCCCGTCTCCTGCGCTGTTGGTACATGACGGATCCAGGGGAGGATGTTGAAGTTCCGTGTGGACAGGAGAGTCAGGTAGGTGGAGGGACAAAGGAGGAAGTGACACGCGGGGCTGGAGTTGGGACAAGACGGGGAAGAAGAGGAGAGGAGGAGGGGCGTTTGATGGAGGAGTGGACGGCCAGGAGCTTGGAGGTCAGAGATGACTGCAATGCAGTGCCAGCAGGAAACACAGGGAAACCATGAGTCCCGCTGTGTACAGCATGTATGGTTAATGTGTACAGTGATGTATAGAGTACAGTGTGTTGGTTAGTGTGTGTGTGTGTGTGTGTGAACCATGTGACACGGTGTGGTGGTGTGTTCTACAGTGGTGCAGTGCTAAATCAGGAGCAGGAATTTAAAGATCTGTGCGTTTTCTTCAGCCAGTGGGACTACAGCGCACTACGACCGCACTAAAGGACCTCTTTCCTTTAATATCATGTCTCTGTAGTTATCACTTTTATCTGTTCAGCCAAAGTTGAGTCCATCTTAACTACAATACTCACATGTCGGGCTAAACAATCTGAGGAAAATATCTATCTTGTCAGACAAATATTTCAAATAAATTACAATTGAGCGTGAACTTTTATTCTTGACCTTGGAAGCAGTTAAAAAAAGAACTACTTACCTACCTACTTACAAGCTTTTTCCAGAGCTTTCAACCGCATCTCACAGCCTTCCCCAGCAGGTGGAGTTTGCAATTAACTGATGTGACTGAAGTTCCATACTAAACTACATCTGCTGAGGAAACAGCTCTGGAAAAAACTGGTAAGTGGACATTTGGTTACAATTTGTGTGGCCCCTGTTATATTTAACCTGATACAGTTGTGCCAACCATAATCACAAATCTAGCTCTTTCCTACATGACAAGAATCAGATGAAATAAAGTAGCAGTTGCTGCTGAGGTCCAGGTCTTATTAGTGATTGGCTTCTATAAAAAAACTGACCAATGTAGTTATGTAGAAATAATTCTGATCATTTGAATGTGATGTTGTATTTATTGTTAAAAGCTTCATAGTCAGTTTACAGTCTTGCAGTTTGATAGTTGACCTACAAGCCCTAATGATACTGTTGACATCTTTGCACTGTAGCTGCTTAAGTTAATGTTAACTTAACGAGCTTTTAAAGTCAAGTGTTTCTGGAATTTTTACCTCTTAAAACCTTTTCTCTGCTCCATGCACCTTGGAAGGAGGTGAAGTTGTGCCAGAAATCCTGATGTTGAATAAACGTCAGTTTATCGATCAGGACTGACACTGAATCAATTTGATGTTGAAACAACATTACACTAATTCACTACAAGAAACCAGACCTTTTCTTCACATGGTCTTATTCATTTACACATTTGCTCCATTAAAAAAAATGTACTTAAAAGTTAGCTAAATCATAAACCTTTCCAAAAAGTGATCAATTTAAATACATAATGATTAACTGTGCCTTGGAATGTTCATGAAGCCATACTTACAGATCAAATATAGAAAGGGAAATATAATGTCTTGCAAATGAAACATTGACCACTGTTACATGTTTTGATGGACAACACAGCCGTCATCACTGAGGTCACTGAGTACTGTCACTGTTCAGGTGCTCAGGTGTCAACATAATATATTGCTAAACCAAATCATTGATCTTATTGGGGCTGGGAGGGGCCATTAAATCCCTAATGGCATAGTTTATTGGGGTACAAACGTGCAGGCTTTCATTACTGTCTCCTTGACGGCCTCTTGTCTGAAAGTGGTTGGTTGGAGTGACTAATAAGAACAATATTGATAATCTGGGAAATGAGGCTGTGCCTGTACCGGCTCCTATTTGTATCCAAATGTGCACACACCTGACACACAATCTGTTTTGTAAAAAATGAGGTAGGCTAACACTACGTATTTCTCTGTATTTCACCAGCAGCTACATGTCGGATGTTCAGTAAAACATGAACACCAGCATGCAGCAGGAGGAGTTCCCTGACCTTCCAGTGCTGAACACTGAGCACTGAAAATTAGCTGAATTTTAGCTTTTGGAGGCATTTCATGACTGGTCATTACAAATATTTTGCGCTACTGTTAATATGAATTCTGAAGAGGAACCCACAGAAAGTTTCTCTTCAACTGAAAGCATGACTTTAAAGTGTTTTGAAGTTTCTGTATAGAACTTGAGGTCCCTGATAAAACTTTGATGTTTTTTACTAGACAATCATCCATTTGAATCCCTGTATCACTGTTGGTTATTGATCGGGGGACTTTTCTTTCATCTTGACCTTCCCTGGAGCTACAAATAGTTTTCCTTGAGCCTCTCTGAGTGACAACCTTTACGTTTAATAGCAAACCGTGACTCTTAAACCTTGGCCCTCTGACCCCCCTGGTGGTTCCCTCCCTCGTCGGGAACCACCAGCCCAACTTCCTTTGTCCTCTCCTATAGCAGCTACTCAAACGTTACCTATGACAATTCAGCTGTGAAACAAAAACAAAACGCTAACTTAGTCCGGACAGTTATCACAAAGTGCAAAACCTCCTTACAAATCATCACACAAGCTGCGTGTGCACGTCAGCAGAATATGAATATATGGGTGCATGGCAGCCACCCCTCCTACCACACACAACCAACAGAATTTAATAAGCCACACACACACACACACACACACAGCGCGCACACAGCCAGCATCCCAAATAAACCCGAACATACACAACAGTGGCAGCAGCGGCCAGAATAATATCACCAGTAAGAATGCAATTAGAACGGATGACTTTTTAAATCTGATTTGTTTAGTATATCAGAGCCCCCGCCCCGCCCATCTGTGGCTCGCCACCGCGAGCACATCTCCGTACTGCTGCTGAGTCAGCGGCACCGGCTACATCCACTTCTTCCGCCAACGATGCATCTGCCAAGGTAACGTTACGCAGGCTAGCTAGGCCTGATGCTAACGTTTTTAGCCAGTTAGTTTCATCTGAACGCTCCAAATGTCCCACCGTTCAGGAGAGTCTGAACAGGACTCGCACCATGCTGTAAATGCATATCCAGATTTCATTTAAACTTAAATAAACTTTAAATAAACTTACATTTAAATAGTACAAGAAAATAACCTGAATGTGTTGTGTCAGCCTTATGCTACCACCTTCTGCCCCCACAGATATAAAACCTTCCGTTACACTGAGGTTACGGTTGGCGTGGGAGATACCGAGTTTAGCGAGTCCCGTCACCATACAGCGGTAAAACACAAATATTGAAAAGAAAAAACGTTTTAAAAGAAATACAAAATACAAGACTTTAAAGTTGTATGTCCCTCCCATATTGCCTCCCCAGTGCTTAAAAAAATATTTGACACGCCTGCCCTGTTTTGCCCCCCCACACACATAAATAACGAACAACAATCCCATCGTTCGGGCAGTTGAAGATACTGTAGCATTGTTTTTCTAGGGGAGGGCCTGACTCTCCCCCCTCTTTGCCCTTTCCCTCCAGACGCGACTTCAAGATGTTTTCCTCATTACATAGAAATGATTTAGTTTTCTTTGTCATCTAAAACCAAACAAGTTGCAGCATGACTGTGAAGAAGTGCTTTGTTTGAAAGACACGGTTGTTCCCCTGTCCTCGTTTCATTTAAAATGGCGGGAAAGTTGGCAGTGGGCACATTGAGACAATACATTTAAACTGTTGATTTTTCAAACTCAACCATATAGCAACCTTTCCGACCATAACTCGCACATCTTTGCTCTCTGGGATATTAAGAGTTTCTGCTGTTAATCTAATGCATGGAATTAACATTAATTAGCTACAGCTGTCGGCGACAGTAGTCATTATACGGTAGTTGGGATCAATGGCACAGACCTAAACGTTCCTCTCCTACAGCTTGATCGGACGCTGTTAGGTGTGTCAAAATTAACATCATGGCTCTTGCGATTTGAAAATGACAATCTTTGAAACTGCAGTTTCGATTGAACTCTACCTGCCCTACTCACATTCCGTATATACGTTACAAGATAACTGGTCTCTGTAATTGTGACAGGTTTTTGGTACGACTCCCACATATGAAACTCTATATGTAAATGATTATTACTTTCTCCTTACATATTTCTTCCCACTTCCTCTGAGGTGTGCTCTGCATAGCACAGCCTAAAAAGGTGATGCTGATGTTCATGCGTCCTGGCAGGGAACTGCCTTGTTTATCTTTAACATCTGGCAGAGTTGTGGTTAGCTGTTTGATGACGGAGAGATGGGGAGACTCGTGAATTCCGGACAGTCCAGAGAGCCGTGCAGCTGTTCTGTTTGTCCTCCTGCAGAGACAGGATGTGGATCCTGATCCTGCTGCCTGATTTTTACTGTTTATCCCGCAGCTGCCGCTATGTGGGTTTGTAGGTTATCACTGAGCAGGCAGGCACCACCCTGACAGACTGTGTCTCCCTCTCACACACACACCCAGGGCATACACATCCCCAACCAATCACTTGCAAGGCAGGCTCCAAAGACTGTACCAGTAACCAACCCGGTCTCTGGCAAAACGCCTTAAGTTACCTCTAGCATTCTTTGTCAAGTAGTCAGCACTGACTTTTTAAGCACGGCCACCATCTTTCCACAACCTTCACTGAGTCCTTAGAGCTGCCTAAACAAGACCACCAACACAGTGCTGCAGTTGGCAGGAGCAGACTCTGCAGGACAACTAATGAAAAGCGAACTGTTAGCAGATACGTTTCTTCGTTACTTTGACACACAGACTGTTTATTCTGCTGTGATTCTGTTTCAGTGTTTCGGCGATGATTCAGTTCAAATCAGTGACTTTATTGTTTTGACTGTTTATCAGAAACCATATTCCAGCAGCAGTGAACAAAAGGCCTGTTTTCCAAAACCAGCAGGGACTTCACACATTCAGGCCTTCAAAACAAACCCAGTACTTGTTTTGTGTGCTAGCTCTGAGTCATTCTGTTTTCTACTGTCTGTGTGTGTGTGTGTGTGTGTGTGTGTGTGTGTGTGTGTGTGTGTGTGATAGAGAAACACAGATTAAGACTCTACAGTATGTGTGTGAGGAGGCCACACAGATATCCCATGCAGAAACTGGGCCACATGCCAAATGACAGACACACACACACACACACACACACACACACACACACACAGAGGGCCCTGGGATCCAGGGCAGCAGCATGTGAGATGGCAGTCCTGAGGGAGCTGAGGATTCTGAATACCGCAAAGTAAATGAAGCGAGGACGGAGCTGATGCAGGCAGACAGCTACGGTGTTGTGATCAGCTGATGCATCAGCTGAGTGTGTGATGTCATCAGTGATTGGGCGGTATGGTCAGCTGTCAAACCCAGTGCTTGTTTCACTTTTTTGTTGTAACCAACCAAAGATAATTCTGGTTTTGTCCGTCATTCCTATCAGTAATAGGAAGTTCACTGCTGACAGCTGGGTTCTTGGCACATGTCCATTCCTGCTGAATCAGGACTGAGAGAAATGCTGGAGGAAACTGTGAACTTAAGACCCACGTTGTAATAAACTGTAATTATCTTTATCTTTGTTGATAATCCCAACTGACCAATGAAGAGATCTGAGTGACGTCCTGGGATGTCTTCTTTAACATCTTATTACCTTCATCTGCTTGTTTCCAGTCAACATGACCCCAGTGGACCAGCTGGACCAGCAGTGAGCCCGATCCAGCTGGAAGAGCCCACACCAATACACTCCTATCTGCAGTAAGTAAGACAGAAACCGAACTTACCAGCAGTAATGTATATCTTCAGCTACATTTACTCCCACTGCAGAACAACTCTACAAATCCTGTACTCATTCCACCAGCAGGCAATATTCTGTAATCTAGAGAAATTTGTTAGCATAAAAACCTGGCCACTATCTGTTAGCGCAGCCCATCCCTCTGTAGTCTAGTATCATTAGCTACCAGCATTCACACGTGGATTCTACTTCTTCTCACACAACATTAGTCACCCAGTGTCCACACTCTCTTTCTTTTGTGCTAAGCAGCCTCCAACCTTTCAGCCACATATTGTGAAGCCCATTTGCTTCTGGCTATACAGGTCAGTCCTACAAACTCACAACAATTCTTTTGCCAGCCAAATACTTCCACAAGCAGCTTGAATGAGTGGAGAGAACTGTGAAAAAGGAGAATGAATCATGCAGTGCAGCTGCAGTGCGTGATTCACTCCATGCACTTCCACTGGATGCAGTGTGAAATGCAGCATGAGCAGCAGCACCCACCAGCTCATCAGCTGGCCTGTACAGGCTGCTAGGATACATGTTTGATGCCAGCAGAACAAATCATTGTACTGAATCACAAAGCAAGTTCAATAGTTAGTGCCACTGATAGACAATGCTCTGTTACAGCTGCATCATCTTCCCAGCAGTTTTAGAAAAAAAAGAGTATTTTGATAAAAACAATGTGTACGGTATGCTGTCAGTGAATGAAAGGCATCAGTGACATGATTTACTGCATGATGAGACTCTTACCACACACAGACTGTAGGAGAAGACGACAGGAGGAAATAAGAGGGAAGGTGGAGGAACGAGCAGAGTTTCATTTGAGGAAGTGTTAAGAACGAGAATGGAAATGAGCTGCAGCACATGCATTAACCCCCCCACTGGTCAGTTGATCAAGATGGGGATCCCTGAGCTTGTTGTTATAAACTGGCATCAGTGGGTCCCTGTTTTAGTTACTGGCCTGCCCATGTGGATGTACATTACTGGTCTAATTCATTAACTTTATTTCATGTAATCTAACCTTTGATAAAAGACATTTGGTGTGAACTCCAGTGGGGTGTTAACTATTTGCCCAGACAGCAGTGAGACTCACCTTTCCCACAGCCAGGTTTGGACCCTGTACACAGGCATTCTCTATGGGCCCCTCCCCGCATCATTCTAGTGTCTGTATACGCAGATGCTACTATAGAAGACTTTAGAGTAAGTGGCTAACATCTGAACGGCCACATGTATGTTTCATTATAACAACTGTTACTGTACAATAATACTAGGGCTAATTAGCCCCACCCTACAATACGAGAACAATGCTGCTGCCTTATTTCCATGTTTTCTACATGAGTCTCAGCCAGTGAGGAGGCTGACTTTTAGCCTGGGACCTGCTTCATTGTGGCACTAAGTTAGCGTGAGTTTTGCAACGTTCCCATTTTCCAGCGAGTCAGCCTGGTAGTGTTGACTGGCCAAGACTACCAGTGTAAACTATATTAGGAATGTACCGGAGCAGACTGGACTAGACTAGACTGCAATGACCTAGACAGGACTGGGCCAATAACGTGGACTAGATTGGGACATACTTACTATAATTAAAATGCACTGGGTCAGTAAGAAAGACACAAGTCCTGCAAACTAAATAACTAATAATCTTGGCCGTGGTTAAACCGGCGCTGACGGTGTGAAAGTCTCTGGCGTCAAAGTCACACTCCGTAACAACATCACACTCCTTCCACCTTTGTGTCTGACAGCCAAGAGTCATTATTCACATGGCCACCAGAGGTCATTGTGAGGTAAATGTAACCATCGGCCCTTTCTGTGGTGAAGGAGGTCTCTGTAGACAAGTCTGCGGCGTGGCAGCCTGGACAGGTCAGTCCAGATCACATTTGCACCATTTGTCATTGTGCACAGTAAATTTTCTGGCAGTCACTCACTTCTCTTGGCAGGCTACAAGACAATAAGGGGAAGAAGTGCAAATGCACCGGTGCACTCGTCGGAGCTCATGCCTCTGCTCTTCTGTCCAGGCACTGTGATCTGGATATGAATGGGAAGGCGAATACTGCTGCTGAGAAGATCACTCACTCCAAAAGTGCCAGTATGGTGTCAGACCTGTCCCCAGAAGCCCAGCCTTACACCCGGGTGAGAACACACACACACACACACACACACAAAGTAACCCATCCCTTGTGCATCAAACCTGAACTCCAGAAATTTGAACAAGGCCTGCGATACCAATGCGACTGCAGCATGCTTTTCATGGTCAGTGCTGGTCGGACTGAATAAAACAGCCTTTCATTTCATCACTCCTCAGCACGTCATGTGAGCACACACGCTCTTGTTGCTGAGAGGGTCCTGGCTTAGGTAACAAGTTGTTCTTCACATCTTTTTTGACCTCATGTCCCAAATGTACCTCATGTCACATGACCCCCGAGGTTGAGGAAATTATTCATTACATCATTTTATTTCAACTACTCAGATCCAACCCCAGCGTGTAGTCAATGAATGCACTGGCTGGATGGTATCGGCTACATCTGTAGCAATGCTATGACTTACTGGTTCAGAATCAACCGATGGACACACACTACTGAGCATCCATGTGGAAGTTCACTTAAAATCTATGCTTGCACTTTATGGATGGAGACATGTACTCGTTCACTGAGTCTGCAAATTGCTCTGTATTTGATAAATGTTATGTAATAAATACATAACCAATATATAAACCTTCTTCCTCTTCTTCTTCCATATCTCCTCTGACCTGCAGACGTCTCGCACTCCCAGAAAGGCGGCTACGTTTGGGAAGCGCTCCAACTCTATGCGCAGGAATCCCAAAGCGGTGGTCACCAAACAGGGATGGCTGCACAAGCAGGTAAACCCTTTTCTCTCTGACCGCAATGCCCCGCTTAGTAGCACTCAGCCTGTGGTCACATAATGCCTTCTGTAGCTCTGGACGAGCTTTGTCAGGTCTGTCATAGTGAACTAACACAAAACCAAAGACACTATCAAGTTGCATTATGGGAATTGTAGGATGAAGCTTGAGCCATACTAAGGACTACAACTGTGTTGCTTTGATCTGTCTGTAGTACTTCCTGTGCTTACTTTTGATGAAAAGCATTTGAAGCACAGTCTGATAATGAGCAAGCACTTTGTACACCCATCCAGAGTGGCATGATGGTAATTCTGAGGAGACTCGTGAGAGGGATGACTGTCTGCTCTCCGGAGCAAATGAACATGCAGTGGGGCCACAGGTTTTAGGTAGTGTCACATTCCATCAACAGATTCACCAGATTGGTAATTTAGTACTCTAATTGCACCTTTCGAAGCAAAATGAGCCATTATGGAAGTGAACGAACGATTGACAGAATAACAGGGATTGGTACAAATGACCATCACAGACATTTAGTCTATTTGTTAACATGTCCAAAGAGTCAGATTAAGACAAAGAGATCACATCAAACCCACCTACTGTAATATCAGAAAAATAAAATAAATAAATGATTTAAAATAAACCTCTATCTTATGTAAGTGTTTAGATTTACAATTCAGCAAGTGTTTAGTCATTTTTATTTGGCTTCCTGGGATTTGTTACCTGGTATTCAAGTAGAATCCGACAGGAGGATAAAAATATGGAGTGCCTTCAAAACCATTCACCAGCAGTGTTTGTTCCGCTCGAGTCTGACAGGGTGCCTAGTCAGATCATCGTAACATCTGCCTTTCAGCAACACTTACATCCAATACCAGCGCTCAGTACTGAAACAGGAAGTAGGATGACCTTCATACTGCATGGCGAAAACTCAAAGTGTGGAAGGCGGTGTGGGGGGCAAATGTGCAGTTCTGGCCTTCTGTTTTTCAAAGGTTAAATAAGAAATCCACTGAAGTGACCGAAACCGACCATGAACCTGCTGCACTGGCCATGTGCATATTAATGCAGGAATATGTCCCCCACTTTGTGTTTAATAGCTTTTGCATGGTAGTGGAGTTGTGTGGCCAGGAGGGAGAAGCTGTATCAGGCTGTGGCTACACAGACAATACTGTTCAATGCAGATCAATTCATTGTTGCTTTTTATGGGGTTTGTTGATAATAATTATGAGAAAGATGACGACGATGATGATGATTAATGAGTGTGTGACGTGTGTTCCTACAGGCCAGCAGTGGAGTGAAGCAGTGGAACAAGAGGTGGTTCGTCCTCACAGACCGATGTCTCTTCTACTACAAAGGTTTGTGCTTCACTCAGTTCTCCAGCCCGGATATCTGTGTGCATGAGGGTTAGTAACTTGTTAGTCTGGTTCAGTTAGCACGTGGCCTCTGTGACAACAAAAACATACAGCATCCTGATGATGTGTAAAGTCAAGTTTAAAAAAGTTTTAAAAATTGGTAAGTACAATAGAAATGCATAATTGCATAGTTTCTGCATGATGCCGTATCACTCCCTGTGGCCATACTGTTGACAGCTACACTGCAAAGTTTGCTTTACATTTGTTAAATATTTGGTGGTGGTGTGTCTCACTTTGTTCTCATGAAACTAATGATAAAATCAAGAGGAAACATTAGTCAGCCATGTCGAGTAGGTTACTTTCATTCTTTGTAATGCTGTAAAATGTTTTACAATGTTTAATCCGACTTTCATCATCTTGTTGAGACTGCATATATTTCACCTGGTGGTGTCAAACATTTGCTGACTGCTGGCTTATCAAAGGCTTAAACCACGATTTAACTGCACAACTACCAAAGCCTGCTGACGCTACATGGCCAGGCCAACTACTTTCATGTCCACCACACACAGCTCGGCACCAATTTCATTGCAACATCCCAGTTTGGTGGGCCTTTGTGTTGTTTATTATTGATGCTGAAAGTTTGTTCCCGCAGTGCATTTCTATGGAAATTTTTAAAATTGGACTTTATTAGTTGTAACCCACAAAGACAATCCACAAAATGTGTACCATGACTACAAATATTTCACCATGCACAAACAAGTATTTTTTTAAATTGTATTTCTGTTGTGCAAAGTCATAGCCACAAGAATACAGAGCAATTTGCAAATATGCACAAGTTACTCTGTAAAAACATTTTATATCATTTTTATGTGAAATTAAGTTTTACTCAGCCACGGCAGCTCACGTTTTTGTTCCTGTAGCACCAAAGCTGCCACAGCTTCCTGTTCATTTTATAATGATTGTGTTGTGATATTTAAACAAACCATCCATCAACAGGGAAATAAAAGCCTCATGTATGAGACTTGAGTCACTCGAGAGCTCCAGCCAGCTCACATCTGTGAGCGTGCATGGCCGGCTGGCTAGCTAGTGACCACCACAGGTGTTAGCTTGCTGTCGCGGCAGTTTGTGGAGCTTCTCTCTGCTGCTTTGGTGCTACGGGAACAAAAACGTGAGCTGCTGTGGCTGAGTCGCTCTCCTCCTGGGCCTGTCTAGGTCGTAGCGCCGGTTAGAATCATAGCTATCAATCAAGGCGGGGCCAACAATCAAAACTGGAGGGAAAGCAAACAAAGACAGGAAGTAAAACCACAAGACACACGAGGACAGGAGAACACTACAAAATAAGACAGGAAACAGGACAAAACCCCCAAACTATGACAGCTAGGTTAGCGTTAGTGTTTAGCAGAAGCCTGGAACAGTATAGCCAATGAGAGGCAGAGTAGGTCCGGGTCTACTGATGACTCTTCTTCCAGCACAGACTGTAGTTCTGTCAGCTCATGAGAGGGAATCTCGCCACCCGCTGGTGTAGCTAGTAACTGCATCTCAATTTACAGATTCCTCTTTAAAGACCTGCTGTGGTACGAATTGGACAAAATTCCACAAATAAATAGGAGGGAAGTCACAAATGTCACGTGGCCTGCAAGCTGACAGGAAGCAGTCTGCTTTCACATGGATCACATGGATCCACAAATGCTGAAATATCACTTTACATGTATTTGTTGTGGTGAAACTCATTCACATCATTTTATGTGAAAATGAAATACGTTTTTCAGAGAAAGTTATGCATATTTGCAAATCGCTCTGTATTTTTGTGGATATGACTTTACACACCACAAATAAAAAATACATGTTTGTGCATAGTGAAATATTTGTTGTCATGGTACACATTTGTGGATTGTTAAAATCCAATAAAAACTTCCATACAATTCAGCTGTCAGTCACGTTGAGCCGTGAGTAGTTCAGTCATTGTTCCTGTGATGTCTGAAAGCACTGCTATATTTCATCAGTGTGGCGAACAGTGTAGTATGTAATCATATTTCATTCAACAATGTCTACTATTGCCAATCTAGTCCTGCAATGTACTGACAGGATACCATTGAGATCTGAGAATATTTCTGAATGAAATCACTACTTCACCCAGCTATTTAGATCACTGCTAGTCAGTAACAAAAGGATTTTGTGTAATTAACTTTCTATTATGCTGCGACCTCTTCTCATATAAACGACGAGAGCTTTGACGATACTGGAAATGTTCATCTTTCAGCCATATTCAGTATTTGTGTACTTTCTGTGTGTGCGTGCGTGTGTGAAGATGTGTGGATGTGCATGCACTCATCAGAGGCTTTTCTCACATGCAGATTGATGGGTCACTGAGCTAATTTTGGGCTGCAGCCTGGCTCTGCTCTCACAGCAGTAGCTCTCTCTTCAGCAGAGTACACCACTGGGGTAATGTTGGCTGCAGTCTCTGAAAATAAAACACAGAGAATCTTAAAGACTTTAACAACCAAAGATGAGACAAGCAATGAAAAATCTGAGAGAAAGTGATAAATTAACAGACAGGAAGAAGAGAGGTTGGCGAGGTAATGGCGCACAACAGAAGAAATTGCTGACTGTCATGTGAAGTGATTTGTTCAGATATGTGTTAAAGACATAGAGAGGGTAATTCACGCCTTTGCATCATCTGGATTGCAACTCTTTACTTCAGCACTTTGCATTTCCTCCCGATTCTAACAGGCAACAGAAACAGGTGCCAGGAGAAGACACCTTATTACCCTGATTTTAGCCTCACTGCACTGGCTTCCATTCAAATTCAAAACAGATTCTACCAGTACTACTAGTATTACATTACTTAATACATACATTTAACAACCCAGAATGAACTCTTAGTTCTGCAATAAGCTTCTCCTTCAGTTCCCAAAACTGTATTTTAAAAATAAATTAAACTTTTGCTGTCAGAGCCCCTAAACTTAATAACATTAGCCACATCAGTTTGCATCTTTAAAGCCCTTCAAACCTGCCCTCTATGACTTCACTGTCACTTCTTTTCACTGTTTTTCCACTTGCTGATTCCTTTGATTTACATTGATTTCAGTTGATTGAATCTTCAAGGTAAAACAAATGAAAACACTGTATACAACAGTGAATGTTTGTAGATACGTTCAGTATGAACACTTTGCGTTGACACTCCATATACGTATGTTCATTATAAAAAAAAAACATGAAACATTTTGTCATTAGGTTCCTAAAAATGACCGGGTAGAATTCCCTTCCCTCAAAACATATTAGCCAGAGCAAATTAGTATATAAGTATAGGCTGACTGAACGGAATAACTGTTCAAATAAGTGTTGAAAAGCTCTACATTCCGACAGCCATCACTGAAAGAGGGTTTGCATATCAGTAACATGTAACAGTAACAACGATGTCAGCCTGCGACTTTCAGGAGAAACCAATACCAATAGGAGAAAGGGGGTGTGTGATCTAATGACATAATTAGAAGAATACGTTTGACTCATAATATAAAATGATCATAACTACATAATATTAAACAAGTAATAGTAATAAAATAAAATACAATAAAAATATAACAGATATCAAAAACCTGGTGGGGCATGTGCTGGTCTGCAAGAACGGACAGGAAGTTAGCAAAAATGCTCCTTTAAAAAAGGAAGCAGCTGAAAGTACAATGGAACTGATAAAGTTGGTAGAGCTTTTTTTACAAGAATAGTTTATTAAAGCCCTGGATATGTCTTATTTCTTTGGTGAATGCAGTGCACTACTGTACTTAATCATAACACTGGGGACTCTATAAGTAAGTATAAGTACCAGAGATCTGTATCTCATAATGGGAAATACGTAATTACAAAATCTATCTCGTTATTACTAGAACTTTATTTTGAAATAATTAGAAAAATTAAAGTCCTGTAATTATGAAAACTGTATATTGTATTACATTACTAGATAATTATGAGATCCTATTAAAAGACCTCATAATTGCAATCTTATAATGACAGATCTTCATCTGGTCATTTAATAAAGACCTCGTATTCGTATAATCACAAGATCTTTCATTGTAATTATGAGATTTTTGTTTCATAACGAGATACACATTTAGTATCTTCATTACCATCAAGAGATCTCACAATTGTGAGATTTTTTCCATAATTATGAGATACGGATCTGATTATTATGGTAAAACATATTTTTTAAAGATTTGATAACTATGAGCTCTTTTCTTCCCGTAACTGTGAGGGAACATTTCTTTCCTTCGGTGAGTGCGTGTTTCCACAGCCAACTCATTAGGCCGTGTAGGTGGAACAAAAAGAGGGAAAGAAGGGATTTTACGTTAAATCACTCATGTCTGATGTCAAACAGCGTTACAATTTAAGACAAAAGGATTCAATTCAATTCTTTTCATCTGCTGTGTACCAAATCCACGTGCTGTATATTTCTCTGCCTGTGAAGATCCAGTGGGATTCCAGTCTTATAACGGCTGTTGTCCTACAGTAACTGTCAGCGATCTGTTGTTCCTCCCGTTCGTCCTCCGCCTCAGAGCTGACTGCCGCCTCCAGTCCGTCCTTGTGCAGGACTCCGGCAGTAAAGCCAGGATGTTCCCAGAAGATGTGCACAGGAAACAAGCTGTGATGAGAGTAGAACAGCCAGCAGACAGTCCCTTCTACATTAGCTGCTGCAGTTCTTCTTTGTCTTTGTTTCTGATTTGATACACCATTTTTTCCCCTTTGTCTTCCTCTCTCTGTGACCACGTAACAAAATAATCCAGGTTAAGGTTGTGATCTTTTCACAAACGTGGCCTTAAAGCGCCCATGCTTTTCTCTTCTTTTCTTTCTTATTTTGACGTTAATTCCTTCTGTGCTGGGGGCTTCTCTCTTTATTCTGAACACGTCTGATTTGTTCCAGCCTCCCCTCCGCCTCTGCCTGGCCCAGCTGTGTTTTGGAAAAGAAGGCTTAGAGAGTGGGAGCGATGGAGGGAGGAATGTGTGACAGTGCAATTTACCACTGCGATTGCTATGCCAGCGAGGACCAAGGGCCAAAAAATGGGCACAAGGGGAGGAGAAAAAGCACAGGACTTTTGTTGTCTGGGCTGTGTTTCACAGGGCTGTCTCTGACTCCTCCAAGGCACAGCGAGTGCTTATATGACAAGGACAAATCTGATATTTCCCACATTTCTTCACTTTGGCTAGATGATTTCATTTGTCTTTTTATCCAGATCAGCTATTGTTTCAGCAATAGAAATAGACGTGATATGTAAGTTTAGAAAATCCAACAAATAGATATTATATTTAGTTGTAAAATGTCCCATAAAAGTGTATACTTAACTTATACTGTACAATAACAATAATCTGCAGACACCCTGTTAAATACTAGAGACGATGTGCTTGATGACCAGACACAAGTCATTAGATTATTGCTAACGTTTTGCTGTCTAGTTGCCTACACTAAGGCGTTGCTAAATTGCTAGATCTTTAGTAAGTGGTTGCTAAGGTGTTTGGGGGGGTCGCTGCAGACATGTAATATAGGTTTGACTCCAGAAACATTTCAAGTGTAAACTAATCATTTTATTATGCTTAGATATTACTTTTTTTAAATCGTTTGCACTGTTGGCAGAGCTTGAAGCCCAAGCAATGACTGCCACACCTGTAATTGTTGTGAATGTGACAAATACGGACCTTGAACCTCACACACACACATGAAGTTAAATAAATGGGATGAGGTCTGGAGCACACGGTCTAAGCTTTGTAAAGCATTATTAAACAAGACTAAAGCCCCAGTGGGACTGTAGGGGAGGTGGGGTGAATCAGCTCAGTGTGAAATTTGACTTTTGTGTGAAAATGAAGTCAAAAATGTTGCTAATCTGATGGAAACATGCTAACACCAACATATCGGCCTGTTTGGGAACCAATATGACGACAGAAACAGTTAAAGCCACCAGGAGAGCGAGACCCCGTAACAGCTCGTTTTTTTTGTTTTTATTTGTTACCCTCAGTCAAACCGTCCCATTAGAACAGCCGAAGCAGCTGTCAGCAGCTCCTGTCTGCAGTGGACCCGTGGACGGACAGACAGCTGTCTCTGGATCACTGCGAGACTGAAGGAAACTTAGAAACAGCAGGATTCTCAGGCAGGTTCTGCAGCCGCTTTCTTCTCTGGCGTCTAAGTGCATTTCCAGACGTTCATCATCTGAGATAATGATATCCTCGGAAAGTGTAATGCTGGGTTCAGACTGCACGATATCAGCCCGACAAACGCGGGGCGTTGGGAACAAAAATGGCTGTCGGGTGCGACAAGTGATCGTTATATCCCGTGTAGTGTATCACAGTGGATGTCATGATGTCCCAAAAGAAAGACTAGCAGGTCAGAATTTTTTCCCTTCTCTCGCCTGGTAATCAGAATCAGAATCAGAAATACTTTATTGATCCCCGAGGGGAAACTCTTTCGTTACAGCTGCTTACTGTCACGTCAGTGAACACAGGAAGAGAAGTTCTGAGCAAATCACAATATAACACACTATAATACAGATAAATTAAGTACAAAGTGGATATAAGTATAAAATTAAAAGAAGTGTAAAGTACAAAGTGGATTTACAGGTTGATAAGTATGTACAGTATAATAATACAATGTAATAATATAAGTAATAAGTAATAGTGCAATAATGAGTACTGTCAAGTTAAGTGCAGCTTATTAAGATGATTATGAGATGGAGGATATTGTACAGCTGTAATACAAGTATGAATAAATATCAATAAGTAGGGAATTTTAAACAGAGTATATTGCACAATTATTTCAAGTATTGCAGTGATGTTAATGATCCAATGTCCAGTTTAGTGACTTAAACGTTGACCAATAGGAGCACAGAGCGCTCTTCCACTGTAAACGTGAAACGATGTTGTTGGTGCTGCGAGGTGGAACAGTGAAACAGTCTTTTAGGCTTTTCCGAACACAGCCAGTATCATACACACCACTTCATTCGCCATTGTTCGTTTACATTGCTGTTCGGCCTCTACACCTCCTGCCCAGTGACATCACACAGGTCGTGAAAGACGGCAGGCTATGATTGGTCGGGGACCAGCGTGTAGTCTGTCATGTCTCTCTGCCGAGTGACGGCAACAATCATCGACTCGTCATGTAGTCTGGACCCGGTATAAGTCACACTGAATGATATCTGTATGTGTTTCATGTCGGTGTGTTAAGATTTGACTGAGTTATGACTCAAACACCTCACGCAGTATCTGTGCCTCCCTTTCAGCTCTCTGGCACCCCCCTGGGGAGTCTTTCTCTGTTGTCTTTGTCCTGCTGAATGTCCACGTCTATCACAGACCATATCCGGAACGATGAGTTAAATTACCGAGGAGCACTGGGAATATTTCATTCCCCACCTCCACCTGTGACATTTACCCGTCTGAATGGGGTTTAAGAGTCTACAGCCATGCTGGCAGCTGTGAGGCCGCACTTAGGCCCAGCAGTGCTTTGAGCTAAATGCTAATATCAGCATGCTAACATGCTCGCAATAACAATGTTACCATACTCACACTACTCATGTTCACCATCTTAGTTTTGTATGTTAGCATGCTAACATTTGTAAATTAACATTAAACATAAAGTAGCTCCTGCTGAGCTGAAAACCTGCATCAGTTTTTCTGGTATTTGGTCATAAACCAACAGATTGGAGTTATTTTGACCTAATGATGGTGCCGCCCCCCCGCGAGATGGTTGATTGACCATCAGACCCATCACTCTGTAACTTTAAAAAAACCGAAATGTTACAGACGGGCTTTCCCTCGCTAACAAATCTAACAGGAAACACTGTAGTAGTAATTAGGGTTCCCTCTATATACATTTAATGTATTAGTAACTGTTACAGCAGCACTTTGAGCGGCACCTTTCCTGTCCCCTTCAGGAATTGCTCTTAAGAAACTTTTATGTTTATTGCCCCGCCCCCCAACAGTGAAATGAAATATCTGCCCTTGCACTCAGAACCACACATGTAGTGTTGGAATTAGGGGGGGAGCCACGGGGTGCTTAGCTCCCCCAAAAGCCATTTCCATTTCGACTCACCAGCCACCTTATTAGGTGCACCTTGCTAGTACCTGGTTGGACCCCCTTTGGCCTTCAGAACTGCCTAATTCTTTGTGGCATAGATTCAACAAGCTGCTGGAAGCATTCCTCAGAGATATTACTCCATATTGACATGACAGCATCACGCAGCTGCTGCACATTCATGATGCGAATCTGCCGTTCCACCACATCCCAAAGGAGCTCTGTTGGATTGAGATCTGGTGACTGTGGAGGCCATCTGAGTGCCGTGAACTCACTGTGAAACCAGTTTGAGGTGATTTGAGCTTTGTGACGTGGCACATTATCCTGCTGGAAGTAGCCATTAGAAGATGGGTACACTGTAACAATGCTCAGGTAGGCTACGGTGCTTAAACGATGCTCAGCTGGTACCAAGGGGCCCGAAGTGTGCCAAGAAAATATCCCCCACACCATCACACCACCACCAGCCTGAACCGTTGGTTCCATGCTTTCATGTTGTTTACGCCAAATTCTGAGTCGACCATCTCAATGTCGCAAAACCGACACTCATCAGACCAGGCAACGTTTTTCCAACCTTCTATTGGGCATCTTCGTCCCGAGAACTGCCGCTCACTGGATATTTTCTGTGTTTCGGACCACTCTCTGTAAACCCTAGAGCAGTTTCTGAAATACTCAAACCAGCCCATCACCAACAGCCATGCCACGTTCAAAGTCACTTAAATCACCTTTCTTCCCCATTCTGATGCTCAGTTTGAACTTCAGCAGGTCGTCTTGTCCATGAGTTGCTGCCACATGACTGGCTGATTCGATATTTGCGTTAACGAGCAGTTGAACAGGTGTCCCTAATAAAGTGGCCAATGAGGTATTTATATATATATATATATATGCACTGTATATTGCCAAAGGATGAATTGACTGATGACTCGGTGATGGGGCCTTTTGTGTGAATAAGTGACGCCCGCTGAAGCCCAGTGCTGCGTTTTTGCAACATTGAAACAAATCCCTCCAAATCATGTGCATTATACTTTTTTATTTAATTATTACAGTTTTCCATCACTAAACATCTTTAGAATACAGGAAAAAAATACTACAGGTCAAATACTTACTTGGAAAATTGTTGAAATTGGTCCAAAAGAGAGATCTGGGGGCTCAGTGGGAGACAGCCATGTTGTTCAAACTTAGAATTTGGTATCTCTTACAGTATTAATATTTAATATATTATTTACAGTATTAATGTTGCTATGATGCAGTTTGGAAGCTAGGGTGTTGGGATTAGCAGTTTGAGGTGAAAGGGAGAAAGCAGTTCTCTGTGTGGAGCCCAGTCTCATAAGTTTGAAGGTGTCACACCAGCACTGCTGATCTGGTATGAAGGTCACTGACCAAACGATGTGGTGGATTTATTTTGTATTTATGTTTTCTGGTAAGAATTCCAGCAGAGGGCACAGCCCCTTGATTGTCTGCTTAATAAGTTGAGAACATTAAACAAGAATGAGCCAGACTAGGGCTGTTCTGCTTGACACGCCTTTATAATGGTGCACATTGGATCGGCTGTCAGGGAGGATGGAGGGTATTTGTCCCAGCTACTGACCGGTCTGCCTGTGAGAGCGTACAGCCACAGAGCCGAACAGGAGACTGCAGCTGATTGACAAATCTCTGAATCAGGAGGAACAAAGAAGATTCTGTCCTGGTTGAACATCATGTCCTTTTCTCTACTCTGTCTTTGGCTCTCAGCCCCGAGCCCACTGGTTGGTACGTAAGGTGTAAATGGCTATCCAATATATAGTTTCATTTAAAAAAAAAGATACAGTAATATCCTTCAACAGCTGGACAATGTAGTTTTTAGCAAGTTACTCAAACAGGAGGAAATAGTGCTGTTGTTGGGGACTGTTTTCAGCGGCGGATGAGTACACATTTAGTGAGTATCTGGGGCAGCAGGGCGGTGTGTGTAATGAAGGAACACGTCACCCAGTGCAATGGTGTGGCTCTCTATGGCACAGAGGAAGAAGATGCATCACGCTCTGCACATGTGGTTTTTTGTCAATAACAAAAATATAGAAACCATTTCTTAGTTGTTCATATGCTGCTCATGAAGGCTTAATGCAGCTGTTAAAATAAAGTATTACTGTCATGAGGTCTCGAAGCCTCTGCTTGGATAGATGGATGCTCCCCTTGAAGTAAACACTTGTGATTCAGGTCACTTCCCCTGAGAAAATGCCCCAAATGATCTGGCTGCAGCCTCTCCTGGATGTGATATGTCTTCGCTCTGTGTTTTACATCATGATCAGGGGATGTTTTTCCTCTCGTCACTGTGTGTCAGCATCACTTTGCGCACCTTCCTGTATGTTGCATGTGTGTTTTATGTTCAGATAGTGTAACAGAATGCACTTTCATGGTTTCAGTCTATAAATACAGACATCAATAAATCATTCAAGTGTGTGGAAGACACGAGCTGTCCCTTTATGCATGCATGCATGTGTGTGTGTGTGTGTGTGTGTGTGTGTGTGTCTCATTGGTGCAGACGAGCAGCAGGTACACTTGGCTGGGGGCCGAGATTCCTGCAACACTGAGTCACATGGGCTGATCGTTATCTCGCACAAACACACACACAGAGCAGGGATCAGCGTATTGTATATGATTGCACAAGCCCTTCCCCCTCCCTCAGATCTCTCCCCCTCTCTCTCTCACACACACCCACACATTAACACACACACACACACTCAGTCAGCAGCAGAGAGAGCGTCGGTGCAGAGCTACATTCGGGAAATAAGAGGTAGGAGGTCACGGAGAGAGGAGTGTATCCCTTTTCAAACTGCTGAAATTTTCATGTCTTATTCCATTATTTAGTCAGCATCGGTGCTCCCCTTCTACAGTGCCCCTATTTATCACCGCTGGATCCTGGTGTGTGAGTGTGTGAGCCATTACCGCTGCTTATCACAGGGACCCTTGGACCATAATGGATATCTATTCTAGGAAGCTGTCACCGTGGGAGCAGAGCGTGTGCTGGGACTCCTCCTCTGTTTTGCTGTCCTTTATCTTGCAGGCTGAGTGAACACTCTGGCTCAGGCTGTAATTGTTATTTCTCTCACACAGTAGTTGTAGCCATGCACCCGATTGTTATTCTGTTTCTCTGATTCTTCCTGGGATGTTTTCACACTGTCCTTTTCCCTCTTCACAGATGAGAAGGAGGACACGGTGTTAGGGAGTTTGCCGCTGCTCAGTTTCCGAGTCGGAGGAGTGGAGCCTTCGGATAACATCACCCGCAAGTTTGCCTTTAAGGTCAGTAACATCCTGGGGGAGGGACAGAGGGTGCTGGGAGGGCTGTGTGTAACTGCATGTCACGCAGGGAATGCAACGGGTACTGGGGAACGTAAATGAGTGCATATGGGAAACAAATGGCTTCCATGTAGGAACATATTGGTTCAAACGTTCCAAAGCAGCGGTGCTGAAGGACTGTTGGCTGCAGGTTTCCCGAGCGACAGCAGTCCTCACAGAACCATCGCTCTAGCCCTCCAAAAGCAGGATCTACTGATGTTTGAACTTGTTCCCTGGTTGCATCGCTGTGGCTTAGCGAAGGGTGTTGGTTTGGTTCGGGTTGATTGATAGAAGCTGACTGGCGGCTTCAAGGCTGAGTCACATGATGTTATTTATGACCGTTAAAGTCCCCCATGGGGACTGGAGTCTCTCGGTCTCATCGGCGTGCAGGGTTGATGGCAGCAGCCCCCTACAGTGGGTTTTGATGCTATGATCAGATTCTTAGTCCTGTTTCTTATTTTTGATCAGATAGTGCTTTATGTTGAGGTTGTGTATACTGATTGATGTATTATAATTGTGTTAATTTCTCCTAAACTATACACCAGAAGCATCACCTAGCAATTATTTGGATATTACAGTGGATGGAACATGAGCCACATGGCGGACGCTCCCTGCCTGTTTTTGACCCGTAACGAGGTCGAGTTGTTTTGGAAGAGGCAGTCACGGGTCGACAGCAGTTTGGCTGGGGAGGGGGAGTGGACAGTGAGTACGTTTCTTATCTTGACGTGGCTCGAAAAGGCCTCACATAGACAACCAGTTTAGTAGCGTCACATCTGTGATGTCCAAGGTGGACAGCACTGACAGGACTGCGTCCCAGTGGAAAAACAGCATTATCCCAAAATGTTGATTGATAAATAAAGTGCATCCAGATTCAATAACACCCTTAAAAGAAAGCATCATCATTGTAGTGTGAAGTCACAGTGGGACTTCGCTGCAAGCTTTATGCAGGCTGCTAGTAATGCAACATGTTTTGGTGGGAGGGAATGGGAGGGAATCAAAGACCAGAAATACAGCATATGGGTTGTATTATTGCCGTTCCCGACAAACAGATCAAGGCTGTGTTTCCTCAGATCCTGATGAATCACAGCAGCAGATCAGCAGAGCTCCAGAGCCACCTGACAGAGCGGAATAAAGATGAGGCGATGAGGATGAAATGTAGGTTAGCTGAGTCTGAATCTGCTGAGTAAAGCTTTATATAAGTTAGAAAGTTAGGCTTGTTTCCCCTTCAGCATCAGCATGAAACACACACACAGTGACAGCTCTCGGTCTCTCTTCTCTTACCGCATTATCATATTATACCGTTTTCTTCCCTTTTCAGAACATTTAGTCCTTTCTATGGTTCGCTTTCTTTGCACGTCCAGTGCAAGCTCTGGTGCAAAGTCTAGTGCATGTACCCAGCTTGTACACACACACACACTGGTTCTGAGCAAATATACTCAGTGTGGCTTTGACATCTTGCCAGGGTTAGGGGGCTGCTTGTTAGCTAACGTTCTGACTGGACACTCAGTACTGTTTACTGTCCAGTCTCACTCATCCTGCCATGACCCTGGCAGTTAATATTAACTGCCAGACTACAGTGTGTAATATTAATAATATTAATAATATTAACAAATGTATGTGTGCACACCACATCATATTCAAAGGGGCTTTACACAAAAGACTAACTGCATCATACAGACTAAAGCTATAAATATAGTGGAGAAAAATAAAAATAGAAGTAAGACATAACGTGATAAAGGAGGGTAAATATAAAACACTATGACAAGGCCTTTGAATCAAAGTTAGTGTGAAGAAGTGATTTGAAGTGATTCTGCCAGTTACAGCCTGCTCACACTGACAATCATCTCCCGTCCTTACAAAGTTAGTGGACCTCGTTTCTAGGGAGACTGGGCTGGGTGCTTTGTTTTTGAGACAGGCTAGCTCTTTCCCCTGCTTCCAGTCTTTATGCTATGCTAAGCTAAGCATAAAGACTCCAGCTCTGTACTGAATGCACAGCCATGAGATAGATATCAATCTTCTCCTCTCACTCTCAGAAAGAAAGCAAATAAGCACATTTTCCAAAATGTCCAGTTAATTCAACATGTTTACAATACAAATCAACATGTTTCAAGAACCATCTAAAAGGGTCAGAATGTTCGAACAAGACACAAGTCTTCATAGTTGTGATATTCTGTGATGTTTTCATATTTGGGGGCACTATTGCACACTATAACAACATGAAGGAGTGTGTCTTTAGATGGATTTTTTTCCCAACAGAGCATTTCCAACTTGTTTCGACACATTCACTATTCAATAACTCTGTTGTGACACTCTGGCCAGCACTGAGCCTGCAGCAGAACACCTGTGCACATCAACATTCATATATCTGCCATCACCTCATATCGCAACATTTTGGTGCTTATTTTCAGTTGATGTTGAACTTAGCCCTGTCTTCGGTTCATGCTGGTCTGGGTGCAGTGTTCCAGAGCTGTTTGGTTAGGTGTTGACTCTGACTTTGTCTGTGAGGCTGATCGCCCCCACCCCTTTCCTCCCTTTCTTTTGTCTTCTTATTGCTGCTCTTTTTGTCTGAGGCTGTTTGTTGATTGGTGGAGTATCACGCTGCTGCCAGTGTTCTCCCTCTCTTTGGGTCTGTCCAGGTCGACTGCATTTGGATCTAATTATCCTCAGGTCTCGTTCAGATTTGGTCTTTTTTAATTTGAAAATTGATTTATGGATATGCACAAAAGTAAATTACACTCAGTCAGATTCCCATGACAGCTATGTTTTTGCTGGGGTCATGAGAATTTGAAGACTTGGAACAGGCTCACAGACCAGAAAAAGCTTGAGAATCCCTGTCATAAACCCTCGTCCCCTGGCAGCCATGATCCAGAAATATCAGTGCTGGCCCTCAAACCCCACACTGGTTAACCCCACTTCAACCTGTGAGAGCAGCGCAGGGCCGTCAGGCTAATTTAACAGGTACCAGGGGAAATGCAGACACAAATAAAACATGGGCAGTAACCACAGGTTTGTTTCAAGCCTGTAATATAGGTCATAGGTAGCTACAGCTACTGATCAAGACAGGCAGTAAGAAATCTGTAAGACTTTGTCAAGTCCGTGATCGGCCCAAAGTAATACAATAATAAACCAAACTCAAAGGGCTGAAATGGAAAACATGGAAACATTTCTGCAACCTCCCGCATTTTTTGGGGGGGGTGGGGTGCTTTGTCACAAGTTTTGCAGCAGTAGCATGTTAAAGCAAACTAAATTCATGAATGAGCAAATGTTCTACACTTAAGGTATACTTATCAGCTTTTTTCTGGAGCTCTCAATTGTATCTCCCTGCCTTCTTCAGGGAGTTCCACATTCTTACGCTTAATTCCACATTTCCGTTCGAAAGTTTCTTTTAATATCGTTTGTTCAGTATTCTCACACTTTGATTCCAAATGTTGTTGTGTTAACGGGTGTTCAGGCCGAAAACAGCTCTGCGTTAAATCAGTGCAAGGGGCTGCGTGGGTGGGGGTGTGTTGCCTCGGGTGCCGGTGGGACATGAAAATAGATTAAGTCCAGATGAAGGAAGAGGTTGAGCGCGCTTCAGCCGACGCACAAGGACTGAGGCCGGTCCGGTGCTCTCAGAGTAGAGACTTCAGACATTAGATCCAAAGTGTACTGGAGCACACAGACTTAAGGCAACAAACTTTATGAAATGACTCACGTTTCGACGGCAGGTGCGCCTTCATCGCAGTCAAACGATTAGATTAAGTCCAGTTCGTGGAACAGATCTGTGAATCGGAATTCTCAGACGCCAAAACAATGCACATCGTGTTCCAACTCTGGACAGTTATCACGGCGGCAGCTAATGTATCTTTGGTTGTGACGGTCAGCAGGTAAAAAGTAGAAACGTTACAAAGTAATCCACCAGGAATGTGAGCTTGCACGTGATTGGCCAACGCAGCGCCATGGCGGACGTCGCGTTGTTTTGGTGGCAGACAGTGCAGGTCTGGGACAGAAGCAGCTTCTTGTATTCAGCTCTCAGTCTTATTTACTTCTTTCCTTAGGTATGGGGTTCAGAGTGTACAGACAGATGCATGCTGGAACTATGAGTTGCATAATGACAGATAAGTGTCCGTGACATGAGTGTGTTGTGTATTCTGGCCAGTTGAAGCAGAGTGCGTGTTGTTCCGAGCTCCCTCAGACTCAGACTCTCTGCGGTCCTGTCCCAGCATGCCTCCTTCGAAGCTGAATGGTGATTCCTGTCCAACCACTTCTGTTTGCGACAAGTGTCAGTTCAAAGTGAGCCACAGGCGACACAGAGTGCACAGCCTCTGGTCCTGCTGGTACCTGTCTGAATACACGCCATGAACTGGGGGTTGCTTTGTTGGAGACACAGACTGTAACTCCAGTACATTTTGAATCAACATAGGAGTTGCGTTCACAGCTTGGATAACATACAACAGTATTTCTGGCTGAAAGAAAAACAACTTGTCCAAAATAGAAAACAAGTGATTTTTTTTTATTTAACATATGATTTGTTCGGACAGAAATGTTTTCCATTCGCAATGGATCACTAGAGTGTTTGTCCTCTAACTGGAAGGTGTTGTCACTGTACTCACTGAGTAAATTGCGCTGAGTTTTGGGAACATGCCAACATCGGTAAAAGAAGTCAGATGATCAGACAGGTCGTAAAAAGTTGTAATAAACCAGAATGATCCTTTTTAGCAAGACACTGAGCCTCCCCCTCCTCCCCACTGAGTGTTGCTCTTGATAACAACGTCAGATAAATGATGAGGATCTACATGACGATGAAGGTTATGGGTAAATGGACGAATTCTATGCACTGGTTGACCAGCTGTAGTCTGTACTGTGTCTTCCATCCTGAGGCATGTAGCGTCACGGCTCATTGAGGCTGTCTGTTGTGTGTCAGCCACTCGATATGTTTGTGTGTGAAGCTCGGGTTGGGAAGTCACAGTGCATCTATTGTGAATCCTCTGCAGACAGTCTCATTGAGGGAGGAGGTGCAGGTGTAGCCCCCAGCAGGCCAAAGACTACACACTCATAGACCACATCATTTAAGGACTCTTCCCTCAGACGGGACGGCTCGTGTACATAAATATATATACGTTTGTCTGTACCCTGATGCATGTGGACTAGTGATCTGTCTAAGGGCTTTTCGTTGTCTTTGGCCCAATGCATAATCCTTATTAGGAATAAACTGGATGCATAGACGAACTGTCAAAAACGGTGATTAATTGAAAGTCACGTAATACAAAAACAAGTTGATTGAATAAATCTAAATGTATAAAACTTGTGCTCGTCACACCGATACTGTATGATAGATGCCCATGAAAAGCCCCATTTGTAGCTGTTCACAGCATATATTTTACTTTTCAGTTTGAAATTGTCTGTGTTAATAAGTTAGATTCGATCTAAATAATTACTGCTAAATAATGCTGATATTAAAAATAATACTAAGCCTGTCTGTGATGAAGGTCACATGGTGTTTCTAAAATGCTGTCTGGAACAGTGACTTTTGCACAAATCTAATTACTCCTGAGTGCCTGAATGGAGCTGGTGTTTTGTGGTTCCATAGGTCTCAGTAGATCCTGGCAGGTCCAGGCACTTGTGTCTGAACTGGAATGGTTCTGTTTTTGAACATTGATACGTAACACTCTTCCTTTTGGAAAAGATTTTACTAAACCTGTATCCTTCAACAAGACTAAGAGTCTCCAGCCACACCAGTGTCTGTGAGGCTGGGATCAGGCTAAATGCTAACGTCAGCATGTTAACATGCTCACAGTGGCAATGCTAACATGCTGATGTTTAGCAGGTAAAGGTTTACCATGTTCACCATCTTATTTGGGCATGTTAGCAGGCTAATATTTGCTAATTAGCACTAAGGCTAATAGGAGCACAAAGTCTGATGGGAATGTCATCAGTTCTGCAGGTATTTGGTCATAAACCAAAGTGTGATGATGATGATGGCGCTAGATGAAAGTCACCAAAGTTATTACAACATGGGAACATGGTTGCGTGTACCAGAGTTCATGGCAATCTGTCCAATAGTTGTCGGGATATTTTACACAAAATTGCATGGTAGCGCAAGAGGAAACGTCGGGGGCTCACCGACGTTAATGGGCTTTATCCTCTGGGAGCCATGGGCATCTGTGCCAAGTTTCAATCTTTCCAGCAGTTGTTGAGAATTTCAGTGTGGACCAAAGTGGTGGACTGAGCGAGCGACATTGCCATCCATAGAGCCATGACGCTAGCATGACTAAGAACCAAAGAATCCTACAAAAGAACTTCATACTAAATAACAAACTGTGTCGTCACAGAAAGAAGCACTCAGACCTGAAAACAAGTTCATAATCAGATTACTTTCATCTTTTATCTTTCATGCAGCTCAGCCTGACTGGGTCTGTTTCTTTGCAGGATTTGTGGCTCTGACAAGAATCTAGACTACATTTTAATCTTGTTTTGCGAAATAGAAAATCCTGTTCTTATGTCAAATTGTAAACAGTCTCATCCAGCTAACTGAGTTGTTCACCTACATGGAAGAGACCTCTGCTCTTTAGGAGTGTTGTTGTCGATCGGCAGCTGAGTCACAGAGCTGTCCAAACCTGTTGTACCTGCAGCTTTACTCCCTGACTCTGTGGAGGTGCGGCCGCAGCCAGGAGACGTTCACTACGGACAGAAATCTCAAGGTGTTGTTGTGTCTCAGTCTTCAAATCAAACCAAAACTCTGGTCTGTAGTTGTTGTTCTGAACGTTACCATTGCAAATCTTAATTCACGCCCTTTCTGTGTTTTAATTAACACAAACAAAAGTGTGTTTGTGTGTGCTGCAAGAGAAATGCCACTCGTTCCACGCACTGAGGCTGTATGAGGATTACGCCCGCAAAACATGTGTGTGCAGAACCAAGCAGCCTCCTCACAGCCCACAGCCGTAAATACCTTGCTCTCATTACCCCCTCAGAGGGTAAATTATTAAACTTTAGGTGTGTGTGTGTGTGTGTGTGTGTGACTCAACAGCCAGAGTCATAGGGTTACACCTTTGGGTGTGTATGTGTGTGTGTGCGCAGTGGAGCTTAGCCTCACCCTTCCTGACAGCAAACAGTTCAACAGAAGTGTCGTGTGGCTGTGAGGAGATGAGTGTTCATTCCTTTGGGGCGTTTGTGCTACTCTCTCTCTCCGTTCTTGTGTTCGTGTCCACTGCTACCTGACCCTGTCCCAAACACAGACTGGGGAGTACGGGGGTGCAAAGAGAGTTTAGCAATAAACCGAACCAGGCTAACAACACCTGTGAGCTGTCGTAAGAGGCTGTGATGTTCCGCACCCCTACCGGTCTTTCTAATAGCAAGGCTGAAGGTACGGTGCTAGTGCTAAGGTTATGCTGCCGTCCATCCATCCATTTCCTATATCCACTTATCCTGTTGTGTGAGCGGCAGCAGACTGATCACCAGCCTATCACAGGGGGAACACATTTACACCATCTGCATATTTTTGGACTGTGGAAGAAAACACATGCAGACACGTTGGAGAATATACTCCGCACAGAAAGACACAGGTATCTTCAAGGATTCATCTCTTCCCTTTGTTTGAGCATGAGTGTGTGTGCTTAGCTAATTTCACGGTTGTGTGGCATTTGATTATGAAATGTCTTTTGTTTGAAGTTAATGGAAGTTTCAAGGCTATCTAGATTAAAGTTGAATATTTCTTGTACATTTTAAAAATGTGACTTGGCGGTGGCAGCATTAGAAAGGTCAGGAGGCCAGCAAAAACACGAATATGCACAGCAAAGTTCAGAGCAATTTGTCCAGTGTCTGTAGAGGTTTCTTTTTCCACTCATTGTGGCTCATTATTGATGTTCTGACCACAGCTAGTCAGTAACATTTTGTTATTTTTATCATCAGGTTCTGCAGTGGACAGTGTCAGTGCATGATGGCATAAAACACTGTTACAGTAACATTGTTATTGACTTTTAAAATGTGTTAGCACATTTAGTTGATACAGTACCTCCTTGTGACTTGCCTGAGATCTGCTGTGCAGGTGAGCATTGCTTCCATCCCTAGGGTTAGGCTAGGGTTATCACCAAGGTGGGAGTGAAATGTTCTCGCTGCTCCGTCAGGTTCTTTTGCATGGCTGCATGAATCAGTTGACAGTCTGGTATGTCTGTGAGAGGGACAGACAGCTGGCCTGCTTTCCATCTGGGCCGTATTATTATCTGCTGCTTTGCTATCTTCACGGCACTTCAAGGGTACAGGAGTCATGGGATGAAGGAGTAGCTCACATAGATTTGGGATTTGCTGCTGCTATGAAGTCATATACCTTTTTACACGGTTGTCCTGCGGTCCAGTAAGTGATAAGCTGTCCCCATTGGTGTCTTTTGCGTATGGCAAGGTGGATCATTATCCTCAGTTTTGCCTAAGCAAGTCCAAATTGCACTGGATGATTTGATTTTTTCCTGCGCACATTCATGTTGCTCGGAGGAAGAACCCTTTCCATCCATTTTCCTGACACCCCATGACTGTCCTTCTAGCCCCACATCAGGACAGACAGCTACCCAAGGCTTGAAGCACAGCTGAATTGTGGAAGCGACTGTTCTGTCTAAAGGTGTGTTCACACTAAACTGCAAATTTTAGAGGTTGCAAAATTGCACTTAAAGTCAACAGCTCGGGGTTCAGTTAACTGACGACTGCTGCATTAATGAGGAAATGATTAACAAGACAGACTGACCAAAAGCAACGTGTAAATGTTCCCAGTGTTCACAGCATGCATGGCGTGTGTGTGAGGACAGCCAGGGACTGCTGCGGCGTTCTGAATGGCTGTAGTGACAGTATTTCCTGGAGTCTGGATGAACACACACACACACATGCACACGCAAACACACACGCTGACACAAGTTCACACTGAATATTCAGAACAAGACGCTGTCAGCATCGGGGCATTGTGACGACATTAACGTTACACATGATCTCGATTTCGTGGTGATGTGCTGCGTGAAGTACACAACAGTTTATTCGTCAGGATGTCAGTGGCACTTCTGACAGAAGACCACAGACATGATGCAAATGACCTCAAAGCCCCCCCTCAACAACAAATCCACATGGATGCATGGTTGCCATGGCAACATGTGAACCATGCCATTTAGCTAGAAGGTAACAGGAATTTCTCAGCCATAAACTATGTTTCAGTGAGATGAGCTTTAGCACAGCAACACAACAGGCCTGTGGTGCACTGTGTGTGTGTGTGTGTGTGTGTGTGTGTGTGTGTGTGTGTGTGTGTTAGAGAGGGATGCTTTAACTGTTCAGTTACTCAAGTGCTGTACTTAAGCACGATTTTGACGTAAAGCACTTGTGCTTTACTTTATTTCCACTTGGTGCTACTTTATACATTTCAGGGGGAAATATTGAGCTTTTTACTCCGCTACATGTACATAGCTCATAATGCAAGACATTATTACAGTTTAAATCCAATATAACAACCTCACAGAGGCCACTAAACACATTTACTGATAATACTTCTGGACTTCTATTTACTGTAAGTAAACATTAGGACATTGTGGCTGTGAATACGCCACTGCATACAAATACTTTTATGATGAAACACCCAGACAAATGGACAGGTTTGTCTGTAACAGTCCTTGTATTGTTCAGCACTTTATAAAGATCGTCAGGTTGCCATTTTCTCAACTGTAAAGAGTTAATGAATGACCTGTAAATCACACATCAAAGTGCTATGTGACGAAGCAGTTCAGAACTGAAAGGGAAAATCCCAAACGCAGCTAACCCCACCTTAGATGGTTTCTGATAACATCAGCCTTCAGCACAGTGATGTGTGTGTCCTTCTGACTGCTGGCTGCGTGCGTCCGCAGAAGCATTTAAGCTGATAAACGGTGGAAGCAGCATATCAGGATGTGAAGTAAGGCTTGCAGCAGACTCTAAACAACAATGGAGGAATGTTTATTAAAGCGTGTGGTCGCTTTTCTGTACGTGAGCCCTGATCTGCCTTCTAGTGAATATACACTTTAATCCTCCAAGTGCATACAAAGTACACGGCCAAGTATGTAAACAGTACTGCTTGCATTGAAGCATAAAACTGTGTATGAAGTGTACATGTACATGTTGGCAAAAGGCAAGTGCATCAAGCCTTAGGGGCGGAGGATGAAATAATATACAGTGGCTATTAGAAACAAACTCACACCTCAGTGGCCGTAAACCTGACCAACACTTAGCGGTACTGACTTCCATCAGTGTGTATCTTCAAAATGACCTGAAGCACCCACCGGCTGCTGCTCAGCACTGGGAACATTTCGAACTCTGGCTGCTCGCTGTGGCAGAGACACGTAGTCGGCTGAACAGCCCGACTGAAAATGACAACTATGTGGGATTTGAACCCAAGACTCGAGAAACACTGGACGCTTCAGAATAAGATCGACGATCCGAATAAAGTTAAATCTGACATCAATCATTTCAGTCCCACCAAAGAAATGCAATGCCACACTGATTATGTGTTTTATCAACATAATGAGGCAAGTTGAGAGCGAATGAATCAGAAAACATGTTCTTTGACAACATATTTCATTTGCTTTCCCACCTTGCCATCCACTCTGCAACTACACAGTGGATGTTCCACCATAACAATGCTTACTTTCCCATCCACACGTAATTGTGAAAGCTAATGAGGACTATATAGAGTCATGCAGGCGAGGGGGCTGCTGTTCATTTAGTGTGTGTACCTACGAGAGAAGGTGCTTCGTGCCTGCAAGCAACTCGACCACAGTGACGAGAAATACAGAGTGCAGTCTTCCTCCACTGCCACTGCACGAGGAAGTGCGTTGTGGCTTACTGCTCTATAACGCGATCCAAATACAAGCGTGTGTCGAGGCAGACTACACTCCATACTGCAGCACGAAGTGCGCTTCAGGTGGCGGTGAGACGACCGAGACACCACACGCTGCACAGCGCCTCATAATTTCAAGATTTTAGTGGCGACGGTCATTTACTCGCTCAAAGCATTGCTTTCAACAGCCCTGTGCTTTGAATGATGGCTGCGTTTTATTTACACAGAGCTAGAGGAACGGGTCTGAACGCGGCCTTAAATGTCCGCCAAAATGGTCTCATTGCGTCCGCGATGAGACATAATTCCTGCTAACAGGCTATTGGCTGACAGTGGAGAGTGAATCCTGAACCTTGTTTGATTTGATGGTGACTTTAGTGGCTGGACTTTTTCATTACACCTGTCAGTGCAACAAGTACTGTTGCTATGGTTACCATGAACACGGTGGTTGAACTGTGTTTAAGGAGTCACGTTGTACGGTTATAATGACACCTGTCAATCATTAATCCAACTACAGTGTGCACACACACGCTCACACACATTTCCTCCGTCACACACATCATGAAGTGTAAAGTTTGAACACAGTCTTTTAGTGTGTGTTCACACCGTGCGTCGTCCTCTGGCTGTTTCCCTTCTTCCCTCACTTCTTTCTTTCTTTTCTCACCGTATATCTTTATCTGATCATCTTTCTATTGCTTGTTATTGTTCCTTCTGTCCTCCTCCTCCCTTCCTCCCTTGTTCCCTCCCTCCTTTTCATTCTGTATTTCTTTATCTGTTCATCTTTGTTTTATTTTCGCTTTTCCTTCCTTCCATCTGTTCTTCCTTCAGTCACTCCTTTCATTCATCTTTCCGTCCTTAGGTTCTACTTTCCTTCCTCCCCTTCTTCCTCGCTTGCTCTGGTGCTCTCTCCTTCTTTTTAATTTTTTTCTCATTATATTTCTAAAGTGATCATCTCTTTCTTTTACCCTTCTTTTCTGTGTTTTGTCTTTTCCTTCCTTTCTTCCTTCCTTCCTCCTTTCTGCTTCTTCTCAATGGCCTTCCTTTCGTTTGTTGTTGTGTTTGTTCCAAAGGATAAATAATTAGAAATGTATTTTTGTGATTAAAAAGAAGGCGAGTGTGAGCGACTCTGCTGATATCTGCCACCTTTCCTTTCTCCTTCATCCATCCTTCCCTCTCTGAACACCTGAATGCATGAACAAAGGAAGGACAATGAGGAGGGACACACACACACACACACACACACACACACACGCAGTCTTCCCACAGCCCCACCTCTGTTGCTAGGTTACTGCTGCCTCTTACTATCCAGCCATTTCAGCCAACTGCATCACCTCGCGTCACTGCTGGAGGCGGAGCCTCACAGTGCTCCACGGTGGAAGGAAGTGACTCCTGTTTTTCAGTGACATCATTTCCTCTTGATGTCATATAGCAGTACTGCTCCTCCCCCTACACACACACACACAGACACACACATTCTCTTCAGTCACTGCTGCTGTACTCAGCAACCAAGGTCGAATATCCAACAATCTGCCGACACACTGACACACAAACACCAAATATATCATTCGATTAAACAAAGAAATGAGGGTTCATGGTTGAAAATCGGATTAAAATGTCGTGTCTACACATCTTTTGTACATATTTGCACGCACTGTATTAGGAAGGAGAGTGTGCTGCTGGGGAGGATCTGGTAAAAGCAGGGACAGGACTGGGTCCCATGTGGCAGTCCGGTCATCAGGACTCTTTGAAAAACAGTAACTAAGAGCACAAATACAGACGAGGGTGTCATATCCACTACTTTTTAACCGGATTCTTAGATGACCAAACCGACGCACTTTGGCTCTGTAATGCAGATGAGTGGTCATGACTGATGCCATTCTCAACATGGACGTGCGACAGAAAAGCCATTGTGATGCCTGATCGTTATGTTCATCTACTCAAGTACCCAAGTGCTATTTTGAGATACCAGTTCCTGAGTATATTCATGCTGGGAGACTTTCTACGTGTCCTCCACTACATGTATCTGATGTCTGGAGTTGCAGAATGAGGTTTTACGTATAAAAGATACATGAAGCTCCTAGCCAGTCGTTCAGGAACCAGGTTCTGAAGCTCATGTGCAGTCAGAATTGCAGATATTGACTTTTGAACTTGGTATTTTAATTTCAGGCTTTTCATCACTTGGGGACTGGAATCAGTCAGAGCGTATTTTTGTCTAACTTCTTTGCTTGTGCTGCCCTCTTGTGGTACATTTTTAAAAATGGTTTTGGCTTACCTATTCCATAAGTAGATGGCATCATTGCTGCATTTATTCCTGTTCAACTGTGATTATTATTTTTGGGTTTTATTTCATTCATTTTATTTTTGAGCAGTAATCCACAGGGAGATGTTGGCTATTTTTGTTAACTGTCAGTTGTTCATGTGGAGGTGCTGACAATGAGCTGTAATACCTGTGTGTCCCTTCACAGTGAAAATGGCTTTGAAACCATCTAACTGGAGCAAATGTCTGTTCTCAAACACTTAAGTGAACTGTTTCAGCCCGTCTTAGCCTCTTCATACAGTTTGTGTGGATCTTCTTTGTAATGTAGAGACTCTTTTAGAGGCTCCGGATGAGCTGAACCATCTTTCCTCGTCTAACAAAAGACAGCCGTAAAGAGTACATATCCAGGCCCTAACATCACGCCAACCAGCAGTGATCCGGGACCTTTGACACCACAACCCTTAACCTTTCCCCCCTCACTGTCTCCTCTCCCTCCCACCTTGGTCCGCCCCTGTGAGTTCTGCTGGCCCCTGCTGTCTCCTGTTGTGGTAGAAAGTTCAGTAGGTACAGTGTTGATATTTTACTACCCTTCTTTTTATTGACTGTCCCGCCTGCTAAGGATGCATGATTACGTCTCTTGTACTGCATGTCTGCATGTCAGTTGAAGGATTCATGCAGTCTTGTCTTGTTCTGTTTGGGCTGCTCAGCTTGTTATTGATTGCATGTCAAGCCTTTCAAAGGCTGTTCAAAGGCACACCCTGTGATTTTGTCATCACAACCAATAGCACCCCTACCAACCCTCCCGTGTTTTAAAACTCAGCCGTGAACTGGTTAGAGTTTCAGAACATAAGAAAAGAGCTGGGAGGACATTTAAGGATTTAGGGGTGCAACAGAATCACTGAGTGTCGCTTGAACGTGACAACAGTCGACTAGAGGATTGTGCATGGATATCATAAACGGATCATTCTGTTTTATCACAACTTGGGTCTTATTTTCGTAGGTATGTCCCTTCATTTAATCAGTAACAGCAACATTGTACTCACAAAGTTAATTGCTGAGATCTGGGAACACAGATGCTACAAAGAAGTCAGGGCAAGAAACATCAGCAGTCAGACAGACAGGTTGGAAACAAGTTATTTGGAAGAGAGAAAGGAAGCAAACTAAAACGATTACCCAAACTCAACTCAAGTCGAGGATATTTTATTATCCAGCCCAATTTCACAAATCACAAATGTGCCTCACGGGGCTTCACAATCTGGACAGCCTACGACTGTCCGTAGACCCGGACCCACTTCCTGTTTGAGCTACTGTCCTTTACTTTACAGCAGATGTGCGCTCTCAGGTTTCTTATGCAACAAAGGATCATCAGAAAGTGTACTCACTTTCAGTTTGAAAATCTGGATAAACTGTTGGTTTGTTTCCAACCTGTCTGATGTGAAAATAAACCCTGAGTTGTCATAAAGCTGAATGCCCTTTTACCTGGCCATCTTTAATATCATGCTTCTTATTGCATGAGGAAGTTACTGCTGATGAAGATGATGGGGATGCTGAGTATAATAAAAACACTGACTGGTCTAAGTCTGTGTTACTCATGTGCTGCCTCTCTGTGTTTTGTCTCCCTCTGCAGGTGTGGTTGGAGGAGGAGGAGGGGGTGGGTGAGGACGGGGAGTTAAAGGGTCCCGTTGTGTTTTGCATGCAGGCGGAGCATGCTGGGACCAGGACATACTACTTCAGCACAGACAGCCATGAGGAGCAGGAGGAGTGGATTAGAGCCATGAGCGAAGCTGCAGAGGTCACCGTCCCGCCGACACAGAGGTGCTGCTCACACTGAACGTACAGAACACACACAGGCACTCATATTCCATTTGACTGGGCCTGTCCAATATGTCCAGTCATGGCAATAATGTATGGACTCATATGTGCTATTCATATCTTAAAGTCACCATGCATAGGATTAGATTTTTAAAATGTTCTTATTCTGGTGCCATCTGGTGGTGCTATCAGGAACGACGCTGTAATCGGCAGCGATGCGCGCCGCTATAAGACAAGTTGTTGGTATTTCCACTTGCATATTGTCTTCCATTCATCATACAACTACATCTAACAATATCTTTGACAAGCACTGATTTTCTCTTAGTTACAAAGCTGAGCACTTGTGGAGGATTTCTGGAATAAGAAACAAATGTTCCCCTTGGTCTACATTTCTTGGATGTTATGCTCAAATAATAAATATAAATAACAAAGTGTTACTGGGGAATAGCATATGTCACAAACTTCAGATTACATGTAGCTAGGCATCTGGCTCTGTAGCTCTGCATGGTGCACAAGCTGCCAAAGACAGACAGGCAATGAACCCATGGTACAGCAACAAAGTGATGGGAAAGACATGCACGCTAGCTTTGCATGTCTTCTCAGAAAACCAAAACCAAAATGAAAATATACTTGAACCAATCAAGTCACCAACATGACACAGGTCCAAGCACAACGTGTCCCTGCATTCAGGCACTGCATAGGATGCAGATTAGTACAGCAGGACGCTGATTTGCCTCTTGGCTCTGTGTTGCACTGATGATGAACTGTCCACTGTCAGAGCTACCTGTCTGTCCATAAGACTTCATGTTCACACCTCTTGGTTCTTTTGTGATGAGTCAGTGTGAACACAAACCAACATTTTGTTTGTTGAACAGCTGGGTATTGGCATGAAAATAGAGTTAAAAGGAGAAAGTACAAAAGTCTTCATGCCTAATAACAGGGTTTATTACATGTGTTGATCATCGACGCAGTTCCTTGGCCTGGTGCTGAGCTTCCTGAAACAGCAGCTGCCTGTCTCTTCTCATGCTTTGTTTTTCCTTCAAACTTCACAGAACAAACTCGGACACCACAGCTGATCTCAACCGCACCATGGTGACCCGGGCACCCGACCCACAAACACAGCAGCATCCGCACACACAAACACACAGTGAAGCTGACAGCGACCTGCCCATCAACGGGGTCGACAGCCTCGAGACACCCCCACCCACCACCCCCCGCTCCAATCAGGAGGGAACAAGGACTGACGGAAGACGACGAGAAGGTGGAGGAGAAGGTGAAGATGAAGGGGGAGGACCTAGTCCTGGCCACGCCCCCCACCCAAATCACCATCCAAATGGGTGGGGCAGCTACGGTCCTCGCAACACCATGCCCCACAACAGCAATAGCAAACCCCCTCCGTCCAGGAGTCACAGTGCACATCGCGCCCCTCAGGGACACCCAGAGGGGGGTGCCGGCCCATCGCGCGACCCCAGGGAGCAGCAGGAGAACGTGGTGCTGAGGAGGGGCTTTGTGCCCAGGACGGCTCCAGAGAGGGTGGCCCAGAGGAAGAGCTCCATGGCCCAGCTGCAGCAGTGGGTCAACCAGCGGAGAGGCATGGCCTCCCAGGAGGACATCAACAGGTAGCTCAGTGGACAAGAGGAGACACATAACACCTGTCTCGCTCGGGAGGTCTTCTTCTGTGTTGTTCTTTGCACTTAGCTTCAGAGGATGCTTCAGGGGTCTGGAGATACTGTAAGGACACTGATGGTGCTGCTGTACTGTACGTCATTTACAATGGCCTTACGCTGGCACGGTGATCATTTCACTAAGCCAGGTGCAGGTGTCCCCCCACATGCACCTTCATTATTCATATTGGTCATTATTTTCATGGCATGCAGTAAGAACCTCTGCGTTGAGCTTGGTAAACGCTCCAGCCGCCATGTAAAATCAGATGTGATTCACACATGTGATTTTAATGACTCGTAGTTTTAGAAAAAAGACATCGTGGCACCAATGTCTGATTTTTCTCTACACAAATATTTATGTTATCAGACTGATTTGAAAGATGCTATAACTGTATAAAATGTCTACACGTGAGAATGTTCATCTCCAGCACAGTTTATTGGTTTGCAACTTTAATACACAAGGACAGAATCAGTCCAGCTGGTGCTACTGGACTTAAAAGTTGGGGCTACTAATTATGAGCTGAATGTTGTGTCTGTGCACCAAACGTACTGATGTCATGAAATTGTATCACAGCTTAACTAATTGGTATTTCAAATCAGTAAAGTTTCAGTTTCACCATGAGATCCGCAGCTTCCTGACAAAACTAATATCATTTACCTGAGCATACAGGACAAACTTCTGTCCTACACCTTCAAAATGCCTAATTTACAGAATTTGAATTTAATTTATTAATGAATTTAATTTCCATGTGCACAGTAAATATTTTAAATATATTTTAGTTATTATAATAAAAAGGTCTTTTCAAGGTAGCATGAGATGTGTGTTAAAATACAGTGGGCCTCCAAGCCAAAAATATAATTTCATTCTTTACTTTAGTCTAGCCTTTATTTAACAAATGAAGAGGCTACACTGATCAGAATCAGAATCAAACACTTGACTGATCCCCGAGGGGAAACTTTTTCTTGTCTGACAGATAAACTTCAGACTGTTGCTGGTTTAAACACCTTAAATCTCGAGGCACGGCAATAATCTCCATCTTTTCCGGTCCTTCCAGCCCATCTCGTTACTACCCAGTGAGCCGCGGGGTCTCGGCTGACTACTGTGGCTACCCTGGTGGCCCCCAGTATGTGGAGGAGTACCCTCTGTACCCGCCAGGGGTCCGACCTGACAGCATCTGCTCAGTCTCTGCTGTGGGAGGATACGACCGACGCTGGACTGTCGAGGAGAAGCGCCACTCGCTGAGGGACGGGCCCCATCACCTTTATGGACCCCCAATGCCGAGGGACCAATGGGGGCCTCAGTACTATGGCGGGATGGAAACATCCATGAGGCGTCTGTCCATTCAGCCACGCTCCAGGTCTGTGCCTAGGTCACCGTCCTCGGCATCGGGGGGACCCTACTCACCGGTCCCACCCAACTTTGCCTCGCCGGCTCGATCGCCATCTGCTCGCTTTGACCGGTTTCCAGGGAGGATAAGGGACGACGTGATCTATGCCGATCCATCCGTCTACAGCCTGAGGAGATCCCTCAGCTCACCAAAGGTGAAACGATGAGTGTGTGTGTGTGTGTAGCAGTGGATATACACGGTAACTGCCACCGCAGGCCACAAACTCACTTATTTGGATTCTATGACAGTTACTGAAGGGATCAGATATCTTCATTTAGTGGGGTCAAGCTTTTATCCCATGCGTTTCCTGATAATTAGACTGAATGTAGGTTGTGATTTAAATGAAAATAAGCAAATGAAATTAAGTGTCATCGAGGATTAGAATTAAGGCTCACAATCAAAACAGAATTCTACAATGTCACTTTTTTATTCCCACACCATTTCCAGAAGATAAAGACTGCAAATGACCTCAAGTAGTACAACAAGATTCTCAAAAAGTCAATGGGGATGAAAGAAAGAGTGAGAGATTAATGTTTTGTTTCCATGTACTGTAACCATATTCATCTTACTCCACTCTAACAACTTTCATTCATTCTTGCCTCCATTCTTCTCTTCCCTCTTTACTTATTTCCTTCCCTCCTTCCTTCAGTATGACTACCCTGGTGATAGGAGGTCCTTAAGCCAAGGATTATACCACTACAACTACCCTGTATCCCCTTCCATCCACAATAAAATGGTATGTGTCGCTAATGTGCTGTAGTACATATCCATCTAGTGGATAACACACACAGTCACACACACACTCTTTCTTTCGCACATCTGTCCTCGGTCTATCCGTCCTAACCCTGTACACATCACTCTCTGCCTCTGTCTTCTCTTTCTTCTACTCCTCTCTACTGTCCTGTACCACTCTCGCGTGCATGAGTGTGAAGAGAAACATGACTTAATGACCGAGAGCACCAACCTCCATAGCCTCTACCAATTTCACTCATGATCAATGGAACATAAGGCAGTTCCATGAAGGTCTATATTATACAGAAGCCACTTGATAATGTTGCATGTTCAATTCCGCCAGTCAAAAAAACAACAACAAAAAAACACGGCCAGGTATTTTTCCCAGCACCTGTGGAGTTTCTGACCACTAGTGGGGCTGAGGAGCAAAGTTTTATGAGCAGGTCCCTGTTTTGTTTGCATGAGGATGGCCATACTCACATTAGCATGAAGGTGACGTGATACACAAGCCACTGATCGACAGCTGATGGCAGTAATGTGCCAAGAAACATTGCAATGCTTCAGTGAACAGCAGGGAAGAAGAAAGTTGCTAACTAGCTGCTAACATGACTGTAAACAATGCTGGTATCAACAAATTGGCTTTGTCAATGTTTTATGAAGAAGGAAATACTTTGAGCACATTTGTTAGGCCTCAAGGATACACTGTGTGTTCTGGTAAAGAGCTGTGTTTTAAGCATTAAGGGGCCTACAATTTCTTGAAATTAGAAATAGTAGTTTGACAAAATAATCTTAACTCAAGCAGTTTTCACCCATGTCTTATGGGCTTCATCAGTGGATGGAGTTTTCTCAGTGGTCATCACATGACCTATTTCTCCATCTTCATCTAACACATCACATGAATACTGATGGGAACATAAAGACCGCAGTGTACAGGAAACCCACCCACTCAACTTGAACTCTAGCTACCACTTACAACATCAAAGATCAGTGGTGAGGAGCCTCCTACACAGAGCACAGCGTCTTATCAGTGGTGAGGAGGGTGGGGGGGCACTCTGGGCCAAAAGATACAAGTAGTGGACGATGAGAATCCCACTTTGACTTAAGACCATAATGGACACTTGTAAATGAACAGGGACTACCAGGAGCAGCGCAGTGGGACTCCCTTACGTGACTCTCAGAACAACTAAACAGAGTCTTCACGTCACAAGGAGTCAGCACAGTGAACAAGACCCAGACAAGTGACTGAATGAACAGCGGAAACAGACAACATCAGGTTTCTGGGAACACCAGACCAAAACCGCTCACAGCATTATCTGGGAGGGGGTCAAAGGTCATCGAGCAGGAGTCAGTGGACGACTGGAGAAAGATTAAGGAGGACATTCACATCTGACACCAGAGTCTATCTTTGAACACAGACATTGCCATCTCCCTCCATACTCGACGGACGTTGCATACTTAGGCCACGAAATAACAACTAAACCATCTCCATAACAACTAATCAAACTCCATCTGCTGAGGAAGACTTAGTAAGACTGATGAAACCCCGGAACAAGCTAGCAATTGAGACTTGAGATGAAATGTTTTTTTGTTTTTTTTGTCAAAAAGACCCCACAAACATTAAAATGAGCAGCTTTTAGTCACAAACTGCCCAGACATTAACACCTATTTAATCCTTATTAAAGTGTTGAGGTTGATCCTTGCCCAGGAGCTGTAGGCCTCCAGTGTGATTTGCAGATCGGTTGTGGTGCTTTGCTTTGCTGCTGTCTTCTCTGAAAGCCTTCTATCTGTACAGTATGTGTCTGTGTGATTTCCATGTGTGTCGCTGTTGCTGCTGCTTGGCTCAGGAGGACATATTAGACCTTCAGCTCCAGCGCAACCTGGATTACTTAGACCAACAGGTAAGAGGACACACACACAGTATCGTCTACATATTACACACACTGTGTTTCCCAGTCATTATCAGTGTTCCTTCCCTCCTTTATTCCCTATTACAGTCTCCTTTCCTGTCTTTCTTCTTTCCTTCCAAAAGATGCTTGTAAATTATCTTTAAAAAATTATTATTAGCTTATCCTAACACAGTTCCAGTCAACCTGTTACATAAGCTTGTTGTCAGATCTGTGTAATCTGAGCTGAATCTTCAGGTGCTCGAGGGAAGCTACCTAATTGGCACGGTTACCCGAATGGTGGAGCGCTCATCCTCAACAGCAAAGCTCTGTGTGCAAGTAAGAGAGGAGAGAGCACCACAGGGAGGCAGGCTTCAGCTGGCAGCACTACATCAGACCTGCTTCTCTTATGGGTTAAGCCTTAACTAGTAATTCCATTTTCCCGCTTGGTTCTCTTCTGAATGACCTTTTTGACTTTAAGACTAATTAGGGAACTTCTTAGCCAGTGTTGGCTAGTCCAGTCTAGTCCAATTTAGTCCTCATTACAGGCCTGGACACTAATAGACCAGATATTCCATACCTACCCAAGCCTGCCTCTCTTTTCTTCAGTCCTTGTCTCGTCTGCATGTGCTCCAAACTGTCACTCACAGTCCAACAGATCCACGGTTATGTCTCCATCATTCCTTCTTAAGCTCACATCATACTTTCTACTTCTGCTTGGCTGCAAGGGTCCGTGAGGGTCTGTGTGCCATAAATTGAATCTGACCGCACATGTTTGGAACTGTCCACCAACGCAGACACTTAATGAAGAATTAGTAGAACTGTTCACTAATGTGTCCATTTTGGAGTATTTCATTGCTCTTTAAAGGCCTCAAAGGCCCTGATATGCTTGTGACGTCCATGCATACCACCCGTGCAATCATATATATGGGGTGGAACATGGACATCTCTACAGACATCCACATTGACACCTATGGACCCTTGCAGGCATGGGCAGATGAAGAAGTTTGCATCACATGAACCCTGGTGGACACCCATGGCTACGCGAATGACAATTTGAGCTTTAGCCCTTTTCCACTATTAGTGTGAACTCATACCAAAAGCTTCAGGTACAGCAGTGAGTACACTGGATAATGAGTTTTGCTTCTCAGGCAGCATTTCCTCTTAGGCTGCATACAAATCCTTCCTAGGATTGACAGACCCTGAAGCCTAACCTCAGTCATCGCTAACCTAAACATTAAACCAATGGATTGGTGGAGTTTGTTGGGGGCCATACACAGCCTGAAAGAGACCTCTGCAGCCAGACGCTGCTCTGGGCAAAACAGTACCTTTCATTAGCAATAACTAAATAAATAGATAGGACGGTGTAGTCCCTCATTCGTCCAGGGTGTTCTATCGTAGAAAAGGTTTCAGTCGTAGTCATCTGGACACTGTTTTCAGAATCAAGACGTTTCGGCTCCCATCCGGAAGTCATTCTCAATTGTGAAAAAATTGGACGGGAACTGGAAATTTAAAGCTAATCTGAGTTACATAAACCCTGCCCTCCGGAGGGAATCTGCCTGAGTATCTGTTAATAGCTAGTTTCACCTGAAACTGACCTAATAGTTTCAAGATGGCCCAGTGATCAGTAATCAGGCCTATTGTTCTCTGGCTGCATCTACTTCATCACTGTTAAGTGCCTGATTAGCATGTGATAGGCGTGACCAAGGTGATAATACACTCTGATAGACTTTGGGCAGATTAAATCTCAGACCACCATTTCTGTTCAAAGAGGGGTTCTCTTTCTTCACAAAAATTGCTTCCTTGACGCCCCGTTCAAACCAACTCTTCTCTCTACTAAGAATCTTCACCTCGCTGTCTTCAAATGTGTGGTTTGTACTTGTACTTGTACTTGTTTGTGCTTAGCACAGACGACACGCTAACTCAGGATTACAGAGCGCCGTGCATTTGCATTTAAAAGCTACAAACCACACATTTGAAGACAGCGAGTCTTGTGCACTTTTGGACAGTCTCTCCTCAAAGGCATTCATGGTGTTGCACTCTGTTGTCATGTACAGTCTTGTTGACCTCTTCAAGACACATTTGTACACAGTACTTCCAGTCTATTTGGAACCCTCTTCAGGAATCTTTAAGCTAATTTGTCACATCCATAAAGTGTGTCCAATCATTTTCCTATTCATCTCACTTTACATGGTGCTGTTGTAATGATTGGTTTCAGGCATCACTGTCTTCAGTCATAATACTGAAAGTCATTTAACATTCTGTTCCATTCATCATGTTCCTATTCAATCACAAATCTTAGGAGGACACATTGTAAATGTGGATGTAACAATTGTGTTCAGCGTACAGTGGAGAGGTGCTGGGCTGGCTGGGGAGGAAACAACATTCCCCTTAACTATTTTCAGTTCCAAGATGTATCATGACATATTTCAACTTAGTTCTTCATTCTGAGACATGAACCAAAGAGCTTCTGTGACGTTTACAAATGAGGCAATGTGCAGGTATGCATTATCAGTATGCTAACATGTTGTTTAATGTGAAGAATGGCTTCTTCCCATCTTACTGATGGCAGATGTTACAGGCTGTATTTTTGTGGAGACTTAATCACCTGCCATTTGCTGCAGAAAACATAAAAACCCAGCCAGCAAAATAAACACTAATAGCTCATTGTAAAATAATAATGTTGTTTGTGGCAGAGGTTTCTTCATTTAGACATCCTCTCCTGCAAACAAAATGTTGATCTCTGAATAAATGAAGCTTTACATTCCTCAGAATAAAGAACAAAATGTAAACACTGAACTTTTGCTTTCCTCTCATTGGAGTAGGTAGTGTCTATACTATTTGAGTGATGATGATTTGTTGAACCTTTGTTTTCACAGGTGCCTCCTTTCCATGATGTCTACAGCAGAGACTTACATCCCACACTGAAGCTCAATGAGATTGAAACCAGTGTAAGAGACACATAATAAACATACAAATGCACCCTTACACCCAGGTGATTCACACTTTTTTCAATACACTACATGGCCAAAAGTATGTGTCTAAGTCTGCATATTTTGATCTGCGGTCTAGGCCCCTAATCTGAATGCTACAGTATTATATTTCAGACAGAAGTGTTCTTCTAACTTTGTGTCAACAGTTTGTGTATGGCCCTTTTCTGTTTCACCATGACAACACTCCCATGCACAAAGCCAGGTGTTCCCAGCTTGTTGTGGAACAACTTGACTGGCCTGCACAGAGCCCTGACCTCAGCCCCATCCAACACCTTTGGAATGAACTAGAACGCTTATTGTGAGCCAGGCCTTATCGCCCAACATCAGTGTTGGACCTCAATAATGCTCTTGTGACTGAAATCAGAAGCGTGGGGGCTGTTACAGCAGCAGATTAATGATGACATGTCCAAATATTACATATAGGTGTAATGTGCTGGTATCCATATACGTTTGGCCCTATACTGTCAGCATGTACTCACACAGATACAGTCTTGTACTTTCTTTGTTTAATGTTTTCTCCCTGGTTTCTACAAAATATATTTGGTAACCACCTGGTGTCCTGTCTGACACAGAAACTCTTGGGTCGACTGTGTGAGCAGAATGGAATTTTGAAAGACCATGAGGCTGTTGTCCACAGACTGAGAATGGACAAGGTACATAATTTTATTATACTGTGTACTTAAGAAATGTTTTGTGTTGGGAAGCAAATCAAGTGTGTGCTGTTCTAATAAAAACTATGAAGGTTGCCAAAACAGAAATCCATCTTCCTAACTGAGTTCTCTGTTGTTTTAAACTTTGACAAAATATTAATCTCTGGGGATTTTAATTTTCATGTGGACATTCAATCCAATGCCAGGGCTGAATTTCTTGGAACTATTTTAACTTTACTCAGCATGTTGCCAGCCCAACTCACAACTGTGGCCATACCTCGGACCTAGTATTTACACTTGGTCTGACCATTGCCTCTCTGGATGTGGAGGATTTGGGTGTCTCAGACCATCAGTGTATCAGGTTCTCCACCTTGTTTCACACCGTCCCTAATACTCAATTACCTGTTCGTTACTCCCGCTCTATAAATACATCTACTGCAAGTAATTTCTCAGATGCCTAGAGAGACTCCTCTACATTCTGCTGTATTAAGGCCCAACTCCTTCAGCTGAACATACACCAATTAATCACAAAGTTTAATTCAATCTGTGGAGACATCTTGGACTCTGTTGCCCCTCTGACAGTCAGAATACCTAAAGCCAAATCTCAGCCACGGCTGAATAGTGACACCCGGGCTCTTAGGCAACTATGTCGCAAGGCAGAAAGTAAATGGAAACAAGATAGGCTGCAGGTTTCATTTGAGATACTGAAAGACTCTCTGGCAAATTATCAGCAATCTGTCAAATCTGCCAGTTCATAACAGAAGTTTCTTTTCCTATAGAGCAGGTCTAGACCAAACTCTTTATAATATTATTTACAGAGACCCAACATTTTAAGAGGCAGAAACCTCGAGCAGAACCAGACTCAGGGTGGGCGGCCATCCGCTGCTGCCGAGAGAGAGAGTGACAGAGAAAGACAGAGAGAGAGAGAGAGAGAGAGAGAGAGAGAGAGAGAGAGAGAGAGCAGGAGGTAAGAGAGCATACAGTAGTACAATGCAAATTCCACATACAAATTTTAAATAATAATAATGTAATGGTAGTGGCAATATTATTTTAATAAAACAATAATAGTAATAATAATGACAGGAATAATAATGATAATAATAGTAATAAGACTAATAATAACAATTGTAGTAGCAGTTGTCGAGCAGGAACATTGGGGCAGCAGATGGCCCACAACCAAAGATCCAGACTCTGCAGCTCCGGAGGCAGAAATATTCTATTATTTTATTTTTTATTTATATATCGCCAATTCATAACAGAAGTTATCTCATTGCACTTTTCCTACAGAGCAGGTCTAAACCGTACTCTTTATAATATTATTTACAGAGACCCAACAAATCCCACCACGAGCAAGCACTTAGTGACAGTGGCAAGGAAAAACTTCCTTCAAGAGACAGAAACCTCGGACAGAACCAGACTCAATGGTGGGCGGCCATCCGCCGCTGCCGTGTTAGGTTTAGGGGTGGGGGTGGGAGTGGGGGTGGGGTTGGTTTGAGAGGGAGGCACAATGCAAATACCACCTAGAATTTTTAAAATAGTAGAAATGTAATTGTAGTGTTAATATTAATACATTAATAATAATAGGAATGACAGCTATAGGAAAAATAATGACAGTATTAGTAACAAATACCTGCTGAAAGTGACAGAGGGAGAGAGAAGAGAGACAAGAAAGCACAGAACTACAGGAGAGACAAGCTGTCGAGTTAGTAACATGCATTAATGGGATAAAAATGCATACAGATGGACAGGGAGAGGCGGAGAGAGGAGCTCAGTGCATCATGGGAAGTCTCCCGGCAGTCTAGGCCTATAGCAGCATAACTAAGGGATGGTTCAGGACTCACTCAAGGCAGCCCTAACTATAAGCTTTATCAAAGAGGAAAGTCTTAAGCCTACTCTTAAATGTGGAGATGGTGTCTGCCTCCCGAACCCAAACTGGGATCTGATTCCACAGGCGAGGAGCTTGATAACTGAAGGCTCTTGCTCCCAATCTACTTTTGGAGACTCTAGGAACCACAAGTAACCCTGCATCCTGGGAGCACAGTGCTCTAGTGAGGTAATATGGTATTATGAGATCTTTAAGATATGATGGTGCCTGACCATTAAGAGCTTTGTAGGTGAGGAGAAGGATTTTAAATTGTATTCTGGATTTTACAGGGAGCCAGTGCAGAGAAGCTAATATTGGAGAAATATGATTTCTTTACCTAGTTCTTGTCAGTACATGTGCCACAGCATTGTGGATCAACTGGAGAGTCTTAAGGGACTTATTCGGGCAGTCTGATAATAAGGAATTGCAATAATCCAGCCTAGAAGTAACAAATGCATGGAGTAGTTTTTTGGCATCATTTTGAGACAGGATGTGCCTGATTTTTGAAATGTTACGAAGGTGAAAGAAGGCAGTCCTTGAAGTTTGTTTCATGTGGGATTTAAAGGATAAATCCTGATCAAAAATAACTCAGAGGTTCTTTACGGTGGTGCTGGAGGCCAGGGCAATGCCATCTAGAGTAACTATAGCTTTAGATAACGTATCTCAGAGGTGTTTGGGGCCAAGTACAATAACTTCAGTTTTGTCAGAGTTTAACATAAAAAAATTGCAGGTCATCCAGGTCTCTTTGTCCTTAAGGCATGGTTGAAGTTTAGCTAACTAAATTGTTTCATCTGCCTTGATTGATAGATATAATTGGGTATCATCCGCATAACAATGAATGTTTATGGAGTGTTTCCTAATAATATTGCCTAAAGGAAGCATATATAAGGTGAATAGAATTGGTCCAAGCACATAGCCTTGTGGAACTCCGTGACTAACTTTGGCGTGCACAGAGGACTCACTGTTAACATGTACAAAATGAGATGTATCCGATTTAAACCAGCTTAGTGCAGTTCCTTTAATGCCAATTTAATGTCCCAATCTCTATAATAGGATGTGATGGTCAATGGTGTCGAATGCAACACTGAGATCTAACAAGACAAGTACAGAGACAAGTCCATTGTCTGATCTGTCTCTGTGCTATGATGCACTCTAAATCTTGACTGAAAATATGTACTGTTCTATTGCATTACTGTACATAGTAAGGCATTCTATAGTCTGGTCAACCATCATATACAGTAGCTTGTGATAACATACTCCCACTCATTGTTTTTTGTTAACATTCAAAATACAAATACATTTGACACCTTTACACTTTCAAACCACTTTCAACCTGTTATGAGTAACTGAAGTTAATTTCCAATAAACTCTTCCTTTCTTGCTTGACATTCTTGCTGTTCCCAGGACAGCCTGGAGGAAGCGCTGGTGGCTACTCATCAGGAGATGGAGCTGTACCATAACCAGCCTTTGCCGATGGAAAAGCTGCGGTTCAAAAAGGAAACCCTACAGAACCAGCTCATCAACATCAGAGGGGAGCTCTCCCAGGCCTCCAGTGTAAGACACTGCATAACATATTCAGGATCCTGTATGATCCAAAAAAAAACCCCCACATAGCTGCAATTCGAGAAGATGACCTTCTGTCTTTATATTTTGGAAGAATATAATATGTTTGTGTTTTTAAAAACTTGATCCTACTCTGGCCATTATTCCTATCATTTATAACACAATTTTAGTCAATAACATTATTGGTGAGTCATGTAATACAGCAACAATAGAATGGTGCAACCACACAAGTGCAATCAAAGAAATCACTAGTTCAACCATGTCAACTAAACCACTTTGGAAATACAAGTGAAAGTGAACGAAGTTGTTACCCAAACTGTCTGTAGGAAACATCCATTAGATCCATTAGAGCTTCTTTTTTTAACGTTGAGTTGCCTTACCTAATCTCTTCTCTAACTCTTCTGTTATAAATATGAATTTGATACTGTTTGTTTTGATAGTTGAGGATAATGATGGCCCAAATACAAATCCAAGAGCCAGATTGTAAGAAAAAGCCTAACTTTCACATCTGTTTTCATTTGTACTGTTTCATTTATACATCCTCTGAGCATGGCTGCCTTTTTTTGTAACTCTCTCAGGCTTTAACTACCACTCGTATGGAGTTTGAAGCATTAGAGGATGAGGCCAGTGCCATTCATGGAGATCTATGGGAGCAGCTTAATGCAGGAGGGCAGGTAAAACGTCACATTATTATCCCTGTTTGTTTTTAAAGCCCAGCTGTAATTTGTTTGCGAAATAGAAAGCTTGTTTCCAAATGGATATTTGGAATTTGGAGTTATACAGTGAGAAACTTATAAGCCAACTGTCAGCCATTTATCAGTCACTTATATAAAAACTACAATTATGTAAGAGATAGTTTTTCTTCATCATTTGAAATGTCATGATAACAAAAAACAAACACCAAAAAAACACCTAGACTGACATATAGTTATCAATCTTATCAGTAACCAGTGAGAGTTTCAATGAATAATAGCAAATAAGTGCAGCCACTACATGTGGGGAGTGTTTCCTAAGTGTAAAGACTGCGGCGAGATGTGGGAAGGCGGACTGTGTGTGTTTACATCGATGGTGCTCGGTGCTCAAGCGCAGGCAAACTGGACGGACACTGTCACAAATGTCGATCATTTTATGTGAAGATAATAACCATATAATTATCTTCACTATCTTGTTGCTGCTGTCTTGCATTCCCCCACACGCAAATTCAAAAAATGCAATGAATCATTTCCTGGGTGTATACGTGTATGCATATATGTTAATAACTATAGGATATATATATATATATTGTATGTGTGTAGCATGAAGGGACTACTAACTAAATTTCATTGTGCAACCTTATGTTGTATAATGAAAAATAAATAAATTACCTTACCTTATTAACTTCTAAAGAGTATGATGTACTGTATATAACCATGGCCTGGTACATCCATTCTTTCTCTGATGTGAATATGACAGGAAAGCAAGGTCAACAGTACACTTTGACTGTGCTGGACCTACCAATGGGTCAACCATTACAAATATTTTGTAATATCTTGTTAAATTGTAGTAAAGACCCAAAGGTTTTCAATAATAACAAAGAGGTCAGGATGAATTTTGAAAAACATACAGCGTAAAAGGTTGTGCGGTCATGATTCGTTACATTTTTGTTACACCAGGGAAAATAAAAGTTTGCTGGGTATGTTAAGTCGTAGACCTAATTAGGTAGGGTGTATTAGGCTAATTGTACAGCAATTATTTTTTCCAAGGGCATACTGAACTGTACCAAATGGTTTAAGACAAATATATGAAGTGTCACACCCCCAGTATGAAATAATGCATAGGACATCTAAAATATTGTTATTTATTGTAATGACATATACCTCGGGTTTGAATATTTCATCCAATATACGTTTTTTTTTTTAGCTTTAATGAAGTGTAAGTAGTAAGTGCAGTATAAATTATATTGTCATGAAGTTTGGAAAAAGCCATTTTTTCATATGCATATGCTAATTACATACATTGTAAAAAACACTGAAAAAAAACAATTGTTTAGTTTTGTTTCAGTTTCGTTTGTCCTGGTTTTTGCAGAGTGAACTGGTTCGTAAGCACATCCAGAAAGAGTTTTGGAGAGTCCAGGATGTATTAGAGGGACTACACAAGAATAACTCATCCAGAGGCACTGACACAGCCAAGCACAGAGGTAACACACTGGAGTTGGAAAATAATCACGTGTTTAGTGGAAATACCAGTGTCTCTATCATGTATATTCTAACAACTTTATCCCTGCCACCCCACCTCCCTCTCTTTCTCTTGTACAGTGGCCAGCGGTGCATCAGGCTCCTTTAGCACCAATAGTCCAGCCAGTCCCCTGAGCTCAGTAAGCCTCACCAGTCCACTCAGCCCCTTCTCCCCAGTGCCCGGCTCCCAGGCCTCCCCCACCAAACAGCTGGGCCCGGAGGTAAGCACCGGACACACCCAGCCGGGGACCAAACCCAATCCAAAACCAGACTCTAGAACCAATCCTGAAGTGCGTAAAAGATCAAACCCTAAACCCCGTCCCAAGTCATGTATAGTGCCTCATTTTAAAACTGACCCTAAGCCTAGGTGTAGACCCAAAAGTTACACTGAACCTGACACAAGCCTGCATGCGGAAAATATATATTACTGTGGTTGTGAAACCCATGACCACACCTTTCCTCAGCTCTCCCTAGCTTTCCAAAATCTTAAGGAGTCCTTGGGTAGATTAGACCCTGTGATAGAGGAAATGGACCAAAACATCAACTGCAGAACCAACTCAAACTTTGAACAACCTACAAATCCAGCCAAAGCCAGAGCAGGAGAACAGATCAGTTTTCTCCAAGTACAATGTCAGGACTCCAAATATACCAGTCAGCATTCAGACACAACCCAAACCCACTCTGACCTTCAGGAGGTTAGTTGGTTAACCTCAAATGTTTGCAGCCAAGAAGTTAAGATTGGCCTCAGAAAAGATGTATATCCTGACTCCCACCCATATCACTTCTCTGCAGAATACTGTGACAGCCTCAGAAACCTGTCCTCTAACAGGCGCTTTTCTATGCCTGAATCCCAGATCCTGCTTCTCCAGGACTCCTATCGGGCCGATGTTTTATCATTACGCTACAGCCCAGATCTTTATACACCTTCAGTCCCTTGTTTTAGAAGTACTAGCCCTGAAACCCAACACCATCACAAGTTAGCTTCTCGGCCATCATGTCATGCTCGTGAAGGTGCTAGGCCACTTACTTACCCCAACAATCAAAGGGGACCTGATATTGCTCCAGTGATCTGTGCCATAACACAATCTGATTCATCCAATAATCACACAGGTAAAGTGTTCATGCAGACCCATTTTTAAAGAAAAGGATATCTACTACTCCATAGTTGATTCTGATAATTCCAAATTCCATCTGTTCTGATTTGTAATATTGTAAATACAAGGACAATATTTTCGCCCAAATCATAAACATTTTACTTTGCCATTGCTAAAGGTCATCATGACATAATTTTTGTCCCCTTTTGTAAAGCCATTGGTGCTGTTAATTGTCTTTGCAGACAGATTCTTATCTAACCTTTCACTTGTCAGTGCTCATTCTTTAACTGCTCTACAGGGATCCCATCAGATGCATGCATCCCTGATCCATTTTCTCAAATAACTAATTTAATAATAATAATTTGGCACTTTTGTGCTTCAATCTGATTCACGTAAAGATTTTGGGGATTTAATGTCATGAGTCTGGAAGCGAACATCTGGCCAGAGGTACAGTAAGTTAAGGGTTCACTTATGCGGCTGTGGCTCAGGTGCTAGAATGCGGTTCAATCCCCACCTATTCCTGTCCACATGTCAAAGTGTCCTTGGGCAAGACACTGAACACCGAGTTGCTTCCCAGCCACTGGGGATGCATAAGCCAGTGCATTCCTAATTGTCGCTCCCAAGCCGGATAAATTGGGAGGGTTGCGTCAGGAAGGGTATCCAGTGTAAAAAGCCTATGCCTCCAAGGTATGAAAAATGTAGGTTACTTGCTAACCCTGTTCAAAACTTTCCTGTTCAACTAAGTAAAATATATGAGTTGAACATATAAATATTTTATTATTGACTTTGGTTTGGTTTACTTAAGGAGGTACCTGAGCATGAAACAAATTGAATTATTACATGTTGGACTAAGTGCTGTTGTACAAGTTCTCTCTTAAATAGCAATGACAAACTTTACTCTTTCAATTCCACTTCCAAAGAAGGACCTAATCTGTTTCTTAGCCATGCAGTACTGTTAAAATATTACAGCCACATTAACCTAAAAATCTGATCATTTTCTTCTTTACAAGTCTATTCGAGGTGACAATATGACTTACACAGTGATGGTTGAAATGTTGGGGCTGTTTTACAGAGCCTTTAATGGACTGTGTGGATTTAAGTATTCACAGAAGCTGTCAGGTCAGGTATTTCATTGGCCACCTGGGGATTTTCACATCTAACTCCTTACCATGGGATCAAGACCCCATTCCACTGAATCATTCCCATGAGTCCGTGCTGCTCTGCACTTTGCCTGGCTTATTACCACTCCTGATGTGCAGCACTCTCTCTTCCTCCTATCCTTTCTCTCCTTCCTTCCTTTCCTCCCTCCCTCCTGCCCTTATGGTGATCTAGGAAAGCGTGCCCCCAAGGCCTCCCCTCCCCAAGTCCTATTACCCTTTGGAGCCCTCCCCTACCTTCCCTCCCTCCATCCCCCCCCTGCCCTTTGACAGCACCGCCTGGCTACGCAGCTTGGGCATCGATGATGGTTACCTTGATGGTGAAGATTCTCACATCAGAAAGGTATTTGGGTGTTTCTGCCCCTGTCCTGCCCTCGCTTCACCCAGTCCTAACTGTTGTCCAATATCATCTTTAAAAATAATAATTCTTAACCTCGTAAGCCACCAGAGACCATTCCTCCCTCCAAATTCCACATTCTTCCTCTTTCCAAACCTCCATTTGTTCAAGCGCTCAACCCATTGCCACTGATTATCCCTCTGTGTCTCCACATCAGCTTGTATTTGACCTCTCAAAGCACTTTTCCACAAGTGGCTGCTCTGCCTTTGCTCTTTGTAATGCCTCTGCTACTAAAAGCCATGTCAGTCTGTCAATTTGTTTTAATTAAACACAGTTCAGTACATTTCAGTTCAAAATGTACTGCAAGTGCTTTTGTACGAAGGCCCTCTCTTGCAAAGGATGAGCAGCACTTAGCACTTGTTATGAGTCCTGGTACCTGGTGTGGAGTTCTCTACAGCCACAGATCATCTGTCAAACTCTCTATGTCCCTATTTGTGTAGTGTCTTGGTAGTGATGTAGTCATGCTAGTTAGTACATGGTCACACCAGGAAGCAGCACAGTGAAAGTCATTTACGCATTCTCATGAATTAGGTGGTGCTGGAAGCTTTGTAGTGATCACTTTCATCCTCGGTCTCTAACTGGACAATGAGTGAAGACACTTAATTCAAGGGAACGTATTTGTACCATCCACTTCTGTCTCATGACTGGTTACAAACCATGTTGCATCTCTTTTGTGGCGCAGTTTACACTCCAGGAGAAATAAGAGTACATTTTGGACCCTCAGGTTCTCTTTGTTCCCTCGAACGTCAGTGCTGTCAAGACAGTTTACAACTGGTCAACAGCACAGTCAAGTTTACCAAAGTTGAACTTTGTAAAATTCCATTGAAATTAGATGATTTTGGTCTGAAATTTCACTGTCATACATGCTGGTGTGATCAGGCCATTACTGTGTCTGCAAGTAATGTATTGCTTCTGCCATTACAGGTATACCGGGCGTTTTAACATGATGCCCCCACAAAGTAATGCATTATCGAATGCATTCTGTTTAATCAGCAGCTTTGGATGTATACTGGATTTTTTTTTACCACCTTCAGGTTTAATGTTGATTACATGACAAATAATATCAGTTCTCCGCCTTGCAGCCCAGGTTTGGAGAACAGAACAATATTAGCGACGTGCAGGACCAGGTCCAGGACAGACAATCCACCATGAATAAAGGTACAACCTAAGCTCAAGTTTCTATGCGATAACGCTACTGATCCTTTCTCAGATGATGATCATAATCCAGCAGTTGACTCTTGGGTTGGTACACAGAACCTCGTGGAGCATGGGATTACATTGATGACATTTCTTCTACTGATATTTGTAAATTACAGATGAAAGATAACTCATAATCCAGTTCAGAAATCAGTCTTTTGAAGTGTGATTGTATTATTAAATCAAGTGAGACTGACAGGATACATTATAGTATTAGCTTTTAGAATTAAGATCCCTCTTCTTTCCCATGGTTTTGAGCTTATCTTTTGTGTCCCTTGCCAGTTGGCATTGTTCCTCCTAGAACGAAGTCCCCCACCGACGAATCACACAGCAGCTCTGCTGGAGTTTCCCGGCATAATGGCAGAGTGGCTAATGGAATCTCTAGGGTATGTCAACCTAAACTACATGTAGATAATATCCAAATGTCTATCTAAACCACAGCATACACAGGTGTGTAGCCTCAAGTCTTTAAACAAAACATTGTGTGGAATTCAAACTATCCACAAACCATTTTATCAGTGTGCACAGGAACCCTGTGATAGAGCAGGGACCATGGCTCTGTCCCAATACTCACATTTGTGGTCAGAGAACTTAGATAAGTGCCTCCTTGTATTACTATTATTAGGTAATTGACAATACAATAACTCTAGAGCTGAATTGCTAGAGCTCAGATACTTTTTTCACATTCGTAGCATACAAGATAGAAACAGCCATACAACATTCTAATTACCACCGACTTACCACCTTAATGAAAAGCATAACAGGAAAATACATCTTCAAGTAGTTGAGGGGGTTGAGATGTTGATATTCAGATATTTGGGATATTATTCATATGAAAGAACATCTGGAACAAATCTGGTGGTTCAAATCTAGTTATAAGAACTGCCATAGTTACATGTTCATGTTTATGCCCAAGTAACAATTTAATAATACTTTTTTTCTTGTGATCATGAGTTTAATGTCCTATTATGTGGGGTTGACCGTGGATAGAAAGATGCATAATTAATCATGCAAGACTTATTTGATATCTCAAGATAACAATTTGATTTTTTGAACACAGCATAGTATTAAACACAATTTTTACCTTAAGAAAAGATAAAGAGCCAATTAACTGCCATTCACCAACACTGTACAACATTTTATACACAATGGCAAGTGCTTTATACAATGTATTGAAAACAAGCAATACAGCATAAAACATTCATACACAAATGATAGATAACAAATTATAGAAAGTGTTATAATAGTGTGCATAGTTATGATACGTTTTATTGTTTTATATAATTTGGCCTGATGGACGCATAGAGGCCATAGAAGCATTGAACCTTGGGGATCTCCACACGTCATGTTGGTTTGCTCGGATGCATAGTTGCCAAGTGAGACAAAATAGCCTCTGTCCTTCAGATAGGACTTGGACCTCTTTGTCTCTGAGTCCAACTCAGTTTTAAGTCTATCTAGTAGTATTGTATTGTCAAATGCATCAAAGCCACCAATTCCAATAGGACTAGGACTGAAATCTTGCCTGAATCGAAGTGTGTTTCTATGCCACATCTTTGTCATAGGAGCGCCCAAAGAGTGCTGTGTTTGCTGCAGAGGTGAAGTCGAAGATGAGTGTGGAGGAGCAGAATGAGCGAATCCGCCGCAACCAGAGCAGCTCTGTGAGGGACAAGAGGCGGAGTTTAAACCTCTCAGGTGGCCAGTCTCCAGCCAACTACAAAGTGGTATGATCAACCATGTGATGATCCTTAACATTTTAATGCAGAGTGCCAGTAGAGTAAAATGTAACCATGTGTTTATACTCCCAGCTACTTAATCTTTCAGATGACAGTTGTAGAGAACTGGGAAGCTTTGATCAACTTTTAACACTTGCAAGGTAGAACTACTGTTCATGAAACAGTCCTTTTGTTAGAGAAATTTATATGTATGCATAATTTCAATGGTGAAATTAGCGTACATTAAGAAATAGCGTAAGCCTCAATAACACCTACTTACATTCCAGGCCACTGTTGCTGTAAGTCAAGGGCAAAGGTTCAAAAAGGGTCCCACTGTGTCTTTGCATTAGTACACCCACGTGGGTAATGTAGTCCAATTTATACAATTGTCAGAGTTTACAAGTGGGAAGTAGGTGAGGGATTACATCCTTTTCTCTGCAATAACAACTACTTCTAGTGTGTCAGGGCACAAGCTGGTGGAGGGATTGTGCGAACTTGGGATGTAACAGACAGATAATTAGCTCTGAAAAGAATGTGAACAGCATCCAAATTAGTTTTTTTCCCCTAGTAAGTTGACCTGTCATCTGACTGACAAAATTTGCCTCAAACCTTGCACGCCTCAGAGTCAGAGTAGTCAAATTAGAAAACACAGACAATATACACACACTGATGGAATTTGCGGCAATTACTCTTTCCATTTCTGTCAGTATTCAGTGTCCAAAAATCCACTTACGTCATGTCTTGTCTCATAATCATCAGATTCAGGCGTATTCTTCAGTATCAAAGTAAAACATGATTGTTGTCTGTACATCCTTGGTTACAGTGCAAACACAAACCACTGAGGTGTAGACAGCTTTAAGGTTGCTATTCAGACATTTGGTCAAGTCAATCCTCAATAATTGTTTAGATCACCACTGTTCAGCAGATTTGTTGTGCAGTGCATGATAAATCTTGACTGACATTGCACCAGTGTTATACTTACCTTATGATCCGATGTGGAAGCCTGGCTCTTTGAAATATATACACATACGTATACATATATTAATATACCTATATATGCAACTAAATGTATACACATAATAAAGACTGAAGACTATAAATGGCAGTATAAACAATTTGACACAGTAAGTGATGCAGTATAGATAATTCCAGCAACTTCTGATGTAAACTCAAATACAGATAGTATCTAATATGAACCCCTCACACATTACGAAGTGAAAAAATGCAGCTGGTGACACTTTATGTCACAGAGGTAGCAGGTCCACAGTGTTAGCAGTGAAAAGGGCTGCAGTGCAGGGAGTTGAACAGTCTAAACTGGGGGTAGGAAAAGGAAAATCTGCACCAAAAGTTTTTGAACAGGTTATTCAACCTTGAGCTTGTGGATGATCTGATTGTATCCGTATTTGTGTGTGTATATGTGTGTGTGTGTGTGTGTGGACAGATTCGTAGGCGACTAACAGCTCACGAAATTGACATCAAAGACTTGGAGGCAGCGGTTCGAGGCCAGGGGCAGGAGTCCCCACGGGAAGAAATTGCTCGCCTGAGACGCTTACAGGTTGAACCAGAACACTACGACCTAGACATCAGCAAAGAGGTGAGATCAGTTCTGTTCATAGCTCAGAGACGAGGACTCAAATGCACAACTCTCAAACAGATGGGTGTAGAATCAGGCAAGTTTACTGACAGCAGACAAAAAAAAGACCAGGTTGGCAGGGGATAGGCCAAGGCAGAGTCTGAGTGGCAGGCTGGGGTCAAGCAACAAGTGGGCAAACAATGTCAGAGGCAAACAAAACAGGGCAGGGGTCCAGAAACAGGCAGGCAAATCAGGCAGTGTAACAGGCTGGCCGCTGAGCACAATATACAATCTGGCGGGGAATGAGTGAAAGTATATGTACTGCAGGTAAATGGACTGTAGTTGTACAGTGCCTTTCTAGTCTTCCGACCACTCAAAGCGCTTCACACCACATATCACATTCACCCCATTCACACACTGATGGCAGGTGCTAACTGCTCATCAGTTCAAGGAAATTAACTAATCATTCACACACAATCACAGCAATTTTGGCCCAAGGACACTTCGACATGTGGGCTGGGGGAAGCTGGGATCAAACCGCCGACCTTCTGATTGGTGGACGACCCGCTCTACCATCAAGCCACAGTAATGAGGGATGGGGAACAGCTGTGAGAGAAAAAATGATGAAAACTAAACTAAACACTATAAAGAAAATCACTAAAACTAAACTGAACTAACTGTTCCTTTAATAAAAGGACAAACACACAAGGAAATATGTTGATACAAAGTTTTCCTGGCTCACTGTTTAGATGCTATAAAAGGCATATTATATTGGTGTATGAGTGTATTTGTGTCCATGTTTCTTTATGTGCATCATGTTTGTTGTAGCTGATGGCTCCTGACAAGGTTCTGATCCCAGAGCGCTACCTGGATGTGGAGGATAACGCTCCTCTGAGCCCAGAGGAACAGAAGGAGAAGCAGAAGAAACTGGAACGGATCAAGACCCTCATTGCCAAATCAAAGTGGGTTTTGACTCACACATAAATTTAATAATCCGTTTTCTATGTTGATAATATGTAGATAATATTACTGTATATGTACTGTACTGTAATGCACTGTCCTGTGCTGTACTGTGTGCCTCATGTATTTCTTACAGCATGAGTTTCAGACATGCATTTACTTTTATTCTGACATTTCTTGACTTTACGTAATTCTACTGTATTTTTTGGGGGTAATTGAAGACACTGTAGCACGGTTTCCATTAGGCTGCACTCTGCGACCAGCCTCTGCCATTGTAAGGTTAATTACATAGTACACAATTGTGGTCTGTATTTCATCTGGGACAGCTCTATTTCTTTGTACTCTTCTGCTTCTTCCTCTATTCTGCTGTCTTCCCATCACTACACCACCACGGATCCTTACTCCTCTTCCTCTTCCTCAAGCAGGCAGTTGCCCCTAGTCATTATTTACCTGTCCAGGTTCCTCCATGTTCAGAAATTGTACTTATTCTGTTGTGGTCAAGCTCTATAAATATGTTAGGTACTTTTCATGAATGTGGATTTTGTCAACTAACGTGACAGAATGTGTGATTGGTTGATGTTAAGATGTGAGAAACTCCCCATTCATTAGTGAAGTTCAAGTTTCACCTGACATTTACCAATTTAGCGGACGTTACAAAAAATCCATATTACTGTAATGATATTCAGAGTATATATGCCTGACAGATTTTGACAACTGAATGGACTATTGTGCATGTGTTGACTTACACAAATAATTCCTACATGTTTTGGAGAGTACAACTATTCAACTGAGAAGCAACATAAGCAGTTTTGATCAGCAAGATATATTCAATTGGTCATTGTGCAAATTGTAGACAACTGTACATAGATGTGTCAAAACATTTGCAAATTGTTTAAAAAATGAGAAATTCAAATCTGTTGTTAACAAGTGCCCAGTGGTTTGGAGGTTGCTGTTTTGAAAATATTCATTATCATTTGAGAATTGTGCCAAAGCAACTGAGAAAAACTGTAATTACTCAGCAGCCCTATGTGCTTTAAAGGAGCAGTGTGGAGGATTTAGTGGCATCTAACAGTGAAATTGCAGTTTGAATACCACTTGTCTCACCCTCCCCTTCCAAGTGCGTAGGAGAAACTACGGTGGCCGTGAAACTTGTGAAAAACGCGAACAGCCCTATCTAGAGGGCATTTAATCACATAGAATAGACTTAGCTTCACCAAGTGCTAAGACAACAGGACCTGTATTCTGCAAATGAATTCAAATTATTTATGTCCATTTAAGTCCATTGGTTCCATTACTTTTAAATTGCAGAGGAACCAAGAAGGGTTGTCAACTTTCTTCATTACTGCTCATTTTAGCAATAGAACTGCTTGCTTGCAATATAAGATCAGATACAAGTATTAAGGTATAAATATTAAAAACGTAAAATACAAAGTTTCCTTATATGCAGATGATATTTTATTTGTCAGATGTAGCATAGTCATTATATATGACTAACAAAACCACCTCCCTCCTCCTTTCTTCTGTCTTTGTCTTTGCGTCTCCTTTCATCTACCCACTGTCAGTTTGCAGAACGTGGTTCCTCTCCTGGACGGCCCGGTGGAGGGTGGAGCTCCAGCCAGCTCCCAGCAGCAGTTGCAGGAGCAGGAGAAGCGTATTGAGATCTCCTGTGCTCTGGCTGCTGAGGCTTCTCGTCGCAGCCGCCTTCTCTCCGGTGAGGACTCTCCACACGGCTACCACCAATACTATCGCCACGTCACTAACCCTCTCCCAATAACTGCTCACCATGATCACGCAGCACAGGACAAGCCATAATACTTACTCCCAACACTACATCATGCACATTTCTGCACATACCTCCATGATTCATTCAACTCACATCTGAAATCTAATGCTGATCTTCGTGTGTCATTTAAGATCCAAATTTTGCCAAGGTCTGGTAAACTAAAACTGTAACCTCCCAGGATATCTTTACAAGCAAAAACATTTAACATCCCATAGAGCTTTATCCTTGTTAGAAAATGTATAAGTGGAAGTTTGGGCTTTTTAATTGATTTACTGCTGAAAATTCTGGCTTTTATAGGTCATTTTTGTGGGCTTGGCCATTAGTCTTGTTGGTTATGATATCATTTTACTCACCAACTTCTTTGCTGAGCTCTGGGGATTCAGTGACATCTCTTCAGTCTAATAGGACAAGAACATGAACAGTGAGATGAGAAGACAGCTTCAGATTGCAGTTACAATTATTATTGAGTTTGTTTGGCTGTAAACAGATGCGCCAGCTGCTCTTCTTTTGTATTTCTGACAAAAGTAGCTGCTCAGGGAGTGTTTGCTGTAGTATTAAACCGCACTTACTGTTACCACCCGTAACCAATGGTGTCGTCAAATTAACCAGGACTGGAACTCTTAAAGTCAAAAAGTTGGTCACTGGTCTCCAAATGATTTCACAGCATAAACTTGGAATCCTTTAGAACAGCTCTGTGTAGAAAGGCACATTAGGTCATTATCCATTAAATCTTTGTGCAGATGTCAGAATTTTTAAACAATCAATGAGCCTACCTGTGAGAGGTGTGCATAATTTAGGCATGATTTTGGAGTGGTCACGCCTCTGACAACAAGTTGGTCTAAGCAGGCAGAAACACAAGTGAAAAGACTTCCTATGCCAGCAGTGAACTGTGAGTCTGTTTGATCATTGGTATGGGTTAGGGTCATGGGTCTTATATTAACACGTCAGTTCTGGTACTGAACTTTACAGGTGCAGGGTTTGTAAAACGTAACCCTGTGCAGGACACTGATTTCAGGTGCACTCGTATTCAGTTTGACCTCCAAATCAATTGTTTGCTGTGTTTCTAGATCTCAGCAATAAGGTTGGTAAGATGTTATCATAGCCAATAGGAATGATGGCCAAAACTGTCAAAATAACAGCCAAGTTGTAAAAAATAGAAAACAAAAGAAAAAAAGATTTTTTTGTCTGTACACTTTTGAATATGATGCAGTCTCTCTTTATTACACATTACATCCTGAAACCATGATGTCATCAGGTGCATGATGCCATATTGAGCTAAGCAACTCTATTTACATTAACAGAAGCAGTTTGGTTTGTGTTGTTTTGTGGTTTTTTCTTTGCCGTTGTGTTTTGTAGAACTGTATGTATGTTATAAGCTATATGACAGCAATTCTGTAACAAATATCATTTATATTCAATAGGAAAAAAATAGAGGCAGACATGTGGGACCAGAGTGACCATGAAAAGTGTCAAACTTGTAGGCAAAAAACAAAACATCCCACTGAGAGTCTCCAGTCCAAGTCCTCAGCAGAGCTGAGACAGATAACCAGAGGTTCATCACACAATCACAAAAACAACACAAAATGACTGACACAGACTGAAATAGCTTGACAAATATTGAAAAAAAAATGACATGAAATTTTGTACAGACATTCAAGGTCCCCAGAGGACGAATACTTCTGACTTTTCATGTAGCACCACCAGCAGGTCAAAGTTTTTGCTTATCCACTGAAATATCTCAACATCTAGCAGATGGATTGTTGTGAGATTGGTGTAAACATTCATGGTTCCCAGAGGATACATTCTAATAGCTTTGGTGATGCCCTAACTTTTCATCTAGCACCATCATCAGTTCAAAATGTAATTTTTTGCAGTATATTTTGCCTTATGACCACATTCCTGCTAAACTAACATTTCCATCAGCCTCAGCTGTACTTTGAGTTTAGTGCTAACTGGCAAATGTTGCATGCTGACACACTGAACTTTGATGGTAATAGTAAACATGAACTGATTAACATTATCATTGTGAACATGTTTGCATGCTGACATTAGCATTTGGCTCAAAGTATCACTGTGCCTCACAGAGCTGTTAGCTTTGGACTTGTAATCTTGTTAATAGTTAAAATGAATTTCTAAAAGAAGCAATGGAATATGGAATAACTGATATACTGTAGTATATCAGTTATTCAGTTTCATATTGACTTCAGTTTCAGTCAATATGACTTTTCTTCACTCGCAGCATTACAGCTTCATTTTGAGTCCACTACCCATAATCTTTGTTTATGACATGTCATTTCTGCTTCTTAGCAAAAATACAAACATGTATCCATAAGCTCCTTTTACTTGACCCTTATTGCAGTGTCTCAGGTCAACTCATAGTTCAGTAGTGCTATCGACTCACCTGCATAATCTGGACACGTATTTAAAGGATACATGGTGATCCAGGGAAACCAAAATTAACAGTTTTCTTTACCCTGAAAGTCCACAGATGTCTGTATTTTCACAGTCACACGTCTGAATGCACAGGAGTCCCTCCTCTTCACCTACTTACCTCACCGTACTTCTCCCTTTGATTGGTTCACTCTTTGTTTTTCTTTCCATTTTTTCCCTCTTTTCACTCCTCCTGCCTCCCTCCATCTCATTCCAGCCCAGTGCGCCCCAGTCCCCCCACCTCCCGACCAACCTGGCCCCTCCCCCTTCCTCTGCTGACTTCCCCAACTCCGCCCACACCATGAAGGTGTGAGTCATACAAGGTGAGTCTCCGTTCACCACACCACGTCCACCAGTCCCCTTCTTCCCCTGTCCTGTTTAGAACCTCTGCTCGCTTCACTCTGTGGGACTGATTTCATCTACTGAGGTTTATGATATAATACATTATGTTTGACCGATACAGGTTTTGAATAGCAGTGCTCATGTTTATAAGTTTAAGATGCAGATGACCCATTTTTAATCCAAGTGCTCCATATCACCCTAAAACTTGTAATGTCATTAAATGGACCTAGATTCCATTGGTCAAATTCATTCCTGACATCCAAAGTTCAGAAGAAAAAACCTCAGAGAGTTTTTTTCCATCGCTTTTGTCTTTGTTTTGCACAAAGCAATAGAGAAAACAAAAATTAACTACCTGCTTGGTTTTGAGCAAATATCTTGCACATAAATTTGTTGTGGAAAAAACTTAAGTCTTAAGTCTATCTAAGCATCCTTTTTACTGAGCTTGAAGGTCCATTCTCAAAACTCTCAACACAAGGTCCAACTTGATGTTTCCGAAAAATTTCAACCACATCTCATATTACAACCGAGAAACTCCATCCACTGAGGAAGGCCAAGAGATGTAGTTGAACACTTCAGACAACAAGTAAGTTGGACCTTGTGTTGAGAATTTTTTGACACTGTCAAGTAGATACCATCCATTGTAGCAGACTACAATGGATGGTATGAATATGTTGTGTCACAGTGGAAAAGAAGCTCTGCCTTTGAAAAATCTGCCCTGCTGTAGCAGTGATTACAAACACATCTTTCCTAAAATGGCTTACAAAGTTAGAATTCCACTTATTCACCATAATATTAACCAGTGACATGCAGGTAACCTGGTATTATCTTTGTATCTCTCTCATCCTGTCTTTCTTTGCCTCCTTTTGTCTGTAGCTCAAGCCCTGGCTGCTGTCAAGTTTGATGGAGCATCTTTCTGAGAATTCACTGGACAAACTTAACAATAAAGATGGCCCCAGACAAATGACTTTTATGTTCATTAGCACCTAAACTGATACAACAAAAGCACGGAAAGCTATCAAAGGAGGTTCCTAGGAGGCAAGAGCAAAAAGACATGTAAGAGTTGTAACCTCACCCCCCCCAAACTCCAATTCATCCAACTCACGACGGTCTCCCACTGCGTGTGCCCTGTGGCACAAAGGAAGGCTCCAGATCTCTTACCAGCTTCACGTTGTGTAATATTTCTATATAATTTAGCTCAGGACACATTCTACAAAGATTACTGATGAACTATGTTGATGATGAGATGTTTTACACTCATAATTGGTCAGATCTGACATAATGTCAGACCTGACCTGAGCTTTGATGTTGATCAGTTCACAAGGGAACACTGCATATGAGAGGCCCACACTGCAGATGAATAAGGAAGAGCTGCAGAGATAATAAGAGAAAGAGTTTGGGATGAACGTCAATGAGTTCAACTTGTAGACAGGAGTCTCACTAAAACCAACAGAGAGGCATTGAACATTCTTCTGGACACTAAAAGCCAAAGGAGGATGTTCATTTTCATCTAATCTCCATATCAACCTTGAAAAACCACCAATGACTTGTGGCCCAGTGAGGAGTGGGACTCAGTGACAGACTGAGGGTATTTTCCCACAATGACATATTCTTACACTTTGACAACTGACCGAAACAAGAGTGAAGCCTCTCATCCTTTGTTAAAAGCTGAGGACTCTCCTTCTGAACTCACTGTGATGTCTCTTTCACCCAGACTTCCATCCCCTACACTACTCCCACCCTATCAACCTCGTCTGCTATCAGTTACACTCATATGCAACCATTAACATTACATACATTTGATTAGGTCAAACGTAATGTCACCTGGATTATGTTTCACTTCGATGCATCACCCATATTTCACACCAAACACTCAAGAGCGCAGATTTTGTTGTGATGCAGAGCCGAAGATGAAGAGTGGAAACCATGGCCCATCTTACAAAGCTGCTAAAGACGACACCTTGTCCTACATCAGAATCAGAGTATGGCATACATAAAACACAATATCAGTTTTCTAAACTGGTATCCTTACCCTCTCCAATATTTGCTGTCATGCTTGAGGTTTTTACTCAAGTTCTTGTAGGATCGTAAAGTCCCTGACATACTCTGAACTGGAGAGTTCTGTACATGCTACGCACATGCAGGCATGCTTGTAGGAGTCTGCATGGTCATAAATTTTGGACTGTGCGGATCGTCCCAGACATGTACAGTTTAAGAAATTTATATCACACAAACCTTAGCGGCTAGGCAGAAAGTATAATTTAGGTTGAACTCTTTCTACATTGAAAGAGACATCTTCATAGCCTCCGCCTGCTGTCAATACTGTAATGCCACTGGTCAGGGAGGTCAGCATATTTGGGGGGGGGAATTTCTATTTAGTTGAACTTTTGCCACAAAACCTGGAGGAAAATCAAGGTAGTGTGCACAGCTAGGACCCGCTCAGCTGCTCTTTATTGGAAATAATGACCTTCTGTGTGCCGTGTTGACTTTACTCTGGTGTGGAAGCCAGTCAGATTGTAAAGCTGAAATCCTTAACTTCTTTTAGTTGAATTATGGAATTATGGTTGAATTATGGAAGTATATGGTCATTTTGGCTCATCTGCATGGTGGAGTATAGTCAGACACTGAGACAGACACTGTGGTTGGACCCGTTATCTGTATGCTTCAGTTCAGTCAAAAGTGTTCAAACCAGAGCTGTCAGACAGGAAGTGACATGCTTTCCCCTCATGTTGTGGGCCAAGCATTAAAATAAAGAGCATAACACCAGCAGTGGAATATATACTTAGGTATACCATGTGTATTTCAACTTTTACAATAGCTGATTCAAAGAAACAGCAGGCCATGACACAATCTTCTACCCCAGATGTGAAGAAGCATCTGTCTGAGGCAACAACAAAACCTAAAAGGAGAGATAGAAATTGCTCAACTATAAGGGTGAATATGAGTTCAGAAGCCTTTTCCTGGTAGAATTAACATTTTTCAATTCAGTACTGTGCTCATGGCTACACAATGGTTAAAGTGTGGTTAGGTTTTGGCACAAAACGTTGGCATTGACAGATGCATATGAATGTAATTCATATGAGACAGAGTTGCATCCTGAAGGGACTCGATCGCCTCACCACCAACTACTGCGTGCTGCTCCTGCATTTGGTCAAATCCCTTTGCATTTAGGATAAAATTCAATGGACTTCATCTAGTGTTCAAGAAATCCCCCCAGTGATTGTCCACACATATAAAGGTTAAGTATGTTGGTTATGTGTTTTATAAATGGTATGTTGTATGTGGAAAGTGAAAATAGAAGTGACCTTAGAAGAGTAACTCTGCTAGAAAACACTTGTCTGTGTAATGAGGAGTTAGCTAATGATGCAGTTATTTGAGAGGAATTATATACTGGAGAATACTGTCATGTAACATATCCCACCAACATTTCATCCAATCATGCAGTGCCATAAGTCTGAAACAAGTCTGTGTGTTTTCTATTAATGACACGACTTAGAAAGGAGTTTGAATCTGGGGGATTCTGCACATAGTTGCTTTAAGTGGAACTCCAAAAAGGCCAATATTAAATAATACATTTTGAAATTAATGCATTATTTAATGATGAATGAACAATTTCTCGCTTTAATGACTCAAGTAAATAATACATTTATTTCATAATTTAATTTTGAAGAAACCAAAATGTATAAATTAACAAAATATTATGAAATAATTGAAAACAATCAATTTTATCAGTGTCTGTCACACATAAAGGTCCAAAACACTTTATATCTTCAAATGTTACACATCCTTAGAAAATCATTGTGATCTGTATTTAAAAAAAACCCACTAGAAATTCAGGATGTGTTCAAACTTGCTCCAAAATAATATCTTGTTCTCACAGGATAAAAAACACAATCTTTTGGTATCACTTGGCCGTGCCTCTTCATTGCAACTTCCTCCAGATATGAACGCTGTGACCACAGACACACACACACCTCCCCGTTGTTATGTGTATGTTATTTATGCTTTTTTTAATTTGCCCTTACACACTTCAATGTTCAAGTGACCTGTCTTTGTAGAAAGCTATTGTATGTCCATACTCAGAGATTCAGAGACAATATGTTACAGAAAATGGAATTGTATGCAGAAAGCAGTTAACGGCTCTCACTACGCAAAAACAAAACAAGAATTTAAGAGAATACTTCTATATTTTCTTCTTTTAAGTTTTTTTTAGAAAGGGAATACATTCAAAAGAGGCAGTACATATTTTTTTAGATGCATGGATATTCGATGACAAGTTGACAGGTTCAATTTTTACACTCAATTATGTTTTGCATTTTTCACAAAGAAGACTTTGTTTTTATTTTATTGCTCTTGATGATTGTTTGAAGGAGCAGAACATAGATATTTTTGGATTACTTGGAATCTGATATGTTAAGAAATGACAGCCAAAAGGTGGTGTCCAATATTTGATACTAGATGTAGCATTTGTGGATGATGAAAATAAAGAATATATACATTATACACATTTGTCAATGTATATAATATTTTGGATTTCAGTTACAGTATATCCTACTATCACATGTAACTATTGCTACTTTGGGTGAAAATAGACAAATTGCTTAAACTATGCAAATGATAAAAAAAGAGACAAATAATATGCTTGCTTTCAGAAAACCTTGCAATAAAGTGAATGTATACAAATAATGTGTTTCTCTAGATGCTTCTAAATTCATCACAGTATTTTGTATGATAAAACATGTCTCGCTGCCTGAAATGATAATATATTTACTGCTGTTATTTTAATCCACTTGTTGATGATGATGAAGTTCACTGCCAAAAAGACTACTGAGGTTAACTGTCCAGCCACATCATTACCAATAGGCTCCCTGATAATATTCTACAGTCTTTATTATATAACTGTATGTCTGAATGAATAAAGTGCAAAAACAAAGACAGACTGGATTCTTTCATATCAAAGCTTAGATGAGGAAATGGACAGTCAGTCATTTGTTGAAGACAGGTTGTATTTGTGATCACAATAATTTACCATTTACAAATTATCATACACAGTTTTATTAGCAAGGACCACACCATCAACAAGATCCGTTTAAATGATTTATTAACAAAAATGAAAGATTATAAGCAAAGCTGAAACCCTTGTACTTCTTTGGTCTGTTGCTGCGTTGTGTGCTTCGGTGGGGAATAGCACCCGGCCACGATGGACCCCCCCAGGCCCACACGGAGAGCAGGAAGGAGGGGAAGAAATAGGAGAAAGAAACGGGGGGGGATACGATCTCGAAAGAGGAGGAGAGGGTTAGGAGGGTATTTATGGGAATGCCAAAAGTGGCACGATTGAGGTGCGGTGCTGCTCCTGAAACTCTGTAGATGGATTTATAAAACATGAAACACTAGCATTGAGACTCATGACTTATTCCTCCACTAAAAACTACTGAAAAGAAATCTACTTGTTGTTTATATATATGTATCTGTATGTATAGCAGATTCTGTACACAGGAAATGTGTGATATGTGTGAAAGTTAATTTAAGTTGACTTGCAAAACACCAGAAACAAAACACAAAATGTTGGTCTGTAACCTACAGTAGGATGGTTTGGGTAATAATTTTACCATTCATGTCTGTCTGGAAGGTTTCTTTCCAACTTTTCTTATCGTCTGACTGCTCATGTTTCTGACTCGTTGGACTTATTTTTAGCGATGTCATTGCGTTTGTCTGCTAGATAGCTCCAATTCACTAGCAAGGACATACTATCAACGAGATACATTTAAATGATTTATTGATGAAACAAAAAGATTGTGTGGGAGGCTTTACTCGCTGTGCGCTTGGTTGGGTACTATGTGTGGGGAAGCTTTGGTGGGGAATCCGCCGTAGTGCCCGGGCACGACAGACCCACAAAAGCCTCCACTTAGATGAGATTGACCAGATCTGAGATCTTTGAGATCAGAACAAATGTAGCGGCGATACGCTTGGGAGAACCAATGGCCCAAGATTTGCATTAGGTGCTCAGGAATGCCATTGCGGGAGGCCGAGGTAGCAGCTCCTATCCTAAAGAAGCGACCAGAGTAATGGATGGGAGAAATGTCAGACAAGGAGAGTACGTGGTGGAAGTGCCAGGGTCTCGAAAGGGTTCAGCGGTGATTGGACAAGGTGAAGAGATCAAATGACGGGAAGGTTATGTTGTACTGGTTGTGAAAGTGGCGGAAACTCTTCCACGCAGACCAGTAAGATGAGAGGATAGAGGGCGCTATGCTGTTGATGAGTTCTGGGAGTCGACGATCAGGTGTATGAGCATAGGAATGACAACAAGTGGGAGATGAAGGCTCCTAGATGGCCTAGGAGAGAGAGAAGTTGCCATTTGGTGCAGGATGGAGTGAGGAGGAAGATGGAGATCAGAAGGCTCTTTGTGAATTTTTGCTGCTCTACCTCATCACAGTTAATTTTGTTCGATTCTTCATTATAGTGACTATCTGCTATACATTTAAACGTACACTAGTTCTGCTCAAGCACTCATAGCTCTCTCCTTTTAATGACTTTCTCACTAAATCCCACAGTTTACACACTATTCAGTTTTGCTAGCTACCGTTCTTTAGCTTAGCAGCAAGCAATGGCTTCTCTCTCTCCTGCTCTCTCTTGCTTGGTGTGTCAAATGTTTTGCTATTCCTCTGCCTCCTTTAGTGATAATGGAACAGGTAATAAATGTAGTTTATTTGTAGCATTGGAGGCGAGGCTTAGTGAATTGGAAATGTAGTTCCGCACCATGGGAACTCAATCATTAGCTGCTGTAGTTAGCCAGCCCCCAGAAGCCGGTGCGGACCGACCAGAGGTAACTCCTGTATTGTAGCTCCAATATTCATGTGGACGTTGAAAATTATATCCTTAGTACTGCGTCATTATTAGATTCGTTTGCCTTTTGTCAGAGTGTACATAAACCCACTCACTGTTTTAACCACCCTCGACCTTGTTCTGGTACAGGGCATTGAAATTGAACATTTAATAGTCTTTCCACAGTATCCTTCATTATTGGACCATTATTTAATAGAAGAAGATAATAAAACAAAGAAGGTTAGCTCCATGGTATAACCCTCAAACCCGCAAATTGAAGCAAACATTGCAAAAAATAAAGGAAATGGCGTTCCATCAATCTGGAAGAATCTCGTTTACCCTGGCAAGATAGTCTTAAAACATATAGGAAAGCCCTCCGTAATGCCAGAGCAGCCTACTACTCATCATTAATAGAGGAAAATAAAAACAATATTTAGACTGCTTTGCTCCTATCCACCTTCTTCAGCTAACGTCAATGATTAATTCATATAAGCCATCAACCTGTCTCTTAGACCCCATTCCAACTAGGCTGATTAAATAAGTTTTACCCTTAGGTTCCACAAGGTTCTGTGCTTGGACCGGTTCTATTCACCTTAAATATAATTCCTTTAGGCAATATTATTAGGAAACACTCCATAAACTTTAATTATTATGCAGATGATACCCAATTATATCTATCGACCAAGCCAGATGAAACTAACCAGTTAGCTAAACTTCAAGCAAGCCTTAAGGACCTAAAAACCTGGATGACCTGAAATTTCCGAGGTTAAACTCTTAAAGACAAAACTGAAGTTACTGTACTTGGCCCCAAACACCTCCGAGACACATCTAAAGATATAGTTGCTCTAGATGGCATTGCCCTGGTCTCTCCAGCACCACCGTAAAGGAGTTATCTTTGATCAAGAGTTATCCTTTAACTCCCACATGAAACAAACTTCAAGGACTGCCTTCTTTCACCTTCGTAACAATCAGGCACATCCTGTCTCAAAATGATGCCGAAAAATTAGTGCTTTTGTTACTTCTAGGCTGGACTATTGCAATTCCTTATTATTGGGCTGCCCGAATAAGTCCCTTAAGACTCCCCAGTTGATCCAGAATGCTGTGGCACGTATACTTACAAGAACTGGGAAAAGAGATCATATTTCTCCAATATTAGCTTCTTTGCACTAACTCCCTGCAAAATCCAGAATAGAATTTGAAATCCTTCTCCTCACCTACAAAGCTCTTAATGGTCAGGCTCCATCATATCTTAAAGATCTCATAATACCTTATTACCCGACTAGGACACTGCGCTCCAAGGATGCAGGATTACTTGTGGTTCCTAGAGTCTCCAAAAGTAGAATGGGAGCCAGAGCCTTCAGTTATCAAGCACCTCTCCCGTGGAATCAGGTCCCAGTTTGGGTTCGGGAGGCAGACACCATCTCCACATTTAAGAGTAGGCTTAAGACTTTCCTCTTTGATAAAGCTTATAGTTAGGGCTGGCTTGGGTGAGTTCTGAACCATCCCTTAGTCATGATGCTATAGGCCTAGACTGCCGGGAGACTTCCCATGATGCACCTCTTTCCTCTCTCCATCTGTATGCATTTTTATCCCATTAATGCATGTTACTATCTCGACATGTTCTCTCTCCCGTAGTTTTGTGCTTTCTCGTCTCTCTCCTCTCTCCTTCTGTCACTTTCAGCAGGTATTTCTGCCTCCGGAGCTGCAGAGTCTGGATCTGTGGTTGTGGGCCACCTGCTGCCCCCGTGTTCCTGCTCGACAACTGCTACTACAATTGTTATTATTAGTTTTATTACTATTATTATCATTATTATTCCTATTACTATCATTCCTATTATTAGTAATTTATTAAAATGAATATTACCACTACCATTACATTGTAATTATTTTAAAATTCTAGGTGGAATTTGCATTGCGCTCCCCCCTCCCCCATCTCTCTCATTCTCTCTCTCTTGCTCTCTCTCTCTCTCTCTGTCTCTCAACCCAACTGGCAGCCGGGACGCTGACCTTCGAGTCTGGTTCTACCCAAGGTTTCTGCTTCTTAGGCCATGGTTCACTAAATGGTCTACGATAGTGGCCCGGATCTCGTTTGAAATATTCACACATCTTCCCCTCCATCCCCTACCTCCCCGTCCTCTGTTTGGCCCTCTCCCCCCTGCCATACACCTCTTACAGCACCTGCTTCTCCCTCCATTCTCATAAACACTGTGCACCGTTAGCATTATATGTGCTTGTGAGTGTTTACTGGAACAATTTACACCTGTGGGATGGCATTGACATCATGCGTTCTCCATCACTCGTCAATTGTGGGAAGGAAAGTGACTCACTCCAATCACACATCATGCTTCTCTTGCACTGCTTATTGTACATTATTTTGCATGCAATGATTTACCCAATGAACAATTGTGTCAATGCGAGCGGGAAAAGTATCTATTTTGGCTGTCATGTCATAGTTGAATGAGAATTGCATCTACACAATGACAGTTGCGTTTAGTGTTTTGCAAAATGTGCTTTAGCATTCTCATTTTGTGTGAACACAAAGAGAAACGAAATAGTACTGTGGTCAATTGCATTAATGGTGTGGCATTTTGAGCCACTGTTTAGAAAATGAGGTTAGACTTCATCAACATAAACATTCATAAACTGAATCAGGAATCAGAAAGATAAAACCAAAGAAAAAGGAGAGGACAGAGGGAAATACACAATGAAGGAAGGAAGAAAAAACTGTAAAAAATGGTGAAATTAAAGATACCCTATTAATGGCAAACTGATTTTTTGAATAATTTCAAGCATTCATTGTATATATCTATATTTGCTAGCTTAGCTAGCAGTCTTCTTCTTCCTGCGTTTTACTGGTGCATTATACCCCCACCAGTCATGGTATAGTGTGAAACCGTCAGTAGGAATGTGTATTGCATTTCCCGTCGCATGCAAACAAAATTCCATACAAGCAAAATGGGAATCCCCTCATATAAACATTGGTCCATAGTGTTACTTGTGCTCAGAAACTCCACAGGGCACTGTGGAGGTGGGTATGGGTAGCTGTAAGCTGCAGAGGGAGAGGTGGGGGAGTTGCTCAGGTGAGCAGCATCAAGGAGAGATAATTGGCACAGCTGAAACTGGTTAACTAATCATTCTCTCCTTAAATACAGTAGCATGCTGGACACATGGGGGAAGAGAGAAGGAGAGGCGGTCGGAGAGAGGACGGATGCAGAGAGGACGGATGCAGAGAGGACGGATGCAGAGAAAGAGCGTGTGGACAGAAAAGAAAGAAATAAAGAACATATACACTGAAACCCTGGTCTCAGCATGGTGTCTCAGGGCCAAGAGGAACTCACAGTAGCACGATTACGCTACAGGCACTTTTAAAGAAGAGAGAGGGAAAGATAAAACAATAAATTGCTTCCCTCTGAAAATGTAGTGAAGGAAAAGTAGAAGTGTCCTTAAGTACCAGAACCTTAAAACTGTGCTGAAGAGCAGAACTGGAGGAAATGTACTTAGTTGTATTCCACCTCTGGATAATAGACTATGTAAACCCAGCAGTCAGAAGTTTTAAAGACAGTCTGAGGTGTCCAGGAGCCCAAACACCAGATAAGGGATAAATGCATTCAATGTCTTTGAATGGCTGATGACATCACTCAGGTAGTTAACCCTTTACCTGGGAATCCACAGTGTTCATTACAGGGGCTCAGTGTGCACCTGCTCTGGTTAATGTTCACCTCACACACTGACAACATCAAAGCACAAAGGTCACAGCTGAGAAAAGGAAATGACTCATTTGTTCCTGACAGTCACAGAGAAACACAGCCAGCGAGGAGAGGAGGGAAGACATCAGGGATTACCATGGTGGCTATCACAGAGTTCCAGAGTAAGTGTTGCACTGTTGCTTTCTTCTAAAGTGTCGTCTGATTGAGTCATGGAGCACAGAGCAGCGGCCTGATATCACAATACACAGGTGTGCTTGTGGAAGCATTGCATCTCAAGGTAAAAGACTACAGGATAATAAAAGAGTGTAGTATCACTGAGGTAAATTCACCTTCAGTTCAACCAGTCCAGGCTTATATATGAGCGCCACAGAATCACTTTGAGGAACTGTGTTGAATAAATGAGCAGTGCTGGTATGTTTAAAACTTCTAAGAAATGGTCTTCAGAGTGGTCCTGATTTTTATCTAATGAGTCAAAACAATTGTAGTAAAAGAAACTGAGGAGCTTTGTATAAAGAAGCTGAAGAGTTGCTGTTACAAGCTGAAAATGACTTTTAGCATGACTCTTCAGTGCTGACTGTAAGTGTTGTAAAATAAGGACTACAACTATGTCTACCCACAATGCCCTCCCTCAAGCACTGAATCAGCCAACAGCAGGCCTCCAAAGATGACATGTCAGAGCTACATCACATCAGTCATCACAGCTCCATGCACACCTTGGGTGCTAAACTTATGCTTCCTTGCGTCCTCTCTCCTCCCGTGACCCGGAAATCATTCCCCGTCCACCATCATGGAGGATCTTCCAATCCCTTAAATGCACCTCGAGGAGAGAGGAGGCTTCTGGAGGAGCCTAGAGTGAGGAAACACAGGTGTATCCTACGCGGAAGTCTTTTATCAAGTGGATACCGCACCTCCACATGTGTACAGATAATATAATAGAACACAGTTACATGGTGAGATGCAATATAATGCGGCATCTCCTGGTGTGTGATAAATCTAACACTGTAGAATATACAGGACCATTTAACTGCAAAGTGTCGTGGCATCACACAAAGCAGCAGTTTGTTTTTTATTTTCCAATACAATCGACATACACACTTTATGTGGTGTCTTATTGTGCAACAATGATGCAAGTAAATAAATAGCCTAGGTAATCATATCAAATGACACTGATCTGTACGTGAATTAGAAGATTTAAAAGGACTATTAAATGATGATGAAAATCAACAACAGTAAATCAACAACAGTAATAATACTACTAACAAAGAAATGAGGTTGTCTGAGTCAGTGTCTTCGTTTAAGTCTCTTCTCAAAACACATTTTTATCTGAAAGCAGATCCTGATTTTACCTGAACTGGCTGCTTATTTTATTGCTTTTGTGTATTTTATTTCTTTATATCTCGTCATTCACTGTGGTATTTTATTTCTCTTGTTATAAAGCACATTGTACTTTGTTTTGATAAGTGCTCTATAAATAAAGTTTTATTATTATTATTATTAATCAGCTATGTTAAACAATTTACATAGAATAAAAGCCTCTTGTATATGTAAGACTTTTATAGGTTCTGTGGACATTCGTACCAGTCGGTTTGACAGGTGATACAGCTGTGCAGCACATCATTTGTAACTGACGCTATGGAACCAAGGATTTTTCATTTGGCAGCTCCGACTCCTCCGTCCTCGTGCCTCTTCCTTGCATCTCTCTCACATCCTCGCTGGGAGGAGCTGAGACGTGAGGAAAGGAAGCGAGTGAGGGAAGCGAGGAGACACGTTAACCTAATGAAAAGCACCCCTTGTCATGATTCAGACTACCCATAATTCATTGTGTCCAATATGCTTCAATATACTGAAACATGCAAGGAGAAAGCTTATATATTTCCCCTAAAATACTAAAAATCTACCTAAAAATGAAGTCTCCTTAAAAAGGTTTATATATTTAGAATAACTTAATTTGTCAATTATGTTTTCTTATTCATTGTTACTTATTCAAAAACTCATAAACTCACCAGAATTCTTCAGAGAATTTTTCTATTTGACAGCCCGGCTAATATAATAATTATTATAATGACAGTTAATGAGACACTGATGTCCTCTGTATTCTTTTCTAGGAGTTGGGAGGGTTTAGTAACCTGGAGGGATTACATTCTACAGTTAAAAACACAGACTTGCATGACCTCAGAATATATAAAATCCTGGCTACAGCCCTGTGAATGACATGCTGTTTTACTGTGAAATATAATGAATGAAGCTGTCTTATGGTTTTCTCAGTAGCTAGACTCTGGATCGCAAAAAAATGACCATCACACAAATGACAATGATGGTTGACTGATTTGTTTTTGGCCATGCAAGCAGACTGCTTTGGCTGTTGATTTTTAGCTATCATTGCTTAGCCTGTGCAACATGGGCACTGGGACAATTCCACCACAGCATACATCATGTACCCATCAGCAATGGACTCTGATTTTAATGAATAAGGCTGGTAATATGTTGTTTTGTTTGTTTATTGTTTCAAATTATCAACAAATCCCATGAAAAGACCAAAGCCAACACTGAATGTATCCTACTAACAAGTACTATGTGTGTATCAAAGCCATAGAGCTGCAGGTTAGGACAGCTCTGCAGCCCTCTGAAATCCTGGAGAGGACAGGATGACTTTTGTAGATTAAGAATGTTTGTAACATGCTTTAACCCAGATGGCTAAAAGTAATTTTCTTTTGCCCGTTGAGGACTGATTTCATACTCTATCAACACATCTATCCCCAAATGAAATGATTTATTAGTTACTATTATATAGAAAACGTATTTGAACTTTTTTATTGAGCAAATGAGCTGATCACAGTCTTGCTGTAATTTTCTTGCCTGTGTATCTTCCAGAGATTGGTATCGGTCTGATGGGATTCGGTTTATTTTTCCTGCTCTTTGGTGTGCTGCTGTACTTTGACTCTGTCTTGCTGGCCTTTGGAAATGTGAGTAAACTTTCACGCCACACACATCTGCTCAGTGTCACTATCACATCATCATATCATCATTCAAAGACAAAAACATCAGTTTACAACCTCTGGGGACAATTTAGTGGTCATTATGAGCGACCTCTTTCACATTACGCATAGTCATTTAATCAATTGTTCATATAAGTATTCTTTAGTGTTACTTTACTCTGCAAACTAACCAGTAACTCTAGATGTCAAATAAATGTAGTGCAGTGAAAAGTGAAATACTGAACTTCCCTTTGAAATGTAGTGGAGTAGAAGTAGAAGTAATATAAATCAATATCAACTACTGAATTAAAGTTCCTGAAAATTGCCAGCAAGCACAACCGACCAGCCTGGTCAAGAAGCCTTCTAGCTACTTGAGCAGCGTTGCCAGGTTGGTTCAAAAATGTCATTATTAACCAGAAAAGAATGTGAATATTGAAAAGAATTATAAAAACGTTCACACTATGACAAATCAGGACAAAGTTTTGTCAACCCACCCAAGCAAATTTTTGCTGGCATAATCCATTCTAGAGCCACCCAACTGCGCGGAAAATCGACCAATCTGGCAACATTTCTTGGTCGTAAAATTTTCTGCCCAGATCCAGTTATTTTCAGCGTGCTGTGACAACCAAGCAGAGGCCACCAGTAAAAGCCAAGCATATCACACACATACTGCCGTTGGGCGGAGAAAAGTACGTCCTTCGGCTCACAGACATACTGTAGGCAGCACTTTTTCATTAGACATCGCAAGTTTCTGTAATAATGTATGATTTCTGTGAGAGTAACAGCTGAAAGCATGGCTACGTTCCATGCCATCTTAAGGACAAGCAGTTTTGGTTCATACCCTTTCGATTAAGTTTCGCAGGCCTGCCTACCATGTTGGATCAGTGTGTGAGAACGTGGGTGGTTGTCATACACACACACACACACACACACACACACACACACACACACACACACACACACACCCACCCACACACACATGCCCACACTTTACATGATGATTGTTGTATGCTTATTGTGTTTAGAGTAGATGATAGTGGTTATTGGCTGAAGTTGTTGATTGTTAATCAGTGCTACAGTTAAATCAATTCTATTGTACATTTAAAAAGCAGTTGCCTGTGGTTATTTTGTGTATGTGTTCAATTAAATTTTATTTATATAGTGCCAATTCATAACAGAAGTTATCTCATTGCACTTTTCCTATAGAGCAAGTCTAGACCGCACTCTTTATAATATTTATATGTTGCAATAAAAGCTGGTTGTGACGGTCAGTGCTCGAATTCACCCTTCACTGTCCACCTTATTAATGTAAGAAAGTACTTTCATATCAGCATTTTTAGGTGGACAGCCACCTTTGAGACTGTTTTTCACATTTGGTTATTGGTCCCTGATCCCAGGGTAGTTCCCCGTAATTATTAATCCATATGAATAAATTTTAATTGAATTCAGTTCAATTTAGTTTTACTTATATAGCGCCAATTCATAATAGAAGTTATCTCATTGCACTTTTTCTATAGAGCAGGTCTAGACTGTACTCTTTATAATATTATTTACAGAGACCCAACAAATCCCACCATGAGCAAGCACTTAGCGATATTGGCAAGAAAATATTTCCTTTTAACAGGCAGAAAGCTTGGACAGAACCAGACTCAATGGTGGGCGGCCATCTGCTGCTGCCATGCTAGGTTTTGAGAAGGAGAGAGAGAGACAGAGAGAGAGAGAAGAGGGGGTGGGGGAAAGGCAAGCACAATGCAAATTCAACCTAGAATTTTAAAATAGCAATAATGTAATGGTAGTGGTAATATTAATATTAATAAAGTAATAATAAAAGGAATGATAGTCTTAGGAATAATAATGACAATAATAGTAACAAGGCCAATATAAACAACTGTAGTAGCAGTTGTCAAGTAGGAAAATGGGGGCAGCAATTGGCCCACAACCACAGATCCAGACTCTGCAGCTCGGGAGGCAGAAATACCTGCTGAAAGCGACAGAAGGAGAGAGGAGGGAAACAAGAAAGCTCAAAACTTCGGGAGAGAGAACATGTCGAGTTAGTAACATGCAGTAATGGGATAAAAATGCATACAGATGGAGAGGGAGAGAAGGAGAGAGGAAAGAGGTGCATCATGGGAAGTCTCCCGGCAGTCTAGGCTGTCGTGTGTGCTGTGTAGTGGTATGTGGACCCAAAGGCAGATGACCAGGAAGCAGTATGAGGTGAAGTAGCCGGATGGCTACCGTGTTTATTGGGGGTGATGTGGTTTACAGGCAGGTACAGGCAGACCGGTAGGCAGACAGGTAATCAACAGGCAACAGGAAAATGGGTTACCGGCTGGTACTGGTGGAAACAGGGAAGTCCAATAGGGAGCAGGCAAAATACAAAATCCAGCCAAATACAACCGAGATCCACGGGAGACAAAGAATCCAAAGCAGAACTCACGGTAAGAATGTCGGGGAACTGGGTACAGGAACCAGGTACAACAAAAGTGCACCAAATGGCGACACACACACACAATATCAGGAACACTCAGTGATGGGGCACCAGTGATGTCCGGGAACCCAGAGCCTGCCACTCCGGCAGAAAAGGAGGATACTGCTGCGATCCAGCAGAGAATTCAGTGGCGTGCTGCGACCCAACCGGGGCAGGAGGCGGCTGTGATCCAGCGGTGATGAGGGGTTGGTGCTGCTGCGATCCAGCCAGGGAAAAAAGCGGTTGCGATCCAGCGGCGACAAGGAATTGGTGTGTCAAGTTAATTACTGTATTAACCTAGCCCTGTGAGAAAAGCAATCACTTTGGTTTCAACTCAGTACTCGCTCTCCATGCCCAAAGCTGAAGGTCTGATTTGGGCTGCACAAATCACTCACTCAACGACAGTCAGTAATCATCCATGAATTTTAATTTGTTCCTTTTTAGTAGTTTACTACTACTCGATTCTGATTGATCAATCATGAAATCCAATAGTCTGTAATTTCTGATTAGCACAGCGGCATCCATAGCTGTTGCTATGGATGCCACTCAGAACTCAAAGATCTATAAGGACTGACTTCCCGGACACAATCATGGGAAAAGGAACAGCATTAAAATGGTGGAAAAAAAATTTTGAGCGTCACAACCCCTGCAAAATGACTAGTTTCACTATCAGAATTGTATCCATTCGGTCTGATAACATTTGGAAAGTCTGGATGAGCAACACGATGAAATCATTTTATCCCATTGAAGTTAGTGGAGGGCCAAACCGGAAGTCAGCCGGCTCGGCTGGCAGAAGTCTCGCATGTTCTATGGGCGCTGGGACCAGTGGGGGATTCACCAAGTTCGGAGTGACTTAGAAACGCGACACTCTTCAGTGAGTGACTCATTCGACTCATTAAAACCCGAGTCGAACCCGTTGTTTGCTCTGAGGTGAGACGGCGGAGAGAACTATTCCGCTTCTAAACAATTTGATTTCCAAAAATGTATATGTAAACCAATCTCATACATTTTAACCAATTGAGTCTTGCTTGTTCCACAGCTAGCCATATTTAAACCACGTTCATGCGTTTCAACTGATTGTAATCACAATTAACAGATTTATGCTGATTCTAAGGAATTTGAATAAATACATTTTGAAAATATGATTATTTAAATGAAAACAAATAGATGCAAATACTTAATAATAAACTGTGCCACGATTAATTTCTTGAGTTCTGGAAGGGCACCCTAGAGGGCACTTTATCACGTTTTATTACACACTGGGCCACTGTAGAGGGCACTCTATCATGTTTTATCTACCATAGGGGCATCCAAGATGGAAATGTTGTTGCCTTTTTTTTTAACATGCCGGCACTAGGAAAATACAATATTCAAAAGTTGATAATACAATACAGTCACTTCAGCCAGTAGTATTTTTTCTAAGTCATATGGTTAGTACATAGTAAGAAGACAAAGCAATAAATGTTTTAAAGGTGAATCCTCAGAGGCAGAAGGTATTTTATCAATTCATGTTATCTCAGAGACATCGTCCACATCTTCCTACAGTTCAGCAAGAAAGTTAATTGGCTAATCATGAATACATCAGCAACACCTGCTGGACAGCAAAGAAAATGCAATTGGAGTTTTGCATGATTAGGCACTCAAGGTCTTTTGATTAAGTAGGAAGAATTAGTTAAAAGATAGGTTTGGAAAAAGAACACAGATGGCAAAAGAAAACATTTTTCATAGTGTGAGAATGTGTTTAATATTTCCTCTCATTTTTTTTATTGCCCTCTTTATAGATCCTGTTTCTGACTGGTTTGACGTTCATCATCGGCATCAGGAGGACAGCCCAGTTCTTCTTCCAAAGACACAAGTTTCGAGGTTCTTTATTCTTCCTGGGAGGCGTGTCTCTTGTGTTGTGCCGTTGGCCAATTATTGGAATGCTGGTGGAGAGTTACGGCTTTGTACTTTTATTCAGGTAAGTCCATTCAGAGTGTTTCTGAGAAAAAGACTTCAAATTAATTTTTGTCTACTAATTAACTAATAACTAATTTTATTTTGTCTCGTACTGTGAACAGCTGATCATGTTAACATTTTTGTTTCTCCAGTTTATACTTCTACGTCTACCTCAATTTAATTTAATGATTTCATTTTTCTGTTGATGATGCTGTGATCACAAAGATGGTGGCTTTTACAGTTGACTTTATGTTTGTGGAGATACTAAAGGTCTGATTGTGTTTTTCCGCTAATGTTGCCAGCTTGATTTGGGAACACCATGATCTGAATAATAAATCTACATAATAACCGCCATATGCAGCTACAGTGAAATTAGTACAATGCCAATGTAGTTTTGATAGTTTGTTGATGCTGGTAATGTCAGTCATCTCAGTAATTCTTCTGTATCTCATGCTGTAAATGATCACATCAGATTGTAATGGATGTGATATAGCATTTCAACATTAAAACGTGAAACAGCACTTTTCCAGAGGAGGCCATGATGCAAAGAGAGGTTTTCCCATCACACTGTTTTGTTTCTCTCTATAGGTCCTTCTTCCCCATGGCCTTGGGATTTGTGCTGTCTGCTGTGAATATCCCTTTCCTCAGTGCAGTATGTTTGGTTCTTGGCTTAACAGGCTTTTAAAAAATATACATTTGAAATTGCTCTGGGATGTCACTACAGGGTCAGGTTTTTGCCTTTAATGAAATCTCTTGTTTTTCTGTTAGTTTTTCTCCAGCAGCTCCTCCATGGTCTGAGCAGGAGAACATGTTGCAGCAGTGAAGAAATGCTGGATGCCCCTCAGATTCTGGGTGGGCAGAGAAGGAGAACTGAGGAGCAACTGCTCGATAACTGAACTGTTGTTGTCATTTATTTTGCTGATGACCAGTAAGAATCATATATTTTTTACGATGTACTGTATTTTGTACCATATAAGGTTACAATTAACAACCAAGCAGTCAAATAATAAGCTGCTTAAAAAACTTAAAAACTTAAAACCTTACCTAATTTATAAAAATATTGTTTTCCATCTAATTTTACTATAATTTACTGTTGTATTTAAACATCTTAATATCTTGTTTTTGTTTTGTTAAATGAAGAAAATAGATTCCCCTATATTGTCTGACAGTTTCACATACTGTATAATATCCCCAGTGAGTGTGTTCATGGGACCATCATTTCACAAGGTAAAAAAAATAAGTTTTAATGATAACCAGTAAAAGCTATGCTGCATGTTGTGTACTAGTTTAGTTAGTGTTATAATATTGTAAAATTAATATTATAAGCAATATTTCTAACAAGAATATTCATGGATTATGAAGTTCCTTTACACTCAAGCAGGTCCACAATAAACAGCTCAAGGTTTGAATTGACACAGCACGGCACATTTATTTGTTGAACACATTTTATACATTAGGCTAAGAGTGCTTTACACTGGCTCAGCCTTAGAATCCGTGTTCAATGTAATAGATACCAAATAGACAATAAAAACGATTGAATTACAAAAGGATAGAAAAAAATGACAGATAATACATAAAAAGATCAAGTAAGATGAATAAGAGTACAAAACCATTGCATGTAGAGCCCTCTGATCAGTCTTCCTGAAACAAGCTGACATCAGGAGACGTGAGATTCATGAGCTGAGAAAAGACAGAATTCTATTAGAGCATACTGAGTCTTCAAATGACAGTCTCTAATTATTTACCTATACTGAAAGGCACTATTCGTTAAATCTGGCTCTTTAGTAACATTTAGTGGTAACTGTGGGAAACTACAGGCTCAGCAAGCTCAAGGCAGTCCCCAGTGTTTTTAATTCTGTTGAGATTTTGCTTACAAAATGTTCAAGCTTTTCAAACAAGCTCATGTTTGCTGTGTTGCATAAATAAAAATGTTAGCTTTATGCTGCTAATATTAGCTACTAAGATTGCTTAGCTGTCTAACATATGCAGTACTGATGTATGTCAGAGTCTGAAGCTCCGTCTAACTTTGAAAAGTTGCAAAGATGTTCACTCGAGTCGAGTGTACAGCACACGGTGGCTGGTCGAGGATTAACATCACAAACAGAGCCAGACCTGCTTGAAATCTCAATCCAAGAATAATTCACTTATCTCAGCTCATCATCATCAGTTCATTTGCTGATGCAGCTCCTTCCGTCAGTCTACATTTTGGGGTTCCAAAGACATGACATAGACATCGGCACTTGCAATTGTCAAATTTAATTATGTTGGGTGGATATACAGGTCTTAAATCTGAAATACATGGATACCTAATGAGCGGTAATTAAAAAGAAATATTACTTTTAAACATTGTAATGGGGAAGTATTTGCAGATCTTGTAGCTTCCTACAGCTGCCATCTATTCTATTGTTTCTGACAACTTCATCAAAGATCAAAAGGCAAGTTTTATTTCTTCTTATAATCCTGTAGTGATTGTTGTCAGTATGTTGTCCACAGATCAATTAAACATCAGCACCAGAAAACCACAGCAGCCTGATCTTTAAGTGTAGGTGAAATGATGTGAAAATAACAGTGTTTGTGTTATGCTATTATAAAATGTGTTATGTGGAAATACTGAACTATATGAGGTGACAAAAAGTAGGTGTACAATGCAGGGCAACCTGATGCATGCTGGATCTAATGTATGTGACTCGAAAGCCAAACCCAAAAGAACTGAATGCTTCTCAGCTCCACACAAAGATCAGCTTTGCCCTGACTATGAGTATTACTTAAAACCCAGAAGTACATTCATGATACATCACTTGCTAGTAAGTCAAATATGAACATTTTTCACAGAAAATAGGACTTTATATCCTATCTATATTAAATTGTAAAATGATAGATGACATATTGTATACAGTAAGGATCTCAATTGACCTATTATTTATTATAAATAATAGTTTCTATAAATGTATTGGCTGGTACTTACCCTTGCATCTGGTGACAGTAACACACAAAATGATGATAAGATGGATTATACTGGTCACTACTATTATAATACCTACACTGTGTTCTATGCCACTGTTAGATCTGGAAGAAAAGAATATTTACTGTCAGTGTAACTTCAAAGTTACACTGACAGCAAATGTCCTAATACCAGACAACATATTACCCAATTATTAAATACCAAGTAATGCAACCTTGGTATGAAGTTCCTTGGAGTTATGGGCCTCACAGCTGGTTGAGGAGGGGGAGGGGGAGGAGGAGGTGCTGTAAGATGGAGCGTAAAATGTGATGTCACTGTACACAGAATGCATCTTTGTTTGCCACGTCGTAATGTAGATTCTTTAGTGGGCTACCAAGGGAAGATGAAGCCGGGGGTAAGTTGCCAGCGACCGACCCCCCTGTATTTTGGCAGGGATAACCATTTTCATGTCATACTGTATATACGTCCTATACCAACGTTTAGTAGCAGTGCAGGAAGTAGTGTGCCCTTTTTGCATCAAGGGAGAAAGTACGGCTGTGAGGTGGGAGTGGTGTGAAGGGTTTGTAGCATGTCTGACTGTCATGCAGGAGACCAGAGTTTGCATCCTATGTTTAGTTGTGTGGGGGCAAAGGATTGAAATGAAAGCATTGTGTGTGAAACGTGTGCCTCTGAGTCTGTGTCTGCCAAAAGAACCCGCAGTAGCTACATTTCCCTTTAAGAGATAGGGTTGCCAACAACACGTGTTGTTTTGCAGTTCACCCTCTGAAAAGCTGAATTCCTGATGCTGGTCCTTTTACCAGTTGATTAACCCATTGTGTTCATTCGCATTAAAAGTGCCATTGATAACATTGATACCATCCAGCCACTAGAAGATGCACTCCCCCCTTCCATTCCATTCCAGTGGTTGCCAGTTGATTGCACAACCTGCATATTTCATGGTTGAGTGGAGTGAGACTCAGACTCAGTCATATCAAGTGATGAATCATGAGTAATGAATTCATTTTGCAGCACATAGCTCTACATTAGCTATAGATTTAGGCTGCGTTGTGTGGTTGTGTTTCATGTAATGTTATCTGTGGTAATCTGAGGAAAAGGCTAACTAGCTTTAGATAACCTTTTTCCCCCCATCATTTAATAATTATAGGGGCCCTATATTGCAACACTTACCGTAAAATGACATTTCAATCATCCTTACACTATAAGACATTAGGTAAATATTTACATTTTAGTCCAATCAAAGAGTACAGTACAGGTCATTGTAGGGATGCTATTAAAACCCACAGTGCTCAACATTAGACTGACAGCTACAGTAAAAGTTAGCTAGCATTAGCGTAGCGTAGTGTTAGTGTAGAACTAACATCTGTCGAAGTATTTTCTTGCTGAAAACAAATCTCATAGCGAATTACAAAAAACAGCTAAGCCCCACACAGCAACACAATTTAAGGAAGCTATCCCATCTGCATTTAATTCAATGCTATGTCTCAGTATAACAGAGGACTCCTATGCGAATCGCAGCCCCTCCCAAACTGACCATCTTGTTGATAGTGCTGCAGGCTAACTGCAAACGACACACGATTCTATCGCTCCTCTAAAAAAGAAGATAATAAAACAAAGAAGGTTAGCTCCATAGTATAACCCCCAAACCTGCAAATTAAAGCAAACATTGCAAAAATTGAAAGGAAATGGCGTTCCAACGACCTAAACAGTCAGGATTTAGAGTGCATCATAGCACAGAGACAGCACTGGTGAAAATTACAAATGACCTTTTATTTGCATCAGACAATGGACTTGTCTCTGTACTTGTCTTGTTAGATCTTAGTGCTGCATTTGACACCATTGACCATCACATCCTATTACAGAGACTGGAACATGTAATTTGCATTAAAGGAACTGCACTAAGCTGGTTTAAATCCTATCTATCAGATCAATCTCAGTTTGTACATGTTAACGGTGAGTCCTCCGTGCACGCCAAAGTTAGTCACGGAGTTCCACAAGGTTCTGTACTTGCATCGATTCTATTCACCTTATATATGCTTCCTTTAGGCAATATTATTAGGAAACACTCCATAAACTTTTATTGTTATGTGGATGATACCCAATTATATCTATCAATCAAGCCAGATGAAACCAACCAGTTAGCTAAACTTCAAGCATGCCTTATGGACATAAAAACCTGGATGACCTGCAATTTTCTGATGTTAAACATCTGACATAACTGAAATTATTGTACTTGGTATCAAAACACCTCCGAGACACACTATCTAAAGATATAGTTGCTCTAGATGGCATTGCCCTGGCCTCCGGCACCACCGTAAGGAACCTTGGAGTTATCTTTGATCAGGATTTATCTTTTAACTCCCACATTACATTTTCATTGCTATTTATTGTTTGATCATTAAAGTAAAAGTGCTTTTGTGAACCACATGTCTCTTGCGCTTTCTGAACTCTGTAAAATCCTGGTTGGTAATCTGTGCTTGAATCTAGTTCTGGAGTCCACACTTTAGCTGCCCCTTTCTTGTGTATAGGGTCATGCAAAGGAAACAGATCCTTTAATAACCTTTAACTGAAGTTTGAATTGAACCTTTAACAGTGACTTTGTTTTTATTTCTTCACTTTGAATGTTCAGATTAAATTAAAATACAGTCAGTGAAAATATCAGATCTAACACAGAATAACAGACATCAGGTTCCGTGTCATTTTCCATAACGTAGACCAAAGGAGTTGAGGTTGTATGAGGACACATCTTGACGTTTCTTGATAGTCTGAGGGAGAAACACCTTTGAGATCCACCATCCTGTCCTGGAAAACTTTCCATCAGCTGAATGGACCTTATCAGCAAGTAAATTCCCAGAACTCTTTGCTGATGGCAGTATTGATGCACGGCTTAAATCTCTCAGGGCTTTGAGTATTGCCTGATCTGAAGACAAAGACAAAGATCTTAGACTTTCATCCTTTTGACTCAAAAATTAAACTGAAAGCAGAGAAGAAATACAGCAATATGAATAATTGTAAAAACAATGAAAGCTTAATGTTCTTTAAAAAATAAAAAATTTCAGAAAAATCCTTATTTATGGCACAGATGGCCATTAAGTGAACTGCAGTCAGCATCCTGTTGCTCATGCTCAGTCGGCGCGAGAGTGCATGGGCCAAAACACTGAACAAGGTCAAAGACAGCCTGCGAGACCAACAGAGGCCAGTTTGACGACAGGGAATACAGTACCGAGGTGATTTACAGCAGCTCCAACCAGGACTCTGACTCTGGGGACGATGAAGATACAGCGTGTTCAGGCGGGGACAGGCGTGGGCTGGTGACTGTTTATAAAAAAGCCAAAGGAATCTAATTTAGGAGGCTTTGCTACCTTCTCCTGTTCTCTCTTGTCTTTTATGGCTTTTGGCTTTTATGTCTGAAAGTCATGACTGCTCGCTACACTTACAGATGTGCTTAGCTTGTTAGTCTTGACAGATTTTGTGCCTAAACTAGCTACCGTATATAGTATCTTCTCGTCACATGATCAGATAGAGACTTGACGCTGGACAACATCAACTTACATATTACCCAGCAATCATTGCATATCTGTGGACAAAAATACCAAAGAAAATAAATTATTCATTTAATTTTAAAGTTTTACAGTTTATATTTTATGTAGAATAAGCATATCATTTTGTTAGGTTGCTACTGACTATTTTACAAAAACTAAATGAAAAACCATGACAGATGGGTTTGCCTTTGAGGACATATTTAGCGAATAGCAACAAGTTTTAATTAAGTTTGTTCTTTGAACACAGGTGTATTTAAAAAAAATCTGAATCACAAGCAGAGCCCCTTTCTTCTTTCACCCAACATGTAGTTTTAAGGCCCAATCTTGACATATATATACAGATATTATATTCTGTTCAGATATTATATTCTTAGAACATTGTGTTTATCCATTTGTTTATTTGTTACCTATTTCACACTATATATATATATATATATATATATATTTATATATATATATATATTTATATATATATATATATATATATATATATATATATATATATATATATATATATATATATGTGTATATGTGTGTATATATATATATATATATATGTGTATATATATATATATATATATGTGTATATATATATATATATATATATATGTGTATATATATATAGTGTATATATATATATATGTGTGTATATATATATATATATGTATATATATATATAGTGTATATATATATATATGTGTATATATATATATATATATATGTGTATATATATATATATATATGGTGTGAAATAGGTAACAAATAAATAAATGGATAAACACAATGTTCTAAGAATATAATATCTGAACATTTCTGGATTTTTAATGTAGCTTTGCAACTTGATCTCATTTAAAATCCTCTTACACTAAAATTTATGCAATTTATTTGTCCAAAAATTGTGAACTGTGGGGAGCAATGCTTTAAACAAGGTAACATTACATTAAAAAAATTGTCATGCCACCCACATACAATCCCCAAATTTCCTTCCAGCTCACTGTTTTAAAACCTAAACTTAACACACAAAGGCTAATTAAACAAAAATTAATACGAGTAGAAGAATGCTTAATAGAATATTGTAGTAAACTATGAAAAATAATGCCGTTGCTTTTAATGTTTCTGATCAGGAGCTGTGGTTCTGTTAGAGCACGTAGGAACCAGAGTTAGTGATCATGAGAACGTGTTGAACTTTCAGTAAGGAGCCATTATTGGAGATGATGGATGACACAAACCCCCCACCCCAAAAAACCAACCAGCGTGTCTGTTAAATATGAGCTTCACCTCTACTCACACAAACATTCAGGACAGGATGGTCAGCAGCACCACCTCCATCACACACTTCTGCCTGAGCTGTCACAACATCATAGACATCCAGTTTGAAAAAAATTAAATAAAATATTCAATAAATATGGATGTGCGAATTAATTGCACGAAAAAAATACAAAAACGCACCCGGCAGTAACTGAACACCTTCTGTGTAGACACTGACGACCGACTGCAGTTGCTGTTGTGCTTACATGTAGACAGAGTGTAATCCAAGGTCATGTATTGATCTGTGTTTGCAGAAAGCTTTTACGATCCACAACTCTGACTGTACCTTCACTGTAGTAGGTGGATTTCAAACTGCTGGTGGTGTAGACCTCTGTTGACAAAGCAGCCATCATCAGAGCAACAATGAGTCGTGGCATCTTGACAGTCATTATGTTACAGCTGCTGAAATTCTTCTGTAAGCAGACAAAAATGATTCTGTCATTAATCCCAGTGGAGGTTAAGCTGTAGGTGTTACGGTTGTCAAGCAAGGGAACCAGGAAAACAATGGTAGGACCCAAAATGCAGACACTGAGGCAGAGCAGGTGTAGTTCAATGATTTAATACAGTACAAAAGCTTACACCGACGTCAGGCAGGCAGTGGTCAAAATAAGGGGAGCAGTCCAAACAAAGGCAAACACATCCAACAGGTAACAAACTAAGTCCAAATCCAAGGAATGTTCAGTAGAAACAGAGAACAAATCCAACATAATACTCAGGAACAAAGGCAGGGCCACTTGACATGGAAATGATGATGATCTGACAAAGAGACAAGGGAAGGATACAGACTAAATACACTCAGGTGAAGGGAGACAATGAGAAACAGGTAAGACTAATCAGGGCAGAGCAAACAATCAAAACTGGCAGGAAAAGCAAACAAAGACAGGAAGGAGAGTCTTTGAAAATAAAACAGGAAACAGGTTAGGTACACAGTTCAGATTTTACTGATTCGGATTGTACGTATCAGAACTGTTCTTATCTGGTTTCAATTATTGGCATGTTATTTGAACCAAACCAAAATACATTAAAAACAAAAAACACCTCCATGTTGAATAATTTTGGGGTTACCGTAAACTTTCATGAATGAAAATATTCTGTGATTCTTCAGTGTTTAACCTTATACACTTTGACCAAATTACCCACAAATCTCAATTAACAATCAGGCAACATGACAAATACACCCCTCTCTTCCTGTCACTCAGGATTTTATTCTATAGCAGCTATAGCTTTTTGTAGCCTTAGTCAGGGATGTCAGCAACCCCAAACTCCTTGGTGTGTAAAAATAGGTGCACACAACAGGCTGTAACTGCAGTTTGGGCAAACATGAAACACATCACCAAGGTTACCAGCAACACTTTGTTTCAGATACTGGAGCAGTGCCCCATCACTTTTAGTAAAAGTAGGAATTACAAATAATTCTATCTAAAGATGTCAAGATGGCTAATGGTTAAAGCGGGGCACCCACTTGTGTAGGTGCAATCAAATAATTATGAGAATTATCAAAGATAATCATAAATAACTTTAATGAATAAAGTCCTCAGGGGCACTACTCTTCTTAAAGAAGAGAAATGATAGCCAATTAATTGATTGAGTCTCATAAAATGCACTAAACTATCAATTTGGAACATTAATAATTAAATTAATAACTATAACCAAAATTACCATTATTAGCTAGTGGATTGAAGGATTTGGAGTTCAACATAGAAGAGGTTGGCAAATTACTCACTCTTGTGCAACATTAAAGAAGCCAGAATAATTATAAACAAGCATTTATTAAAGATAATAAAAGCAAAAGACACAATATGAAGACTAACTCTAAATTGCAGTAAACTGCAGAACAAAAGGGATGTGTGTGTGTATGTGTGTGTCCATAATGGCTACTCGGGTCCAAGATGGCATCAAAAAAAAGAAATCAGCAGACAAAGAAAGGAAATTCAAAATGTCAGCTAGGCCATGTTTGAATAGAGTGTGGCTCTGTTAAAGGTCGAATTGGAGTGGGTGTGTGAACTGTGAAGGATAAATGGTGCCAGGTTAAAAGAGAGTTAGTTGGCATGCAAAGAGTCTGTCTGTGTGAAGCATAACATTAACTAACATCAACTTAGCATGTGGTTACCAAAAGACCTAACAGTGAAAACACATCACGACAATAAAACTCAATGGTAATGGACTGTACTTATATAGCGCCTTTCTGACAACTCAAAGTGCTTCAACTACATATCACATTCACACAGCGATGGCAGAACTGCTCGTTAAAGTAACTAATCATTCACACACGAAGGCACACAGACACGTGGGCTGGGGGAACCGCTGACCTTTCCGATTGGTGGACGACCGGCTCTACGACTAAGCCACAGCCGCCCCAATGAACACATCAGTACATGTACATCATTTAAACTAAACAGTCCTGTGTTTAGCCAAGTACACTGTTAAGCTATGTGAAGCTATATAATGCCCAGGTATGTTAACGTTACCAGTCCAAGGAGGGAAAAGGGGTTGCCTTGGTGCTGCTGTTAGCTGGCGATCAGTCTGTTGTAGACGAGCCAAGCTGGGAAAAAGTGTGGTTCCGCTGTGGAAGCATCTTTTGCTGTGCAGTGTCCGCTTGTAGAGATCGGAGGAAGTTGGTCGCTCCATCTATGGTTGTCCATACAGAGTTAACAACTCAGCGTTAACTTGCTTCGTGGTCCTGTTCATGTGAAGTTAGCTGGCAGGCTTTGTGTGGTAGCTGCTGGCGCAAACTAGACTCGATTGCAGGGATCTTATGCAGGCTCTCGCGTTGCTGTGGTAAGATCAAAGAGTTCGGCTCTGCTGCATTTCTGCTCCGAGCAAATTACAAGGCGGTGGTAGCAGACAGCCGTCTGCTGCAATACGAGAGGTGAAGCCAGGAGAAAAGAGGAAACTTGCACACTCTTGTTTAGCAGTGAGCTAACCAGAAATCTTAAGACCAAGGCAGGCACCTGTGTTGTGGCCTAATCCTTTGATCTTCGTAGGGAGGGATCTGTGTAACGCAGACCTCCCGAGGTCCAGGCGTAGAGCGAGGAGGAAAGAGACAGAACAAATGATCACTAACGTTTTTATTGACCTGGTGACTTCTGGGTCACATGTCAGACTGGCCAATGCTGCGTTCAATGGCTCTCAGGATTGTGGGACAAAAGAGAATGCAGTCTCTTAACAAAAGTTCAGCTAACCCAAATGAATGAATTAATCTGTGGAGTACCAACACCAGGTTGCCTTTTAACATCATATGGTTATATGACACATTGACAACATGATGACGGTGTCACATGGTGTCACATGATAACACCATATCTAAACTTTACTGTGCACCATGTCAATAAATGTATTTGATCACTCTTAAATTTAGTCTCTCCTGATTGAAATACAGTACGAGTAGACAAGCTAGCAAGGCTAGGCAAGTTAGCCTACAGATACCTTTGGATTTCTCCATCGTTGACGTGCACATTGTAGCTGTTTAAGAGTCTCCCAGTTGCACCCCACAAGAGGTTGTTGTCAGGAAAACATGCAAACATGGGTTGTTTTAAATATTTTACGACTACTAGGAGGACAGTTTCAATTTAAGAGTACTTGAAGTAGACATTTATTGGTACCAATCAAATAATTATGAACGAATTGGAGCTCAGTGACAGTGAGTATTTGTGTACTGAAACATCTCTGTGCCCTGTCCCTTTTCTGCAACATAGACCAGTAGAGTCCTTACTGAGTGCAGCTGGACACTGGTTGCTGGGGAATGCGTCACTCTGACCTCAATACTAACACACCCTGCAGAGATGAAAAACTTTTTTTGATCAATAATTCATCAGTGCCCGTGTATACTACCATGGCCATGTTTGGAATGTACAAATATGTATCTGTGCATGTATGTAGCCTTGAGGCTTGTTTATTATTATTATTATTATTATTATTATTCAGGATTTGTTGCAATTTAGAAATTAATGTTACATATCAAATGAAAGCTTTGAACCTTTTCATAAACCATTAACCTGGATCTGGATTTTTACAATTTAATTCACTGTTTTAATATTTTTATATTATATTTTAACATCAGAGAGGAATCAACCCAAAATGTTTCAATGTTCATACATTTAAGTGAAAATATAACCTGGGTTAGGGCAGAGGCAGAGCAGGAAACCTCAGGCGGAGCAGCTCTGGAGGATGGGCAGGACGACCAGATGGGCGAAGCTGCTCTGGAGGGCAACAATGTAGGCGGGACCACTCTGGAGGTTGGCGACATAGACGAGACTGCTCTGGAGGTTGGCGACGTAGAAAGGACCTCTTTGGAGGTTGGCGATGTAGACGGGACTGCTCTGGTGCGTGGCCCCACAACTGATGATCCGGCCATAGGTCAAAGCAGGGTGCAGGACAGATGGACCAGTGGAGAGCTGAGTAGGATGGCAGTGGCTGGAGTGGAGAGCAGGAGAGGGTCGAATGATCAGGAAGGTCTGGCTTGGCATCGGCAGGGGGGGCGACTGGGAATCAGGAAGGATGTCGACAAGGGCGGCCAGCTGAGCCTCTGTGGTGCTGAGCAGCTGAGAGAGCCATTTGCGTCGGAAGCCAGGTGGACCACATCTTCTCTTGGGGACTCTACGTTACCCCCTGAAAATAGCAAGGCATGTCCCTTCAAAAGGTGGCCACTGGACATTAGGGTGGCTCCTCAACCAATCCATTGAAAGCTTGAAGGGTTTGGGGGAGGCAGGGAGCTGGCTAATGGGACCTCTCTCTTTCGCCTAGCTGCCTCATCCAGACATTTGGATCTGGATCATCATCCCCCAGGAGATTCAGCCTCTCCCTCTCTCCCTCCGTGTGTTTGTTTGTCCCCCTATCTGTGTGAATGCTGTGAATGCCTCTTGTGTGGCCTGTTTCATGTTGGTAGGTCTCTATGTTGGAGAGGAGGTCGTGTGGCTCAGATCCTACCTATTTGGCGACATCTGAAGTTGTTCAACGTCTTCCGGATCCATATTCTTCCGATATGTTTTACAATCTACATGTATCTGTAGTTTTGTCATCATAATTTGTATATACTGTGATGTTATGTTGTTGTTGGTCTGTTCTGTACACATGACATCCATTGCATGTCTGTCCGTCCTGGGAGAGGACTCTGCTGCTGTTCCTGAGGTTTTTTCCCTGTTAAAGGTGTTTTTTGGGGAGTTTTTCCTCATCCAAAACTAGGCTGTAAAGATAGAGGGTGTTGTATGCTGTACAGATTGTAAAATCCCCTGAGGCAAATTGTGATTTGTGATTCAATTCAATTGAATTCAAATTTATTTATATAGCACCAATTCATAACAGAAGTTATCTCATTGCACTTTTCCTATAGAGCAGGTCTAGACTGTACTCTTTATAATATTATTTACAGAGACCCAACAAATCCCACCATGAGCAAGCATTTGGCGACAGTGGCAAGAAAAAACTTCCTTTTAAGAGGCAGAAACCTTGAGCAGAACCAGACTCAGGGTGGGCGATCCGCCGCTGTCGGTTGGGTTGAGAGAGAGAGAGAGAGAGAGAGAGAGAGAGAGAGAGAGAGCATATAGTAGCACAATGCAAATTCCACATAGAATTTTAAAATAATAATGTAATGTGATATTGGGCTATATAAATAAAATTGACTTGACTTGACATGCTTTTAAGAAACGTCTCTTAAGCTAAAGGAGGTTTGTAAGATGGATTTTACGATCACCTTAGCCTTAAGTTGCTTTTGGGAAATAAGGCCCAGTACTATACATACTATAAATTGTTTCTGCTTAAATGTACTTCTTACATCTCTCTAACTCATTTTTCAGACATTTATACACCCATCACACACAAGCCAATATAATATCATAAAATCTTAAGAGACTTAATATGTTGACCTTTCTGCTTGTGCCATCTTCGCACAAATAAACTCTGTAATACTTCAACTCACATCACACTTTAATGCTCACAACATGAAAAACCTGTCTGACTTAGGCTGCAAAAGACCTTTATTCTGACTCAAACCACTAGCTGATTATAATATTTACTTCAGCACATTTGCAGCACAGCTACTATTTCCTCATGCTCTACCCATGTTATGCTTGCAAATGATGCACTTTCCATTATGACTGTTGCTCCTTCTCAACTCACCAAACCACAATGGGCTATTGTCTAGTTTAACTACTTAACTCTTATTGTTGCTGTTTGGTAGTGACTCTGACCACTGTTTGTCACATAGACTTCACATGCATGAGAATACCCATACATTTATTTACTCAGTTTCACACAGACACACACACACACGCTGATGGTGGGACTGTAAGAACCTTAACCACAGTGTCACAAACAAAGACCTCCTGGAGATACAAAGAGAACATGAGTGGATATGAAATGATGCTCTGGTCTTACCTGTGTGCTGAAGGCGAGCGCTGACTGAGATCCCCCTGCACCCTCTCCTGGGCCAGAGGTCTCTTTTATAGGGTGACACTGCCTGCGTCATCATCACCAATCACTGGTTGGTGGTGTGTGTGGTGCCACATATGCAATAAAATATACACTGCACAATTACTCCTCATATCCTTCCTGTTCATCCACCTGATATTTGGTCTTACAAAGATTAGTAAAATTACAAAATGTTGATTCCCATGTGCGCACTCAGATAGGGTTTGGTTACTTTCCATGTCTTTCCATAATAGACATGAAATGAGGTTTGTGGTCAAGACAAAGGCCTGGAGGTCATGACAATAAGCACACAGTGAAAGTGAAGTGGGCTATATAATAGAAACTAAAGATAGACACTGGAGGGACGTGCATTTTCTGTAACTGAAGAAAAATTATTTTTTATCTTTTTCTGTGCATATTCTCAGTTTCTTCAGAATTGATAAAGCACTGAGACACTTTGCATATTCATAATTTGAATGTGTAAAATATATGGTCTATTTGTCCAAATAGAGGAATGATAGGAATAATTAGGGATTTTCCTGGGCCTCAATTACAATTTATATTTTTTACAGCAAAATCAGATATTACCATAGTGAGCAAGTACACTTGTCAGTAGGCTTGGCCTAACACAACACTGGCCACATTGTCCATTTCCCAGAAACACACCGCTTAGCGTCTATCCTTTTTTTCCAACCTAATTCTATCATCAGTCATATGCTGCAGAGGCTTTCGTCAAACGGAGGTGGACCTGGTTTCATCTAAAGTAGGTTGGAAAAAAGAAAGACGTGCCCAGGTCTGTAGGTAGAATGTTAATGAACCAAGTCACTGAACGAGGAAGTAACGTCCTAACTGAAGACCCGCCTTGATGAGAGGACTGACGGATTTTATTTTTATGTTGACCCCAAAAGAGCGTGTTGACATGTAAATGTAAATGCAGTCCTCAGCTCCTCTGGCTGTGGCAACCTGAATGCGACCATCCCATCTCACTCCCCTGACTGCTCCACTCCAGAACTGGACGATGATCCCACTCTTCTGTGACTCAGCTCCATCATCACTGGCACCCCGGAGCATGAAGCCGTTTCAGCTAAGCCTGAAGATCCGTGGCTCCTAATGGGTGCAAAGCCCAAAGCAATTGCCATTTCTACTCCTTGCTGAGCTCCAGTGGATGCACGGTCATTCGTCGGCGGGGGTGGTGAGAAGGCTCCGGTGAGTTTGACTCCACATCAACTGGAGCATTGTTCCCCTTCCAGGTTCGGAAGTGAGTCATGAAGCTGTGACGGGCATAGTTGGAGTCTGAACAAATCACCAGCTGCACAATAGCCCACTTGGCGGCTTGTTGGAGGGTGATAAGGACTGCAGCAATTTCCGCGTACTAACTCGTCTTGGGGCCTAGTTGGTGGTGGTTCGGTTCCTCCACGTCACGGTTGACCCAAACAACTCCAACCCCAGTACGGATCTGGCTCTCATGGTGAAAGGAGTAGCCGCCCACATAGACCCTTGGAAGGTCTTGACACACATTTTCGTCAAAATAAAGGTGATTCGAAGGAAACACTGGTGCAGTGACCAACATGGACTAGGGGCTCGTCTGCTCTTCGCAGTCGCAGTGTTGGCACTCAGCCAGGCCCTACCCCAAAACCATTTTATGGTTTTGGGCATATTTGACCTCATTGTCATAGACTTGCAGCATCATTTACAGGTGGCAATGTGGCTGTTGGACACCCATCCTTCCCTCAGCCGTTGGCTGTTGAGGAAGGTGACAGGTTGGTGACAAGTTTCGATGACAACTTTCTGGCCTCCACAACTTTCTCTCTAGTATCCTTGAGAAAGCAGTCGCCAATCAGTTGTGTGACTTTCTACAGAACAATAGTTTATTTCAGGATTTTCAGTCAAGATTTAGAGTGCATCATAACACAGAGACAGCACTGGTGAAAATTACAAATGACCTTTTAATTGCATCAGTCAATGGACTTGTCTCTGTACTTGTCTTGTTAGATCTTAGTGCTGCATTTGACACCATTGACCATCACATCCTATTACAGAGACTGGAACATTCAGTTGGCATTAAAGGAACTGCACTAAACTGGTTTAAATCCAATCTATCAGATCAATCACAGTTTGTACATGTTAACGGTGAGTCCTCCTTGCATGTCAAAGTTAGTCACAGAGTTCCACAAGGTTCTATGCTTGGACCAATTCTATTTACCTTATATATGCTTCCTTTAGGCAATATTATTAGGAAACACTCCATAAACTTTCATTGTTATGCGGATGATACCCAATTATATCTATCAATCAAGCCAGATGAAACCAACCAGTTAGCTAAACTTCAAGCATGCCTTATGGACATAAAAACCTAGATTACCAGCAATTTTCCAATGTTAAACTCTGATAAAACTGAAGTTATTGTACTTGGTATCAAAACACCTCCGAGACACACTATCTAAAGATATAGTTGCTCTAGATGGCATTGCCCTGGGCTCCAGCACCACCGTAAGGAACCTTGGAGTTATATTTGATCAGGATTTGTCCTTTAACTCCCACATGAAAAAAACTTCAAGGACTGCCTTCTTTCACCTACGCAACATTGCAAAAATCAGGCACATCTCAAAATGATGCCGGAAAACTAGTCCATGCATTTGTTACTTCTTGATCCAGAATGCTGCGGCACATAGACTGACAAGAACTAGGAAAAGAGATCATATTTCTCCAATATTAGCTTCTCTGCACTGGCTCCTCTTTGATAAAGCTTATAGTTAGGGCTGGCTTATGCCCCAAAGCTAGGGAACACGCTACCTGTAGATATCAGAGAAGCCAGCTTGGTAAATATGTTTAAAAGAAAGCTAACAAGTTACTTCTTCACTTTAGCCTATAACTAGATATGACTGTCCTGATACAGACACGAAACCCTTTTAGCACTTTGATTCGCATTTATGCACTGCTGCACTTCTTTTAAAATGCTGTATTTTAGGCACAATGCAAAGACCATGTAGAATTTTTTTAAAATAGTAGAATAGTAATTGTAGTGTTAATATTAATAAATTAGTAATAATATGAATGACAGCTATAGGAAAAATAATGTCAGCATCAGTAACAGAGCCAATAACAACAACTGTAGTAGCAGTTGTCGAGCAGGAACACTGGGGCAGCAGGTGGCCCACAACCACAGATCCAGACTCTGCAGCTCTGAGGCAGAAATACCTGCTGAAAGCGACAGAGGAGAGAGGAGAGAAACGAGAAAGCACAAAAGGCAGAACCTAGAAACTAGAATGTACAGATGTTCCTTGGTTTATCTGGATTGAATTGAATTGAACTTGTAGTGTTGCTGTCACACAGCTAGCTGTTACATATTATTTAGTGACTACTCTCCACTATTGCAAGAATCAAACTTGTAAATATATCTTATAATCTGCCATCCATTAGAAGAAACATTTTTACTAGTGTGAAAATACAACACAATCATTTTGACATTCAGCCTCCTATAATTACATCTTAATACTTGTGATTGAAGGGGACAATTTCCTCGGCGGGGGAAGAGTTTGGAGTGGCCACATATGCTGCAGGGACAACCTTGCAGGCATATACAAAACATCTCAAGGCATTCACTGAAGCCTGCCCCCATATGCAGAAAAAACTGCTCAGCTGAAAAGGGCAATTAGGTTGTTACCTATGAAATATGACTTTAAGGTGTGATTTACCTTTAAATGGTGCGGACATGAGTCATTTTTCAAGTAAAATGTCAAAGTTAGCATCTAGCTGGTTAACGTGGTGCGCACTTAGCACATTGCTGGTTTCAGTTTCTCAGATGGGACGATTTGCTGCTTTTTTAGCTTATATGTCATAGTAAATGTAATAGTAATAGTAAATTTAAGATCTTTAGGTTTTGGACAATTTCAATTTCATGATTTTAATAATCTTGTTTTCATGTCATTTTCTCAAGTTCTGTGCTGTTGATGATACATTGTGATGAGATAACCATGTAGCTGGTCTAAGTTCCGACATCGGTAAGATGATGAACATATTTCTTTTTCTGTTTAACTGCATTTATTGTGGGGAAACTTTGTATGTACTGTGTAACTGACAGCAAAACCTTGGAACCAAATCAACCCTTTCGACTACATCTTGCATATATAGTACTTAGCCTTTAATTAAATAAGGAGGGAACATATGTCCACTTCATAATACAGCATGCATATATTGTGACATAACCTAATTTGTAATAAACTGAAATGTGCTGTTTGCTATCAAAAGTGAGTCTCAACCATATTTTATCCACTGTGATTGCTGCCAAAATGCAAGTGACCTACATTGAATACTAGGCTTGAATGCATCCTGCGTATCCACAGACGGAGCGCTGAAGCTGCTTACGCTATGCCCCCTGTGTAGACATGACATAACGACATCCTCACCCCTCCCCTTTATCACAAGAGGATCAGGAGTTGAGTTGTTTGTTTGGGTTATTGACGATATTATAGATCGCTGTTCATCGCTCCAGTATAGTTTCACACACTTGGGGAATCTATGACAAAGAACACTGAAGCTGTTCATGGTGGAACAACACCATACTAATATAACCGGGTCATATGTTCAGTAATTTCTTATTTATATAATTACACAAAATCTATATATGGATTTCATTTGCATAGGGTTTGGGTTAGAGGTTAGGGTTTACATGGAGGCTCTGCTTTATTATTTGTCATTGTCAGAATAAACTGAGATCAACCCCAAAGAGATCCTAGTGTCATGGCATCTTCATTCCTACCAACACAACGCAGAAACCCAGCAGTTACACTAAAACACTTTATGTTGTACACTTCAGTTTTTCCCAAGAGATTAAACTGAACATACTTCACGGCTGAGGTTCAAAACATATGAGGTGAACTGGAAGGACATTTTTGGATTTGAAGTAAATGTAACTGCTTTCTCTTTTGGATCATTGACGAGTTTACACACCTCTTCCAGCAGTGATTCTGGTGACTGTCGTGTTTGTGTGTGTGTGTGTGTGTGTGTGTGTGTGTGTGTGTGTGTGTGTGTGTGTGTGTGTGTGTCTTGAAGGGGGCACTGGTGACAGCTGAGTACACGTTGACTGAAATGACCTGCACAAACCCCCTCTCCGCTTTGTCATTCCCCTTCTCTACCCATATAATGACGCATTGTCTACAGGCCACTCTGAGGCGAAGTGAACAACAGGGGCCTGTGGGGACTCTGGGACCAGTCTGAAAGCACCCAGGGGATGAAGCAGCAAAGAACAGCAACAGGAGTAAAAGAATTTAATGTTGTGGAGTCTTCAGGAGCTAACAGCAGAAACAAAGCAGTAAGTTGTCATCTTGTCTTTTTGTTTCCTGGTGTTATACAGGCAGATCATGTTTCATCTAAGTGCTGAGTCACTTCAGATACAATGGCAGTAATGATAATTTGCTGTGATGGTTAATACATTGTTCCTGGATGAAAAAGAGAGACTTCAGGTTAATTCTGCTTTATTTCAGATTTTCGTCTCAGTTGCAGCGGCTGGTTTAATCACTGATGGAATTCTTAATTCTTCCTGTGTGCAACAGCTTACAGTACAGTGTGAGCAGTGTAAGATTAGGAACTGCTCTATTTTCACATATTATACTTTAATGACTGATAGAACTGTGTATTACATACTCTAGTTCAGTAACTTACATTTGTATTGTATTTGTAATTGTTGGTACTTTGATGCACACAATAACCACTTCAAGCTTAATTTCAAGTTAAGACGGATAAAATGTAAAGGAATGCAGGATCCATTAGCCATTTTTCTACCTTTCCTTTCTTCCTAGCTGCAATTCTAGTAGGGTGAGGGTCAGTGGTCCTGATAGCTACCATTCAGATATAATGCAGCTGTTATGGACCTGTGTGCTCTAATCAGTAGCATGTGTAATCATTTGTCTATTTATGAAAGGATATAACATATATAGTCGTATAGACACGACAGCTGTCCCAGAAGGCCAACACTCACACAGTGCTGTCAGCTTTCAAAGCAAACATTCCTTTGGCATTCTGACCACACAGCCAACAATGCTCCTAAGGGGCACTAATCAGGGAAGGGATCCGGACAGGACTGCCATTCCAACTTTTAAACAGTCTTAGAAGGTAAACAGATGTGACAAATGGCCCATATTAACATAAAAAAGATAATATTGTCATCACTAACAAAATGAGTTCATGATCTCATGATTTCAGCCTCTAGAGACGATGAAGAATTAATCCATTTTAGACCTTCAGCTGACAGTCCTCTAGTATATTTTAACCCAATCAAATGTGTTCTTCTCAGAGTCATATACATACTGCTGGAATCACCGTGACTCCTTCCAGTAATAACAGTTCCCTGCTGTCCATCATGGATATACATTCATATATTCGCTTAGAAGAAAATATTAAAAAACTGCTCCTCCTAACAGATCTTAATTCATGATCATCAGATTCAGACCTTTTTTCAGTATCAAAAGTAATCCAGGTGAATTGTTGTTAGGAAAACAATCTCACCACGAGGTCAACCTAGCAAAAATAGTACAAACATGTCGAATTTCACTACTATTTCTGATCAGGAACTATATAAGCTTGTGAAGCAAAGTAAGCCTTCCACGTGCTGTCTCGACCCAGTCTCCACTACATTTTTTAAGAATTGTTTTAACTGTATGCTTCACTGTCAGAAATATCATTTACATGTCTCTTGAAACTGGATGTTTTCCAGAATCCATAAAAACTGCAGCTATAAAACCCCTGTTGAAAAAAACAAACTTAGATACTGATGTCTTAAATAACTATAGGCCTATGTCAAATCTCCCATTTTTAAGTAAGATTGTTTTTAACCAAATTACCAACTTCCTGAACAAAAATAAAATCTCAGTGAGGGTTCAGGGCAAATCATAGTACTGAGACAGCAGTCACTACAGTTGTCAGTGATCTCAGGAACAGCACTGATGCCAACAAGGTCTCTCTTCTAGTTCTATTAGATATAAGTGCTGCCTTTGACACAATTGATCACAATATTCTTATTGAGTGCCTTGAGAACTGGGTTGGTCTCTCTGGGAGTGTTTTAAATTGATTCCACTCCTACATAGACTCAGTCTTAAACTTTAAATCCCACATAAAGAAGGTGACCAAAGCAGCTTTATTTCATTTAAGAAATATTGCAAAGGTACGGCTGTTCCTATGCCAACAAGATGCTGAAAAACTTATTCATGCATTTATTTCAAGCAGATTTCACTAATGTAATGCTCTTCACTGGTCTCCCAAAACAATCCATTGATAAACTACAATTAATTCAGAACTCTGCTGTCAGGCTTTTAACTAGAACAAGAAAGAGAAAGCATATCACTCCAGTTTTAGCTAACCTGCACTGGCTACTACTGGTGTCTTTTAGGATTGATTTTAAAGTTATTTTACTTGTTTACGAGGCTCTGAATGGTGACCAGCCATATTTTTGAACGACTATTGAAAACTTACTTATTCCACATTGCCTTTAACTAAACTGTCACTCTTCCTTTATTTTATTCTTATCTTTTACATATTTCATTGTTCTTATATCTTCCTTTGTTTTATTTCTGTCTTTCATATGTTCTGTTGTTCTTAGCATACCTGTTCTTGCTATTTGCTGCCTCTTTTGCTCGTTATTCATTTAACTGCTTGATTTTATCACACAGTGTTCACCAGAAAAGGGTAAAAAGGGTGGATCAGGGGTAGCTCAGCTAACTCGCTGACTCTGTACCTTCACACTTCCTGTCTACATCACTCAAAGGATGAATGAAACCCTAATGGCAAAAACTCAAATCATGTTACCCCAAATGGAAATACGAAAAACGTTTTGACTTGAACAAGCCGCTAATACCAACATGATTAGTGAGTCAATTGAACAGTGTTGAATGCAGCCATAAGGTCAAGCAGGACTAATATGGAGCAGAGGCCAGCCAGTCATTTGACACACGAAGCAAAGCTGTCTCTGTGCTCGGCCCAAACCTAAAACCAGATTGGAAATTAGGTATATGAGTTCCAACAGACTGTTATACCTTATCAGTTGGGAATAAAATCATTATTTTCAAGACCTTTGAGAGAAAAGAGAGTTTTGAGATAGGCTGGTCGTTACTAAGAACAGAAGGGTCAAGGCGTGACTTTTTAAGAAGTGGGTGGCCAAGGGCATGGTTGAAATAAAGTGGTACAGAGCCAGTAGCAAGAGAGGAGTTAATAATTGGACAAATGTATGGACCTATACTTCCAATAACCTACTTTAGATGTTTAACAGGTAGACTGTCAAAGGAACAGGTGGAGGAGTTCATATGGGACAGAATATCCATGAGAGTATGACAAGATAACAATTGAAAATAACTCAAACTTGATGTAACATTGGGATGGGGATTTAAATCACAATTCCTGGAAACCTGTTGACACTGATAAAGGAAACCCTCCATTCTCCTCTCTGGATGTCAGCAGGTAGTCTCCATGTTTGAGCTGAGGATGTCTCTGATGGTGGCTCTTGGCTTGGTCCTGGTCTTCCTGCGCCCCTACCCTGGCATGGCTTCCCCTCCAGGTGTGCCAGATGATGAAGCTTTTGACCTTGAGAACTACGACCTGAACAGTGAGATGGACTGGGAAAACCTGGACATCAACATTTATGGAGACAGTTATGATTATGATGACTTGGATCAAGAGGTGAGGGGGAGGAATGGATGGAACACTATATAGTGTAATATTATGAGTAGTAAGGAAAACTGTTTAGAGAAATTAAACTAAAAGAACCTGTGTCCTCTGACTATCCCGCTGCCATGAGAGAGAAGAGAGGAGCTGATCAAAATGTTATGTTCATCGGAGTTTCCTTCAATTATATATGCTTTATAAGCAGCATCCAGTGATTTATGGCCTTTCTTTACCTACAGGCTACATACAGGTTGCCCTACCTTATTGCTGGAGGTTGTTGGGGCGATATGCAGCCCAAAAGGAAGATCTGCAGACACTACTCTGCATGTTTTTAAAAATAATGTAACTATAGTTGTATTTTAAAAAGACACTTGAACATCAGTCAAAGACCATGCAGTTAAAGAGTAACTTAACACCCCTAGCTTGAAACCGCTCTCTTCACAAATAAAAAAAAATGCATTCGGACCCTGACAGCTCCTCCACACACACACACACAGAGCAGGCAGCAGAGCACAGAGGCTGCGGAGGAGAGAAAGAAACCAGGTGAAGTCAAAGATATTACTCGAGTTGACGACACTCGCTACTATATGTACAATTAAAACTTCAGGCCAGTAATAGTAATTTATAAAAACACCTGTTCAACAAGCATACATTTGCAGAAAAGCAATGTTATGTCCCCAGTCTTCCATACACTGCTGATATAATTAACATAGCCGTTGTTGGGCTAACAGCAAATTGTTATGAAGTTAAAACGAAAGCTGACTGTAGCCTAATTTAAAGGTTATATTGATAACATTTTTATGTAGACAGATATTAAAAACAAACAAACATCCACAAGCTTTTAGAAAGGTACAGAAGAAAAGTAACACTTTTCCTAAAAAAATGTTTTGATTGTGACTTAATCATTTTAAAAATTTTGAAGTGTCCAAAACGAATGTTTTGTTTAGCTCTGTGTGAGATGTCTGACATTTGCTTCCAGCTTCTAACAAGGCTTGTGAGCCAATAGTATAACGACATTGGTATCACGTAGTATAGTTGCCAGTTAGTGTGGAAAAAACAGACAGTGATGTTAACACATATTAGCTATCTTAGCTTAAAACAACAATAACCCTGAAAATTACAATTCTGCATATTTAAACAAAATAAACAACTACCGACAGTCATAGTCCTTACAACCATAACTAATGTGTTGTCACTGATTCAATTGTCAAAATTAGACATATAACAGCTTAAATCCTTGAGGAGCTTATAACAAAGATGCGTATCAGAGGGGATTAAGAATTGGGCCAGTGTCCGACATAACCAATGGCCCGGGGTCAGTACAAGTGTATGAAGGGCAAGTTGATTGACCATAACTACTGGTCCGTCCGGGCCGCTTAAGAAGAGATGGTTGCTCTTCTTTAATAACAGAGTGGATGTGGGATCCCAATATATTACCAATGTGCCATGTCGAGGGTAAATTAAAGTTCAGAACTACTTTAAATCTGCTCATTATAGTGTTTAGACCCAAAATGTGACTGTTATTGAGGGTGTCATCTCATATAGCAGTCTAACGTTAGCCCTATTATGAGACACTTTGCTGAGGTACTTGTGGCTAGTTAGCCATGTAGCCAGCTGCGTTGAGCTCAACAGCTACTGTACTCACGTTAATATAAATATCTGAAAATACTGACATGATCATACAGTCGTCCTTTCTCCCTGTAGCCGTTGTTGCTGTGTGGTGCTCAGCTGTTTTTTTATAATCCGCTATGAGATTTGTTTTCAGCAAGAAAACGCTTCGACTAATGGTAGGGCAACACCACGCTAACGCTACTAACGTCAACTTTTACTGTAGCTATCTGTCTAATGTGGAGCGCTGTGGGTTTTTATAGCATCACTACAATGTACTGTACTCTTTGATTGGATTGAAATGTAAATATTTACCTAATGTCATATAGCATGAGGATGATTGAAATGTCATTTTATGGTAAGTGTTGCAATATAATTACTAAATGATGAGGGAAAAAATGGGTTATTTTAATTTTTTGGCTGCCGGGCAAGTAAAAATAAAGAAGGAGCCAGTAAAACGGTGATCTACTGGCCAAGTGGGCCAGTGGGGAAAAAATGTTACATTGGACACTGGGTGGACACTTAGATGACAAGCTAAACATTACCTAAAGCTAGCTGGCCATATCCTAAGATTACCATAGATAACGTTACATGAAACACCACCGCACAAAGTAACCTAAAGCTATAGCTAATGTATAGCTATATGTTGCTAAATGAATTCATTACTCTATCACAAGAGATTCATCAGTTGATATGACTGAGTCTGAGTCTCACTCCACTCAACCATGAAATATACAGGTTGTTCTGTAAAAAACCCAGAACGAGATATACAATACTACAATTCCCAAAAGATAAAGGAGGAATGTCCTTACCAATGTTACGGTTTACAGACAGGCGGGGGACACCGAGGGTGACAGGAATAAACTTTATTTTGTGACAGCCAGGAGTGGAGAGGGTTAGGACAGGGGAAGTGGGTGTAGGGAAGTCACTGGAGGTAAGCCGAGACTGGAGAACCACAGGTGACTGGTGAAGCCGCGGAGGACTGGTGAAGCCACGGGAGACACAGGAAACCGGACATACTGGAAACAGGGGGAAGCACTGGAAACTATCACAAAGAGAACTTGTGTTATAGGGAATGCAGAAACCTATACGCAAACAAGGTCAGACCCTGAATGAGCTGAGTGGTGTGCTTACATACTGGCTGTGATTGGGGCTAATTGAGAGCAGGAGTGTAACGGGGAGCAGGTGTGGGTGATTACAGGCTGACGAGGCCATGACAGGCTGTGACAACCAAATCTGCAGGATGATTTCTATGTGGCACAACTCAGACCTCTGGCCTGTTTTTGTGAGATAGAAGGATACAGACATGAAAGTACAGGAATTTCAAATTCAAATTTCCAGTAGGAAACAAATACTTGACAGGAACTATAAAGCATATAACGGATCCAATAACAACATTTACACCAGAAATTTAGGACAACGTAGTTGGGAAATATAAAGTTGAGAGGGAAAGAAGGGTGATGAGCTGAGCTGCATATGACCCGAAATTCAAACTAGGGGTGTATGACTTAAGGTTCATGCAGTGGACAGAGAAAGGTATCATTGCTCAAAGTATCATACTCAGACATGCGAAATTTTAAGATCTAAAGGTATTTCAATATTTATAATTAAAGAACTATTTTATGAAAGAGTTGATGACTGACTCCAATAAAGATATGAATGGTATAATTAAAAAGATTGTGGATGCATATCACCAGTGCAAACCTTGGGTCATCTCAGCCTTTTACTGAGCCTTTGGGGAAAGCAGACCAAATTCAGCGCTATACATAAAAAACAAATGGGAATCAGAGCTAAACATTAAAATATTAAATGAAGAATGGTACAAAATTTGTATAGCACAGTGCACTACCACAAACTCTATTTAGGAGAGTTTGGCTGGAAGAAACTAACCAGGTTCTTCATAACACCCCAGATCTAAAGCAAACAACTAACCACCCAGCAATCATGCTGGAGGCTCTGTGGCGACCTAGAGGCAAACCATACTAATGTTTTCTGGAGTTGCACTAAACTGAAGCCTTTCAGGGATAATACTATTACTATACGTTTTTCAATAGATAAACAACATAATGCAACACAAGACAACATATTACAGTAAATCAATGAAGAACAGGTAAAGCAAACAGTACATCACATATAGTAGTTAACCTAAGTAAAATAAGCCACACCAACAAAATACAGTAATAAAAAAGTCTGTTTTATAGGTGTCTGTTGCGAAAACACTAAACAGAAATTGAGTATCATACAAGTGCGGGTCTCAAAATTATTAGCAATTTATAAGCTACAAATATGTGAAATGACAAGTTTATAAGAGCTAGAGTTTATAAGATACTGTTGTTTTGTAATTACTAAATAATTAATAAAGTATTTTCCAACCCCCTTTTCTTTTTGATACAACCGAATCCGCCATGTCTAAATCAAAGGCCATTTAAAGGCGTTTAAAAACAGTTTCACCAATGTTGGGACTCCTCAGATTAATTCATTCATTTGGGTGATTACTTAGCTGAACTTTTGTTAGGAGACTGCATTCTCTTTTGTCCCACAATCCTGAGAGCCATTGAACGCAGCCTTTGCCAGTCTGACCTGTCGGATGTCACCAGGTCAATAAAAAGGTCAGCGATCATTTGTTCTCTCTCTTTCTCCTGGAATCTTTCACTGCAGCAGACAGCCGTGGCTGTCCCCCTCTCAGTGCGGACTGCTCACCAGCAGACACCCACCTGAACTCTCTCCTCATGGCTTCGCCGTGTAATCTGCTCAGAGTAGAAACACGCAGCAGAACCGAAACATCCTGATCTACCAAAGTGCTGCGAAGGCCTATTGGATCTCTGCAATAAAGTTTAGTGCAAATAGCTGCAACACACAAAGCCTGCCAGCTAACTTCACATGCTAACAGGAGCACAAAGCAAGTTAACACTGAGCTGTTAACTCTGTAAGGACAACCACAGGCGGAAGGGACCGGCTTCCTCTGATCTCTACAAGCGGACACTGGACAGCAAAAAACTTCCTTTAAGAGGCAGAAACCTTGGACAGACACAGACTCAATGGTGGGCGGCCATCCACCGCTGCCATGTTAGGTTTTGAGAGAGAAAGAGAGAGAGAGAGGTTTGTAGGGAGAGAGGTTTAGAGAGAGAGGTTTTGGGGGAGGGGGTTGAGGGTGGGGGAGAGGGAGGCACAATCTAAATACCACCTAAAAATGTTTAAAGAGTTGAAATGTAATTGTAGTGTTAACATTAATAAATTAATAATAATAGGAATGACACCTATAGGAAAAATAATGTCAATAATAGAAACAAAGCCAATAACAACAACTGTAGTAGCAGTTGTCGAGCAGGAACACTGGGGCAGCAAGTGGCCCACAACCACAGATCCAGTCTCTGCAGCACCGGTGGCAGAAATACCTGCTGAAAGTGACAGAAGGTGAGAAATGAGAAAGCACAGAACTAAAGGAGATAGAAGATGTCGAGTTAGTAACATTAGCAGTAACATTAGCAGCAGTAATGGGATAAAAATGCATACAGATGGAGAGGGAGAGGAGGAGAGAGGAAAGAGGTGCATCATGGAAAGTCTCCCGGCAGTCTAGGCCTATAGCAGCATAACTAAGGGATGGTTCAGGGCTCACCCAAGCCAACCCTAACTATAAGCTTTATCAAAGAAGAAAGTCTCCGAACCAACATTGGGACCTGATTTCACAGGAGAGGAGCTTTATAACTGAAGGCACTGGCTCCCATTCTACTTTTGGAGACTCTAGGAACCACAAGTAACCCTGCATCCTGGGAGCGCAGTGTTCTAGTGGGATAATATGGTATTATGAGATCAGTGCAGAGAAGCTAATATAGGAGAAATATGATCTCTTTTCCTAGTTCGTGTCAGTACACGTGCCACAGCATTCTGGATCAACTGGAGAGTCTTAAGGGACTTATTTGGGCAGCCTGATAATAAGGAATTGCAGTAGTCCAGCCTAGAAGTAACAAATGCATGGACTAGTTTTTCGGCATCATTTTGAGATAGGATGTGCCTGATTTTTGCAATATTACGTAGGTGAAAAAAGGCAGTCCTTGAAGTCTGTTTCATGTGTGAGTTAAAGGATAAATCCTGATCAAATATAACTCAGAGGTTCCTTACGGTGCCAGTATGCTGCGGCATGTGTACTTACAAGAACTAGGAAAAGAGATCATATTTCTCCAATATTAGCTTCTCTGCACTGGCTCCCTGTAAAATCCAGAATAGAATTTAAAATCCTTCTCCTCACCTACAAAGCTCTTAATGGTCTGGCACCATCGTATCTTAAAGATCTCATAATACCCTATTACCCCACTAGAACACTGCGCTCCCAGTATGCAGGGTTACTTGTGGTCTCCAAAAGTAGAATGGGAGCCAGAGCCTTCAGTTATCAAGCTCCTCTTCTGTGGAATCAGATCCCAGTTTGGGTTCGGGAAGCAGACACCATCTCCACATTTAAGAGTAGGCTTAAGACTTTCTTCTTTGATAAAGCTTATAGTTAGGGTTGGGTTGGGTGAGTCCTGAACCATGCCTTAGTTATGCTGCTATAGGCCTAGACTGCTGGGAGACTTCCCATGATGCGCCTCTTTCCTCTCTCCTCTCTCCTTCCCTCCCTCTTCATCTGTATGCATTTTTATCCCAGTACTGCATGTTACTAACTCGACATCTTCTATCTCCCGTAGTTCTGTGCTTTCTCGTTTCTCTCCTCTCTCCTTCTGTTGCTTTCAGCAGGTATTTCTGCCTCCAGAGCTGCAGAGTCTGGATCTGTGGTTGCGGGCCACCTGCTGCCCCCGTGTTCCTGCTCGACAACTGCTACTACAGTTGTTGTTATTGGCTCTGTTACTAATACTGACATTATTTTTCCTATAGCTGTCTTTCCTATTATTACAAATTTATTAATATTAACACTACAATTACTATTCTACTATTAAAAAAATTGTCCACCCATCTTTCTCTCTCTCTCTCTCTCTCTCTCTCAAAACCTCTCTCTCGCTCTCTCTCTCTCAAAACCTAACATGGCAGCGGCGGATGGCAGTCCACCATTGAGTCTGGTTCTGCTCGAGGTTTCTGCCTCTTAAAGGAAGTTTTTCCTTGCCACTGTCACCAAATGCTTGCTCATGGTGGGATTGGTTGGGTCTCTGTAATTAATATTATACGGTCTAGACCTGCTCTATACGCAAAGTGCAATGAGATAACTTATGAATTGACGCTATATAAATAAAATTGAATTGCATTAATATCCACAGTTTTCGAGTGCTAGCATTGTGCTTGTGCTTTTGAGATTTCATGTGAGAATCCGTGATTACAATTGTTCCAATTTTGAATGTTTTGCGACAAAGTTCACATCGCGCCACATTCGAATCGCTGGAACTTCTTATTAGGGGTCCAAGCCAGAGTGGGCTGGGAACCACGAATGCAAGGTATTGTGGTGCCCAGTACCAGCGATGCTGGAAACCCTACTGAAATCGCTCAGATTTTTTTTCCTGTAGGTAAAAGTGATACTGCAGCCTACACTATAAGAGTTATTCTGTGAATTTCACAGGGGTGGTATAGACCCATGCACACACCTCAGACACCAAAAATGACACATCAACCAGCAGGTGGCGCTATAACCAAGGTAAACACGTTTTGGCCAGTAACTAATTAATTAGTATGTTGCACATTTGAATATTGTTTTTGCAAAATCGCAAAATATGCAAAACCTACTTTCCTAGGACATGAGTCTGATCTGCACAAAAGTTTGCAGGTTGCATCTGTGGACCCTCATGATCAAAAGTTATTAAAAGAAATGTGATACTCCAAAAAATGCGCAAGTTATGGCTATCACTACCTACAGGAAGTTGTTCCTTTATATCTCCACATAGGATTGTCCAAATAACATGAAACTTGGGCAAGTACTTTCCCACGCCCCACTGAGGCTAAGTGTAAAATTTGGCCCTCGCCAATTGGCCACTAGGTGGCGCATTTGTTGCAAAATCATGACATATGCGAAACCTACTTTTTTGAACTAATCTTAGATTGCATGTCCAAACTGCATGGCATGAAACAAGCAGCAGGATCAGGTGAATGATGAGGTGAATGCAGGGGATTTTGCATGATGGCTCTGTAAAGGAAAGGACACTAGAGCTCAATGGACATTTCTATTTTTTTGGTCTGCTATACTCCCAGGCTAGATGTAATGGAAATTGATGTCTAACTCCACCACTGCTTGTCACTTTGTCCTCGTCAGCACCTATTGGGGTTGCATTTTCAAGTCCTGGTACTGAAAATGGAAATGTAACCTTAAGTTTTCTGCCAATCTTTTTAGCATCAAAATTGACAGGAATTTTCGTTTTTGTTCATTTCCATCAAATTTCGTAGTATAACACAAGCCTTCGGACCAACACTTAGCAATCTATCCAAATGTGTTTTTTTTTATCATAGGTATGTAAGCTGTTCTTATTTGCAAATCGCCCCGTTTGAGGGTTTTTAATCAAAATCTAGAGCTTGAATTTGTACAATATCTGAACATACCTTGTGCAACATATTGAAATTATGTGTTTGCATGTCACTGTTTGTTGCAACATTGTGACGGTCCCCCTTTGGTATGTTTCCTGAGTCGATTTAGTGTCCGGGCAAACTGTTGGTCTATTTGCTGCACTATTTCTGTCAACTCTATGTGACTGAAAGTATTTACCCATATGTTGGCCTATTTGCTCTGTGTAAAAACGCCTTCATTTAACTGGTGGCAGCTGATAAAAATCTCCAACACCTATAACGCAAACGTTGCCTAAGTGAGAAAAATCAGCACATTGTTTAATTTGTCATGGATATAGGCCGAAAGTTTATCAACCATGGAAATTTTATTTGTTACCAATATTTGTAGATCTTTTAAATTGGCTCTAATTGTATTTACTTTTTCCTCCCGTAGAGGTTGATATGGCAATGAAGCATTATTACCAATTGCAGAGCTGTTGTGTATTGTTGTAGCATTAATGTTAAACACAGCCACACCAGTAGGGGCAGTTAGTAAAACAAGAATGTCATCTGGATTATTAGACATTCCTGCTAACAATCTGCATGCCTCATAATACACAGCTTTTATTAAATGAGACTTTCCTGTGCCTCCAGAAATAAATACATAAAATGGGTCAGGAATTTCCCCAGTTACTATATCTAATGTAGGCACCATTGACATATTTTGTAAAACACCTGTAGCTCATTTAATGAGCGCATAATTGATAATACTTCTGATCGATTCTTTTTCTGCACTTGAAATTCAACTGACACTGCCCTCCTTTCTAGTGGCCATAAATCTGGAATTTCTACTTTTTCATTAGGACACACATCCTTGTTAATAATAATTTCTTCTAAACATTCTAATTGCTCCAATTCCACTTCAGGACAAAGAGCTCCCCATGTTTTCCAATCTCTGTGCTGCTCTCCACCTGCGACTTGTGTCGTACTTGTGGGACTGCAGGTCCAACTTGCACTGCCTCCGTGGGACGTATGATGTGACTTGCACCTGAGGCTTGGACCCCATTAATACCTGCTTGCAGGTCTAGCTGGATTTGCGTTTACCCATGGCTGGGACCCTGAAAAATGATCTAGGGTCGCTTTTCTGGACTGGAAAACAAATAAAAAATCCAAGTATTTTGGGGAAAGAAATGGTTACAACAGTATTCTCCCATCATGCAACACTCTGGAGACATCAACTGAAAGTTTTAATCATTTACTTATTCTAAAACTCTTTCAAATGTAAATAATACTTTTGCTGTATAATTATACTGTTTGTATCTATGTTAAAATAGCCATTATTGAAGGACAAACATCAATATAACAGGTGACTCCAAACTTTTGAACGGTATATATATAGTACATATATACTGTATATAAAGTCATAAAAATATCTGTACCATTCAAATGAAAAATATCTGATTTGAACTGTCACTCTTTTCCTGGCTGCTGGGAGGACAGATTGAGGTGGGCACCGTAGCACCAGACACCCCCCCACCAGCCAACCAGCCCACAGCTGAAGGCTATGAGGAGGAGGTGACCCTGTCCAACCTGCCTCCAGCTCCTGTCACCCTGGACTTCAAGGGACCAGGTCTCTTTGGCCCTGAGACTGGCCTGGGTGGGTCAAAGCATTGACTGCGTGTATATCTACTCTCAGAAAAGTTCAGCAATCTTCAATAATTGTATCAATTGGTGTGTCTGCATGCATATGTATTAAAAACTATGCCCTCTGTCTGTGTGCAGGTATGCCTACCTGCCTACTGTGTGTGTGTATTGGTGGGAGTGTGTACTGTGATGACATGGGCCTGGACCAGATCCCACTCCTGCCCAAAGACACCACACATTTTTATGGCCGCTTCAACAAGATCCGACATGTCAAGAACACAGACTTTATCAACCTCAGTGAGGAATCACTTTGGACACACCTAACCAGAAACTCTCAGATAAATGGCATATAATGGCTGGTAGGATTTATGTGTTGTTGTTTGTTACAGATAAGCTGCAGTCCATTGATCTAACAGGGAACCAGATATCAGGGATGGATGAGGATGTGTTTCGCTCTCTGCCGCAGCTCCAGCAGTTACTGTTGGCTGATAACAACCTGCAGGTCATGCCTGAGATGCCAATCACCATGAAACACATTGATCTACGTAACAACAGGCTGATCAGTCGTGGGGTACATTCTGAGGGATTCAAGGTAAATATCCAGCATATATGCTGAAAAGACAAATTAAATGCTATTGATTTGCATTATGAGAAGCATGAGATCCAGTGTTCCATTTCAAGGACTAAAAGTCTGGACATACAGTACAGTATGTAAAATTAATTCTACATTTATTTAAAAGCAAGTTCTTTCATCTAAGTAAAGGATCAATAACAGCAGTTTCTACAGCTTTATCTGAGTAGTCTGGAAGTTTAGGAAAAGCAAGGGAGGCAGGAAATAATCTGTTATCCTGAAGACAGGAACAGACTGTCCTATTTTTATTTTTACTGCACAATTTAGATAGTTAGACATTATAGTCATGCATCCATCCATTAGTCATGGATGGATGCTGCAGAAGCTGTCCAGCAGCGCCCTGATGACTTGGTGAGATCTTGTTGCTTTCTCTGACCTTCACAGGCCTGCAGCCATGCTACTTCATAAAACAATGATTACATGATGGAAAACATGGAATATTTAAATATCTTACTTGAAGTTGTTCAACATCTAGATAGTTGATATTTAGTTGGTGTAGGTCCTTTAGTGGATATTTTCGTGTATTACTGTGTTGTTATGTGAGTGTTTCTTTTTTTTCCCCATGCAGGATATGAGCCAGCTAGAATTCCTCTATCTGTCCAACAATAACCTGGATTACATTCCTACACCACTGCCACTGAGACTGAGAGTGTTACACCTGCAGGTAGAGGCACATCCATGTCACACATCTTCTTCTTTATTGCCTCCAAAGGGAAATTTAGTTTGCAGCCAGGTTACCAGATTAGTCAAACACAAAAGAAAAACAACAGTATAATCAACTTCAGTCACTGCAACACTGTAAAACATAGTTACATAGACATAAAAATATATAGAAAGAAGCAAAAATGAATCCCCCAGCCGACCCAACCTACCCACACCCAACCTGACAGTTAAAGTACACTGGGCAACAAGATCAACTAGCTGGAACCCTGAAGTGACAACCACACGGCAGTAACTCCAACTCTCAGATTAAAGGCACATTTATTACAGATATGGGTTTTAACCAGTAACTGGTACACATTTACATTACACATTTCTGGGGAAGCTTCCCCAGAAATGTGTAATGTAAATGTGTACAACAAGCTGGCTTCTGTTTTGGACTTAATGTTAAATTAAGTCCAAAACAAATTAAGTCCTTTCTAACATTCTAAAGAAATGTGTCCATGGTGTCTCTGTTTTGTTTGTTTGTTTTGTCATTAATCTGTATTATTTATGCATTTTTAATGCATTATTGTCAGGAGGTCATACCTCATCTTTCACATCTCAAAATCAGAACAGATCGCAGCACCAACACACAAATCAAAACCTCCATTCCAAATTTCAATCCAAAAAAAAAAAAGAAAAAGAAAAGAAGGCAGCGGCATCTCTCTTTGACACATAAAGAAGCCTACATACATCGGTTAGGTTCTTTCAAAAAAACAAAAGGAAGAAGAAACTTGCAACAGTAACAAATGTCCAAAGAACTGAGATAGTAACTTGCCACAGAGTAAACTACAGACACTAACCCACCACAAATATTGAATACTAACACTTTTCAGTGTTAAACCATCAACAGTAACTTTCTTGTACCCCAATCAGAACAACAACATCCAGTCTCTGCATGACGACACCTTCTGTAACCGCCATGATCGCAACTTCATCCGCCGTAACCTGGAGGATATCCGTCTGGATGGCAACCCCCTGAACATCAACCTGTTTGCTCAGGCCTACGTCTGCCTGCCGCGCCTGCCTGTAGGGAGTCACTGACGGTTGTTATGACAGGCTTATTACATAGTCACTACATGTCTTAGCTATGTAAAACATATACTGTACTGCTTTCTTTGGACTGGAATATGTTGGGTTACTCAGAAATATCATCATTGGTAAATACATTTTCTAAGACACCGTTTGTGAAAAATTTTAATTGTTCTTTTTTCTGTATGTCAATTCACAATAACAAACATTAGTATATGAATGAATAGATACAAGTGTTAGTGTTCCAGGAATATAAGACCTGTGTTAATGGGACAAAAAATTCTTTGATAGTGTAAAATGACATAAAACACATTTTCATGGAATTTGTTACTACTGTGTTTTCCTTTTTATTTCCATTTGGGATGTATATGTTCAGGTGGCTCAACACTAGTCTCTCGAAGAACTTAATGACCGCAGACGTCAGGGTGACAGTCATTAAGACATGTGATGGAGGATTTCATGGGGATGATTGTGCAGTGTGAGGGGGACTTCACACAGCTCCAGTGATCTGTTGAAGATCTGTTTGAAGATAGAGGCCAGCTGGTCAGCACAGGCTTCCAGACAGGAGGGTGACACGCCATCTGGGCCTGGTGCATTCCTGATCTCCTGTCTCTGAAAGAGCCGACACACACATCTTCTTCACAGATCCTGAGTGCAGGTGAGGAGTCAGTAGAGAAGGGGGAGGGGATTTCAGGGGGTGCAGTTGGTGGTGTGTTGTGTGAGTTCCTTTGCTCCGGGTGAAGGGTGTGAAAGTGGACCTCTCAAACCTACAGTAAAACACATTCAGGTCGTCGGCCAGTTAATGGTTCTCCACATTGTTGGGGGATGGTCTCCTGTAGTTAGTGATGTCCTGCAGGCCGCTCCACACTCACGCAGGGTTGTTGGCTGAAAACCTGTTTTTCAGCTTCTCTTTGCTACTATGATCTCCGTTGCCAGTGTGTTTCTGGCCCGCTTGTGCAGGGTCCGGTCGAGATTAGCTGTAAAACAGGGTTGATGTTGTTGTTGTATGTGCAGAAAGTTTTAGCCGGCACACACACATCCTCACAAAAGCTCATGTAAGATGTCACAGTGTCAGAGAGTTCATCCAGGTTTGTAGCTGCAGCCTCAATAACACTCCCATCAGTGGCAGGCCTGTAATACCAGTTTTGCCTTGTTGGTTCATCTCCTCACAGTATTGACCACAGGCTTATCAGATTTTAGTTTCTGCCTGTAAGTCGGGAGAAGATGAACCAGACAGTGATCAGAGAGTCCCAAAGCAGCAGGGGAACAGGGCGATAGGCATCCTTTACTAAGTAATTTACCTGTTGCCAAGATGACCTATGGTCCCACTTAGGGTCCCATTTTGGTTATATTTTTTAATGCCTTGATTGCTGACAAATGCGTGTATAATGATCCACAAATAAAAATAAAATGTATATGTAAAGGTGGGTACGGTCGACATTCAGCTGCAGGAGAGAGAGGTGGGGTGATGACTCAGGTGAGCAGCGGCATGGGGAGTGGATTGTCTCAGCTGACTGAGTAACTAATTATACTCTCCTCTAAATGCAGTAGCCTGCTGGACCTCAGATGGCTGCCACACACCAGGACCAGACAGCCGCGCTGGCTATGGGACTTCATTCTTAGATGGTATTTTGTTGAACAGTGTCCTTGAGTTATTCAAAGTTTTAAGTAACGTTATGTTACAAGTCATGTCATGTGACTTTCATCACTTACGTCACGTGACTTCCTACAAGTAGTTTGTGGAGGTGTCTCCTACAGACGCTAACCCCAGGCTAACCCCTAGACTTGTGATCCCACCAGACACGGCTCTCCACTCTGCTCCATGGTGAATACACGGTGAGTCTATTTTTGATGAACCGGGCAGAGACTGCAGGAAACAGTCAGACACAGAAACGGCATAGAGAATCCAGTCAATTTTCAAAATAAAACACCCTGTGCAGACTCCCGTTCGTACATCAACAAAAACAGACAAAAATAGAAACCATTTAACTGCGTAGCCTAATTACCCATGATAGAAGCACAAAAGTCAAGGAAAAAGGACCAAATCAACAAGTTAACAATGTCAGGCAGGCAAATTGCTCTGCTTCTGAAACGGTGGGGTATGAGGCTGCTTGGAGAACAAAACCGGGTCACAGACGCAAAGTTAATAGAGCCGTGCCCGGTGGAATCCAGGCTTAAAGGGTACCTTGTGCGTTTGTATGCAACGCCGAGGGGCATGACAAAATGTAAGTATTTGACGCCCTGGGAATGAGAACGGGTTGACTTAACATGGCGCTCAAATTGCCATTCTTTATCACATTGAGGCCATCTCTCCACTCCGTTACATGTGATGAATGATCCCCCTGTGTTTAGGTACGTGCATACTTCTTTAAGACACACCGGCTTGCCCAGCCACGGCCTACGATTTACCCATTAAACACCTGCGCTGGTGAGGAATTTAACAGTTTGATCTCCACCTGAGTCAGCGTGCAGTTTGTGACACAATGTGTTCTGATTTTGAAAGAAGGAGAAGCTGTGTGTGCTGGTTCCATCGCTGAATCCACTTACTAGTTATATTTTAGGCGTCTTACTGCGGGCAGCCTCACTGGATTCCTGCTTCCCTTGTTCTTCTATCTTTCTCTCTGTGGTAGTAGTGCAGGCATGCTCCGGTGACCTCCTGGGGCCAGCTGCATACTATTCGTTTCTGCATTGTTTCTGGTGGCCTCCAGGGACGGTGCTCCTTTCTCTCCAGCTGCCGTTTTCCGGTGGTCTCCCAGCCATTCACAGCCTGACTCCGCCAGTCAGGGCCGGAATCTCCCTGGCTCCGGTGCAGTGAAAAAGCCCAAGTTGGTTGGCTCCCAGGGTGGGGCAGACCTTCACTGCAGAAGACTGGTCGACAGTAGGGTTGTGTACTTCCATCTCACAAGGGAAAGCTGAAATAAAATATAAATCCAGGATGATAAAAAAATTAAAAGACCCCCCCCCTACTCTCCCAAAAAAAGTCTGGAGAGGGCAACATTGCCAATCTGGTATTCTAAAGAGTGTCAGCCCCCTCCTGCTCTCTGAGATCACCTATTTTGTGTCTTAATACAGCCGAATTCATGATACAGTTGATCTCATTTACATGTTTGTCTATTTCTGGTGTGAGACAATGGAGCAAGTAAGAAATAATAGAACAGAAATACTACCTGTTAATCAGCAAATCTATTTTCATATTGACTTCAACAAAGTCCACATTTTCTACGTTCTACCATCTGGTGGTGTTTATAAATGCAAATTTGGTTATTATGTGGATGATTTTGCAATGCCAAATAAAAGCTGTACCATTACGCACAGAAAACATGTCCTGAAGCATATTCAACATTAAAAGGATATTAGTTTGTATTGTTGCTGTATATTTGCACTACTTTCCAGTGGATTACCAAGCTGTCGCCAACAAACCCACCTATAATCTATTCTTCTTTATGCCACCCCTTCCCCAAGTTTGCCCCTGGTGGGCCGCATGCCTCTGGCAACAAAACTATACTGTGCTTCGTGCCCTGCCTCCTGAGTGAAGATGACAGAATCTTTAACTATGTGTGGTGAGGCCTTTTAAAAAGTTCACCACTGCAACAGGGCTCCACTTCCTGACTCAGGAATCTCTTCAAATCACAACACCACAGACGCAGATGCTGTTGCATTTAGACTTTAATCACACTTTAATCAAACAAACCGAAACACCACACAATGTGAGGTCAACGACTGTATTGTCTAGGCAAACAAGCTTCATTTCTAAACCGAGTTAGTGGATCGCTCTTTCCTTTTAAAGCATGCAGTGATCCTTATATAATTAAATCTGCATTTATCAATATTTTTAGATTAACAAGTGATCAAATGACTACTGCATAACGTGTAATTTTATGTAAGACTTGTACGAACCCACAGAGAATTATCACCAACTCTGCTGTTTCCCTCAGCTCTACTGAACATTTTAGCGTCTTCCAGCTCATTGTTTCGGTTTTATGGCCCACAACTGTTTTGCTTCAGTGTCATCGCCCATCGCAAGTTAGCATCTAGCTGGTGAACACAGTGGAGCATCTAGGTAGTCATTGTGCGGCCCCTGGGCCACATGTGGCCCACAGAGGCCGGGATTTTCTGAGTTTTACATGTAGGCCTATGTAACACAATTAACTTGATCAACAAAAAACACTTGGGGGGCAGTATTTAGTTGTTATATGCTTCAGTTGTGACAAGAGGTCAGCAGGTTAAACAGCCATCAGATGAAAAGGCTGTGTTGAATTATGGATCTTTATGTGATAAAACAATAAAGTGGCCTGACAAAGAAAGCCGGATAACTACTTATATTCAATCGGAAAGTCTTTTACTTTTACTATTATTTTTGTTAATTTTTTAGTGCCATATATATATATATATGTGTGTGTGTGTGTCTACTGCTAATTAATTATATATATACAAGATTAAACAGCAGTAGAAATCTAAGAATGATGCCTCGTGTAGTCACAACAAAATCACTATTCCTGTTCACTTTCCTTTTGGGAGCAAAACGTGAGCAACGTCTCAACCACACTGCTTTTGAGGAGCTGAGGGAGGAGTCTTGAATCAAGATTCAAAGATGTGCAGGACTACAAGGACTTTTTTGACTTAACTGAGAACCCATTCCAAGTTGCAGTATCATCTGTGACCCCAGTCATCATAAACATCTTTCCTGATCATGCTGATCATGTCACAGTACTGAACCGCAGTCAAATTAGATCCTCAAAACTGGCGTAAAAAATAAATCGATTAATGCAGCTTTAACTATATCAACAGATCCAAAAACCACAGACAAATCACATAATTTACTTAAAAGCCTAAAGGAATATTAGCATCCTTTTATTATTGTGATATTTTGTGTAAAACAAATACTTTTTAATTAACCCTGCTGTTTTTCTAGTTGTGACAAAATGGGGTTAAGAAAAAAAGAGGACGAATTTTAAAAAATCATTTAGAAGCCCAGTGTTTAATAATTGAATGGAGAAAGTCTTTCTGTAGCAGGCAGTGTTTTGTGGTATTACATGTCTTAGCGCTCAGTGTTAACGGTTAACATTAGAGTCTTTCCTCCTGGTCCTAAGCCTATTGCTCTACACTGGGTGCAAGTGGGGTTGGCAGCCCCTTTCATCAGTCCTTCTTTGTGTCTGCTGAGAAGCTCCTGTCATCAATGGTCAGAGGCCAGTTCCTCCAAACTGCTGTTAATAAAGGCTGAGAACACAAAGGGAGAAGAATGAAACAGTCATGTAATGTCAGTTTCAGGCAAACATGAAAGCCAGCAAACTACAGAGTAAATCATCTTTACAATAAAGAACAGTGTACGTGGGGCGTCGTGCGGGCTGAGCGGTTAAGACACATGCCATGTAACTGCAGCGTCCCATGTTGGAATACAGGCAGGGACATTTGTTGCATGCCATATCCCTCTCTCCCCCCCTCATTTCCTGTTTGTCGCTATACTAAAAACAACCGTATACAGCACATGCACACAGAAGGAAAGGTGTCTGGAGGAAACCGACACTGCATGAAGACAGGGGAATCTGAGAAAACGTGACACTTTTCAGGCTGCATGTGGAAATATGTGTATCATAGTTGTGTGCAAGGCAAACTTCCCAGAAACAAACATTTTGTTTAGCATCTTAACATAACACAGAACTACAGTAAACTGTAAAATATATTAAGTTATATGTTACAATTCAAGTTCATCATCACACGCGTTTTCTACTCATGTGTGAATTGAAATGAAACATGCAGACCGTGGCTGTTTACACTTTGGTATGTTACAATGATCAGTTTAGTAATGCAGCGTGATCTTCAGTCCACCAGTGATCCGAACTCACACACTTCATCATCTGTTCTTCCACAGTTATCAAACTATTACCAAGACATTCACAGCTTTGTTTCTACACAAAGCCGTGTGCGTAAAACCAAATCGGCTGCACGCACAACCAGAGCTTACCGTGAGAGTGCATGGCACACGCGGCTGTCTCCCCCTCTTTAACCGTTTACCAACGGTAATTAAAGAGTGTTTGGGTAATTAATGGTGCGCTGTTTGCCACACCTGCCTGGAATCAGTCCCCTCATAATCACTAACATACCTGGATATGCACCTGATATACACTGTAAAAAGCCCTTCACTGGTTCAGTTCATACTACCTACATTTAAAATGTACTGGTCTATCTGCTCTAATAAATTAACTGTCCTTTTATTTGTGTTTATTTAAGTCCCACCTAATTAAAACGATTTCAACAACTCATCATTTCCTGGAATGAAATAGTGTAGTAACTTTGTAATAAGTGAATGAAAGTGACCCGTCATGTAGTCTCCCAGGAATTATACTCTACTCAAGATACGTAAGTAAGTACTCTTTTCCGGTGTTTTCATCCAGCTGCAGTCACTAGACACAAAGCAGACGCAGCCATGTGACGTCGGCAGAGAGCATGGTCAGGGGAAGTGTGTCCTGAGTCGGCTAGAAAGCCAGAGAGAAGGAAGACAGAAGGAGAGACTAGAAAGGATGTGGCCTCCGGGGGTCCCGAGCCCCTTCCTCTCCCTCCCAAAGTGAATGCTTTATATAATCTGTAGAAACGCGCAACATTTGAACATGTTGGTGACATCAGCCATGATGAAGAGTAAACAAGATATTTCTAAGCTTTGTCTCTTATTTATACATCATCTCACCCTCAGCAGACCTTCATCATGCCTTCATCGTGCCTTCATCGTGTGTCAGCCAACCACGATGATTAGGCAATTTTCTTACATGTGTTTTTTCTCTGAGTAGGTCACACTGCTGGAAAGAGACGACGGGAGTGGACAGTTTGGCAGTTTGGCGGTGTGGCCGGTGCAGGAAGCCTGACCCTGTGTGGGCTGCGAGGACGAGCTGGATGATGATGACTTTTGGTGTCTCGCTGTTTGAAGCGGTGTGTATCAAATGACAATGTGAAAACAATGTGAAAGGGGTCACTTGTAGTGATGAAGCTACGGAGAATTATCAGCTGACTCTGCAGCTCGGCTTTACGGAGCTGTACAGCGAGTTTCAGCTCATTGTTTATCTGTCCACCAAAACAGCCCGGCATCAGAACTTACCTAGCGTCACTTTATGTAAATGAGAAGAACTGCTGCTGGAGACCCGCTAAATATAAACATTGCAGTGACACAATATTTTTAGCCACTGACGGTAATTTACAACAGGGTTAGTAAATATCCCTTAGTCTTGTTGCATCTAGGAGGGGTTTGTTGCTTGTTTTTATTCTGCATCACATTTTGACAGCGTGAGAATATGAGACAGAACTTGAAAGCAAGTGTTTCAGCGTGATAATTGGAAATCCTGCTAAAAGGTGTGTTGTGTTCAGTTGTACCAACATGTTGCAATGTCACACCCATGCACACAGACAGACTTTAGCTTGAACAGACCTGTGACTTGTGTTGCTGTTGGTGATATTCACATTGTTGTTGATGACTCCTTCTGCCATCTGCAGAGGCCGCTGGCTAGTAGCCTGGCTGGCACTGGCTATCTCACTCTCTACAGAAAAAGGGTCTGAGTGGTTTCCAAAAAGACTACCTTGTCTCTGTTTTAGAGAAGATAGCACAGTTATTGTGAGCTATATTCATACTTGACACATAACATGTAACATAATACAAGGCAATACAAAACATTACACATCAGTATTGAGACTGTCAGTAATATGTTTGGATCACGCCTTATTTTTTCGTTCATCCCGTTTTTATTTGTCCAATGTCACTTGACTAAATTGTCTGCATAGATAAAATTTGGAATAAAGACAGACACATGAAGGCAATTATTGTAAAGTAGATGTTGAATAGATAAGTCTACCTCGAGTGGCTGGCCTGGAGTTATGGTATTACATGCTTCATTACAGCCTGATTAAAGGGGTTAAGCGGTGTGTGCATCCATCTTTCTACATCAGGACAATAAAAATACACTCTCTTATTTTGTGGTAGTGCACAACAGTGCCACCAAATTCCTAAATTTAGTTCACTGATGTTTTGAAACAACAAATTCACAGTTGAGTTTCTGAATATCACCGTTGTGTTGGGAGGAAACTGGAGGTGGGTGGGGTGCTGTTCAATGCTTTGAGGGAGTTTACTTTCAATGTCCAGTAGCAACTTGAGTGAAGCTGTTTGTAAAACCCTATTCCATACTTCCCTCCCTCCCTCCACCTATCCATTTATCTTTCCATCCTGCCCTGTTACCCTGAAGATGCCCTCAGCTTCATCAGTAGCTCGATCCATCTCTTCTTCAGTAACGAGGTCTCCAGAGATGGCCCTATGGAGCTCTGGCGCTGCCTCCTCCTCGATGTTCCTCAACCCTGCCTGATGGACACAGAGAAAGATATGGTCAGTGAAGAAAACAGGACCGAAACACACGTGTGCACGTGTGAGACCATGGCTCATCTCGCAGGTCAATCATGAGTGGGATATGGAATAGACACGTGTATATAAACGTTTGTATATAAAATGAGTTGTGTGTATTAAAGTGGTTGTTGTACTTTGATTGTCACCTATCTTTCTTAGCAGAGGGTAGACAGGTGATGTACTTCTGGAAGATACGCAGAAGCCTGCTTGATGTTTTTTAACTTCCACAGTAAAACTGTAAGCACTGCAGTGAGAAAAGCTCTTCCTTCAGCTTCTCCTGCACAGCTTGACACAGTGTGTGCGCACTCTAGTCCTTTAAAGTTTACAAAAATGTGAATACAGTGTGACTGCTGAGTGTAAACATTTTTATTAAAAATGCACACATTATGGTTTTTCAAACAAAAAACATTTCATCCTGCTTAATGCTGCGCTATAAGGGTAGCTTATCTGATAGTTTCAGAACATTTATTAAGTGAAATACATTAGAAATGAGCACTCTTTTCGTTTGTTTTTATATAGTATTTGTTCAGATCATTTGTATTGTGCAGCAAGCACAGTTTTATTAATTGTATTGTAACAGATTGTGTAACAGAAGTACATTTTTAGCCAACAGAATGTCCCTGTGTCCATTGCCTGTGAATTTCAGTGGATACGTTTGTAAAAACATTGACCAAGTGTAACCTAGGTTCATATAACCTTAAACAAACACACAGTGAATATAACGTAAGCAAATTAGTTACTAAGTGAACATTAACAGTCATCATAGTTTACACTGTTGATTTTGCCATTGTACTTTGTGTACTGTTCCTTTAAAAGGTGCAGCAGTAACAGCTGATCAGTGGGAGTGTATCTGCTTGCCAGATAAGTTTTGAGAAATGTAAACCTTTAATTTTCCATTTTTTGGAGGATTTTGTGTTTAACTTCTGTCTGCGTTGCTGGATTTTGGTTTTTGTTCTGAACAAGGATTTGGTGAGTTAAAACTATTTTACAACGTGTCATTAGCATGCTCTTCCTTTGTTGTTCAAGCTGAATGTGCAGCCGAAACTGCCAGTAGCTAAGTTATGACAGTGTCAGTTTCCTCCTGAAGCACACAAACGCTGTATTTTGCACATTTATATTTCTGCAGATAAATAAATAGTTGTGGAACCAAATGTGTGTATAGTGGCTGTTCTATCTAAAAACAAGTATATACTAAGCCTGGTCATTAAATGATGTTGAGCGAGATTCTTATATGTAAAATAGATGTCTAAGAATGTACAGTCAGTTTGAACTTAGACATCTTTTCAACTGCAACGCCTGTATTCTATATTATAAAACTCACCTTTAAAGTACATTTAGTCCAGTTTCAGAATGTTAAAGTCGTTTCAGCTGCGCCACAATCATCCTCACTCAGAAATATTCACATCATCTCCAGCATGATATGATAACTACAATAGGAATGTTCATCAGTGCGACCAATCACAACATGACAAATGATTGTTTATTGATCAGTGTCTCATGTGTCTCAGATAGAGAGAGCAGACTGGGAGATGCTAGATTAACTAGATCCTGAAGCAATTCAGAACCGGAGGCTCACCGACCCAAGGTAATCGAGAAGCCAAGAGCCTTTGCCTAATGAGGACAATACACTGCATGAAGACAGTGAGACAAAGACGAGTATGGGGTGAGGAAAGCCCAACAGAAGAAAGTCAGTCAAAGACTCTCTGATAAAGACAGCTGACAAGCTCCCCGGGGTCTCAGGGAAGGCCTACATCTTTTTCTTGTTGACTGGCAACCAAGGCATTTGGCATATGTGGTAATGAAATACTCTAGACCTAAAACTTATTCTCCCAGTACAACTTGTGCCGTGACACTGTAAGGAACTGTTTTTTGTTTTGTTCATGAGATCATTCAATTCAATTGCACTTTATTTTTTCAGTAGGTAATTTCAAATTTTACAGGTTCTTTTTCCAACCTTATTGCTAATCCCATCTTCTGTTTATAGGACGAGTATGAAATGATATTGATGTGATATTGAATGATATAGTGTTGGAGAGAACTTTGGGGAATAATATAACATATAATTATTTCCACAAAGGATGTCCACTCTCTATATAAGACTGACTAAGAGAGTGGACATCCTTTTGGTTGTTAGGCAGAGACGTGTTAAATCGCCATCTGGTGGTAGATTTTGGTAGATGTTTTCTCTTGAGGTTTAGTGAGACTGGTACGTGATCTGATGTGTCTATTGAGGGATCAAGAACAGTGTTAAAGTTGCCTCCTATAATTATTTCTGAAATGGGGAGATTGTTAAGTGAAGAGAAGAATCTGTGAAAGAAGGACAATTTCTCCTTGTTGGGACTGTACTGCTATTATTTATGGCGATGCTGACAAATCGTCCTTCTGGAAATTATTTAGATGGCTACTCCTCTTCAATTAGCAAAGCAGATTTGGGGGGGATTTTAAGACTGTGCTTCCTGAATCAGTTTCTTTAAAAAAGTTAAAAAACTATTCTGTGTTTTTAAGTGGGAATGCGTTGCATTGTATAGATTGACATCTGCTGCTTGTGATCACCTTGCGCCACATTTTAGTAAAAATCTGACCAGTTTTATAACATACAGCATAAAGGACTGCCAGAGCTGGAAAAAATGACATGTTCCCACGAAGTCTGACAAACATTAACTTCTATTTACATAGCAGCGCTAATGAAAAAATTCTGCACAGTGCTGGGATCAGCTGGTCATGTTACTGTTATATTAGTCATGGTGACTGGTCAGTATGTGTTGGTATTTGTATTTTATTATGTATTTATAACATAATACAATACATGTATTTATAATATATTTATAATATTATTATATCACAACAGAAGTTGTCTGAGTGGCCGTTTTAATACAATATTTCACAGTGGAGACTGTGGTTAGTTACACTATTAAACACAGTTCAGTTTTCCATAACATAGGCTTACTATTGTGTAACATGCTTATTATTACAAATTACACTATGAACATAATATAGATTGTATTACATAGTTGGGTGAAAAGAATAATTTAATTAGTGTTGACCAGTCCAGACAAACAAAGTATAAATATAATAACATAAGTTAGCATCAGATCTTTTTACAGTTTTTTACCAATGCTTGGACACAGTTTCTGAAACTATGGCTCATTTTGTCAAAATGTAACACACAAAACCCACAGGCACACACACAACATGCAAAACATCACACACTTCTGGGAAAAGCAAATACTTAATCCAAAACTACTTTAACTCTTGTAAAAATTGTATTTTTGCAACAAAACTCTACACACAAATATCAAATGAATAGCTCTTTCTACACACCAACACACACTGATGTGATAAATGGAAAACAGTACTAGCATGTGTCTTTTGTATTTTCAGTGTGCAGGGCGCAGCAGTCTGCTGTCAAAGTTTGTCATAGTACTAAAGTATAGTGCTAAATGAGTGTAAAGCAGATAATGTGCTTATGGTTTAGCATACCAGGTCAATAGAGTTAGTGGTTTCAGTAACTGTGCCACAAGTACCAGTTTTTGTATCTTAGCAATCACAAAAAACTGTAAATTGTTCACCAGACAAACAGCTACTGCATCACAAAATAAGCTAGTTGAGCACATCACACGACCTCACACGAAATGTGGACGTGTGCTCCCAGCTTTGAGAAATGTATGGAAGGCTGTATGAACTGATCAGGACTTTTTACTTGTATTTATTGTAGCCAGGCATAGCAACAGGTAGTTATGAGACAGAACTGTAAATGGAACAAACAAAAAAATGGCTGTGGCTCAGCCAGAGAAGGACTCAAGTGCACATGCTCTATGTGCCACTTATTTTAAAACAGTTTTGGTCCCTCAGGAGCTGCTGGAGCCCATAGACTGTATATAAAGAGGCACCATGACAGCTCCCCAAAAGTGAAGCCAAAACATCTGGATCGCCCCCTGGTGGCTGGCTCCAGTACAGGTCATAAACAACGGCCCCTCCATGTTAGCAGATGGGACATGAGCCAAACTAAAAAATCAAAGTACACGTCAAATACATTTTTCCCAAAGATGGTTTCTGTCAGTTTAGGTAGTTCTTATCACGCTGACATTTGTTCAAGTGTTTGTTTTCCTGATAAGTTTGGGTTTAATTAGTTATTTGACGCTATAAAAAGGTTTCATGTCATGATACCGCGCCTCCAACCCCGACTCTGGCTCCAAATGACGTCACCAGTGCAAGATGGTAGCTCCCGTATCCGGGATATTTTGGCTTAATTTGTGTAAAGTGGGAGGAAGTGGAGATGCGTCATCCATCTTTATATACAGTCTATGGTCTCTCCCCTCCTTAAAAAAACTGAACCTAGACCCCACAGCTCTTAATAACTACAGACCAATCTCCAAAGTCGTTGAAAAAGTTGTATTATATCACTCATCTCAGTAGTAACAATCTCTTTGAAAAATTTCAAACATGTTTCCGTGGCCTTCACAGCACAGAAACTGCCCTCCTGAGGGGGAGCAGTGACCTCCTGTTGTCTGGAGGATTGTGTAGGAATCTCTGGTGTTGCTCTTAAGTGGTTCACCTCCTATTTAACTGGTGGACACTTCTCTGTTAGTATAACTGATTTTGTGTCATCCCTGGCTCCTAACCACTATTGAGCTATTGAGGGGATGCCCCATGGCTCAATTTTCGGTCCCATCCTTTTCTCCCTTTACATGCTCCCTCTGGGTGACATCATACGAAACAATAACATTCAGTTCCATTTCTACGCCGAAGACACGCATCTCTACCTGCCGATCAAACCCAATGACAAAACCAGCCTACAAACCCTTCATAATTGCTCAGCAAACATTAAAAGTTGGATGTCTGACAACTTTCTCCAGTTTAATGACACCAAATCTGAGGTCATCCTCTTGGCTCCCCCTGTCTTTTAGAATCAGTTTTTAAAATACTTTTAATCACTTTCAAGGCCCTGTCTGGTTTGGCACCTCCTTATATCTGCTCTCCCCTTATGACCAAACACGCTGCCTGAGGCAAAACTCTGTTATCCGTTCCAATGTCATGGCTAAAAACTAAAGGTGACTGTGCATTTGCTGTCAGAGCCCCCAGACTTTGGAATGCCCTGCCTGAGGAGATCAGGCATGCTGAATCGGTGCCCCATTTTAAATCACTCCTCAAAACACACTTGCATAAAGCTGCTTGTAATTCTTGATTCCGAGGCTTTTATCTTTGGTCTATTTAGGTTTTTACTTATTTATTTACTTTTTGTCTTTTTGCCCCTGTAATACATGCTTTTCTAATACGTTTGTCTCTTTTCCCCATTTCATTGCTTTGCTCTGTTTTATGTATGTACAGCACTTTGTAACTCTGCTTTTGAAAAATACAATATAAATAGTTATTATTTTGTAGTTCTCTGGTTACATACAGTTTGTGCCAAAAAGAGACAGTAACTAAAAATAAACATACAGCTAATAAGATGTCTGTTTTGTCTGTCTGTTTGTATTATTATAAATACCATTGCTCATTTCATTTTTGTTACCTGACATGAATTGTGTTTTTATTTTTTTAAAATGATCAAATAATTTATTTAAATTTATTATATATATATATATAAACCAGAGGAGCCAAACACCAACTCTTGGTTGACAGAACAGTCGCCCAAGACTGCAGAACCCAACACACCAACCTGTGCACTGCCTGGATTGATTACAAGAAAACATATGACTCAATGCCACACACATGGATCACTGAATGCTTGGAGATGTACAACATCAACAGGACTCTAAGAGACTTCATTGCAAACTCGATGAGGCTGTGGAAAACCACCCTTGAGGCCAATGGTAAGCCACTTGCACAATTGTCCATCAAATGTGACATATACCAAGGAGATGCTCTGTCCCCACTGCTGTTCTGCATAGGTCTGAACCCCCTCAGCCAAATAATCAACAAGACTGGCTATGGATACCGACTCAGGAACGGGGCCACCATCAGCCACCTCCTCTACATGGATGACATCAAGCTATACGCTAAGAGCGAGCGGGACATCGACTCACTGATCCACACCACCAGGATCTACAGCTCTGACATTGGGATGTCATTCGGGCTTGAGAAGTGCAGTCGAATGGTGACGAAGAGAGGGAAGGTAGTCCGCACAGAAGGGGTCTCACTCCCAGAAGTGAGACCCCATTGCTTTAAGATGGAATTTACAGCAGCCAAAAACGCTTTCAATGTACATATGCGCATGTGATTGTTGTATTAAGATAGCCTTGAAAAAATGTGAAGCTATCCTTTAAGTTTTAATATTTGCTGAAAGATTTTAGGCAGGTGAAGCATTTATCCTACATAAAGTATGGTTCTTTTTTCTTTGTTGTTTATCTTTTTGTTTTAATGTTGTTATATACTGAGATGTTGAAGTTGGGGAACTTGTGCTAACTCTATAATTGTTTCTCCCATCCCTATATTTTCCCTCCCATCATATTACATAAAGCTGTCTGTATTTAAATGGATAGTTCAATGTTCTCATCCTCAGGCAACACTGAAGGAGATGCTTTTACACTGAAACATCACTTCTATGCACATTTAAGGAACAGTAAATTCAGTATTCTACAGTACTATCATGTTCGACGCACTAAAAGAAAACAAAAACTGATGGTACCATTATCCTTACTTACTATTTTGAATTGAAATCAAATGAATTAAATTAATTTAATTGCAGAGATCAAAGAATAATCAAATCATTCACTGAATACCATTAACTACTTACCTGTATCTCATGGGTAGCACTTTTTTTGGTGGGCCGGAAGCCATAGTACTCTTCCTGCCTCTTCTTCAATTTCCTGAAATAATCCTGGATTAAGAAGGTGGCATAGAACTTTCCCACTGTCACCTCATCGTCTGTTAAAACACAGAAACACATGTAAAGTGTGGAAAAGCCCTGCGATTCAATTTACAAAGGGTTAATCCCCTGTCCAGTAGCCATTTTAGAACAGCGGAGACTCATCAGGCTTGACTTTACATTATTAAACTGTGTAAGGTGTGCCAGAAAGCAAAGTGAATTTTACATGTTGCACAATTGCTTTAAAAGTCACTAGAAAATGCAATGAGGCATCTGAGCAAGTTGGATATTTTTCAATTTGAGATAAAAAATTTGCACTTATCCCAAGGTTTTATCAACATGAGAAAAATAGGATCTGAAACTGATGAAAAAACTTTTGTAATTGAAAAAAATACAGAATTGGGGAAAACAGATTTCTAATTAGGAGAAGTGTAGATGAAATTTAAAAAATGTATTCAAAGAAATTGCAGAAGTTAATCAAAATTACATTTGAATTGAAAAAATCTCTTCATACACTTCTGTATAGTTTGATTACATTGTTGTTTTTTCAGGTTTCAAGATCAATACTTGAGCTTTCAGTTTCAAATATTAGCTTTTCCTTTCAAATTCTACTTCTTCTTCTACTCACAAAAATAACATGTCCATGCACAACTGCCATTGTAGTTCCAAAGGGATGTGGAACATAGATCAGAGGTTATAAATACGCTCTCAGCCGTTCTCATTGCTTGTCTCATAGCTATGAAACAGCAGCCAAAGGCAGATAGTGCCCATTTGGTTATGTTAGTGGGGATATTGAAAGTCATATCATGTCAATTAGTCTACTTTCTTCTTTAATTCTGTACAAGACCTAAGGTCACATGAGGAAAACCCTTTCTGTTGAAACATTGTCATTGTTTGTGCAGCCTATACCCAGCACCTGCAAAAATGAATGGATGTGCGTGTGTTTTTTTTCTTAGCGCTCATGAAAGCTGACCTCCTATAGGTGGGATGACTTGATCCAGTAGTTTCATACTGGTGCGCTTCCAGATCTTCTTGATAATTCCCCTCAGCTCCTCGTTGGCTTGTTCAAAATTACCTGACCAATGGAAGACACATAATGAGACAAAGGAAATTACTGAAATTGAAGACAATCAAAAGAGAGATATATGGGCAGGATTGGTCAAATCCCTTAATAACCAGTGTTGGAGAGTAGCATCGCTAAATGTAGCAAATCTACTATTTAACTGCATTTTCCAGTAGCGGTCACATAGCGCAACGACTTTCAAAATCATGTAATGTTCCACTACTTCCTCCATTATGTAGTGCGACCAAACACTAATTGTTATATTGTAGTTTCTGTTGAAGAGGAAATCCAGGGTCAGTGGCAGTCCATTTCTGTAGGACAGTTAACAGTGATGTGGAGAAGCTGAGCCATATTAATCAGCTGGTTCTCCACCATGAGCATGGTAATTGTACAATTACTAAGAATGCTTAGAGAAACAGAGAACTTCACAATGTAACAACAGTCTAGAAAGGGATTTTCAGTGCTCAAGGCACAGAAAACTAGAAGAAGATACTGCCCTCTAGAGTTACTATAAATAATGAAAAACAATCAAATGTCACTATACTTTTATCACATGTGCCAGGTTACATCAACCCTGGAAGTGGTCCTTAAAGAAAGTGAATTAAAGAAAAAAGTAATAATAATGGGAATGGCAGTGATAGGAATAATAATAATAGTAATAAGACTAATAATAACAATTGTAGTAGCAGCAGATCACGTAGTATGCTATGAAAACTCGATTTAAGAATTACACAATTACAGTGGGAATGTCACTTCACTTGTCCCTTTATGGGATTACAAATGTTTTTGTCATTTTGGTTTCTTGTTGTCATACTGTCAAGTGGCATTACTACTGTGACCACTACACACCGTGTTTATCTGCTTTGCTACTTTGTGCATTATATACCATACACCCATTTCCATCTAATTTGCTCTAAATAAAGTGCTTTTTGAGGAGGTTTTGTCATGTTAAAATCTTAAATGTCTTTCTCTGGTTAGGTCCATAGTATCAAAGGCTGCACTAAGATCAAGCTTAACCAAAACTGATGTTTGCCCTGAATCAGTATTCAGATGAATATCATTTAGCACCTTTATCAGTGCAGTCTCAGTGTTGTGATGTTGGCTTTCTCCAGGTACTCTGTCTTCCTCCCACAGTCCAAAGACATGCAGGTTAGGTTAATTGGTTAATTGTTATTTGGCGGCTCTAAATTGCCCGTAGGTGTGAATGTGAGCATGAATGGTTGTTTGTTTCTATGTATCAGCCCTGTGGTTGACTGGTGAACCCCGCCTCTCGCCCAATGTCAGCTGGGATCGGCTCCAGCCCCCAGCGACCCTCTAAGGATAAGCGGTTATAGATAATGGACGGACTGTTTAAACAGATATTATGAAAAACATAGATAATATTTCATGCACGTAGGAGGGTCTGGCCCGTGGTTCATTTATAAAGAGGTCAAAATTCCTGCAACACTTGTAGTGACAAGACGAGACATTTGTGTTTAATAGTCTAACTTTATTACAGTGTTGACAGATAAAGCAGATATTATATAATATTATGTGCAGTATTTTAAAAGGGTATCACAAATTATCTGAAGCTTTGACAAAATTTTAAAACATAACTATGGTAATAATTTTCCGACAAGTAAAAACAAAGTGAAAAGTTATACTGTGAAACATGAACAGTACAGCCCTCACAGTAGCTGCAGGCTACTTTGTAAGACCAGCAATTACACCATCATTTATGTTTATATGGTACAAAATAAAGTCTTCTGCCTCGTAATGGTAAGTGTCACTGGACAGAATGTCACAGGTCTGACTTAACTAATTATACAGTCAGGATAACATATTGGGATTTACACAGTGGATACAGTTATAATGATAATATCACTTTCATTACTTTCATACCTTAATATGGTGTCTTTTTTAGCACAGACAATAGACTGGAGCAATGTTTCACATCCTCTATTGTTACATATTGTGCTTTCCATCCAGACATTACGTGTTTACATGTGTTTTGGAAAATGGTAACACTACTGCTAACACATTACCTTATCTCCTCACAAGAAATGCTTTCTACTTGAGCTGATTCCTGACATATGTACCTGCAATCTTTGAACCTATCGGCTATGGTTTGATGATGATTTAGCCTCTGGGGGCAACAGCCAATGTTTCAGGGCTTCTGGTGTAGCCAGGTGTTATCCGGATATCCTCATCCATGTGCCGGTCATTGTTTACAGTCCGTTTAGCAACTTGAGACGGAAGAATGGTAATCCCTATAAACAGATATCTGCATATGAATGCTAAATCACTATCAGATCATAGCAGATGGGTTCAAAGATTGCATTTCGGCCAATGCGTTCTGCCTCTTTTGCTCTCCCCACGGACTGTCTACATGAATGCAACCAAAGCCTGTTCAAACGTGATTGGTCAATACTACTTCAGACTACAAACCAGAATGCTTCTGATACCAAAATCTTGTCCCTTGCCTACAGATTCTGCAGATATCTGTTTATAGATATTACAGGTACCTGTAAAGAGAAACATAGAACAGAGTTTATGCTTACAGTGTATAGAGTAGATGTATAAATGCTAACCCAAAATTACGTGACAGAGAGATATAAATAGCAATATTTACCTGAGGGAAACGTCAGGGAACCATGTAATCTTGGTTGCTGATATTGTTAATTTCCCCCAGATTTTTGATCAGATTCCCCCTCAAATGTGCTGTTGTAAAGTATTTAAGTTGAGAAGTGATTATTGTGATGACATTCACAGGAGAAGTGCAGCTAAACAGTGTTTTCCTGGCTGCAGGTGAGCTGGCGGAACTGATGTGGAACACAGTGTTTGGAGTTGGTGGGTGTTGACTTCTCAGACCTGTGGGAGATGTGGTAATTTTATGAATGTATAGCTGCAAAATGGAACAAAGTATCAAGACATATGATTATGAATAACTCTGTCCAGCCAGCATCTACAAACCATAATTTCCAGTCCTTACCCTGCTGTGTGAAGACGAGAGGTTATCCAGTTCTTCTGATGGAGATCCAGAGTCCAGCAGCAGTGGTGCAAATCTGTTTTCAAGTTGTACACTTGCTTGTAAGGGAGGTTTGTTGCTAACTTTTCCTTTTGCAGCTTTCCATGGCTGTGTCCTACTAAGCACAGGGGTTGATGAGGCCCTCTGCCTGGATGATAATGCAGGCCAGCCAGTAGCATTGCAAATCTCAGGGTGCTGGGCTCTAGCTGTCATTCGTCTCTCCATGTGCCAGGGAAGTGATTTATTCTTAGGCTTTGCACCAAGAGAGTACCAGAGAGGTAGGAGGTCCGGCGGTAGAGCAGATCAGCTATTGTTAATTAACATTAATTCCGTGAGTAACTTGACAACAGGGAAAAATGAAAGTTCTCTGTAGTTGGATTTGTGTGCTCTTTGCTTGTGAGGGAAGAACCTCCACTCAGTAATACCACTCTTTAACTGTGAATGGACTAAGGTTTTTTTTAGTTCTTGTCATAGAATGCAGAAAGTCACCTTGTTACACAGTGTGATTTATGGTAACTTTATATAATGTCTTGATGGTGTTAACTTGTACAATATTCAGTGGTGTGATTTTCAACGATGTTTGCTGTGTAATTGGGAGTGATGGACAAACTTTATGATTGAACTGTTTGCTGTGTCACGATGCTGTGCTGTGTTACTATATGTAACTATTTTCACAAACAAAACAAAACAAAGTCAAAACAAAGGCACATGCTGCATATGAATGCTGAAAATAAATTAAGTACCAAGTGGGTAAGAATATAAATGAAAATAAGTGTGAAGTACAAAGTGGGTTTATGATAATAATACGGTATAAAGTAATAGTGCATGAACTGTCAAGTTAAGCTTATCAAGATTATAATGAGATGGAGGATATTGCATAGCAGTAATAGAAGTATGAATAAATATCAATAAATAGGGAATTTTAAACTGAAAAGAGTATATTGCACAGCAGTATTAACACAGAATATTGCACAATTATTTCAAGTATTGCAGAGATGTTAATGATCAATGTCCAGTTTAATGACTCAAAGTCATATAGACTAACAATTAGAGGGAGGAGTTAAAGAGTTTCCACTTCCTGTGGCGCTCTATGGTGCATTTTGGGGGGATGAGTCTTTCGCTGAAGGTTTCCTTTGTTTGACCAGCATGTCATGGAGTGGGTGGGAGACACTGTCCAAGATGGCATGTAGTTTGGCCAGCATCCTCCTCTCTGACACCACCGCCAGAGAGTCCAGCTCCACCCCCACAATGTCACTGGCCTTGCGGATCAGTTTGTTGAGTTTGTTAGCGTCCGCTACCCTCAGCCTGCTGCCCCAGCATGCAACAACATACAGGATAGCACTGGCCACCACAGACTCATAAAACATCTTCAGCATTTTCCAGCAGGTGTTGAAGGACCTCAGCCTCCTCAGAAAATAGAGGCGGCTCTGGCCCTTCCTGTAAAGAGCTTGAGTGTTCTTGGCCCAGTCCAGTTTATTGTCCATGTGTACTCCCAGGTACTTGTAATCCTCTACAATGTCCAAACTGACCCCGTGGATGGAAACCGGGGTCACTGGTGCCTTGGCCCTTCGTAAATCTACAACCAGCTTCTTAGACTTTGTTGCATTGAGCTGCAGATGGTTCTACTCACACCATGAGACAAAGTTCCCCACCACAGCCCTGTACTCAGTCTCATCACCACCGATGATACATCCCACCACAGCAGAGTCATCAGAAAACTTTTGAAGGTGGCAGGACTCTGTGTGGTAGCTGAAGTCTGTGGTGTAGATGGTGAAGAGGACGGGAGAGAGGAACAGTCCCCTGAGGGGTTCCAGTGTTGCTGACCACGATGTTTGACACACAGTGCTGCAGACACACATGCTGTGGTCTGCCAGTCAGGTAGTCAACAATCCAGGACACGAGAGGGGCATCAACCTGCATCACTGCCAGCTTCTCACCCAGCAGGGCTGGCAGGATGGTGTTGAAAGCACTGGAGAAGTCAAAAAACATGATCCTCACTGTGCTTACCGGCTTGTCCAAGTGGGTGTAGATGCGGTTCAGCAGGAAGATGATGGCATCATCAACTCCCAGCCGGGGCTGGTAGGCGAACTGAAGGGGGTCCAGGTGGGGTCTGACCATGGGCCGCAGCTGTTTCAGCACCAGTCTCTCCAGGGTCTTCATTATGTGGGAGGTCAATGCCACCAGTCTGTAGTCCTTGGAGCCACTGGGACGTGGTGTCTTCGGCACAGGAACAAGGCAAGATGTCTTCCACAGAACAGGGACCCTTTGAAGACTCAGGCTCAGGTTGAAGACATGTTGAAGGACTCCACATAGCTGGGGGGCACAGGCTTTTAGCACCCCGGGGCTATCTCCATCGGGGCCTGCAGCCTTGTTTGAGTGGAGTTTCATCAGCTGTCCTCTCACCTGATCAGCAGTCAGGCACACAGCAGAGGTTACAGGCGGTGGAGGGCGGGAGTCATCAGTCTTGAGGGGGCCATTAGCCTGAGAGCCAGTTGAGGGGGGAGTAGGACTCTCCCAGGAAGATGGAGGAGGGGGGAGCAGTGGACTCAGAGAAGCTTGAGGGCCGACAGCAGCTGAGTTAGAGGGGCGATGAGCAGGAGCCAGTGTGTCAAATCTGTTAAAGAACAGATTAAGTTTGTTGGCCCTGTCCAAGCTGCCTTCAACTCCTCTGCTGCCAGTCGGTCCGAAGCCAGTGATGCTCTTCATGCCGTTCCAGACCTCTCTCATGTTGTTCTGCTGGAGTTTCCTCTCCAGCTTCCTCCTGTACTTCTCCTTGGCCTCCCTGATCTTCATCTTCAGGTCGGCCTGGATTGCCCTCACCTCCTCCCTATTACCATCAGTAAAGGCCCTCCTCTTGGCATTCAGGATGTCCTTGATGTCCTTTGTTACCCACGGTTTGTTATTTGGCTAACAATGGACCATCTTAGTTGGGACATTGCAGTCCACACAGAAGTTAATGTAGCCAGTAATGCACTCAGTAAGCCCATCAATGTCCTCTCCATGAGGCTCACAGAGTGCATCCCAGTTTGTCACTTCAAAACATTCCTGCAGTGTCCCATAGGCATCCTGTTACCATCTCCTCACTGTCCTTGTGGTCGCAGGCTGCCTTTTAACCAGAGGCACATAGCAGGGTTTGAGGTAAACCAGGTTGTGATCTGACCTACCAAGAGGGGGGAGGGGGGAAGAGCTGTATGCATCCTTAACGTTAGCATACAGCAGGTCCAGTGTCCTCTCTACTTCTCTAGTAGGACAACTCACATACTGGGTGAAATTAGTCAGTGTTGTTGAAACACTGACATGGTTGAAGTCACCCGAGATTAATATGAGTGCACTCGGGTGTTGAGTCTGGAGTTGTGCTATGGCGGTGTGAATGGCGTTGCACGCCGATGCCGAGTTAGCAGAGGGGGGGATGTAAGCAGCCACAAGAATGGCATGTGAGAATTCACGTGGCAGATAATATGGCCGGAGTCCCACAGCTAACAGTTCAATGTCTGGGCTACAGATACTCTGCATGATAGCAACGTGACCAGGGTTACACCATCTGTTGTTGACCAGAACAGCAAGCCCACCACCTTTCCGCTTACCGCTCCCGGAATGATCCCTGTTGGCCCGAACAGTCTGAAAGCAGTCGATGGAAACGTTATAATCCGGGATATCCTGGTGTAGCCATGTGTCTGAGAAGCACATCAAACTACACCCGCGGAACTCCGTCTGACTCCGGGCTAACGCATTAGCTCGTCCATTTTATTCGCCAGTGATCTCACGTTGCCCATGACGAGAGAAGGCAGACATGGCTTACATCTCTTGTTCTTAAGTCTCTTTTGTCTGCACCCCTCTCTCTTCCCTCGCCGCTTCGTTCCACCTCTGCATTCTTGGTGTGTCCTCCTCCAGATCTCAGTGGGGTCCTGGGCGCCATGCAGCTAGACTTCAGTGCTTTTCCCTGGTGTAAACAATGCGGCCAAAAAGCTGATCTGCAGCGGTGCCCTGACCGAGTAGCAGGAGAAGAAGTTCCATGGCGAAAAAAAGTACTAAAACACTTTCTACTCTCATTTTCGTAAAGAGCATAGTTTAAATTATTCTTACACACACGTTACTCAAGTTTGGAAGAAAAAGGAAAGCTAAAAGTTGGAAAAAGTAAGACGACAAGACAGAGATACGGCAACAGGCAGCATGCATGTTGGCGCATGCGCACTACTCAATGACAATGACGAACTGACTGATTTAGGGAAGAGGAACAGGAATTCCAAGGAAAATCGTGAGCTATCTTAGACTGAACTGAATTGCTTGGTATTTCATATCCACTTTGCCTTGAGTGGCTTGCCCTTTACTGTACTGATTGATATTATTTTGAGAGATTTAGTAATAAAAATAAATGATTTCATACATATATTTGTGTCCTTCTCACTGTGTTGGTCTGGCCGGGAATCTGAACCTAGAATAAATTGAGTTGTGTTAACAGCCTTAAAACCAGACACATTCCCACAACACCAAGAGTTGAGCCATGTATTCCTAAGTAGTAACGACTTCATGAGCTTCTTTAATGATAACATTTTTATTATTAGAGAAAAAAATCATCACATCCTGCCCTCAACCGGCAAAGATTTATCTTCAAACACAGGAACCTTAGAAACAGGTGTAAAACCTGATATATATTTAGAACAATTTGCTCCTATCGACCTTCTTCAACTAACTGATTAATGATTAATTCACCTAAGCCATCAACCTGTCTCTTACACCCCATTCCAACTAGGCTGCTTAAAGATGTTTTACCCATAGTTAGCACTTCTTTACAAGATATGATTCTGTCTTTATTAAAAGGGTATGTCCCACAGTCTTTTAAAATAGCTGTAATTAAAGTTCTTCTAAAAAAAACCCTCTCTTGATCCAGGGATTTCAGCCAACTATAGACCTACAGTATACATATACTGCATCGTTTACACTTCAGTACTATGTACTGAATACTGCAATAACTCATCTACTGCACTGTAAACTATTTCTGTCCATAATGTGCACTACTAAAATATTTTCATAATATTGCTCTATCCTGCATTTATGTACATACTTCATATCCTGCACTTGCTTATTGCACTTCTGGTTAGACCTAAACTGCATTTCGTTGCCTTGTACTTGTACACGTGTAATGACAATAAAGTTGAATCTCATCTAATCTAAAACTTCAAGGACTGCCTTCTTTCACCTACGTAACATTGCAAAAATCAGGCACATCACGTCTCAAAATTATGCAGAAAAACTAGTCCATGCATTTGTTACTAATTTAAAATCCTTCTCCTCACCTACAAAGCTCTTAATGGTCAGGCACCATCGTATCTTAAAGAGCTCCTAGTACCTTATTACCCCACTAGAACACTGCGCTCCCAGAATGCAGGGTTACTTGTGGTTCCTAGAGTCTAAAAAAGTAGTATGGTAGCCAGAGCCTTCAGTTATCAAGCTCCTCCCCTGTGGAATCAGATCCTAGTTTGGGTTTGGGAGGCAGACACCATCTCCACATTTATGAGTAGGCTTAAGACTTTCCTCTTTGATAAAGCTTATAGTTAGGGCTGGCTCAGGTGAGTCCTGAATCATCCCTTAGTTATGCTGCTATAGGTCTAGACTGCCGGGAGACTTCCCATGACACACCTCTCTCCTCTCCATCTGTATGCATTCATATTATTTTATTAATATTAATATCTCCACTACCATTACATTATTTTTATTTTAAAACTCTTGTATGCTCTCTCTCGCTCTCTCTCAACCCAACCGGCAGCAGTGGATGGCTGCCCACCCTGAGTCTGGTTCTGCCTGAGGTTTCTGCCTCTTAAAAGAACGTTTTTCCTTGCCACTGTCGCCAAGTGATTGCTTATGGTGGAAAGTGTTGGGTCTCTGTAAATAATATTATAAAGAGTACGGTGTAGACCTGCTCTATAGAAAAAGTGCAAAGAGATAACTTCTGTTATGAATTGATGCTATATAAATAAACTGAATTGAATTGTATAGAGTGATAGGTCTTCTCTATAGCAAATTGCATCACGTCAATTTCAGGAGTCGCATTCTCCGGTTCAAATTTCATTCATATCATATCAATAATTTAAGTTTATAAACTCAGTCGTTTTGAACCAGGACCTTCAGTATTTGGATTGATTATCTCATGTAAAATAAGGTTTGTCAGATTAAGTAGTCTACCGTTTTTATTTCAATGTGTCAAATACATATATAATCAACATGGATGGGTCACGTAACAACTGGGCATAGCATAGAGTAACAGTGTATATAGCTAAGCAAATTAACTTTTGTAAATGTGACATTACTGATGTGTTTTCACTGAGGTTTGTTGTGAGCTACTCCATGGTTAACATGAGGTTATTATTGTAACTGTAGTTCTCAGACAACGCTAAGTTGATGTTATGTTATGCTCCACACAGACAGAGTCTTTGCATGCTAACTAATTCCTTTTAACTTGCCACCGTTCTCCTAAACAGATCATACACATACACCTCTAGTTTGGCCCTTAAAGACAACCACACCCAGCGGAGAGTAACTTTAAAGCTCCTGCTTTTTCCACTTTTCCTTTGTTTCTTACCACATGGGTTTATGCTCGTGCATGCGAGACATACGCTAATTAATTGGCTATTATTTCTCTTCTTTAAGAAGAGTGGTGCCCCCGAGGACTTTATTCATTAAAGTTATTTATGATTATCTTTGATACTTCTGATAGCCATAATTAATTGATCGCACCTACACAAGTGGTGCCCCCCTTTAAACATTGTAAATCCCAACACTTTAAACATACATTGTTGATAACACAAACCTTCTGTCTTTATTTTCAGTGCAGTTCTAACCAGGGCAAATAGTGTGGCGTTGAAGGTAACTGTCCCATCACTGTTAAGAGGCATGTTCATGGAGACCAACCTCTGTAGAAACAAAACACAACACACAAACATGTAGAAATGTTAATCATATCTGTCTTTACAAACTTACAAACAAGAACAAGTATTAAAAAATACTTCTACTGCTAGTTCTTTTCAGTTTCAGTTCATTTTCTCTTTTCCGTTTTTATAAAATATTCTATATCCATTTCCCATCCAATTTTTTTCTTTTACAAATTTTCAATTCTTAAAACAATAGCGCGTATATGTACATTGAATAAGGTTTTGCTTGCTGTAATAATTCCTTCTGTTCATTCTAGCCATTAAAAGATCCCTTCCTAACATGTTAGTGATAAGGGACAAAATCCACATTCCTCATTCTGTGCAAAAATACATTAATACATACAGTACAAAATGTTTCTGAAGCTAAGTGTCACGGCTCCAGCTTTTCCTTGTGTTTCCCTGTGTTTTCTTTGTCTCCTCCTCCCCTGTTCGTCTGTGTATGTGTGTGTGTATGTGTTGTGGTCCTCAATGGAAAACGTCATGAGGTCAAGGAAAGATGTGAAGGAGAATTCATCAGGACTGAGGAAAAGACAGAATCCGACTGCACTTACACTAGGCGAAGTAATTATACGATGGTGAAATCTGTAATCAAAGACCACGGTACGTTTGAACCGTCGGCCAGAAACACAACAAAAAGCACAAATTCAGCTCGATTTCTTGTTTCGTTCTTACTGACAAAACAAATTTACCACTCAATGTTTTGTTTTCATTGGTGGGTGGACCAAACATTTCCTGTTGCTGCTCCTTTACACTAAAAGCCTTTAATTGGCTTAGGAGAATCAACAAAAAGTGAAGTGAGGCTTTTTTATAGTTTTCCGGAAAACTAACAGCAGGAGATCAGATCAAGCTCAGTGCGAGTATCCCAGCCATATGCAATACTATTAGGTATACTATTTATACCTAGCATGCTCAAACCCGCCTTTCACTAAAACAGATCCATTCCTGAAACAGTTAAAACCAAGTCAAGTCAATAAAACATCTTTCTGGTAATTATACTGCCAGGAGTGACTTTGGTCCCGATCTGCATTATTGACAAAAGATAACGTCAGACACACTGACTACAACAGTTGTTGCACACACATATATAATCCCTGATGACAGCTTTTAGATTTTTTTTAGATATGATGTATTTCTTATATCATTCGTTGCCAAATTAGGAGATGGGGTTTGATGCTGAACTCGCAACATTTATTTTAGGCTGGTAAGTAACATCTAACTGTTAGTAAGATTTCATCTTGCTAAGTAGCAGAACAAAATCATTTTTAAAAGTACACTGCTGTAATGTTAAATGTACTACTAGTTGTAACTTACCGGATCACTAGAAGGAGTGTAAACTTGGAGGGGGTGGAATTATGCGTTTGGGGGAAAGGAGGAATGGAGGGTGGCGAGAAGAGGAGCAGGAGAGGGAGAGAAGGAGAGAGGAAAGAGGCGCATTATGGGAAGTCTCCCGGCAGTCTAGGCCTATAGCAGCATAACTAAGGGATGGTTCAGGACTCACCTGAGCCAGCCCTAACTATAAGCTTTATCAAAGAGGAAAGTCTTAAGCCTACTCATAAATATGGAGATGGTGTCTGCCTCCCGAACCCAAACTGGGATCTGATTCCACAGGAGAGGAACTTGATAACTGAAGGCTCTGGCTCCCATTCTACTTTTGGAGACTCTAGGAACCACAAGTAACCCTGCATTCTGGGAGCGCAGTGTTCTAGTCGGATAATATGGTATTATGAGATCTTTAAGGTACGATGGTGCCTGACCATTAAGAGTTTTGTAGGTGAGGAGAAGGATTTTAAATTCTATTCTAGATTTTACAGGGAGCCAGTGCAGAGAAGCTAATATTGGAGAGAGATGATCTCTTTTCCTAGTTTTTGTCAGTACACGTGCCGCAGCATTGTGGATCAACTGGAGAGTCTTAAGGGACTTATTCAGGCAGCCGGATAATAAGGAATTGCAGTAGTCCAGTCTAGAAGTAACAAATGCATGCACTTATTTTTCGGCATCATTTTGATACAGGATGCGCCTGATTTTTGCAATGTTACGAAGGTGAAAGAAGGCAGTCCTTGAAGTTTGTTTCATGTGGGAGTTAAAGGATAAATCCTGATCTAAGATAACTCCTAGGTTCCTTGCGGTGCTGCTGGAGGCCAGAACAATGCCATCTAGAGTAACTATACCTTTAGATAATGTGTCTTGGAGGTGTTTGACAAAACTGAAGTTATTGTACTTGGTCCCAGAGTTTAACATCAGAAAGTTGCAGGTCATCCAGGTCTTTAGGTCCTTAAGGCATGCTTAAAGTTTAGTTAACTGGTTAGTTTCATCTGGCTTGATCGATAGATATAATTGGGTATCATCTGCATAGCAATGAAAGTTTATGAAGTGCTTTCTAATAATACTGCCTAGAGGAAGCATATATAAGGTGAATAGAATCGGTCCAAGCACAGAATCTTGTAGAACTCAGTGACTAACTTTGGCGTGCACGGAGGACTCACCGTTAACATATACAAACTGAGATCGATCTGATAGATAGGATTCAAACCAGCTTAGTGTGGTTCCTTTAATGCCAATTACATGTTGCAATCTCTGTAATAGGATGTGATGGTCAATGGTGTCAAACGCAGCACTAAAATCTAACAAGACAAGTACAGAGACAAGTCCATTGAGAGGTGAGAGGACAGCTGATGAGGCTCCACTCAAACAAGGCTGCAGGCCCCGATGGCGTTAGCCCCGGGGTGCTAAAAGCCTGTGCCCCCCAGCTTTGTGGAGTCCCTCAGCATGTCTTCAACCTGAGCCTGAGTCTTCAAAGGGTCCTCATTCTGTGGAAGACATCTTGCCTCGTTCCTGTGCCAAAGACGCCACGCCCCAGTGGCTCCAAGGACTACAGACCGGTGGCACTGACCTCCCACATAATGAAGACCCTGGAGAGACTAGTGCTGGAACAGCTGCGGCCCATGGTCAGACCCCTCCTGGACCCCCTTCAGTTCGCCTACCAGCCCCGGCTGGGAGTTGAGGATGCCATCATCTACCTGCTTAACCGCATCCACACCCACCTGGACAGGCCGGCAAGCACGGTGAGGATCATGTTTTTTGACTTCTCCAGTGCTTTCAACACCATCCGGCCTGCCCTGCTGGGAGAAGCTGGCAGCGATGCAGGTGGATGCCCCCCTTGTGTCCTGGATTGTGGACTACCTGACTGGCAGACCACAGCACGTGCGCCTGCAGCACTGTGTGTCAGACAGCGTGGTCAGCAATACTGGGGCCCCTCAGTGGACCGTCCTCTCTCCCTTCCTCTTCACCATCTACACCACAGACTTCAGCTACCACACAGAGTCCTGCCACCTTCAGAAGTTTTCTGATGACTCTGCTGTGGTGGGATGTATCAGCGGTGGTGATGAGACGGAGTACAGGGCTGTGGTGGGTAACTTTGTTTCATGGTGCGAGCAGAACCATCTGCAGCTCAATGCGACAAAGTCAAAGGAGCTGGTTGTGGATCTACGGAGGGCCAAGGCACCAGTGACCCCGGTTTCCATCCAGGGGGTCAGTGTGGACATTGTGGAGGACTACAAGTACCTGGGAGTACACTTAGACAACAAACTGGACTGGACCAAGAACACTCAGGCTGTTTATAGGAAGGGCCAGAGCCGCCTCTATTTTCTGAGGAGGCTGAGGTCCTTCAACATCTGCCGGACAATGCTGAAGATGTTCTATGAGTCTGTGGTGGCCAGTGCTATCCTGTATGCTGTTGCATGCTGGGGCAGCAGGCTCAATAAACTGATCCGCAAGGCCAGTGACATTGTGGGGGTGGAGCTGGACTCTGGCGGTGGTGTCAGAGAGGAGGATGCTGGCCAAACTACATGCCATCTTGGACAGTGTCTCCCACCCGCTCCATGACGTGCTGGTCAAGCAAAGGAGCACCTTCAGCGGAAGACTCATCCCACCAAAAAGCACCACAGAGCGCCACAGGAAGTCATTCCTGCCTGTGGCCATCAAACTATTTAACTCCTCCCTCTAAGGGTTAGTCTGTTTGACCCTAGGTCACTAAACTGGACATTGAGCATTACATCTCCGCCATAATTAATAATAATTGTGCAATATTCTGTGTAATACTTCCGTGCAATATTAGTTTTCCCCTTGTTAGTTTTTTCTTATTTATTGCTACTGATACTATATACCTCAATTACTCTTCGACAGTACATGCACCTCCGCTTATTAATATTATTTATTACATAAGGAGTTACATTGTATTTTAGACTGTACTTTCATCACCAACCAGTAAACCCACTTGGTACTTGACACTTAGTTTATCTTATACTTATACCGACAGGATACTTAATTTATTTCTGACCTGTTTTATAGTGTTTATTTTTTCTAGTACTTTCTCCTGTGTGCACTGACGTAAAGACGAGCTACTGTAACAAAGAGTTTCCCTACGGGGATCAATAAAGTATTTCTGATTCTGATTCTGATTGTCTGATGTAATTAATATGTCATTTGTAATTTCACAAAATCAACAGTGTTGTCTCTGTGCTATAATGCACTCTAAACCCTGAATGAAAACCCTGACTGATTTGCATAGGAGTCCTCTGTTATTTTGCGACATAACATTGAATTAAATGCAGATGGGATCGCTTTCTTGAAACTAGCCACAGCAATATCAGATAGACATCTAGAGTAAGAATTTTTGCCTAATGGTGTGTAGTCCAGAAATAGCAGTTCAAAAGTTATTAAATAATGGTCCGATAAAGAAAGATTCTGTGGAAAGACTATTAAATGTTCAATTTCAATGCCATATACCAGAACAAGGTCGAGGATGTGGTTAAAACAGTGAGTGGCTTCATGTACACTCTGACAAAAGCCAATTGAATCTAACAATGAGAAAAACGCAGTACTACTATCATTTTCAACGTCCACAAGAATATTGAAATCACCTACAATAACCACTTTATCTGTTTTAAGGACTAAACTTGATAAAAACTCTGAGAATTCAGATAAAATTAATATTATTATTAGTCTCATTCATATTATCATTATTATTCCTATCCTTATTATTACTGTTATTACTGTTATTATTTTATTAATATCACTAATACCATTACATTATTATTATTTTTAACCAATTATTGCCTTCAATGCCAAGCATAACACAGTTATGCTTGGCATTGAAGGCTCTGCTCCTAGATGGTCCCTGGATTAGGCAAGCAGCAAGCTAGGCCAAAACAGGGAGCGAAATGCAAACCCCCCCCCCAAAACGATGGAACCCAATGCCAAGCTAGAATAACAAGCATGCTGAGCATCAGCTAGACTATGGAAAATATCTATGTGTAGCAGGAAGCCTGCTGCAGGGCTTGGAAATGTATTATCTTAAGAAAAAGGATGCAAGCATACATCCTGAAAGAGGCCATCCTACAGCTATGTGAAATCTATGTGTAGCAGCAAGCCTGCTGCGGACCTCAGAATGTATTATTTTAAGAATAAAGATGCAAGCATTCATCCTGAAAGAGGCCATCCTACAGTTATGTGAAATCTATGTGTAGCAGCAAGCCTGCTACTGACATCAGAAGTTATCTTAATAGGATGCGAGCATACATCCTGAATGAGGTCGTACCACAGGGTATTTGCTCATAGCCTTCTGGGCTAAAATTATCTCTTTATCTCCTGGGCTAATGTAATGTTCGTAGGCTGCTGAGGACTAGCGTCCCATAGCTTTAGAGTACATGCTGGACCAAGGCAGCTGCGGAGGTAGCTGCACCAATGTGGAAGGAGTGCAAGGTGTACAGCTGAGAAGGAAGCCTGCATTGAATGCATAGGAGACGGAGGCGGTTTTTAGAATGTTTAAGGTGGATGGAGTACATGTGAACCTCTACAGAGATATCAGAAATAGAAAGATCATGCAAAGGATTGAAAGAGTCTGAACTAGTTGTGTATTCACCACACCTGAGGAACCCATAAAATGTAATAAATTTGCACATGATCCAAAACACCCATGCCTTAGGTGAGATACCAGTTTGTGCACTAAAGGTAATGAGAGAGGAAGGTGCTTATCATTGCTTCCTGGACACTCTTTCTTTAAGCCGTTGATGAAGAGGCTAATGGAGGGGTTCCATAGCAGGCTACATACCGAAGGATCTGCACATCTTAAATGAAACTGAATACCTGCTACAAGTGCTTTGATGGAAAAAGGTTAGATTTTTCGAGATTTAAAACAGTGAACAACAAAGGCACAAATCATAGGGAAGTAAACAGGCATGACAGGAATGCAGAAGGCTGCACATAAGGAAGTGAAATAGAACAAAGAGTAGTCATACATTTTAGGGTAAAATTGCCCATGACACTTGTTAGCCCATGTTAGTCGTCTGACAAATCTGTTAATACAGGGAATAAAAGAGTGTCCTTTATTGATGATATTAACAGTTGCCTCGTTATCGCAGAAAACCATAACTGTTTCCTAAACCATTGGTTTCCCCAGAGAATGCATGAGACAACAGTGGGATATAATTCTAATAGTGCGTAGATTGTAAATTTGAGGGAAGAGCGAGCAATTCTTTTTGCCAAACATCAGCATACCATTGATCGTTGTAGAGCCATCTGTAGAAAAATTTTATTTTTTGAATGTACAATGCCGCTTTTGCCGAAAATTATGTGGTAAAAGAGTGGCCCCATGAGACATGCCAGATCAGATATTATAGCTATATAAGTGTCCAGTTCAAATCTGAGTGGAAAGCTGTTTCCTCTCGACTTTTACTCCCAGAACTCCCGTGTGTTCCACCCCATTTCCACCACTGGTGAGAAGGTATAATCATAATAAAGAGTACTAGGCACTGGACTTGAACATAAACAAAAACTAACATTAATTTAAATTTAAAACTATTGACAGTGTGTGACTTCCTAAAATATATACTGTATACAATTTATATTTTTGATACATTTGTTATATATTGTGATTAAAGATGCAAATGGAACATTATCTGTTGATAGTGCCATAAATAATGTTCTATAGATCTACCAGTCCTTTTCTTCAAAAATAGCTTAAATCCCTAACTGAATACCACAGCATGCGATGTGAATGATTAAATTAAGCATGATAGCCATCTTAATCATAATGTGTTGCTTTGAAGTAGATGCTATTCAAATCATCCCCCCCACCCCACACACACTTTTCAAACCAATGTTAGGCCCTTAAGGTGAATACTACAAATTTGAAAATCAAATCACCAATACCAACCATTAACAATATATGTGACCAAAATCCAATAATATCCGCTCATATATTTAACCCTTTCAGATTATCCTGAGAGTCCCATTTTTCAATGCCCCGTCCTCCCGAATCCACATTTCGGCTTTGACTTGGCTTTTCATGTATACATGCTTTAAAATTTTGAATTTGGCTGCTTGCAGCCCTGGTTAAAAAATGAACTTAACCTTACTGTTCACTACCCTTAGCCAGCTTAAGTCATTGGCCAAGTGAACAGCTTCTTACTTGTAGCAAGTTAGAAAGTATTTAAATATATATATTTAAAGAAACTTGACTTTGTAACACATTGGCTTTCTTAAAATGAAGCATAATCTTCCCCGCTTTGAAACATGAAGGCCTGCTCACTGTGATTTCACTATGCCCTCAGACCAATTGGGGTAAGTATTGAACTGACACTTCACTACAAACAATTGAACTGGAAGAACCACATAGAGGTTAGTTAGGACTCGCCATCCTCTAACTGAAGAGCAAAATACTTTATTACATTGCCATGTGACACCAGACATCAGGCTGAAAATTTTTCTCACCTTGCAGGCGATACGGTGAGGACAAAACTTGCCGAAACCCAGAGGAGGAGGTATTCTCCGTAGGAGTGTCACCACATCAAGGTGCTTAATACGCCCCCTGTAACAACAGAAATAAAGGATTTTATACCCACACAAATACACTCAGAGGATCTTTCTCAAATTAAGAAAATTATTAAAATACACATTGGGCATTTTTCTGCAATTTCTTTTATTTAACAGCGAACATAGGCAAGCGTACTAAACAGAAACCAAAATCTGGACATATTAATTAATGGAGTAACTTGGACATTTAACAAAGGAGGCCATTCTATTTTATGAATCGTTTCCACCGGGACCAAAGCTGTCTCCAAGGAGATATCAATCTGATAGTTACTACCACTAAGTGGGAAACAGTGGGAAAAAAACATCATCATGAAATAATTAGATGTGTTTGTCAGCAAGACCAGGTTGCTAATTTTCACATCAACAACAAAAAGTTTTAAGGCTTGGTTACTCCAGTATTTAAAATAGTGAAATTTTAAAAGCAAAACGAGATCTGCAATCATCAGATCTGCCCATTCAAATATTTTGCATGTAATTCAACTTATAAGTTAATATGTTTTAGTGTTTGAATGTCAAAACATAGTCCCAACCCACTCTCACTGCATGTTCTTTTTAATAACATTACATAAACCAGCATATAGATATATATGGGAAAGTCCCTTCAAATTGCGAGAGCAGACAGTCCAGGCTTCTCCAGAGGACCAGCAGTGTCTTCACAGACTCCCAGGGCACGGCAGTCACAATTGCACCCTTCACACAACCAGAAAACCAGGAACCCCTCATCTCCTGCATGGTCATTTTTTGATCATATAACCATCTTTACAACCAAAAGCCATCACACATTGATAACCATCAGCACACGATTTGCTGTTACAACTCACCTCTGGGAACTAGTCACCCACAGTTAGTTGTCAGAAAATTGTTACTTTAGAGCAAGACAAGAACATATGTGAGAGTGTAGCTGTTGTTTGACATTGCAGTGTAGCTATTATCACACCTAAAATCAATATCCAATTGAAATTTGGCTAAGAAGATCCCATAGAAGAACTGTACACTGCTCTTAACCAGAGGTGGGGTGGTTAACCACATGCACATTTGCCAAATCTATCCTTGAAGTCTATTCTCTTGTAAAATGGAAAAAACAGTTTGAAAACACTATGCACCCTTTCAATGCATGACTGAGAGAAGGTGAAGTCGTTGAAAATGCAACAGGTTTGCAAGATAGTTTGTTTTCTTTGGTGACAGTTTGGCATTTGTTCATTGAGTCACTTAACTAAGTACAAAAAACATACAAAATCAAAGGCACAAACATTAACAAATGCGCTTCAAATCCAAAAATGCTACAAATACTAAAACACATCCAAAAGTGAAAACACAGACAAATCAAGGGAAATGCCCTTCAAAACAAGAGACAGCTGCAAATGGCAGTATACAAAAAATAAAAACCCCACATATATATATATCATGCAACAAAAAGACTTGATGTGCTCTTGGCCGCTAGGGGGAGTGATGAATGCTTCAACCTTGCTTTGGCAAAGACACAAGGCTCGTTCATGATGAATTTTGTTTCATTTGAGATCAGGCCATGGAGACATTGCTGGCTCATCTCGAATGAGCCTACTACTCACCATAAAAACACACTACTCACCATATAGATAATAATAATAATAATAATAATATTTAGAGCCCAGCCCTGAATCTTTTTTTGGCCTTCAAAAACTGGCACGTTAATGTAGCAGAGCAGAGCATTGGAGGCAGGAGGAGTAATATAGCGCTGCACATGACAAGACACATGCAGGCAGGCAGCAATGCTACTAAGTTCTGTCTTTCAGACAGTGAGTGGAGCATTTGCCAGTGCTGCGTCCAGTATTTCAAGCTTTTCTCCACATTTCAGCACTGACATTAGTCCATAAACATTGTAAAGATCACGAGACACAATTTGTGTGACTTAAGTTGGCAGAGGCGCATGCACAGAAAGACCTCTCCAAAAGTTTTGCCTCTACGTAAAAAGTCTGTAACAGGAAAATGGTTGTCTTACCAATAATGTTGTTCGCTTGTCATTAAATGTAATCCTGGTTTTGCAGAAACATAAATACTGATGTTACTGATGATAGTGGGATTTGTTGGGTCTCTGTAAATAATATTATAAAGAGTATGGTCTAGACCTCTATAGGAAAAGTGCAATGACATAACTTCTGTTATGAATTAGCACTATATAAATAAAATTGAATTGAATTGATTTGAGGTTGGAGATAATATATCGGAAAAAAAGAGGAGAAAAAGGGGCATGGCGGTGAAAAACGGAAAGGGGTAAAGCCCTTGTGCTGAACGTGAGACGGAATTGAGCAATAAAATGATGATGACGTTAGAAAAATGATAAATAGTGATATTAGGATAGCGGCTATATATTACCTAGACAATTGACAGCAGGAGGAGTTACATATAGGAGGTTTATATATAAAAAATTTCGTCCTTCACCCTCTGTGGGTGGTCTCTTATCCTTCGAGCTCGGGTCCTCTACCAGAGGCCTGGGAGCTTGAGGGCTCTGCGCAGTATCTTTGCTGTTCCTAGTACTGCACTTTTCTGGACCGAGATGTCTGGTGTTCTTCCAGGGATCTGCTGTAGCCACTCCTCCAGTTTGGGGGTCACTGCCCCGAGTGCTCCGATGACCACGGGCACCACTGTCGCCCTCACCTTCCAGGCCTTCTCCAGCTCTTCTCTGAGCCCTTGGTATTTCTCTAGTTTCTCATGTTCCTTTCTCCTGATGTTGCCATCACTTGGTATTGCCACGTCCACCACAACGGCTTTCCTCTGCTGTTTGTCCACCACCACAATGTCTGGTTGGTTTGCCATTACCATTCTGTCAGTCTGTATCTGGAAGTCCCACAGGATCTTGGCTCGGTCATTCTCTACCACCTTTGGAGGTGTTTCCCACTTTGACCTTGGGGTTTCCAGTCCATACTCCGTGCAGATGTTCCTGTACACTATGCCAGCCACTTGGTTATGGAGCTCCATGTGTGCTTTCCCTGCCAGCATCTTACACCCTGCAGTTATGTGCTGGATTGTCTCAGGGGCCTCTTTGCACAGCCTACACCTTAGGTCTTGTCTGGTGTGGTAGATCTGGGCTCAGGGCCTGCTCCTGTGCAGCCATGATGAGTGCCTCTGTGCTGTCCTGCAGTCCGGCCCGCTCTAGCCATTGGTAGGATTTCTTGATATCAGCCACTTCAGTTATGTTCCGGTGGTACATCCCATGTAGAGGTTTGTCCTCCCATGATGGTCCCTCCTCCAGCACCTCTTCCTCTGTTCCCCAATGCCTCTTATTATTCCTGCAGGGTATCTGATCACTGGCAGGGCATAGCTATTTATTGCCTGGGACTTGTTCTTGCCATTGAGCTGACTTCTTAGGACTTGCCTTACTCGTTGGAGGTATTTGGCAGTTGCTGTTTTCCTTGTTACCTCTTCAAGGTTGCCATTTGCCTGTGGTATTCCAAGGTACTTGTAACCATCCTCAATGTCTGCTATTGTTCCTTCTGGGAGTGAGACCCCTTCTGTGTGGACTACCTTCCCTCTCTTCGTCACCATTCGACTGCACTTCTCAAGCCCGAATGACATCCCAATGTCAGAGCTGTAGATCCTGGTGGTGTGGATCAGTGAGTCGATGTCCCGCTCACTCTTAGCGTATAGCTTGATGTCATCCATGTAGAGGAGGTGACTGATGGTGGCCCCATTCCTGAGTCGGTATCCATAGCCAGTCTTGTTGATAATTTGGCTGAGGGGGTTCAGACCTATGCAGGACAGCAGTGGGGACAGAGCATCTCCTTGGTATATGTCACATTTGATGGACACTTGTGCAAGTGGCTTGCCATTGGCCTCAAGGGTTGTTTTCCACAGCCTCATCGAGTTTGCAATGAAGTCTCTTAGAGTCCTGTTGATGTTGTACATCTTCAGGCATTCAGTGATCCATGTGTGTGGCATTGAGTCATATGCTTTTTTGTAATCAATCCAAGCAGTGCACAGGTTGTGCAGGTGTGTCGGGTTCTGCAGTCTTGGGCGACTGTTATGTCAACCAGGAGTTGGTGTTTGGCTCCTCTGGTTTCTTTGCCAATGCCCTTCTGTGCTTTGCTCATGTATTGATCCATGTGCCCACTTATCTTAGCTGCGATGATGCCTGACATGAGCTTCCATGTTGTGGAGAGACAGGTTATTGGCCGATAGTTGGATGGAACTGTACCCTTTGAGGGATCCTTCAGGATCAGGATTGTGCGCCCTTTGGTAAGCCATTCAGGGTGCGTCCCATCCCTTAGCAGCTGGTTCATTTGTGCTGCTAGGCGCTCGTGGAGTGCAGTGAGCTTCTTTAGCCAGTAGGTGTGGATCCTGTCAGGGCCCGGTGCTGTCCAGTTTTTCATACCTGAGACTCTTTCTTGGATGTCTGCTGCTGTGATGGTGACTGGTTTCTGTTCAGGGAGGTTGCTGTGGTCCTTTCTCAGAGCCACCAGCCACTGTGCATTGCTGTTGTGTGATGCCTCCCTCTCCCATATACTTTTCCAGTATTGTTCAGTTTCCAGCCTTGGTGGGTCTGCTCTGCTGATATTACCCTGCCATTGAGCTTACATACCAGAGATATATATATATCCTGGTCACCCAGGAGGATCATGATCACATGCCCAAACCACCTCAACTGGCTCCTTTGCTCTACTCCGACCTCCATCCCGATGTCTGAGCTCCTTACCCTATCTCTAAGGGTGAGACCAGCCAACCTACAGAGGAAACTCATTTTGGTTGCTTGTATCTGCAATCTTATTCTTTCGGTCACTACCTGAAGCTCATGACCACAGGTGAGGGTTAGAACCTAGATAGACTGGTAAATCAAAAGCTTTGCCTTCCCTCTTCAGCACAATGGTCTGATACGAGCAAGGTAAGAGCAAGGTAAGCCTTGACCAACTACATCCAGATTCCTGTAGGAACCACGGTAATGGTTCCAGCCACAGGTCTCAAAAATAAACATTAGTTTTCATTAACACTCCTGTTAGAACCAGATACATACACACACAAAAACTTACGTGGCCTCAGGATCATATTCTGCCCAGATTTTCTTGAACTCATCCAAATGCTGGGGGCCAAGGATTGACCAATCACGTGTCAAGTAGTCAAAGTTATCCATGATGACAGCCACAAATAGGTTGATGATCTGTGAAGGATAGAGGCAATACATGCGTTTACTGTATGTTTGTGTGAGTACGATTGTGGCACTGCACCCAAGTGGTTAGAGAGATGCACCACATGTCATCAATGTCCTGTTTAAATGACTTATGATTTATGTGCTGCTACTGGTTATTAAAAAACATTTTTCATAAAATATTATTAATAAGATTACTATTAATGTCTTTCCACTATTCTATTGCAGGGGTACCAGTACAAGTGCTCTCCATTGTCCTTTTTTTTTTTTACTGTGCATTGTTTATTAAAGACACAAACAAGAGGCAACATTTAGATCAAGTACATTTTTATTACATTTTAAAATATAAAAAATGATCAATAAACATCAAAATCATGATAAAAACTGTTATATACGTTACATGTAAGCAAGCAGAGCTGTGTTCCCGGCTAACGTGTCTCGAGACTGCAGGTAGCCAGCAGCCCTTGGCCTCAGATGCAGCAGCTACTCCTGCTGATGTCCCTGGCCTGACTTCCCTCTTCCTGGGCATCAGTAGCTAGTAGTATTCCTGATGCTTCCTGCTTTCTTATAGTACAGATGCTTATGAGCAGTGTCTCCTGGATACTTATAAATTATTTGGTAGCAGTAATTTAATCAGATAAAGTAAGCCATTGCCATATCTTCAGAACTTTTATGACCTACTCAGTACTACGTGAGTGCGACCTACCAACAGCACAAGCCTGTGCTACTGTGACTGGATACTTAGCTAAAGCTAATTAGCAAGATGCCTCCCTTCGCCATGGATGACTTCCACAAACTTCTACAGAAAATTGCAGTGCTGGAAACCAAAATCCACTGGTTAGAATTGAACGTGGAAGTTAATGGACTATGTGGCATTGACACCACTTTACTGTGGACTCAAAGCAGTGGACAAGAATATGCTAACACATGGCTAATTAGCACCAACAAGACTACCAAGAAACACGGGGCTGTGTACCGGGTAATAAATCTAAAAGTGGTAGTCCTCCCTGGAACTCTCTTAGTGCAAAGCCTAAGAGTAAATCATTTCCCTGGGAAATGGGAGGACAAATAACAGGCAGAGCCCAGTGCCCTGAAATTTGTCATGTGACTGCATTATCATGCAGGCAGAGCGCCTGCATAATAATGCAGCCCCTGTTCTTAGTAGGACACAGCCATGGAGAGTTGCGAAAGGGAGAGTTAGCAACAAACCTCCCCAACAACCAAGTGTGCACCACTGGAGAACAGATTTGCACCATTGTTGCAGAACCTTGGACCTCTGTCTGATGACCATTATAACCTCTCATCTTAACGCAGCAGGGTAAGGACAGAGTAAATCAGAAAGTAAAAGGCTACAGGGAAAGCTAACGACTGGGCCTCAAACTCTGATTGTGGGTGATTTCGCTTTAAAGGATGCAAGAAGCATGTGCAGTAAGAACACCAAGATAATCTGCTTTCCCAAGGATATGGTCTTGGACTTGACAGAAAGAATCCTGCATATTGTGGCTGCACACTCAAATGTGGAAAACATCATAATGCACATGGGAACCAATGATATTGTGAAACAACAGTCTGAAGTGCTGAAATGGGACTTTATCGATGTGTTGAACACAGTCAGCTCTCTGAATGCTGAGGTGTTTCAGTGGCCCTGTACCACCAGTCAGAAAAGGAGTTGAGAGATTCAGTAGATTGTTTGCACTAAACACATCAGAATCAGAAATCAGAATCAGAAATACTTTATTGATCCTCGAGGGGAAACTCTTTCATTACAGCTGCTCACTATCAAGTCAATGCACACTTGAGAATAAAGCAATAGAAGTTCTAAGCAACTCAAAATATAATACACTATAATACAGGTAAGATAAATTAAGTACAAAGTCAATATATAGTATAAGTATAAAAGTTAAAATAAGTGTAAGTACCAAAGTGGATTTAGAGGTTGATAAGTATGTACGGTATAATACAATGTAATAATATAAGTAATAAGTAATAGTGCATTTACTGTCAAGTTAAGTGTAGCTTATTAAGATGATTATAAGACAGTGGATATTGCACAGCAGTAATAGAAGTATGAATAAATATCAATAAATAGGGAATTTTAAACTGAAAACATATATATTGCACAATTATTTCAAGTATTGCAGTGATGTTAATGATCCAATGTCCAGTTTAGTGACCTAGGGTCATATAGACTGACAATTAGAGGGAGGAGTTAAAGAGTTTGATGGCCACAGGCAGGAATGACTTCCTGTGGCACTCTGTGGTGCATTTTGGAGGGATGAGTCTTTCGCTGAAGATACTTCTTTGTTTGACCAGCACATCATGGAGTGGGTGGGAGACACTGTCCAAGATGGCATGTAGTTTGGCCAGCATCCTCCTCTCTGACACCACTGCCAGAGAGTCCAGCTCTATCCCCACAATGTCACTGGCCTTACGGATCAGTTTGTTGAGTCTGTTAATGTCCGCTACCCTCAACCTGCTGCCCCAGCATGCAACAGCATACAGGATAGCACTAGCCACCACAGACTCATAAAACATCTTCAGCATTGTCCAGCAGATGTTGAAGGACCTCAACCTCCACAGAAAATAGACGCGGCTCTGGCCCTTCCTGTAAAGACCTTGAGTGTTCTTAGCCCAGTCCAGTTTGTTGTCCATGTGTACTCCCAGGTACTTGTAATCCTCTACAATATCCAAACTGACCCCCTGGATGGAAACCGGGGTCACTAGTGCCTTGGCCCTCAATAGATCTACAACCAGCTTCTTAGACTTTGTTGCATTGAGCTGCAGATGGTTCTACTCACACCATGAGACAAAGTTCCCCACCACAGCCCTGTACTCAGTCTCATCACCACCGCTGATACATCCCACCACAGCAGAGTCATCAGAAAACTTCTGAAGGTGGCAGGACTCTGTGTGGTAGCTGAAATCTGTGGTGTAGATGGTGAAGAGGACGGGAGAGAGGACAGTCCCCTGAGGGGTTCCAGTGTTGCTGACCACGATGTTTGACACACAGTGCTGCAGACACACATGCTGTGGTCTGCCAGTCAGGTAGTCAACAATCCAGGACACGAGAGGGGCATCAACCTGCATCACTGCCAGCTTATCACCCAGCAGGGCTGACAGGATGGTGTTGAAAGCACTGGAGAAGTCAAAAAACATGATCCTCACTGTGCTTGCTGGCTTGTCCAAATGGGTGTGGATGCAGTTCAGCAGGAAGATGATGGCATCATCAACTCCCAGCCGGGGCTGGTAGGCGAACTGAAGGGGGTCCAGGTGGGGTCTGACCATGGGCCGCAGCTGTTTCAGCACCAGTCTCTCCAGGGTCTTCATTATGTGGGAGGTCAATGCCACCAGTCTGTAGTCCTTGGAGCCACTGGGACGTGGTGTCTTCGGCACAGGAACAAGGCAAGATGTCTTCCACAGAACAGGGACCCTTTGAAGACTCAGGCTCAGGTTGAAGACATGTTGAAGGACTCCACATAGCTGGGGGGCACAGGCTTTTAGCACCCCGGGGCTATCTCCATCGGGGCCTGCAGCCTTGTTTGAGTGGAGTTTCATCAGCTGTCCTCTCACCTGATCAGCAGTCAGGCACACAGCAGAGGTTACAGGTGGGGGAGGGGGCAGTCGTTAGTCTGGAGAGGGCCGTTAGCCTGAGAGCCAGTTGAGGGGGAGTAGGACTCTCCCAGGAAGATGGAGGAGGGGGGAGCAGTGGATTCAGAGGAGTCTGAGGGCCGACAGCAGCTGAGTTAGAGGGGGATGAGCAGGAGCCGGCGTGTCAAATCTGTTAAAGTACAGATTAAGTTTGTTGGCCCTGTCCAAGCTGCCTTCAACTCCTCTACTGCCAGTCGGTCTGAAGCCAGTGATGCTCTTCATGCTGCTCCAGACCTCTCATGTTGTTCTGCTGGAGTTTCCACGCCAGCTTCCTCCTGTACTTCTCCTTGGCCTCCCTGATCTTCACCTTAAGGTCAGCCTGGATTGCTTTCAATGGACCATTTTAGCTGGGACATTGCAGTCCACACAGAAGTTAATGTAGCCAGCGATGCACTCAGTAAGCCCATCAATGTCCTCTCCATCAGGCTCACAGAGTGCCCGGTTTTTCATCTCAAAACATCCCTCAAGTGTCTCATAGGCCTCCTCTGACCATCTCCTCACTGTCCTTGTGGTCGCAGGCTGTCTTTTAACCAGAGGCACATAGCAGGGTTTGAGGTGAACCAGGTTGTGGTCTGACCTATCCAAGGGGGTGAGGGGGGAAGAGCCATATGCATCCTTAACGTTAGCATGGTTGAAGTCACCCGAGATTAATACGAGTGCACTCGGGTTTTGAGTCTGGAGTTGTGCTGTGGCGGTGTGAATGGCATTGCACGCCGATGCTGGGTTAGCAGAGGGCGGGATGTAAACAGCCACAACAATGCATGTGAGAATTCACGTGGCAGATAGCTGTGGGACTCCGGCCATATTAACAGTCCAATGTCCGGGCTACAGATACTCTGCTTGATAGCAACGTGACCAGGGTTACACCATCTGTTGTTAACCAGCACAGCAAGCCCGCCGCCTTTCTGCTTACCGCTCCCGGTGTGATCCCTGTTGGCCCGAACAGTCTGAAAGCCGTCGATGGACACATTATGATCCAGGATATCCTGGTGTAGCCATGTGTCTGAGAAGCACATCAAACTACACTCACGGAACTCCGTCTGACTCTGGGCTAACGCCATTAGCTCGTCCATTTCATTCGCCAGTGATCTCACGTTGCCCATGACGAGAGAAGGCAGACACGGCTTAAATCTCTTGTTCTTCAGTCTCTTTTGTCTGGACCCCTCTCTCTTCCCTCGCCTCTTCTTCCACCTCTGCATCCTCGGGTTGTCCTCCACCAGATCTCAGTGGGGACATTGGTTTTCCTGGGCGCCATGCCGCTCGACTTCAGCATGATCAGCTGTTCCCTGGTGTAAACAATGTGGCCAAACAGCTGTTCTGCAGCAGTGCCTTGACCGAGTAGCAGGATAAGAAGTTTCACAGTGAAAAAAATTACCAAAACACTCTCTCCTCTCATTTTCATAGAGAGCGTAGTTTAAATTACACTTACACAAAAGTTTACTCAAGTTTGAAGAAAAAGGAAAGCTAAAAGTTGGAAAAAGTAAAACAACGAGATGGAGCAACGGCAATGGCATGCACTGTCCATTCAGTGCACTTTATTGACAATTTCTATTTTTTCTGGGACTGCAGACATATTTTTAAAGGCAGATAGACTCTGCATTAACAAGTCAGGAGTAAAGTTGTTCATCTCTAACCTATTTTACTTCCTCCGTCACCGATCTGTTATCTCTGCCAAGGACAAGATACAAGAGGAATCAAAACAGGAGGAAGACATAACATAAAGCGGCAGAAACCTTGGAGGAGAGCCACCTCAGCCCCCGCCTGAAGAGAGCTATAATCATCAGAGACATCAGAGCTGAGAGGAATAGTCTCCATCCCCTTCACCAACAACCACCGGTGAGGATTCACCTTTTTACCCCCAAACCCATCCAGCATGTCCAGTTGCTTGTGTACCAAATAAAGTAGGCTCTAACTGATATCTGCCGGGTCCAGGCTACAAGGCTAATGGCACTCATGACTCTTCTCAGGACAATCCGGAGCCCTGTGTGCCGACAGCTTTCTCAATTCCTGTCCTGATAGGTAATAGAAAAAGAATGGTGAATCTGCTAAGAAACAGGAAACACTCATGCACTCTGATTCTACAAATTTAGCATCCATTCCTTGTCAGCCACAGCCTGTCGCAAAAAAAACTGGCAGATAATGCTTTTAACATACTAAATTTAGCGTTATTAAACGCTAGGTCTTTGGCAGGGAAAAAAATCAATGACTTTTTAACATCAGTTTTTAACTGAAGCTTGGTTAGACCAAGATAACAGTGCAGCTGTTCTTATCGAGTCTACCTCTCCCAACTTCAGTTTTATGAGCGAAGCTAGAGTGCATAAGAAAGGAGGTGGAGTTGCCATTTTGTTTAATTATTCCCTCCAATGCAAGAAGATGTCTTGTGGAAATGTTGCTTCTTTTGAATATGTGGCTCTTCAGTTGAATTTCTCTTCTCAAGCTTTATTTCTAAATATCTACAGGCCATCGAAATACTGAACAACCTTTTTGATGCCTTTACTGAACTGCTGTCTATAATCTATATTGACTTTGACTGTGTAGTCACTGTTGATGATTTTAACATCCATGTTGACAACCTCCAGGACAGAGGGACTAAAGAACTGTGTTCTGTGTTCTTGATAACCATGAACTGACTCAGCATGTGACAGAGCCCACACACAACAAGGGGCACAATGGACTTAATCATCTCCAAGGGTATGAATATTTCTAAGGTTGTGGTGACTGATGTTGCTCTCTCTAATCATTCATGTGTTTTCTTTGAGAGTGCTATTTCTGTGCACTCAAATGTTCAAACAGAGGTAATCACAAAACGGTATGTCAATGAAAACACCAGTGAAATATTTATTCAAACGTTCTCTTCCACACCCACCCTCTCTTGGGTCTCAGTCAATGAGCTTGTAGATAATTTCAATTCTAAAATTACAAATGTTATTGATGCCATTGCACCCACTAAGGTGAAGGCTGTCTCTGGTAAGAAAAGATCTCCATTGAGAAATGCCACACTGGTAAGAATGGAAAAAAAGAGTGTTGTAAAGCTGAACGCAGGTGTCGAAAAACAAATCTCCAGGTTAATTATGACAACTGTAAAGAGAGACTTCGCATTTATAATTTAGAACTGAGAAATGCAAGGTGGTCCTTCATCTCTGACATCATCGCCAAAAACAATAATAATACATGTGCCTTGTTTGCTACTGTCAACAAGCTAACAAACCCTCCTGTGTCAGTAGCCTCTGAACTTCTTTCTAACTGGGCCTGCAATGAATTTGCCTCCTTTTTCACTGACAAAATTCTGAAAATTAGACAGGCAGTCAGTGCCTCCATATCAGGTTGAGGATATGTGTTGAGCCTGTGTCCACTTAACATCAATTCAAATAGCATGACACAATTTGATCATATTAATTAAGGTGCGGCTGTGGCTTAGTGTACAAGTACAGTCCATTTACCATTTAACTATATAAACTTGGAGGACATTATACAACATCTGAAATCCTCTTCCTGGTGCCTTGATATTCTGCCAACAGGCTTTTTCAAAAATGTTTCTAACTGCATGGCCTCAGATCTTCTACAAATTGTCAACATCTCTCTTCTCTCAGGTGTCTTCCCACAGGCCCTCAAAACTGCAGTCATCAAGCCACGCTTAAAAAAGAACCTATATCAAACCTTCCATTTTTAAGTAAAATCATTGAAAAAGCTGTTTTTCAACAGCTGAACAACTTGGCATTAAACAGCTGTTTTGATGTCTACCAGTCAGGTTTTGGAGCATACCACAGCACTGAGACTGCTCTTGTTTAGTCTACAACGACATCCACTTAAACACAGACAGTGGCAGAAGTTCAGTCTTGGTATTATTGGATCTCAGTGCTGCATTCAACATGGTTGACCACAACATATCACTAGACCGACTGGAAAACTGGGTGGGACTTTCTGGCACAGTAGTAAACTTGTTTGATTCCTACTTAAAGGACAGGGACTACTTTGTGTCTATAGGTAATTACACATCTGAGTGGACAAAAATTACATGTGGAGTTCCCCAAGGCTCCATTCTGAGACTGCTTCATCTACATGCTCCCACTGGCTCAGATTATGGAAAACAACAAAATATGTTACCATAATTATGCAGAGGTCTGCTTTCAGTCCCCAGAGTCAAAACTAAACATGAAGAAGCAGCGTTCAGTTTTCATGCACCACATATCTGGAACAAACATCCAGAAAACTGCAAGTCTACTGCAACTCTTAGTTCTTTTGAATCAACACTGACGACGTTTCTGTTTGCAGCTGCCTTTATTTAAATCAAGTAATTTCTTACACTGCACTGTAACTTTTACTCTCCTGTTTTATCTTGTTTTATTTTTGGTGCAATTACATACTGTCTCTCAAGAGGCAAGACAGCTGATTTCATTGAACTAGATCTAGCTCTACTTGACATCCATCCCTCTGTCCACACTGTGATAGTGCACGCTGGCACTAATGACGCCATGGCCAGGCAGTCCATTGAGCTGCATTATGAACTTGGGTCTCTAGCCTCCATAGTGGAAAGCCTGAGTAGGAGGTGTGTCCCACTCCCACTATGACCAAGAGCTCTGAACGTTTTAGTCGTCTTTTTGTCTGCACCTGTGGATGCACAATTGTATTACTGCTACTGAACTTGGTTATATTAGTCATTTTGATTCTTTTTGGACTAAGGGGGGCCTCTTTAAATATGATGGGCTGCATCTAAACAGGAAAGGAACACAAAAATCGACCTGGAATCTAAATAACTTTAATGCTTTTAGCCTTAATTGATGGTTTCTCCAGCAAGACCCTGCCCAGCATCCTGGCTCTGTTTTTAATAGCCCTATCCCAGACAGTGTGGGTCCTGCTAGTGCTGGTTGTGTATCTCTTTCCCCCACAATTTCATTCATTCCTGTCAGGATCACTGAAAGGCAGTGTGCATTACCAAAATCTATTAACCATCCACACAGAAACAATCTAATCAAAGTTAAAACCACTTCTTGAGTCCCTGTCAACCTTGCTGCCTTACCTCATGTCTCCTTGGCTGATCCTACTGCATCTCCATCTCACATCCCTGTAGTGTTGGGGCTGTTGAATGTTAGATCACTGGCAAATAAATAATTTTTCTGCAATGATTTCATTGATTCTCCATGGTTTTATGATAAATGGCAAGGCCTAGCTACTTTGTGTTTTAATCTACAAACCACCAAAATCTAATGCTGGTTTCATTCAGGAATTCTCTGATTTTGCTTTTTTTATGCCTCGTTTTGACAGTCTTGATTTTCAGTGATTTTGACATGTATGCTGCACCTCTGTTTCCTCTTTTACTCTGGATTTTAAAGACATTGTGCATTCTTTTAATCTTATTCAGTCAGTTGAAGGTCCCACTCATTGAAAAGGGCACACTCTGGACATTGTTCTGTCCTCTGGTTTTAGTCTTGACAGTGTTGATCTCTGTGAGGCCAGCTTATGTGTGTCTGACCACAAAGCCATTATTTTGACCACAAAGTCCCTCCTCCCAGCTACTGCTCCCACAGTGGCAACGTTTAGCAACAATTAGAACAACTTCAACACTACTTGTAAAGCTGTACTTGACTCCATTGCACCTGTAAAAATCTGGAAAGTCAAAGCAACTCACAGCAAGCCGTGGATTAATAACAACACTAGAGAAATAAAGAGGAAATATAGACAAGCAGAGCGTAAATGGAAAAAGGACCGCCTCAAGGCTTTATATCAAAGTATGAAAAAACTAATGTCTATCAGAAATCAGTCAAAGAAGCCAGGTCCTCCTATTTCTCTAACATCTTTACAACAAACCTTCATAACCCCAGAATTCTTCTCAAAAACATTGTATCTGTAATTAATCCTCCTCCTATCCAACTAACTGAAGCCACTCCAAATATATGTGAGCAATTTTTATCCTTATTCTCAACCAAAATCAATTAAATAAAACTCAAGATTGGTCTTGCCACTTGACTTTCAGGCCCTTTAACTGTGCACTTTAAAGGACACAATGGCCAAATTAAAGCCCTCATCGTGTCATTCAAATTCTATGCCTGCTAGATTTCTCAAAGAGGTTTTTAACAGTGTTGGTCCCACTATTTTATCGATTGTAAATAGCTCTTTGTCCACTGGCTGTGTTCCTTCTTGCCTTAAACATGCAGTAGTGCACCCACTTCTTAAGAAACCAAGCCTTGACCCTGCAGATTTAAAACATTTTAGACCCAATTTCTAAATTACCATTTTTATCAAAGGTTTAGAGAAGACGGTTTACTTAGAGTTGACTTCTTTTATGAATGCTTGTGGTATCTTGACAAATTACAATCAGGTTTCCATGCATGTCATAGCACTGAATCTACTCTCATCAAAGTGACCTTTTTTCTCACAGTTGATGCTGGTGATTGTTCACTTTTAATTCTTCTGGATTTGAGCTCTGCATTTGACACTGTGGATCGCTCCATCCTACTGGACCGCCTTGAACAGTGGGTTGGCATCAGGGACACTGCTCTAAAATGGTTCAAATCCTATTTATCAAACAGGACTTTCTCAGTGGTCATGGGTAATGCCTCCTCTTCTGTGGTCCCTCTGACCTATGGTGTTCCCCAAGGGTCCATCCTTGGCCCCTTGTTGTTCTGTATATACATGCTGCCACTGGGACAGATCATAACTAAAGCCAAAATCCAGTTCCATTGTTATGCAGATGACACACAAATTTATGTTCCATTAAAAACCAGCGATGAAGGCAGTTTTAATCATCTTTTATCCTGTCTGTCAGAAGTTAAGTGCTGGATGTCCCAAAACCTTCTCCAGTTAAATGAAAGTCAGAAATCAGAAATAATTCTCTTTGGTCCCCCAAAGTCCATCCCTATTGTACAGAAACATCTTGAATCCCTGTCTTAAAATGTCAAACCCGCAGCCAGAAACCTGGGTGATATTTAACAGGGAACTTTCATTTGAGAAACTAATTATAAATGTTGTTTGATCATGTTTTTATCAATTAGGGAGCATCTCAAAGATCAGGTCTTTTCTCTCTCGACCTGATCTCATGCTTTTAGGTCATTTATGCTTTTATTTCTTCTCGGTTAGATTATTGTAAGTCACTATATTCAGGTTTGAGCCAAAAAACCTAAAACTAAAGGTGACCGGGCTTTTGCAGTCAGGGCCCCTCGGCTCTGGAACTCCCTGCCCAAGGATCTGAGGCTGCTGAATCAGTGACATCTTTTAAATCACTTCTTATCTTCTTAACTTATCTTTTCAAAAAAAGCCTTTTTATTAATTCTAGTACTTTGTTTTATTGCCAACATGTCTCATCTGTTTTATTATAAGTATTTATCTTTATTGTTGGGGATTTTGTTTTACTAATTTCATTTTATTGCTATATTATTTTAATTGCCTGATATTATTTGACTCTGTCCTGAAATGTTTTAATCCTGATTCAACCATGTAAAGCACATTGTAACTTTGTTTTAGAAATTAATTAATTAGAATTATTATTATTATTACTAATGCTGGCAAAATGACAGTTGTCACAGTAATGCAACACGCTTTCCAGCTTGCGAGTCTTCCAGGTACACAGCAGTCACAGATTAGTCACTATAAATAGAGCTCAAAGAAATAGTGATACATCTGAGCTCTTGTCATAGTCTGAGACGATCAACTCGGAGTTGGTCAAAAGAAGTTAAATCAGAGTGTACAGTGAAAGATAGTCGGCTTTCAGCTTTTCATGGATGGGAGAAGCTAGGTGTCCCACACCGGAATGCATCCTCTGCACAGAAAAACAGTCAAATATGCTGCCAAATAAAAATCTTGAGACGATACACCTCTGTGTGAGTAATTGGTGATAAAAATGTCTAATTAGTTTAGTTTTTGTTTAGACGCTCCTACAGTTTACTGATGTATAATCTTAGCTGCTGAAAAGACTTTCTGAAATGATGAAATGGTGTCTTGTAAACAAGCACCCAGGGCACTGTCTAGGGTGCCACTAGCTGGAGGAGTACAAAAGAAGAGCAGGAAGAATTCTTTTGTAATTAATTCCAGGTGCCCAATCTACTTTCCGTCCAGTGCCTGCATTACTTTGTTAAAAAGAAAACACTGCTCACTCCGCACAAAAGACCCAGCTGATGCTGAGAAGACTGCAGGCAAACTCTATAGAGGGGCACTCTGTTGGGGGCTGACACTCACTCTCTTTAACTCAAACTGCAAGCTGCCACTTATTTTTTGACCCTGCAGGTCATTTGATAACACCGTGGAGTAAAATTATTCTTGTATAACCAAGTTACTTGTGTTCCATGAAAACATCATAATATGATCCACAGCAGTATCAACCGGGGCTTGGATAATACTGTATGTGTGCAGGTGCTGATGTTGGTTAGAAATGTCAGTATTTTGTTCATGCTGAGGATGAAGAGTGTCTGTCTAAATCCCAAGCAGGGGTGTGTTGAGATGAGAACCCACAGTCTGTCTCCCTGTCCCTCCTCTCCAGCCATATTTCTATTTCCCTCATCTGCTCTGCAATTACCTGGCCTTCCCCGCCCACCTCCTCAAATGCATCTCATTCCCTAATCAGCCACTTGCTACATATACCAGCCCAGATCCTTGGTTCCTTTTTCAGTTTGTCTAATTGCCATGTGACTTGTACTTGGTTTTTAAGCATCCTGAACGAGACTCTGACTGGACCTGCATCTGCCTGCCTGCCTGTCACCTTGTCAACCAGTACCAGTACCAAAACCTGTCTGTTTGCCTACTTGTACCTGCCTGCCTGCCTACCAACACCTGGCTATAAGCTCACTTATGTAAAAGAAATCATTGAACTACACCAGTCTGCCTGTTTTGTCTGTGTTTGGATTCTTCCCTTGCTGCCTGCACTCCCAACCGGGACAACGAGAAGTGAGGTATAGAAACATTATATTCGAAACACACAAAAACTAATCAGGAGGCCTTTTGCACTGTTAAACACATTTAATCATTTTCCAACTGGATGTTAAATGCACCGTTTCCAATTCAAAATGAGAATTTGGTGTAATTTATGCCATTGTGCATGTTTGGTCTCTTGAGTAACTGCACTGCTTTCCATGTCAGGCAAAAACTACACTTTGTCAAGTGAAATGAGAGCCATTATGCAGCTAGTGCAGACAGCTGTATTTTTGAACATGAGAAGGCAAAGGGTTCAAGCTGAAACAAGTGTTAAGTTGCTCTTTAAAGTGTGTTGTGAGCGTGTGAATGTGTGTGTGTTTTACCAGAAAGGCACAGAGCATGTAGAAGCTCATGAAGTAGATGATGGCAAAGTTGGATCCACAGGTGTACTCTTCACCAGGCAGGTAGTCAGACTTGGGGTCACACTTCTTCCCGTACATACACGCTAACATCACTTCATGCCATGCCTCCCCTGTAGCACATCTGCACACACATATCAAAATGTCCAATCACACCTCAGCCAATTTGTCACTACTCTGTTACTCAGTCTGACATTGCCTTCTTGTTAACCATTTGGTTTGGAGAAAGGATTTAATTTTGTGTTTTCTCCTGTGTGTATTGATTTTTTATGTAATCACTGTTCTAATTCACTGTTCATGATGTATTAGCTAACCTGCATGTAATAAACACATCAAATTCTATTCCATTCTATATTTGTGGAAATTATCAGCATAATTTTTTGGCCATTGTTTTGGTAATGATGATTCAACAAGGCCAAATATGGTGAAGATTGACCACGTCATGTTGATCAGTGGACGTGGTACAACTTCAGCCCAAAGGGTGTGTCCAGATTGAAGTGTACAGGAAATATTAAGGAGTGTGTGTGTGTGTGTGTGTGTGTGTGTGCATGTATGTATGCAAGGAAGTGATGCTTTGTAGAAAAACCACAAGAAGAAAGGGTTTTACAGGTTTTCTGTCCAAAAAGACAAATGTTTATAAAAGTGTTTTATTTAACATTAATGGAGACAAATGTAAGCATATTATTGAAAGTGCACTCTTGCTGTCAAAGCACAGGTAGTACTCATAAAATGTTTAGTTGTAAGGTCTAGGGGACTTAAGAAACGGGGATTTGATCCCAGATACTTTGGACATTGAAAGCCTATACAGTATTGTTCCTCACAAAAGGAGCACTGAAGCTATAAATGGATTTGAATCCAAAGGAGTTGGATTCAGTTCCCAAAACCTCTTGTATTACAGATTTAGCCAAAATAGTCCTAAATGACAGCTGCGTGATGTTCAAATGAGCTTTCTTTCTACAAATGAAAGTCTAGAGCATGGGTTCAAAGGCTTCTCCAGCAATTGCCAACCTGTATGTTGGTCTTTTTGAGCATGCCATCAACTCCTGAACAGAACCCTATTTGACTCAAATAAAGCTCCGGCTAACAAACTAAGGGAACGGTAGAAAAGGTTTCAGTCGTAGTCATCTGGACACTGTATTCAGAATCAAGATGTTTCGGCTCCCATCCGGAAGTCATTCTCAATTGTGAAAAAAATGGGACGGGAATTAGATATTTAAGCTACTCTGTGTTACATAAGCCCTGCCCTCAGGAAGGAATCTACCTGAGTATCTGTTGATTAGCTAGTTTCACCTGAAACTGACCTAATTGTTTCCATGATGGCCCAGTAATCAGTAATCAGGCCTATTGTTAAAAAAGATCCTTTGTAGTTTTTAAGACAATCCAGATACATAAGGAATGGAGAAGATAGACAGAAGTGTACTCTTTGACTCACACCATCCATTACAGCACAAGCTGGGTGTAATCCGGACATTACAACATAGAGCCCAAGAAGTGCCCACCGGCTCAGAGGGTAAGAAGAAAGAGGAAAGGCATGTCCAGAATGCACTCTCAGCCTGTGGTTATCCTACTTGGGCTTTCAACAAAGTTAAAAGAGCCAAAAAACAGGACAAAAGTGGAACAGAACCAAGAAGGAACGGTGTCTCCATTCCTTACGTATCTGGACTGTCTGAAAAACTACAAAGGATCTTTAGACAGCACGATGTTCCTGTTTTCTTTAAACCAGGCAACACTTTAAGACAGAAACTCGTTCACCCTAAGGACAAGATGCCCACACAAAAACAGAGCAATGTAGTTTACTCCATTCAATGCAGTGAGGAAAACTGCAAAGAACGGTACATAGGTGAGACCAAACAGCCACTTCACAAGACTTTATCAGCACAGATGACACGCTAACTCAGGATTACAGAGCGCCATGCATTTGCATCTAAAAGCTACAAACCACACATTTGAAGACAGTGAGGTGAAGATTCTAAGTAGAGAGAAGAGTTGGTTTGAACGGGGTGTCAAGGAAGCCATTTTTGTGAAAAAAGAAAACCCCTCTTTGAACAGAAATGGTGGTCTGAGATTCAATCTGCCCAAAGTCTATCACAGTGTATTAGCACCTTGGTCACGCCAATCACATGCTAATCAGGTACTTAACAGTGATGAGGTAGGTGCAGCCAGAAAACAATAGGCCTGATTACTGATTACTGGGCCATCATGGAAACAATTAGGTCAGTTTCAGGTGAAACTAGCTAATCAACAGATACTCAGGTAGATTCCTTCCTGAGGGCAGGGCTTATGTAACACAGAGTAGCTTAAATTTCTATTTCCCGTCCCATTTTTTTCACAATTGAGAATGACTCCTGGATGGGAGCCGAAACATCTTGATTCTGAAAACAGTGTCCAGATGACTACGACTGAAACCTTTTCTACGATAGAACACTCCTGGACGAATGAGGGACTACACCGTCAAACTAAGGGAACATGGATATAAACAGGTCGTAGAAAAAACTGAAGAGGATTGTAGAAAGGAAAAAAAAGTCCAGTGTGTTCTACCTTATTCCTCACAAACAAACCAGTTCAGGCACAGAATTGGAAAACAGTGGCATGTCTTGGGCTTGGACCCCCATTTGAAGAAGATCTAAAAGTCTCCTCATAGGATAGTTTGCAGGCGGGCCCAGAATATAGGGGACAGAGTAGTTACTCCTGACACCGAAAAAACTATTTTTCTGGATGAAATACAAGGCAACTTGAAATGTATGCCAATGTAATTTTACAACAAAGAGCACTCATTGTAACCATCCTCTCAATGGGAGGACTATTGAGATAAAAGGCAAGATCACCTGTTCTACAACAAATGTTCTCTATATGCTGAAGTGTCCCCTGCGGATTGGCTTATGTAGGAAAAACAAACAGAGCTTTGAGAACTTGTTTCACAGAACATCACAGTACAATATGCATAGGTGATTTGTGGAAACAAAATATTGTGTGGCCACTGAGATATATAGGAATCTAACATGTCCTCCCCCACAGACGAAAAGGTACCCCTAGGAAACAACTCCTCCAAAGAGAACTACATTGGATTTATGACCTTCAAACTAGGGCCCCCCTAGCATTAAATGACAAATTCTCCATTAAACCCTTTCTATAAGTAAGATGGTTTTTGATATTCTGTCATTTGCTGTTGTACTGACTTGTAAAGTGTACAGAGACTCTCTGGGTGATGTGCACTTTAAATAAACTGAAGCTGAAGTTGATATCTATATTTTCTATAGTTATTTCTTGTGCCACAGGGAATCTGTTCCCCTATTTTGATAAATATTGTTAACACTGTAATCCTAAAGTTTTTTTATATTTGTTAATGTATTGATGATTTCCTATGGTTGTGACTAATAATTTCCTGTGATTTGGACAGCAAAGTCTTTCAAAATGTTCCTCAGTCAGTTTAATTTTATTTTACAGATTAGAATTCCCTTTTCCTAGTGCCTTTTGATATTATTCTGATATGTCATATTTTGATATTTGATGGTGCTTTTGTGATGTGATTATGTACACCGTGTTGATTTACAAAGTACTATGTATATCTGCACCAATTGTGTGTTTGTGGCCACCTGGGATCGAAACATTGTATTCTTAAAGGAATGAATGAATGAATGAGTTTTTGAAAGGAAGAATTCTACAGTGTTGCAAGTCCTCGTGAAACAGATCAGATTAGATAACACTCGTCCTGTTGAAGCTTGGCAATCGATCACAAATGACAACCTGTGACCGTGTCATAAACAACTTTAGACCATTTCATTGTCTCTGCTGTGGCTCTCACTTGGCATTGCCTCCTGTTCAGTGTGTGTGTGTTAATGTTGAGTTTTGTCTTTTCTTTTTTTTTTTGTCCAAACATAGTTGGAAATGTAATTGCATGCATGATATTGGTATGTACTGGATTAAATACACTAACAAGGTGTTTACCTATTCAAAGCAGGTGTTCTCTTTGAATGGAGTAGAACCAGCTGTGGTGTAACAGTGAGTGCTGAGGACAGATCACCAACCTGAATAACAGCAGCACAGCTTGTGGAAATGTCTGGAAGTTGTTGTTCCTGTTGATGTATGTGCCGTCAACCAATGCAATTTTACCAAATATCTGCAGAAAAAATAAGGTTATGTTAGGTATAATACCCATGTCAGGTAACCTTGGTTCTTAGCCCCCGCCTCATCCATTACAATCATGGAATGTACAAACTTGGAAGGTATTATCCCATATCATGGCCTCTTGCCAACAAAACATCATATTTAATCAAATTTGAAAAATCTGTATTACACGTACAACAAATTTCGATCTTGCTTTTCTGTTCATAAAAACATCATAAAATATATAATATACATATATAAAATATAGCCTAGTTCCTCAGCCCCGGAATTTCTGTTTGCATTGCTAGGAAATATCTAGCTAAACAGGACGTGGTTCACAAGGCTGCTCGGAGTTTTGAAATCCTGACAAATTTACTGATTGCTGAGAATCTCAAGAACAGAGAATAGTGCTGCATTCTGCTACACAATATTTAAACTTTCTCTCCAACAGTCATAATGTTTTTTTAACACTCATCTCTGTGACTTAAGCGACTCAAGCTACCAACCGTGGCTAACGTTATTTAGGTCGTCTTATTTCCTTTCTCCTCCTACAGTGAGTTGATTTCGATGTCTAGATTCACACAAATATCAACACATTTTAAATTATATTTGCATAGTTCTTAAAGACAAGTTATTCATACTTTTTTTTGGGTGTTGTTGGTGGCTATGCAGATAACTACATGACCATCTTTAGCTCAGACTCACAGTTGCTGTTTTTACTGGCACATTAATTTAAAACTGCAATCAAACAAGTACATCATAGGTGTACGGTTACTAAAAATTAATCCACACCTTCCAGCCAATAAGAATTGAAAATTCTCAGTGGCCATGGTATAATAATCAGTTGTGTGTGTGTGTATGTACCTGCATTCCAACCACAGCGTATATAAAGAACAGCATGAGAATAAGCAGGGCCACATAGGGAAGAGCCTGCAACACAACAACCAATGACACTGTCAGACAGACACAGGCCCAATCCCAATCTCCACACTCAGACTTGGAGGCCAGTATGCACCCTTTCTGTGAGTCTGCATATCTGCAGACTTTCCTGAGGGACTTGCCCATAGTTCATAGACAACATCTGGCTACTCGCTGTTGTGGTTATTTATTGCACGTTTGTAGAGTTGCTTGTATTTTCAGTCAGGCGTCCGCATAGGATTTACATATGTTAATGGCTTTCCTGACTTGTCGTAGATTGTTAAAAACATATTACTATAATGTCACAAACAGGGAGTGATCAACAAACTGAGCAGCTAATCAAACTGCGATGTGATCATATGTACTTATACCCTGTGTTTTATTTCACCTTCTACATAGGTGCTGATACTACCCAAAACTGGCTCAGGCACAGAAACTGGGGAGGTGACGGCTGCAAATTGGTCTCATTTCCAGTTAATGCATGAGGCCTTGGGGCAGAGAGACTCAATAAGGCCTGTAAATTTGAACAAGCCACTGCAAGGGACTCAGACCCAGAGGAGACAGAGGACACAGCCCCCTTTCACGAAACGTTCAATAATAGAAAGGGCTCTGGCATGCGTTTGGTTGAAACGCTCTTCCATCTATCACTGCAATGTCAACTTATATGGGGTAATAATGGATATAGGCTGTTCAAGGCATGGGTAGCCTCCATCACCCAATACAAAATAATAGGGGGAGGGCACATCAATAGCCTGGCCACATCAATAGACTGTGCTGTGACACGGTAGGACACCCCTTGTGCCAGCCAATTAACAAAAATACAAAATAAATCTAGATGATGTCCCCAACCAGGATCTCTGTCCACATGAAGAATATTTAGCAGACCATTGAATGCTGCTCTTGACATCCTGAAGTCAGCCTTCAGTTCTCGCTCCATGTTCATATATGTCCTCAGGACTGGGACATTAATATTTAGCCTTGTATAATGTAAATGAATAAAGAAACACGAGATCAACTAGTGAAGAATTGTAACCAGGGTCATATGCTGCTTAAGGGACAGTTTAAGATTTACTGAACCAACATACTGTATGCTGTATTATTATATGCAAAACGTTTGATTATTCATCAATTATTCAGAAAAAATTCTAAAGATACTGTAAAATGTTTTTGGTATATGACACATGATAGTGTGTCCCATTCCCCCATTTTATTCCAATTCGAGCCCTCATGAACTCACACACAGGTGACATCAATTAAGTCCGTCAGGGTTTAGTGCTTATGCCTTAAAGTGGAGGTTGGGACTGGGCCACAGTAACCCTAAACCACAGGCTGAATTATGCGGAGTGATGATACTGACCTGAAGGGATTTGATGAAGGTCCAAAGAAGATTCCGTATCCCCTCAGAGCGATTCAGAAGTTTCACCAGACGCATGACACGAAACAGTCTGAAGAACGTGACTGATACACTCATGTTCTCAGAAGACTTCTCAGAGAGAGGACAAATTGGACATTACATAGTCCCAACTGCTAAATTCCACGAAACTCAAATTCAAGAAAAGTTAAAGCAACTCACCGCAATTGCTTGCATGGGATCCACTGCCTGCAGAAACAAATATTTTTTTCTACTGCTGCCCTCTGACAAATGGCTTTAACAAACACACTTTTTGGTATGTACATCCTCAAAGTTTTGAACTATTGTAATGCTTACATTACAAATTTTGTTAGTGTCACACAACCACATCTATTCATTTCATAAAGTAAACTCTTGCATGCTCATTAACAAAAGAAGATTCAACATGCAGGTAAATATTAGTGCTGAACAAAAGCTAGAAAAAATTAGGTATAATTGTCAGTGTCCAGTCAACTGAAGGATTACACAGTGTAATTCATGCAAAATTTGGGCTAGACTGTTCAATAAATTATGTATATGGACCTGATATTTACTGTTATCATTACCAACACATATCAGCCACTCAGCATCATTCACAGTTGACATGAAAGGTCTTTCTAAAGGAAGACCAGTTGTAGACTTCTGAGGTTATCTCAGAATAAAGTCAACATTTCTTTCATCTTCTACAAGAAAAATCAAGGTGTCAAAAATGTAAAACTATTTTCGACACCTCAGAATCTTCCCAGTTCTGACTTTGTTCCCTTAGAATTTTGGCTTTTTAACCAATAATATTAGATTCATCTCAGAACTCAAAGTAATATTTTTGTTCTTGTTGTCTGAAACCTCTTCCCCGCCTTACTGGCCACAAGCATAAAAAATTATTAATTATTATTAGTTTTAATCATCTGTCAAACCAACAACAATAGAGAGACGTCAGTAGAGGTTTGCTGTATTGGTATACATGTTGTTGCCATTCTTACGAGACAAAGAATCATGAAACACTCAAAGCTTAAATCTTTTCAAAGTAAGGAATAACACTGCAAAATATCAGATCTCAGCAGCTTCAGTCCGAGCATATAGAGAACAGTGCTGGGCCCCATTTCCTGAAAAATGATTGAAGCTCCATGCATGCGCCGTTTGGAGCAGCTGTCTGTGGTGCTGAAGAAGATGCTGAACACACTTTAAAGTAACTTCATATATTTAACTGTGTAAGTCATGCCATATATTAAAAATACATACATCACAAAGTGTTGTAAAGGACACAAAGAAATGTTTCATACTTGGAATCGTTCAGTGTGAAAATGTGGATGCCCACGTACCCCCCTCACCCTCTCTCACACACAGCCTTTTGGGCAAGCACACAGGCACAGTGCATAGACTCTAGCTATATAATCACCATTGTGTCTCGTTTGCTTATCATACTTGAATAGTGTTGGCTCAACAGTCAATGCTTGATTGTGTAATACATGTGTTATTTTTGAGTTAATTGTTACAGTATCGATTGAGACCAGCCTCAGCCAATTAAACACCTCATTAGCTTAACAAAGTTCATAAGATGTATTTTACGGATGGATTTTGCTTTTGGGAAAGGGGGCCCTGGCTTTTAAACACTTTTGTCAGTCTATGCCTTGTTCAGATAAATTCCATGCAACATGTGAATATCATGCAAAACTGAAGCAAGTGAATATTTACAGCGCAGCCATGGAGACAGTAAAGTCCTCCAGAGGAGGCCAGTGCTGCCTGTGGGAGAGAAACACAAATTCAAGAAGTGATGTCAGAGAGCTTCCAGCTGTAAAGGTGTGCATATGGCAAAAGTAAGTGACCATGAAAGATGAAGGCATGAACATAGAAACCATCGAAGAAAAACATTTAATGTCGCCATTCATAAAACAAAAGATGGACACTTACGTACCATATACTTAATTTTTTCAAGATTTACTGATAGCATTCTGAAGACTGTCAAATCACATTAATTACACAAGCAGGCCCGTCTGCCTCTATAACCCCCCAGTGCTTTCTCCCCCTGGATACTGAGCTCAGAAAGTCTTATCAATTCAACTTGACTGAATTCTTTAAGATTCAGTTACACTAGATAAATACCAACATTGCATAAATATACAATTGTTTAAAGTGCAGGTTATTGTACTTGACTAGGGCTGGGCACGATATGGCCAGAGGGAGAAAAGAATGGTGGTGAAGAATCACGATTTTCACAGATTTTTCTTCATTGTGCAAATGCAAAAAGACTAGAGCATTCAACATATATATTTGTTAGGTCTACATGTGCAAAACATTTGATCAAATTTACAAAAGAAAAGGCTGTCATAATGCATATTTCAATAAATACAGGCTTTCCCTTACAGTTACGTTTGGTCACTACCAGATGCTTCAACTACAATAAATACAGTATCCACAGACAGCTGGCTAGCTAGCGATAGCTAGAGACAGATTGAACGAAGTAGAATCTGCACATTGGTCTTTCGATTCCTGTGGCTTCACCTCTCATAACCAGAGATAATATCTGGTCAACAAACACAAACTGAGAGCTCAGATCAGTGTGCAGTCAGTTTTCAGTCTACTCCTCTACATCTTTATTGTAGATTGGTACGAGATAGTCGCAGTCGGCTCAGGCGTAACAGTCCTGTAGACTGCGGCCTATCATGTGACTAGTCACATCCCAATTTACGAGACTGTCATGATTCAAGCCAGCTAATGTAGTCAGCTATCATCTGTTGCTTTTTTGACTGAAAATAACCTTTTTGTGATGAAATAACTCAGTTTCCACAAGGAAGACACTTTACATATCATGCAGTGTCTTCTTTTAAGTCTCTTCTCAAAACACATTTTTATCGGAAAGCAGATCCTGATTTTACCTGAGCTGTATGTTTATTTTATTGGTTTTTATGTATTTTATCATTCAGTGTGGTATTTTATTTCTAAAATGCTTTAGGTTCTAACCAAATATGGTGAATTTCCAAACAGTGTTGTTTGTATGTTACGCTATAGGACCATGACAGGAGGGGTTTCCGTGATCTCCTGAGGAAGGATGTGGAGGACAGGGCTCGAGACTAATGGTGTCCCGTCGTCCTGGGATGAAAGTGATTTTTGTATGTGTGTATAACTATCGCTTAGCAAACTGAACCAAGCGCTGACTACAGCGGAGCTCGTCTTCTCATGCTGTTACTATAGTTACTATCACTGGCTGGCTACTCAGCGCGAGACCTAAGAGAAAAATATGAAGATTCTGAAATGTTCCCGCGGTACCGGCCAATCTATACCCTCAGTCACAAAGGGCTTGCTAGCAGGACCTCGCAAATATGTTGCGTTGGTTATTGATTGAGCACATCATTTGATTGAAACAGTCTAACCAGCTGCTTGCTACTAGCTAGCTGACTTTAGCCAGGCGCCACCTTGGCTGTGTGTGAGTATATTATTTTTCCCTGCTGGTTTCCCTGGTAACAGTCAATTTTACTGTATATTCTATGACAGGTTTTGCACAGTTAAGGGTGTCAGAACATTACATGTATTAATCATATACAGTGTTTATTTTTTCCAGACACCTATAAGGCAGAATGGAAAGAGGTTGCAAGGGTCTTTCAAGACAAGTTGCAATTTCCTAATTGCCTAGGTGCCATAGATGGAAAACACATCAAAATCCTGCCACCTGCTAACCTGGAAGTATCTACCACAACTGCCAATCCAGATTTTCTGTTGTACCTATGGCAAGTCAACGCAAACTACAAGTTCATTTAAGCCAATGTTGGTACTGAGGGAAGAGTTTCTGATGGAGGGCTATTTGGCCAGTCAGACCTCCTGGCTGCCATGGACAGAGGTCTACTGAATGCCTCCCCTCCAGAGCCACTGCCAGGCACCAACATAACTATGCCCTATGCATTTGTTGGCAATGGACCGACCTCGTGAAGCCATATCCCTTCCAAAACCTGGAGCATGAAGAGTGAATATTTAATTACTGGCTGTTGAGGGCAGGACGCACAGTTGAGAACCCATTTGGAATTTTAGCCAACAGACTGCATGTTTTCCTTTCCAACATTGCACTTGAACCTGATAAGGTGACAACAATAACACTAGCTGCACTCTGTGTTCACAACTTTCTCAGGGAAAAGGCATCAGAGGTCTACCTGCCCCCAGTCTAGATGTGGAGGATGAGAACCACAGGATCATTCCTGGAGTTTGGCGAAGGGATAGAAAACTCCCCTCTGTGGCAGTCAGCAGCGCACAGAATTCCACAACCACCGCCAAAGGTCATCGAGACCAGTTGAAGGCATACTTTCTGTCACCTGCTGGATCTGTTTTCTGGCAGGAAAATATGATTTAGTTATGGACATTAAGTCACCTAATAAATCTGTTCCCATGGATTATTACGGAAATATTAGGTGTTCATGGACACTCTTGATTTAGTTTATTTTGATTTGACAGAGTGGGTTCTTGCTGGGTATGTAATGGTTAAAATCAATATATTTGTGGTGTATGTTTAAAGAATGGACAAGAGAAATGTTCTTAAATGTAAACTTTTATTGAAATTAAATGTCATGCGATATCCACAGTATTTTCTTCCCTTGCCTCATTGAATTCTCATTCTCTCTCTCTCTCTCAAAATCTAACATGGCAGCGGTGGATGGCCACCCACCATTGAGTCTGATTCTGCTCGAGGTTTCTGCCTCACTGTCACCAAATGCTTGCTCATGGTGGGATTTGTTGGGTCTCTGTAAATAATATTATAAAGAGTACAGTCTAGACCTGCTCTATAGGAAAAGTGCAATGAGATAACTTCTGTTATGAACTGGCGCTAAATAAATAAAATTTTATTGAAATTGACTTCCTTTGGCCTCTTTTGGAAGAGAGCTGTCTCTCCCACACTGTGTTGCAGGTCTGCCACGCCCCACGCTGAGTGCCTGGATTACCCACACCTGAACGTCATCAGTGGAGCTGTATATAAACCTCCAGAACCAGTGCTCTGCCTCTTTTCTTTCTGCAACTAAGCTGGTGCAGTGGTTCGTGAGCTTGACTCAATTCTGTGTTACCCTGATCAGCAGCCTGTTTACCTTATCTTTGTCTCAACTGACTAGAAGTATCTTCGTGAGCAAATCTTGGTAATCTTAAAGAAGCTGTGTACGGGTTCTCCGCCATTTATTTTGCTTACCTTTTCTCCTGTTTTGAGATTAGTTAGGGTTCTTAAAATTTTTAATTTTTTTGGTTCTGTGGACTAGTTGAGCTTTTTATTTTCAAGTTAATGTAGGTTTTGTTTATTATTTTGACCTTGGCGACCCTGACGTGTATTTGCTTCCTTTTCTGCAGTTTCAGTTGGCTTGTTTCTGTTAATTATTTTTATCTAAATGTTATTTCTTTCAGCAGCCTTTTCTTGCTCTGGTTTAATTTTTTTGCCAACTAGAGTTTTAAAAAGGGTCATAACAGAAAGCAAATAAAAAAAGCCTTTGGAAAGCCTATAAAATTACTTGCATTGTAACTGAACAGAACTGTTGCAGCCTACTTACATTCAGTGTAGACTGAGACACCTGGTGGACAACAAAAGGTTGTAGAAAATGCAAGTTAACTAGTATCCACTCATGCCTGGATGTTAATTCTTTGTCGCTGCTATCACTGGGTTTTGGACGTAGCATTTTCCCATATTGTCTTCGGAGGGAGGCAGCTTTGGTTTGTACCTCACCGACTGTAAGGTATTAAGAACTTAGATTACCACACCACTGCACATTCAATTGTTTTATGTATATATGTTTGTCCATCCAAGCTTTCTCCATTTTTAAGGAGATTATGATGAATGATTTGCGGGCTTGATGCTAATGGCAGCACTCCCCAGGTTGCTGAAGTGCCTCTGCTATTTTTCACCAGCATTTATCTTTTTTCACTCTGTCATGGTAGTCCCTCGCAGAAACATGGCTGGGGTGTTGTTGCCAGAGCTCGTCGAACCTTTCCTCTGTTTCACAGTTCCACCTAGTGGCATCAACAATATTGTTCTTCTTTCGCTCGCCATTGTTTAGAGTTGTGCGCAGTAGAACACTTTGTGCTCCTATTGGTCATGTCACGGATGTGACAGAACGCATTGTGGAAGACAAAATTCGTGTTAGTCTTTCTTTCTGTTCATGCTAGTCAGATGCAGCGTCGGTTGTCATCCACTATGACACACTACATAGGGATAAAACAATCCATTGTTGTTCCCGACCTGACACCCTACGTCTGCCGGATTAGGCTGATATGTAGTCTGACAGCGGCATTAGATAGCTCTACATTCCAACATCCATCACTGAAATATTGTTTGATTAGTAACATGGGTCTCTGAATCCCTCTGCTGCGCAGTAAACAGAAAATAAATTTTCTGGTATCCCTTCCCCACTTTATCCAATCAGGAGAAAGAGCTCTACAAAGACCCTCTCTGCGCGTTCATGGGCAGGTAGCAGAGCTACAGTGTGACTGACCATGGCTGAACAGGCGAAGCTACCTATTCCAGCGCTCCCAGAATGGCTTACACCACCAGATATGCAAATCTAATTAAGACCACTGATGCAAGCCAGCAGAGGAATAGGTGAGTCATACAACCTGCCTTAGGTGAAAGTGAATAAGTGAAATGTGTGATTGAATATGTCTTTACCCCAAACAATAGAGAAAATGTATTAGACAATATTGGAGAAGTTCCTAAATAAAATGGAGATACTTTTTATATTTAGGCAAATAGGGATCTTGGGCTTTGTGTCAAGAGTCATTTGCACTCAGATCTGTCTGCAGAAAGAAACCGGGGGGCGGCATTAAAGTACTTTCCCCTCATTTTAGATTGCAACCCAGATGTTAGCCACACTGAAAAGCTGTCAGTAGTGATCAGAATTGTGTCATTGGAAGAAGAAGACCCCCAGGTTAAAGAGCACTTCATGGGATTCCTTGTGCCAGAGGAGTCCATTGGTGAAAGTTTGTCCACCCTGATTTTGAAGAGGCTGGAGGATTTACAGATTGCCATTGATGACTGCTTACGACAACAGTGCAAATATGAGAGGGAAGAACAAGGGAGTACAGGCTACTGCAAGTGAACCCAAGAGCTTTGTTTGTGCCTTGTGGGGCACATGCACTCAATATGGTACTTTGTGATGCTGCCAAAAGCTCCAGAAATGCCATATCATAATTTGGTTTTCTGCAGAAACTATACTGCCTGTTTTATGCTTCTACACAGAGCCAGTCTCAAAAAACATGTCAACCTTTCCTTAAAAAGTAGTCAGAAACCATATGGGAGATAAGAATGAAAGCTGTAGAGCCTCTGCGATATGAAGCCAGAGCTGTGAGAGGCACTGCTTGAGGTGAGAAACCAGGGCATAGACCCAACCATCAGGATTGAAGCCCAGTCTCTGGCAGAAGTGGGGTCATACTGCTTTTCACTGTATACAGTAGTTTGGTATGACATGTTGAGTAAAATTTAGCAGGTGAGCGAACTCATGCAGTCCCAAACAATGAAGGTAGATGTAGCAGTAAGTCTGTTGAAAAAGACTGGAAAAAGCCTACAGAGCCGCAGGCTTTGTGGATGCACAAACATCAGCCAAGGACATGTTTGAAGACATGAATGTGGACGCAGTCCTAGTGCAAAAGTGGCTGAGGTCCACAAAGAGGCACTTATCATGAGTCCTGATGAGCCATTGCAGGATGCCTTGCAATATCTGGAGGCAACCTTCTTTAGCGTGGTAGTGGATGCTGCAGTGTCACTACAAAAGGAGAGGTTTTCCACTCATGATGATGTGGAAGACAAGTTTGGCATTCTATTAAACTTCCAAGACCTGCCAAACCAAGAGCAAAAAGCAGCTCACAGAAATATACCCCAACTTGTATATTGCTCTGCGGATCAGTGCAACTCTACCAGTAACAGTAGCTTCAGCTGAGAGGAGTTTTTCAAAGTTATTCCTGTATCATAAAACAAACCAACAATGGGGTTAAGGTACCACCCTCTTTTAAGGAACATCTCATGATCTTTGGTCTTCATCAAGTAAAATCCAGGACTTGTCAATCTAAGACTAAAGAATAAAGAAAATAACTTTGCCATGCAGAATTAAATGTATTAATCAATGTGTTACATTAAGTAACAACATAAGAGTGTGGAACTTGATGTTGACCCTGTCAACAAGAACTGTTCTTTACTGAAAGAAATTAATATGATGTCATACAAAGTATGGATCACCATTTTCTGCATTAACAAAACTATTCTTTCAGGACATCCATAATAATTTGGGACAGCATGTGTGATAATTTGGGATACAGTTTCTATAGTGTAAGTCCTTGATTGGCACTTTAATTCTTATTAATTATTCATTGCTGTGTTGATATCATTCATTAATGGTTGCATTTATCCATTCATTTGTGTGTCTAGTAGTATAGTTGTTTGTGCAGTCTAGTAGTTATTGTCCTGTGTGTGTCGTTAGTAGTTAAATAAACATTTAGAAAATGTTAGTTATTGTGTGTATGTAATATTTCAGTCATTGTCCAGAGACAAGAGGTGCTCTACTTGTGGCGTTGTTGTGCAGCCCTGCAGCATTGGTGCTCTTGCTCATACATACAAAAATACTACCCCTGGATAAAATCCCACACTGATATAAATACAAGTTAACAAGTTGTCCTTAACAAAACCTTTATACATTCAGCAGCCCATCATATGAGGTACCAAAAACACACATTCAACAAGACAGCTATTTGCATGTAACCAGTGCGTTGAACCTGAGCACAACAGGTGTGCCTGCCAAACGGCCCTGAATCAAGTGTTCACTGGTCAGGCAGCAGTATGAACACACAGGTTTGATGCAATGGACTGCAGGAGGAATGCATATTTCTCTCCAATCCAAAAAACAAAAGTGAAAATACAAACATTAAGGGAAATGCGCTCCAAAAGAAGGAAACTGCTGTAAATGGCAAACCACATACAAAAGGAGAAATGCAACAAAAATATTTGATGAACTGGAAGTGCTCCCAGCTGCTAGACTGAGATTAATTTTTTCCTCGGCTGGAAAGTGGACAAGAGCACGCAGTGGCAGCAGGAAGAAGTGACAAAAAGCTGCAGTCAAGACAGTCAAATGTCCAGCAGCCTTCCCAATTTATACAGGAAGTCACGGCAAAGTTGACCTCCTATTAGATCTGGTCTCGATTTAATAAAACGTTATCAGACTAATCTATTCAGCTCGTACTCCTACGGGGCCAGCTACCACACACACACACACACACACACACACACACACACACACACAGAGGACAGCAGAGCAGAGAGGCTGCAGTGGTGAACCAAGTGAAGGTAACTTTTTACTGTAGTTGATAACAACTACAAAGTAGAAAAGCTATATTTTCCACCTGCTTTGTCCGCAGTTGTTGTTACAGCCACAACGCTGTGGCTGTCGCTTTTATATAATAGCGAATTGTTACAAACGAAAGCTGTCTGTATGTAGTCTAACTGTGTATCTTAGTTTGCCACAAATCTTAAAATTTGGCAAATTCTTGTAAACTTGCTGCTGGCTGAGACAAAGCAGCCCCTCCTCCCTCTGCCAGGTAACTTACCTGCAGGCAGTGAATCACAGCAGCAGCTGTCTGATGTCTGAGTTATTCATTATTTCTAAACTTCACTCAGTATTTTGATGTCAGGAATATGATTTATTTTACTAACATTTTAGATTTGTTTCCAGTGGGATATTATTGAGTGCATACTGTATAGTGACTTTGCTGTTGTGAACTGTTGTGTTGTTTACTGTTTCTATATATTTATAATTTATACTGTTTCTTTATATTTAAAATATAAATCAATTCTAATTCTGTTCAAATGATAATTTAAAAAAAACAGGGACATTTTCCAGGTTAATCACACTTCTAAAATGCTGTTTTTGAAAACTTGAGTATTTTGTTAATGCTGAGGTTAAAGAGAGTGGTTCTACATCCCTTCCACACTTTCCTGCAACAGATGACATCCTCTCTTTATGGATATTATAGAAAATTCTATTGGACACTATACAAAATATGATAGGAAATCAGAAGTGTATATTTTCTTAATGCTACTCAGCTGTAACACATATACAATGCATCCGTAAAGTATTCACAGCGCTTCACTTTATCCACATTTTGTTATGTTACAGCCTTATTCCAAAATGGATTAAATTCATTATTTTCCTCAAAATCCTACAAACAATACCCCATAATGACAACGTTAAAGAAGTTTGTTTGAAGTTTTTGCAAATTTATTAAAAATAAAAAATAACATGTACATAAGTATTCACAGCCTTTGCTCAATATTTTTTTGAAGCACCTTTGGCACCAATTACACCCTCAAGTCTTTTTGAGTATGATGCTACAAGCTTGGCACACCTATTTTTGGGAAGTTTCTCCCCTTCTTCTTTGCAGGACCTCTCAAGCTCCATCAGGTTGGATTGGGAGCGTTGGTGCACAGCCATGTTCAGATCTCTCCAGAGATGTTCAATCTGGGCTCTGGCTGTGCCACTCAAGGACATTCACAGAGTTGTCCCACAGCCACTCCTTTGTTATCTTGGCTGTGTGCTTAGGGTCGTTGGAAGATGAACCTTCGCCCCAGTCTGATGTCCAGAGCGCACTGGAGCAGGTTTTCATCAAGGATGTCTCTGTACATTGCTGCATTCATCTTTGGCCCAATCCTGACTGGTCTCCCAGTTCTTGCAGCCGAAAAACACCCCCACAGCATGATGCTGCCACCACCCTGCTTCACTGTAGGGACGGTGTTGGCCAGCTGATGACGGTGCCTGGTGTCCACCAGACATGACGCTTGCCATTCAGGCCAAAGAGTTCAGTCTTTGTTTCATCAGACCAGAGAATTATATTTCTCATGGTCTGAGAGTACTTCAGGTGCCTTTTGGCGAACTCCAGGCGGGCTGTCATATGCCTTTTACTGAGGAGGGGCCTCCATCTGGCCACTCCACCGAATAGGCCTGACTGGTGGAGTGCTGCAGAGATGGTTGTTCTTCTGGAAGGTTCTCCTCTCTCCACAGAGAAACGCTGGAGCTCTGTCAGAGTGACCATCGGGTTCTTGGTCACTTCCACTTGGTCACCAGTGGAAACAGGATGCACCTGAGCTCAGTTTTGAGTGTCATGGCAAAGGCTGTAAATACTTATGTACATGTGATTTTTTTTTTGTTTTTTATTTTTAATAAATTTACAAAGATTTCAAATAAACTTCTTTCACGTTGTCATTATGGGGTTTTGTTTGTAGAATTGAGGAAAATAATGAATTTAATGTATTTTGGAATAAGGCTGTAACATAACAAAATGTGGAAAAAGTGAAGCGCTGTGAATACTTTCCACATGCACTGTACATATTGCTTCACTAATTTCAACACAGGCATACGTGTGCATTGTAAGTTCTATAATGTAAAATTCAAATAAATATATTTTGCTTGTATTTTGTCCTCAGGGGGCACCATAATTAATAGCTCCGCACAAAAAACACAGTGACACACACATAAAAAAACACACACACACACACGAGAGATGCTATAGTTGTTATGTTTAGACATGACTTTGGTTTAAGCTCAAAGATAGCAGCTGTTGCAACCAGCTGCTGGTCTTCCACCTGAGTTTTCAGAATGGCTATTACACAATTAGTACTGACCACTAATGAAAATGTGCTTACATTTTATTTCAAGAGTGTTTTGGTCACAGGCCACATTTGGGTAACATTTTAGGAATAAGTAACAATGGGGATGGCTTGTCTAATTACATTTGGCTTCATTGCAGTTGTACTCAGCATGAACCAACTTGTAAAAAAAAAGGGGTAAAATATGTACAGTTTGATTAAGGTTATATTAGGATAAGTAACCAGTACATTAATGTTAAATCAATGCAATTCCCCCGAATGTATAATAATCCTATGTTTGTGTTTAGTATTTATGTGCTGTGTGTTTAAATATGTTAACATATCAAAGTATGAAAGTGCGTGTGTGAGAGAGAGAGAGAGAGAGAGAGAGAGAGACAAAAAGAAAAAGTGAGAGAGAGAGACAGAGGAATACTCACATCAATTTCGCTAAGCATCACGTCCACAACACTTCCAATGACGATGACAAAGTCAAAGACGTTCCAGGGGTCTCCAAAATAACCCTTCAAGAAAACAAGATAAGTGTGGATATTAATGCAGGGTATTGTTTAAAAAATCACGATACCAGTACTAATACCAGCACCCTTAAAGTGATACCGATACCAAGAGAATACTTAATTTGTTACCTTTTTGCTAATACGGTGCAGCTGTCCACCCTGAAGTTTTCTCCATGCTTGATGAGGTCCTTTATCATGTTACTCATATTCACAGTTTTTCCTAAAATAATCCTTCCTCATTTTATGCCCAGGAGTGTAGTACAGCCATACTTTCAACATTTTGGTGGCATCGCGGCATGCTGAATGCTTGACTTCACCACCACAGACTGTATGTAGCTGCTAACTGCTAACTGCTAGCTGTAGCTGCGGTAGTGAGCCAATCACACGTCGCATTAAACCGAAGCAAAGCTTGTGTGATTGGCTGTGAGCTAAACATGCCATGATGTCACTGGCCATGATGCACGTATGCATGCATATATTTATTCGTGCACCTCTTTTCTCATTAAGGTACATGGGCACATGCACATGTACTTCAAATCATTGTCACCTTAACCAAATCAGATCCCAGCATGATTCGTCTCACGGTCAGTTTAGTTGCTAGTTGACACAGTATGTTTTCTTTGTTGGGCAATGTAGAGCCTCAAACCACTTTTTGGAACTAACTCCTCCACAGAGGAGCAGACAGAAACATTACATTTCAGCCATGTGTTTTGCTGCTGTACAGCATGTATTATCATAACGTGACAATTTTTTATCACATCTACATTTATACCAGTGCTATATGATATGGCACACCCCTATGTCTCCTTAAGATGAATACAGCAATTAACCACCCTGTTGATAAAACTCAATAAAGACCCTATTGAGCAATTACAAACTCCGAATACACACCCTCTGTATAACAATCCATAATTCTCCATGAACAAAAGAAAAAAAAATTCCCATGATGTGGAACCAGAAGTTCAGGGAATAAACAGATCTTACAGTTGGCCATACTTTGGTAAGCTTCTTAAACAGTCTGGCACATCTTCAGAGAAATCTCTGTCAAACATATACTTAATTCTTAAGAAAGCAGACTGAATATTTTTAAAATTTAGATCTGCATGGATGGTGTGCAGAGGAACCTAGATAATTTAGGAGCAAAGTTTTGGATCACAAGGTTGCGGTTGCCTCACCTCAGTGTCATGGCAAAGGCTGTAAATACTTATGTACATGTGATTTTTTTTTGTTTTTATTTTAATAAATTTACAAAGATTTCAAATAAACTTCTTTCACGTTGTCATTATGGGGTTTTATGTTTAGACATGACTTTGGTTTAAGCTCAAAGATAGCAGTTTGTTGTGAAGGACCTGCATCTGATTTACACTGACTGCACACCAACATCCCTCACTTCAATGTACTAGTTTGTGTGGTGAAACCCGTTTAAATTTAATGGTGCATAAAACTCCACTTAGTAAACACTTTCGTTAGAACAGGTTTGACGTCACGAACAGCTGTTGCAACCAGCTGCTGGTCTTCCACCTGAGTTTTCAGAATGGCTATTACACAATTAGTACTGACCACTAATGAAAATGTGCTTACATTTTATTTCAAGAGTGTTTTGGTCACAGGCCACATTTGGGTAACATTTTAGGAATAAGTAACAATGGGGATGGCTTGTCTAATTACATTTGGCTTCATTGCAGTTGTACTCAGCATGAACCAACTTGTAAAAAAAAAAGGGGTAAAATATGTACAGTTTGATTAAGGTTATATTAGGATAAGTAACCAGTACATTAATGTTAAATCAATGCAATTCCCCCGAATGTATAATAATCCTATGTTTGTGTTTAGTATTTATGTGCTGTGTGTTTAAATATGTTAACATATCAAAGTATGAAAGTGCGTGTGTGAGAGAGAGAGACAGAGGAATACTCACATCAATTTCGCTAAGCATCACGTCCACAACACTTCCAATGACGATGACAAAGTCAAAGACGTTCCAGGGGTCTCCAAAATAACCCTTCAAGAAAACAAGATAAGTGTGGATATTAATGCAGGGTATTGTTTAAAAATCACGATACCAGTACTAATACCAGCACCCTTAAAGTGATACCGATACCAAGAGAATACTTAATTTGTTACCTTTTTGCTAATACGGTGCAGCTGTCCACCCTGAAGTTTTCTCCATGCTTGATGAGGTCCTTTATCATGTTACTCATATTCACAGTTTTTCCTAAAATAATCCTTCCTCATTTTATGCCCAGGAGTGTAGTACAGCCATACTTTCAACATTTTGGTGGCATCGGCATGCTGAATGCTTGACTTCACCACCACAGACTGTATGTAGCTGCTAACTGCTAGCTGTAGCTGCGGTAGTGAGCCAATCACACGTCGCATTAAACCGAAGCAAAGCTTGTGTGATTGGCTGTGAGCTAAACATGCCATGATGTCACTGGCCATGATGCACGTATGCATGCATATATTTATTCGTGCACCTCTTTTCTCATTAAGGTACATGGGCACATGCACATGTACTTCAAATCATTGTCACCTTAACCAAATCAGATCCCAGCATGATTCGTCTCACGGTCAGTTTAGTTGCTAGTTGACACAGTATGTTTTCTTTGTTGGGCAATGTAGAGCCTCAAACCACTTTTTGGAACTAACTCCTCCACAGAGGAGCAGACAGAAACATTACATTTCAGCCATGTGTTTTGCTGCTGTACAGCATGTATTATCATAACGTGACAATTTTTTATCACATCTACATTTATACCAGTGCTATATGATATGGCACACCCCTATGTCTCCTTAAGATGAATACAGCAATTAACCACCCTGTTGATAAAACTCAATAAAGACCCTATTGAGCAATTACAAACTCCGAATACACACCCTCTGTATAACAATCCATAATTCTCCATGAACAAAAGAAAAAAAAATTCCCATGATGTGGAACCAGAAGTTCAGGGAATAAACAGATCTTACAGTTGGCCATACTTTGGTAAGCTTCTTAAACAGTCTGGCACATCTTCAGAGAAATCTCTGTCAAACATATACTTAATTTGTTACCTTTTTGCTAATACGGTGCAGCTGTCCACCCTGAAGTTTTCTCCATGCTTGATGAGGTCCTTTATCATGTTACTCATATTCACAGTTTTTCCTAAAATAATCCTTCCTCATTTTATGCCCAGGAGTGTAGTACAGCCATACTTTCAACATTTTGGTGGCATCGCGGCATGCTGAATGCTTGACTTCACCACCACAGACTGTATGTAGCTGCTAACTGCTAACTGCTAGCTGTAGCTGCGGTAGTGAGCCAATCACACGTCGCATTAAACCGAAGCAAAGCTTGTGTGATTGGCTGTGAGCTAAACATGCCATGATGTCACTGGCCATGATGCACGTATGCATGCATATATTTATTCGTGCACCTCTTTTCTCATTAAGGTACATGGGCACATGCACATGTACTTCAAATCATTGTCACCTTAACCAAATCAGATCCCAGCATGATTCGTCTCACGGTCAGTTTAGTTGCTAGTTGACACAGTATGTTTTCTTTGTTGGGCAATGTAGAGCCTCAAACCACTTTTTGGAACTAACTCCTCCACAGAGGAGCAGACAGAAACATTACATTTCAGCCATGTGTTTTGCTGCTGTACAGCATGTATTATCATAACGTGACAATTTTTATCACATCTACATTTATACCAGTGCTATATGATATGGCACACCCCTATGTCTCCTTAAGATGAATACAGCAATTAACCACCCTGTTGATAAAACTCAATAAAGACCCTATTGAGCAATTACAAACTCCGAATACACACCCTCTGTATAACAATCCATAATTCTCCATGAACAAAAGAAAAAAAAATTCCCATGATGTGGAACCAGAAGTTCAGGGAATAAACAGATCTTACAGTTGGCCATACTTTGGTAAGCTTCTTAAACAGTCTGGCACATCTTCAGAGAAATCTCTGTCAAACATATACTTAATTCTTAAGAAAGCAGACTGAATATTTTTAAAATTTAGATCTGCATGGATGGTGTGCAGAGGAACCTAGATAATTTAGGAGCAAAGTTTTGGATCACAAGGTTGCCGGTTGCCTCACCTCAGTGTCATGGCACAGGTAGTACTGGTGAAATGTTTGTTGTTAGGTTAAGGGGATTTAATTACCAGCTACTAACAGGCCATAGCATACATTGAATGCCTTAATTTGCCATCAACAAGAAAAGGATGCCACTGGCTGGCCACTCGAAAGCATGGTTGTGGGCCAGCACCCGTCCTCTTGTGTCAACAACCATGCCCTGAGATCTAAGTTGGTTTCAGTTCATTTACGTTCACAAATGGAAACTAAAACAAAATACTTCAGGGATGAGGGATATCATTCATTGTCCATCACAGTCTCATCAAAAAGTGTTGTGCTCTCAGCAGCACACCACTCTCCTCTCTTCCTCCTCTACCCTTGCTCTGGCGTCTGCCCTCAGATCAGCCTTCTTGAAGGCAACAAAAAAAAAAGCCATGTGACCATGACATTCCCTCTGCCCATAAACAACAAAATTGACATTCTTGTTCTCCACCAGGGGACTACTTACTTAAAACTAAGGTTTGTATTTCAGAAGCATTTTTTGTTATATTTGTTGAAATTGAAATTCTCTTTACATCCCGACAGCAATCAATAAATCAAATGCTCTGAAAAAAAAATTATAATCCGGTATCTGTGGCTGTCACAAGCCTGTAATAAGCCCATCCTGCATACCTACCTACCTGCCTACCTGCACACAGTCTGCCCGTGCACTCATTGTGCATGAAAATGTGTTTTGGGGGAGGGGCTTTGGAGAGAGGCCTGAAGGGAGGGGGTAGGATTTTTTTGGTTGGATACTGTCAAAATCGAAAATCTCTTGCTAGTTTCTCCAACATTACCTACCCTAGCTTTAAGGGATCTCCTCAGCCTCATTAAGGGCAGCTGCTAATGGCTCATGAGTCAGCACCTTGAACCTCACTGCCATTATCTGCAACTTGGGTTTCTACTGTAACCTCTGGATCCTTCAACTCAGAAGAGACAGAGTCTGCTAGATCAACAGGTGTTTCCTCAGGAGCTGCATTATCAACAGTCCCCTCCTGATTCTTGAAGAAAGGAGTGAAGAGAATAGAGCATGGCATCCTCCACTGCCTGAACAGAGCAATGAAGGACACTTCACTAGTCCCACCACTGTGAGCCACCTCATAACCATCAGCTATTTCAACTGCTCTCCACTTCAGTTTGGGCCAAATCCTTTTCATGGGCCCTATTCAGGGATTTATCCTTTTCTGCTCTTTCCTTTTCTTTCTCTTGCTTGTGCTGGTAGTTGGTTTTGCCATGTTTTCATCCACGCTGACTTCCTCTTGCTCTGCAATCGTGACTCACTCCTCCTTTTTGAGCAATCTAAACTGTGCGTAGGTCATATCCTCAATTCCCAATGACGACTCTTCCGAATCAGAAGCCATTATGCTAAGGTTGCAGTTTCTGGTACACTGAAACCGGCAAGTATTTTTAGGCTATGCAAAAATCATTATCGTTACCAAAGTTGAACTGTATCCAACCAAACTGCATGAACGGATCTCTAACAAGCCACAAACAACACTCTACCTCCAACATGGCTTATTCACAGTCCCGCCAACCACTAACTCAAAAAGCCAAAGAGACAGATCAGTGATGAATCCCTCAAACGCTATATCCTCTCTGACTGCTTACTAGTGTCCTGCAGCTAATGCTAATGCTACCAATAGTCTGCTGTACTCTAAACTCTGTATGTTAGGGTACTTGGGATGAATGGCTAATCCATGCATAAGGCGCATGCTCCTCTAAGACTGGCAGACCGGCTCATATTATGCAAGACCCGCCTTCTTGAAGCTTAGCAACCAAGCAAAAATGAAAAATGGCAATCTGTGACTATGACAATAGGTACTATGTATTTATTGAATTTTATTGAAAGTGTTGTTTGATTCCAGGTGATGTAGAAATTAAAAAAGATAAAAAGGCAGACAAACATACATACACTGTGGTAGCAGAACTGCACTGATCATGAGCACACTCATGTAGTCATGTACTTTTATGCGAAAAGAGTTACACTCACAGAAGTATGCGTGTATGTGGCCCGAATGACTCTTAAGTTGTGTGTGTTTTGCTTACACAAATGTATGCATTTGTTCTCACTGTAAATTTGTTTGAACTTTTTTGTTAAATTTACTATCACTGGATCACAGGGTCAGCCCTTATGTGAATTATCTGGAAAATGTAAGAATACATTGAATTTTCACTAACCTTGGCTTTGAAGGCCATGAGTTTAAGGATCATCTCCACAGTGAAGAGCACAGTGAAAATCACATTCAGCATGTCAGACAGGTGAGTAACGTGGTCTGACTGGTTACAGTGCTGTGGGTTAAACAGATTGACAGCTGCATAACTATAAAGTGAGACAGAGTGATTGTACTTGTATGTTAGCTCTCCGTTTGTAATTGTTATAATTACTCAAATGTTTTAAACTAATTATTAAAATGTATGTGACTTGTGTTGTATTCATACCTGCATTCCCAGACACATGGTGTTGAGCATAATAAGGAGGAACATAAGGTACTCAAAGTAGCAGGAGGTGACGATGTACCACACCTGATACTGGTAGGGGTTCTTGGGAATATAACATCGCAGTGGTCGGGCCTTAAGAGCATACTGCACACACTGGCGCTGGAGGGGTTAAAAAGAAGGTGGGGGGGATGCAGGGCTTAGACAAGTAAACACGTGATGAATCGGGATTTCAATCATGATGGATTTTTGAGGCCAATAGCAACAACAGACAGTTGAGACTAAAACAAAATCTAACAATGATATATTAGATGATAATCTTTTTTTACATAGACCATCATTTTTGACAAAGGTCAATTATTGGTTATTAAAAATATTATAATTGAGGCAGGATATTGTTTGGTTGAACAATAAACTTTAATACATATATATATATATATATATATATATATATATATATATATATATATATATATATATATATATATATATATATATATATATATATACACACATCACAGCTTGAGATTGACAAGATACAACACAAATGCTACGGCAAGGGGGAGCCAGGACAACAGGTCAGAGGGGAGCCAGCCACCCTGACGCCAATTACAACGGCTAAGTGAAGTACCATCAGAAAATCTCCTAGAAGATGTGAATGCAGCATTGAGGGCGATCCCTACCACAACCATCACTGAAACCAATGAGCTGATATACGCCTCAACAGCAGTGATCCTCGAGATGCTTGGCTATGAGAGCAACCATGGGAGCCATGAGAAACAGTACCGGCTGTTCGCAACTCAACCTGCGAAAGTGTAAGCTCAATGGCAAGGTAATATCAGCAGAGCAGACCCACCAAGGCTGGAAACTGAACAATACTGTAAAAGTATATGGGAGAGGGAGGCATCACACAACAGCAATGCACAGTGGCTGGTGGCTCTGAGAAAGGACCACAGCAACCTCCCTGAACAGAACCCAGTCACCATCACAGCAGCAGACATCCAAGAAAGAGTCTCAGGTATGAAGAACTGGACTGCACCGGGCCCTGACAGGATCCACACCTACTGGCTAAAGAAGCTCACTGCACTCCACGAGCGTCTAGCAGCACAAATGAACCAGCTGCTAAGAGATGGGACGCACCCTGAATGGCTTACCGAAGGGCGTACAATCCTGATCCTGAAGGATCCTGCAAAGGGTACAGTCCCATCCAACTATCGGCCAATAACCTGTCTCTCCACAACATGGAAGCTCATGTCAGGCATCATCGCAGCTAAGATAAGTGGGCACATGGATCAATACATGAGCAAAGCACAGAAGGGCATTGGCAAAGGAACCAGAGGAGCCAAACACCAACTCCTGGTTGACATAACAGTCACCCAAGACTGCAGAACCCGACACACCAACCTGTGCACTGCCTGGATTGATTACAAGAAAGCATATGACTCAATGCCACACACATGGATCACTGAATGCTTGGAGATGTACAACATCAATAGAACTCTAAGAGACTTCGTTGCAAACTCGATGAGGCTGTGGAAAACCACCCTTGAGGCCAATGGTAAGCCACTTATACAAGTATCCATCAAATGTGGCATATACCAAGGAGATGCTCTGTCCCCACTGCTGTTCTGCATAGGTCTGAACCCCCTCAGCCAAATAATCAACAAGACTGGCTATGGATACCGACTCAGGAATGGGGCCACCATCAGTCACCTCCTCTACATGGATGACATCAAGTTATACGCTAAGAGCGAGCAGGACATCGACTTACTGATCCACACAACCAGGATCTACAGCTCTGACATTGGGATGTCATTCGGGCTTGAGAAGTGCAGTCGAATGGTGACGAAGAGAGGGAAGGTAGTCCACACAGAAGTACCTTGGAATACCACAGGCAAATGGCAACCTCGAAGAGTTAACAAGGAAAACAGCAACTGCCAAATACCTCCAACGAGTAAGGCAAGTCCTAAGAAGCCAGCTCAATGGCAAGAACAAGGCCCAGGCAATAAACAGCTACGCCCTGCCAGTGATCAGATACCCTGTGGGAACAATAAGGTGGCCAAAGGAAGAGATACAGACCACAGACGATAAGACGCCAAAGCTCCTCACCATGCATGGAGTGTTCCATCCCAAATCCAACACCCTGAGACTGTACGCTAGCCGTAAGGAAGGCGGCTGTGGACTAGTGAGTGTGAGAGCCACTATCCAGGATGAAACATCCAAGATCCACAAGTACATCAAAGATAAGGCCCCAACAGATGACGTGCTCAGTGAATGTCTCAGGCAATGGGGAACAGAGGAAGAGGAGCTGGAGGAGGGACCATCATGGGAGGACAAACCCCTACATGGGATGTACCACCGGAACATAACTGAAGTGGCTGATATCAAGAAATCCTACCAATGGCTAGAGCAGGCCGGACTGAAGGACAGCACAGAGGCACTCATCATGGCTGCACAGGAGCAAGCCCTGAGCACCAGAGCAATAGAGGCCCAGATCTACCACACCAGACAAGACGCAAGGTGTAGGCTGTGCAAAGACGCACCTGAGACAATCCAGCACATAACTGCAGGGTGTAAGATGCTGGCAGGAAAAGCACACATGGAGCGCCATAACCAAGTGGCTGGCATAGTGTACAGGAACATCTGCACGGAGTATGGACTGGAAACCCCAAGGTCAAAGTGGGAAACACCTCCAAAGGTGGTAGAGAATGACTGAGCCAAGATCCTGTGGGACTTCCAGATTCAGACTGACAGAATGGTAATGGCCAACCAACCAGACATTGTAGTGGTGGACAAACAGCAGAGGAAAGCCGTTGTGGTTGACGTGGCAATACCAAGTGATGGCAACATCAGGAAAAAGGAACAAGTTTTCGCACGGAGTTTCGTGAGTGTAGTTTGATGTGCTTCTCAGAGACATGGCTACACCTGGATATCCCGGACCATAACGTTTCCATCGACGGCTTTCAGACTGTTCGGGCCGACAGGGATCACACCAGCGGAAAGCGGAAAGGCGGTGGGCTTGCTGTTCTGGTCAACAACAGATGGTGTAACCCTGGTCACATTACTATCAAGCAGAGTATCTGTAGCCCAGACATTGAACTGTTAGCTGTGGGACTCCGGCCATATTATCTGCCACGTGAATTCTCACATGCCATTATTGTGGCTGTTTACATCCCCCCCTCTGCTAACCCGGCATCGGCGTGCAACGCCATTCACACCGCCATAGCACATCTACAGACTCAACACCCGAGTGCACTTAATCTCAGGTGACTTCAACCATGTCAGTGTTTCAACAACACTGACAAATTTCACCCAGTATGTGAGTTGTCCTACTAGAGAGGAGAGGACACTGGACCTGCTGTATGCTAACGTTAAGGATGCATACAGCTCTTCCTCCCTCCCCCCTCTGGGTAGGTCAGATCACAACCTGGTTTACCTTAAACCCTGCTATGTGCCTCTGGTTAAAAGGCAGCCTGTGACCACAAGGACAGTGAGGAGATGGTCAGGGGAGGCCTATGAGAACCTGCAGGAATGCTTTGAGGTGACAAACTGGGATGCACTCTGTGAGCCTCATGGAGAGGACATTGACGGGCTCACTGAGTGCATCACTGGCTACATTAACTTCTGTGTGGACTGCAATGTCCCAACCAAGATGGTCCATTGTTAGCCAAATAACAAACCGTGGGTAACAAAGGACATTCTGAATGCCAAGAGGAGGGCCTTTACTGATGGTAATAGGGAGGAGGTGAGGGCAATCCAGGCTGACCTGAAGGTGAAAATCAGGGAAGCCAAGGAGAAGTACAGGTGGAAGCTGGAGCAGAAACTCCAGCAGAACAACATGAGGGAGGTCTGGAGCGGCATGAAGACCATCACTGGCTTCAGACCGACTGGCAGCAGAGGAGTTGAAGGCAGCTTGGACAGGGCCAACGAACTTAATCGGTTCTTTAACAGATTCGACACACCGGCTCCTGCTCATCCCCCCTCTAACTCAGCTGCTGCCGGCCCTCAAGCTCCTCTGAGTACTCTGCTCCCCCCTCCCCATCAGGCTAACGGCCCTCTCCAGACCGACGACCCCCTCCCCACCTGTAACTTCTGCTGTGTGCCTGACTGCTGACCAGGTGAGAGGACAGCTGATGAAGCTCCACTCAAACAAGGCTGCAGACCCCGATGGAGTTAGCCCCGGGGTGCTAAAAGCCTGTGCCCCCCAGCTATGTGGAGTCCTTCAACATGTCTTCAACCTGAGCTTGAGCCTTCAAAGGGTCTCCATTCTGTGGAAGACATCTTGCCTCGTTCCTGTGCCGAAGATGCCGCGTCCCAGTGGCTCCAAGGACTACAGACCGTGGCACTGACCTCCCACATAATGAAGACCCTGGAGAGACTAGTGCTGGAACAGCTGCGCCCATGGTCAGACCCTCCTGACCCCTTCAGTTCGCCTACCAGCCCCGGCTGGGAGTTGAGGACGCCATCATCTTCCTGCTTAACCGCATCCACACCCACCTGGACAGGCCGGCAAGCACGGTGAGGATCATGTTTTTGACTTCTCCAGTGCTTTCAACACCATCCGCCTGCCCTGCTGGGTGAGAAGCTGGCAGCAATGCAGGTGGATGCCCCTTGTGTCCTGGATTGTGGACTACCTGACTGGCAGACCACAGCACGTGCGCCTGCAGCACTGTGTGTCGGACAGCGTGGTCAGCAACACTGGGGCCCCTCAGGGACTGTCCTCTCCCTTCCTCTTCACCATCTACACCACAGACTTCAACTACCACACAGAGTCCTGCCACCTTCAGAAGTTTTCTGATGACTCTGCTGTGGTGGGATGTATCAGCGGTGGTGATGAGACGGAGTACAGGGCTGTGGTGGGTAACTTTGTTTCATGGTGTGAGCAGAACCATCTGCAGCTCAATGCGACAAAGTCTAAGGAGCTGATTGTGGATCTACGGAGGGCCAAGACACTAGCGACCCCGGTTTCCATCCAGGGGGTCAGTGTGGACATTGTGGAGGACTACAAGTACCTGGGAGTACACTTGGATAACAAACTGGACTGGACCAAGAACACTCAAGCTGTTTACAGGAAGGGCCAGAGCCGCCTCTATTTTCTGAGGAGGCTGAGGTCCTTCAACATCTGCCGGACAATGCTGAAGATGTTTTATGAGTCTGTGGTGGCCAGTGCTATCCTGTATGCTGTTGCATGCTGGGGCAGCAGGTTGAGGGTAGCGGACGCAAACAGACTCAATAAACTGATCCGTAAGGCCAGTGACATTGTGGGGGTGGAGCTGGACTCTCTGGCGGTGGTGTCAGAGAGGAGGATGCTGGCCAAACTACACGCCATCTTGGACAGTGTCTCCCACCCACTCCATGACGTGCTGGTCAAGCAAAGGAGTACCTTCAGCAAAAGACTCATCCCACCAAAAAGCACCACAGAGCGCCACAGGAAGTCATTCCTGCCTGTGGCCATCAAACTATTTAACTCCTCCCTCTAAGGGTTAGTTTGTATGACCCTAGGTCACTAAACTGGACATTGATCATTACATCTCCGCCATAATTGAATAATTGTGCAATATTCTGTGTACTACTCCCGTGCAATATTAGTTTTCACATGTTAGTTTTTCCTATTTATTGTTATTGATATTATATACCTCTATTACTCTACAGTACATGCACCCCTGCTTATTACTTATTACTTATTTGGTTACATTGTATTATTATACTGTACTATCATCATCAACCGGTAAACCCACTTGGTACTCGACACTTAGTTTATCTTATACTTATACCGACCTGATACTTACTGATAGTGTAACATATTGTTTGCTAGTACTTTCTCCTGTGTGCACTGACGTAAAGGGGAGCTACTGTAACAAAGAGTTTCCCTACAGGGATCAATAAAGTATTTCTGATTCTGATTCTGAGAAGGCCTGGAAGGTGAATGCGACAGTGGTGCCCGTGGTCATCTGAGCACTCGGGGCAGTGACCCCCAAACAGAGGCCGTGGCCTCTGCTCTTAGAGACAGGCACATTTACAGTCATTTTTAACATACCTGGTTTTTATCCAGCTCACAGTTCTTATATTCCTGCTCTCCTTGCTCCTGGAAGGTGACAATGACGAAGCCCACAAATATGTTCATCATGAAGAAGGCAATAAGGATGAGGTAGATGATAAAGAAGATTGAGATGGCCACTCGGTTGTTGTACACTGGACCTTTATCCTCTAAGTTTGAATCAATGGCTTTATATAGTATCCTGGGTAAATAACAAAAAAAAGACATACCCCATGTAGGCACACACAATACAAAATACATCACACACAAGTCCACACTCACAATATATGGTAACACTTTATTTGAGGGGTGTGCATAAGACATGGCACCGTCATAACCATGACATGACACCTGTCATGAACATGAAGGAGTCTTTATGAAGCTTTATGACTGTCATTATGTGTCATTGTCACTTTCAATGCTTTTAAGTTGACATTGTTTGAAATGTCTTTGTTATGACAACTTGACACTGACCAAGAAAACATAACCTGTCATAAATATGCTATAGCAAGCCTAATTATCAAACTATTAAAGAAACTATTTAGCTTTATGTGTTCACATTACATTATACTGTCATATGTGGTTGGTAAGCTAACTAGCAACAAGTAAAGCTATCTGTCCATCAGGAAACTCCATAAATCACCTTGGCACTGTATTCTGTTGTCAAACTGGCCTTATAACATTTAATGACATCTTTATGACAAGTCCATATGGTTCCACTTCACTTGAGATCAAGGGAATTTATTCATGACACAGTTATAATGGTCTCATGACAATCATTGTCACCATATGACAGTATAAGGTAATGTTATCACATAAATAGGTCCTTTAAGTTTGATAATTAGGCCTGCTATGGCATGTTTATGACAGGTTATGTTTTCTTGGTTAATGTCAAGTTGTCAGAACAAAGACATCTAAAACAATGTCAACTTTGCATTAAAAGTGACATAATAGACCAAAAGACACTTAATGACAACAGTCATAAACCTTCATAAAGATTCCTTCATGTTCATGACAGGTGTCATGTCAGTCTTATGCACACCCCTTCAACTAAAGTGTTACCTAATATACAGACAGAAAAAAAGAATATACCCAAAATCAATAAAAAGTGGATTGTGGATTATCCCATACCAGTGCCTTAACTACATATACAGTGGGTAGATGCTGCTTACAGCAGATTACTGAATTTTAACCATCAAAGAATTGGCACAGAACAGATTATGACTCACTTTGGCCATCCTTCAAAGGTAGAAATGGTGAAGAGAGCCAGCATGCCATTGAGGATGTTGTCAAAGTTTAGTTCTGAGTTGGTCCATTCCCTCTCACGGACCTCCACTTCATGAAGTGCTCCTTCCTGGTACTTTATATACCAGCCTCTGAGACACAAAGTGGGAGGGAAAGAGACAGGGGAGATGCAGGGTTACAGTCAAGACCACCTTAATCAGGGTTTCTGTAGAGTTCACCAAGTTAAAAGACTTTTTAAGACTTTTTAACACCACATAGAATGAAATTTAACACATTTCACGGTCATACCGACTAAAGTATTTTTCAGTACTTTCCAGCTGTATATAACAATAATTCCTAATGATATCAATAATTAAATTAACATGATCTGGACCTGGATAAGTGGCATTCAAGTTCATTTACGTTATGGCTGGAATTGGCACCTGCACATTATGAGACGATGAACTTTGTGGCTTCTGTAGCTAGCAGTAGTGACACAGCTTAGCACCATTTGGGTCTGTCTTATCCACTGAATGGGAGACTATCATGGATTTTTCCCATAGAAAAGTTTAGGGAAGCGGTGAGGAACCAGACGTACATTTGTCAAACAAACAAATTAGTCTCCATGCTTTTAAGTCTTTTCTTTTGTAAAACTGTTTGAAAGCACTTCAGATAAAGCATAAATCTCACCTTTGTCTCACTAGTCAGAGTTTGTTTTTGAGTGTGGAATGGGCTCATTGTTTCCCCTTGTGCTTCACTTTTCTATGGGAACCATCCGGGACTGTCTCCCATGCAGTGGGTGAGACAGTCCCGAGTGGGGCTAGCTATAGGCTTGATGGTACAGACTGAAACACCACAAAATGATTAAACAGCAAAAATCTCACTTTTAGTTTCTAAGTGTATAATGTATCCCTACAGCCTACAATCAGACACAAAAAACATTTTATAGCGAACATTGCTGCCTACAGCAAGAGAAAATATTTAAGACTTTTGTGAATAAAATGTAAGACTCTTTAACAGGGCTGCCAACTCTCACGCATGGACCGTGAGACTCACACAATGGACACTTCACACGCTTTCACGCGACACGTCCACTTTCTGACGCAGTGGGGAGGAAAAAAACAAAGTATAGCTGTTAATGTCGCGCCACGAATCAACTCCGCCCAGCTGACACGACACCAGCGTATGCCGGGATATTAATCAAGTGGGTCCCCTCTTGTGCTGTGAGTGACAGGCAGTTTGTGACAGAGTGGTAACGTTACTGGTAGTTTTGTGTTAGAAAATGTTTAAAAATGAAGCGTCACCAACAACAGCAAGTTTGATGAATTAATCTCTCTCTGTCATTGATTAACTGATGTCTTTTACCATCTTAAAATGTAAAAGTATGGATACATGAAGGTAAGAAGGATTATGTTTCTATATAAGCCATTACATTTAAGACAATTAGATGGTGGCTACACAATGTTTTTTTTATTTTTATATTTATAAAAAGGAGTAAAAAAATGCATGTATTTTGAGTTACAGTGAGAAGGTATAATCATAATGTTCCTCGTAATAAAGAGTACTAGACACTGGACTGAACATAAACAAAAGCTAACACATCCATTTTTACCAGAACTTGGTAAAACTATTGACAGTGTGTGACTTCTTAAAATTATATATATTTCATATTTTGATACATTTCTTATATCTTGTGACTGAAGTTGCAAATGGAACATTATCTGTTGATAGGGAAATAATGTGCCATAGATCTAACAGCTATACTTCTTAGTATAGCTTATATCCCTAATTGAATACCACGGCATGTGATGTTCAGTAGGGTTCTGGATTAAAGCTGCAGTAGGCAACAATTGAACATACACAATGGAAATCCTTCCGCATCTCTCTGTGCTGCTCGTATCACTCCGCTAAGCCCCTCCCACCAAACCCACAGCTTCGTACTGCAGCAGAAGGAGCCGCATGCCCTGCGAAACCTCATGCCTTGGGTTCGCTCTCCACGGTGGGAGCCTCGCCAAGACCCCGGTCTCTCTCGCCGCTCAAAGACACTCCTCCAGTGCTTCGCGGCCCCAGGGCAGAGTGCCCCAGGCTTCAGTGGCAGCTTCGACAGCATCTAACAGCGGGATGAGAGGGTAGTATACCACACACACCACTCAGAAGTTATTCCACACTGTTTGTCATCATGCCTCTTTGCCACTCATACACCATGGCAACGAACATAACGAGCCCGAAGCTCCATGTGGAGCTGGGACGTGCCACACACAGCGTTTTGTACCATATGCTGTTGCTGGCAAAGGAAGGATGGGCAGTTTTTTCATTGCTGGTGGTTGTTTCTCAGCAAAACTCCTGAAGCCTCGCACTGAAGATATGGAACTTGACTGAGTGAGAGCATACAAGGGGGAGGGGGGGCTGCGCAGTGTGTGCAAGAGCAGTGATTAACACTGCGTGAGAGACTCCTGGCTCCAATTGGTTGTTTTTGTTCAGAATTGGTGGATTCTTGCAAATGCCATGAGGAGCACTAGGAGGAGCCAGAGGAACCTGACTTTTTTCACAGATCATCTGTCTCATGTACTACTGTCAGGATATAATGACAGTTTCAGCAAATATGCCAAAAAGTTATTATTTATAAAAGTTACCTACTGAACCTTTAAACATGCAGAGAGTAAGTCAGCCTTTTCTGGCAGAATGATTAAACTGAGCATGACAGCCATCTTAAATAATAATGTGTTGCTTCTTAATAGTAGATAATATGATAAAAGAATGTAGAAATGCAGAAAATGGTATTCAAAATTCCTGGGGGTTGAGGAGTGATGACCCCGACCCCTGCGGTGGATAATGTCACAGAAGGCCTGCTCATAAAATGCAACAACACCCAATCTCACTCCAAACTAAACTGAAAAGCTGGCAGCCCTGCTTTTTAATAACTTATAAAGGCCTTTTCTTGAGGAAACTGAAGTCAATGCTTTAAGACCTGCAGATACCCTGTTAATGAAGTCCAAATAAAGAGTATCTGGTAAAGACAGCGCCACTAGTGTTGTGTGAAGCTTCCGCTCTTCAGACAGAACTCATTTATATTACGACTAGCACAGTAAAAACCTGTCTGACGTTTTGATTAAGTTTGATGTACAAAATTGTATGTTTGAATGTTTGTTCTTGACCTTGGAAACAGTAGTTTGACAAGATAATCAAGGTCCACTTACTAACTTTTTCCAGAGCCTTCAATCACATATCATAGGCTTCAATCACATATCATAGGCTTCATCAGTGGATGGAGTTTGCTCAGTTGCCATCACATGACCTAAATATGGAACTTCAGTCACATAACAGGTAGCCTTATATGGAGGGAAATGGTAACCTCTGTCTCTGTTCAAAGATGGGGTGTTTTCCATTCTGCTAATTACACTCTCCGTCCAGCCCGTGACCAGGACATTTCCAGACCTTTAAATATGTTTTGGAGGAGAGAGCTTTTTATGCTGTAAAGACTTAGGAGGGACAAAGTCCTAACCCTCATTCCAAAGGCTATGAATACCGTTGACAGTGCTAGGTTGGATATCATAATTTACTATAGTATTTGTCTTGGGTCAAAGAATAAATGTTAGTTAGACAAGTGTCAAGTAATAAGAGCCAGGTTTCCCTTTCTATGTAGGTTATTAGGAGACAGACAATAACACATGTTCACCTGAAGTAAGCTTGATCTGAAATTAAACATTTTGTTTATGCTTTTGTGTTTAACAAATGACTGTCTCAAAACTGATGCCATATTTGTTCTTTACTCCTGTCCTCCAGAAAGTTAGTCTGGCAGTTTAACTGGGACCAGCAGCCACACATCAAAGTCCAGTAAGACTATGAAGACGCTACTATAGGTCATGTATAATTTACTACCTTATGAACTGGAATAAAACATGGATGATAGACCTCTATGATTACACTGAACCTTTGGCTGGAACTCATACTAGGCCTTACGATAAATAAGAATATTCTGAAGATTCCTTTGAAAAACTCAGGATAAGTGACAGAATTTGTTTTGAACGTAAACAGTTTGTAGCCGTATTTGTGCCGGCGGAATCAGTTGCCACTTTAGCACTGTGCCTGAATTAATTTCAGTTGAATTTGCCCACCACATGGCAGACTAGACCTTTTTATGATAGAATATCATAGTCAGCATAGAGCAAGGTGGTCTTACTTTCTAAACAGGAGCACAATACCTAATTAGGGACGGGCAACTGAACCTTTTATCCAACAGTTTGCTTGAGTTATTACATAATTCTAATTTAATTCAATTTGACTGGTGGAACAATTTACTTGCATTTGCATACAAATTCAGCTGTGCCTGACCAGTATTTATTAATTTCTCAAACAATGGTAGGCGTACCATTGGGCCCTCTAGAGGTACGCGGGGGAAGCTGTGGAAAAAAAAAATAAACTAAATTTATAAACATATAATGCTATAATAATAGGGTATATGAGCTATTTCACAATTGTGAATTTTAAAATGACTTTATCAGAAGGGCCCCTCGGGAATCCTCCACCCCCTCTGCGCTGAGCCTAGCTCCACCCCTGCGAGGAGCTATAACCAGATGTAAAGCACCTTCAGTTTCTGGTGTCAAAAGTGAATGTCCTTGATCTTTCTGTCCATCCACTGACTCCTGGTCAATGAAAACGTTTGACCACTTCCCAGTGGATGCTGTGAGCAGCTTGTCTGGTGTCCAGTCAGTCTCTTGTCCAGCCGCTGCTGCTTCACTGACATGTTCCCCACAGCTGTCACATGTGATCTGTCGCACCATTTCAGTCTTGCTCTCAGTCACGTGATGACAACTGAGAAAAAAACTGAATCCACTGATGCAGACCTGAGATGAGGTTAAAAGCCCTGGAAAAAGCTAGTAAGTGGACCTTTAGTAACAAATTAGGTTGTCAAATGTGCCTTGTACTGAAGGTTTTGTCAAATTTCCAAGTTAATATCACTTTGAATTACTTTTGTCTTTGAATAATTTTGTACACAAAATACATAGCAGAGGCCAAGCCAAGTTTAATGTCAGTTTAAATCAACACCACCAAAAGAGAGCAACAAACTGTATAGAGCTTTCCAGATCTAGCATTACGCAGCTTCACTGTTCTGATAAACACAAGAAAGTCCTTACTTGCAGGTGTCCTCAGTCATTTTGTCAGGATCTGTGCAGGCATAGAACTTGCCCTGGGAAGGCAACAAAAGTGTTTTTATGAGGCAAAGGTTATTTACATTACCAAACACAATGCTATGCAACAGTATGCCATTTTATTCCTTCTCCTCTCACTTTGAAAAGTTGGACTCCAATGCAGGCAAACATGAAGTCCAGTAGCATGGTGACCAGTACAATATTTCCAATGGTCTTGACAGCAACAAATACACACTGGACCACATGCTACAACGACAGATTACAAAAAGATGATGAATCCATTATGGTATGAGGCCATTTTTAAAACAGCAAGTCCACTCATACATATCCCATGCCTTGAGTCCCTTGGCTCTGTTGATGGCCCTCAGGGGCCGGAGTACCCTTAACACCCTGAGAATCTTCACCACTGAGATGGCACTGGATCTAGATGATGCAAACACAGGCACACCACATTGACTGATGTATCACTTTTACGCTCTGGCAACATATTGTTGTTTAGTCTAATGGTGTGATGGCACGTGGCATTGCTTTATCAAAGCCAAGAGTCAACAAGATAAAGAATAGAGCTCTTTGCATGAGAAAGGAGGTCAGTCAGAACATCTCTAGACTCTACTTACTCCATGCCCATTGAGAGGAGAGATACACTGACCACCAGAAGATCCAAGATGTTGAAAGAGTTCCTGCAGAAAGACCCTTTGTGAAGAATGGCACCATATGTTGTCATCTGAAAAAGATGAATTTTATCCATTATGAACACGTGTTCCTGCTGCAGGTATAATGTATAGCTTATAAACAATTATTGCATCTCAAAACTATTAACACTGCCTTTGACATGATAGGTTTGGCTGAACTGTTCAGAGAATTTGGTGCTTCAATTTGAATTAAAATGAATGAATTACAATGTGGGATTAGGTTTAGAGACATCTTCCTCTGCACTCTATTTCCCTCTTGAAAACATGATTGTGTACCCTACGAAGAGTAGCTACTGTTACAATACAGTAGGTAATGGGATCTGAATGAATAAACTAAACTTTTAATTTGCAGTGATTGAGTGAAGTGATTTTGGATGCAAATTTGTTTAGGTCTGTCATGTTTTGCTGTTGTGGGTTCCAATGATTTCTATGGTTGGTGAACCAAGATTTCATTACATTATAATACACGTGAGTGACAAATGAAAGGAAAACCCAACAGAAGTGTCTAAAAAAAGATGTTGCACCACAATCTCCAGAACAGCTTCACCACTGCTTGGCACATATTCTCCAAGGTAGTAGAACTTCATCAGAGAGGTGAACTCTTCTTAAAGAATAGGTTCAGTTGGGTTGACATCCGGTGACTGAAGGACATTGCATATTATTCAAATAATCAAACCATTCAGTGAGCCCTCATCCCCTGTAACGAAGCATCTGGAGTCACTGTTTCTCCACACCTCTTCAGGGTTTCTTTAATTTGTCAACCAGCTGTATCAACAGTATCAAATGTGGTGCCTGTTATTACCTTGAGCACAATTTCCGCTGTGAACACTGAAGTGAAGACTATATCAGCATAGGCCAACACCTAAAAATGTAGCATTTTTAATATTAATACTACTATAATATACACACAACACTGAAAATGTGAATGAAAACGGGAAAGGTTTAAAATGGGACAGGCATGCACTTGTCACCTGGTTCCTGAAGGACATGGGGTCGATGGGATCCTCAGCAGCCAAAGACACAGATGACAGTAGGATGAAGAGGAGGATGATGTTGGTGAAAGTAGTTGCATTGATAATACGATGGCAGAGTTTCCGGAATCTGAAAGGGTTAAAAAACATGTTTTTTTGAAAATGACAATGTTGAAAGAATGTGTAAAATGCCTCCAGAAGGCGGGGATACTTTTCAAAAAGTTCATCAGGAACTATAAGTTAAGTGACCATAGCAAATTGCGGAAAACATTTTTGCCAGACAGCGTAGTCTGTGCCATGTAGGGGAGTGAATTTCCCTTGCTAATTAACTGACAGTATTGAAATGTGCATGTGAAGCAGATTCAAGGCAACCCAGTTGGCACCATTTTAACCACCGTTAGACCAGTTCCAAAGCAGGAACTTTTTCCAGGGCCCCAGGAACCATTTCAGACACCTCACAAACCCTTACCTGCATTTTTACCAGAGGAACCAGGGTCTAAGTTTAATTCCTGAGCCATAATTCCTAGAGCCAAAAGACTCCATGCTCTAGAAGTAGTATTTTCCAATGGCCTACTAGCTACCAAGGAAGTGCAAAATGTCACTGACTGGTCAACACAAACCTCAGGCTGCTGCAACATGTTTACAGATTCATTCACATAGTAAACAGCACTTGGTGTCACTAATATTGTTGTCAGTTGGGAAGCTGACTTTTAGAACGAGATAAAGAGATCTGTTAGAGATCAGTTTAACCAGTGTGACTCAGTGCACACGAGACATTTCCACTAGCAGCAGCGCAGGCTTATTTGCGTCTGAATTTATTGATATGTTTGAAAATTCATTATTTGATCATCCAGGTTATGATTACAATTTCTTGTACATTGTAGAAACAGGGAACACCCATACATATACACTAGCAGGTAGAGCTGGTGCAGAGCAGTAATTTATTAACAAAAAAGCTTACACTAAATTGTCGGGCAAAAGCAACTCTCAGCAGGTAAGCAGACCAAAACAGAAACACAAGTCCAACGGTGAGCAGGCAAAATGCAAAATCCACAGACAGGCAAGGTACAAGGGACACAAAGACTCCAGAACACACAGATACAAGAAACCAGTGCATTTGACAGAGATACGACGACGATCTGACACAGAACAAAGGACGAACACAGACTAAATACACTCAGGTAGGGGAGACAGCGAGACACAGGTGGAACCAATGAAAGCAATCAAAGACAGGAAGCAAAACTACCAGACACAAGAGGGAGGGAGAACATTACCCAAAACTATGACTATTATGCTTCTCTTGTTGATCAGATCTACAGTTAACACAGATCCACTATTTTTAACTATAAATGGCAATCAGACAACAAACAAAAACTTGATAGTGATACACTTGAGTTTAACTTTCAAGAACAATTTATTTGTTTCATTGCAATTATGTTCTAAAGCAGAAAGAAATAATCATAAAACACTAAGCATATGTCTCTACTTTGGAGACTTGTGTTTTCCGTCTCTTTTTCCACCTCTGCATGTCTCCTTTTCATCCATTCATTACATCCATTCAAACATCAGACTCATGCAACAGTAAGTACAAAGAACAACATGACTCTGCCTTTCAAACACCAGTGTCATTTTAAAAATCTGTTATCAAACTATTTTACCTAATCTACATGTGGTGGGAACATTTAGTTCTTAGTTTTCGACCTGAGTTTAGTTCCTGGTGCCACTTACTACCTGGAACTATTTGGTCAAAAAGGGACTCATTGAGTGTAAAATGTATTGAAACTAACTATTTTACATTGATTAACAGATTCCTGTATGTGGAACCATTTCTTGTATTGTGAGGAGAGCCCAGCCCAGGCCAGCCCTGTGAGGAGTCACACCTTAACTCACATGGGAACTCAACTTGATCTAGAATCTCAGCCCCTTCCCACCTTTTGCTCGTTTGTCATTAAAACAGCAACCTAGGTTACACTGAAATGTAACCTGTTTTATCCAGGAAAGCCCAGAATCCAATTCACCTTTTGCCTAGTGAAACGTGTATTAGCCATTTGGTCATCTCAGACAAACATTTGTTAGTCAGGGTATAAATTCTCTGCTCTTAGGATGCAGAGCAGAGAAATGCTGATGCAACCTGTATGTGTGTTTCTCTCCATGCTGCATGAATGCTCATCATAACCATTTGTTTTCTTCTGAAGTGTCTAGTGTGCAACATTTAGGAGGAGCTATTGGCAGAAATGGAATATAATATTCATAAGTATGTTTTCATTAGGGTATAATCACTTGAAAATAAGAATCCTTGTGTTTTCATTACCTTAGAATAAGTCCTTTATATCAAACAAACACTGGCTCTAGATAGGGCCCTCACGTTTTTGCGAGTTTCGCGGCCACCGTAGTTTCTTCTACACGCTTGGAAGGGAAGGGTGAGGCGAGCGCTCTTCAGATGGTTGCAACCTGCAATTCACCACTAGATGCCACTAAATTCTCCACACTGGACCTTTAAGTAAAGATTATTTTCTTCAATTTGGAACCTGAGTTATATTTTTTCTTCTACACTAGTGAGGATTTGGTAACACACTAGCTGTCATGGCACAGGTAGAACTGGTTAAATGTTTTCTTGTTAAGTCTAGGGGATTTACACTATACCAGCTACTAACAGGCCACAACATATGCCTTCACTTGCCAACAACAAGAGTGGATGCTGGCCTTAACTGAACCCCGGTGAACTCGACTAGCTTTCTGCTGCCGCTCCACTTCACGTTGTCTTCTCATGTTGCCAACTGTGCACTGAGCTTGCCATTGGTTATAGTTCACTGAGGTTAACAACTAGACGCAGACAGAAACTAAACCAAAATATTTTAGAGATGAGGGTTATCATCCATTCTCCATCACAGACTCAACAAAAAGCTGCTAACAGTAGCATGCCACTCTCATGCATCGATATCTCTACTGTCATCTCCTGGCATCTGCCCTCTGACAGGCTCAAATTAGATAAGACCTGCCCTCTTGAAGCTTGGCACCAAAAAATGATGAATGACAACCAGTGACCATGGTATTCCCTCCCTCATATACAAACAAACAAACAAAAACACATACAAACACTGGAAAAACAGACAATATCTTATTTATTTTCTTTCCTTTTAATCAGAATCAGAAATACTTTATTGATCACCGAGGGGAAACTCTTTGCTACAGCAGCTCACTATCACGTCAGTGCACACAGAAATAGAAGTACTAAGCAAAAAATATAGTACACTATAATACAGGTCAGAAAATAAATTAAGTACCAAGTGGGTATAGAAACATTTAGAAACATACATCTAAAACACACCATACTGTCATGAACGCAAGATAATTTACACAAAGACATCTTCCCAGTTAGGGTTTTTGAGCAACTTTTACCACAATCTCACCTACATCGACTGTAGTAAAGGCTTCTCTTATCCTCCCTCTTTCTCTCCCTCACCTCATATGCAGCCACTTAAGGACATACCAATCAGTATCCAGAATTTTTATTGCTGCTCGGCAAGTCACACTGTTCAGTATGGACTATAACTGTCTTCCATGGATAAGTTCTTACCGGACACCCTGCAGCGTTCCAGTTCCCATTTAACCAGCTCAACTTTTTCATTAACCGTTACCTGTAATTCTTTCAGCCCCTAATCAGGATATAGCCTACTACATTTTTCTTGCATGAAATAACCTCAATAATACACGGCTGCAACACCAAGCTCCATCTGAACAATTTGTGAGCATCGGCATGCTGGAACTTAGCCAGGAAAGCTAACGGACCAAGGTCTGAATAAGCCACTAGTTTGTCCCCTCTGGCGACATAAACCTCAAAACACCAAGACTCTTTCTTAATGATTTAATATATTTGTTGATGCATGTTTAGCTTCTTGGAATAGTATGCAACTGGTCATTCAACTATCCTCACCAAACTGAAGGAGCTCTGATCTCTACATTACACCCAACACAGCAAGAGCTAATGGCGAGCTAAAGTTGGGAGCTGGATATTAAACCCACACTTACACAAAAACAGCATGAGCTGTGTTCAAGTATGCTGAGTAGAAAAGTCAACAAAGCTTGATGTCCCAAGTATGTCATTGTGGGGGTGGGTATGGGTAGCTGTCAGCTGCAGAGGGAGAGGTGGTGGAGTTGCTCGGGTGAGCAGCATCAAGGAGAGATAATTGGCACAGCTGAATCTGGTTAACTAATTATTCTCTCCTTGAATAAAGTAGCATGCTGGACACAAGGGAGGAGGAAGCAGAGGCGGTCGGAGGAACGGCGGATGCAGAGAGAAAGATTGTGTGGACAAAAAATAAATAAAGAAAGAATACACTGAAAACTTGGTCTCAGCGTGTTTTTTCAGGGCCAAGGGAATTCATGGTAGCACGATTCCACTACCGTCACTTTCCCATTTCCAAACTCACATTTTGGTAAATTCACTACCAGGTTTGCCTCTTTAAGCCGCTCAAACAGACACCAGATCTGCCCCAGATGCTCCTCCTTCGTCTCACTGTATGTCACAACATCATCAATGTAAGTGACTAAGTGCTTTGACAGCTTGAACATGTCGGGTGCGTTTTTCGAAAGGAAGAACTATTGTAAAGTCCATCATGTGTGACAAAAGTTGCAATCTCACTTGATCTGTCGGTCAGTGGTACTTGAAAATACCATTTAAGGAGATTAATCTTTGTGACAGGCCTACTTTGCTCTCCCAGCCTAATGTATGCTATCCTTGAGATGAGGAATAAGAAAAGCATCAGCCTTTGTCACACTGTACACCTTCCTAAAGTCCACACAAAATCTGTTGTCTCTCCCTTTCTGAGCAGCTAACACAACATGTGAACTTCAAGCACTATTAGTAGCTTCAGAAACTCTAATTTCAAGCATGTACTCCACCTCCTTCTGGAATACTTGCTTCTTATGCATTGAAAACTGATATGGATGTTGTTTTGTGGGAACTGCATCTCCTGCATAGACATCATGCACAGCTCTACCAGTGTGACCGGGAACATCCCGAAACAATGCATGGTAGGCATCAACCAAACTGCATATATCCTGCCTCTGGCTTTCCTGCAAATGACCAAGGTTGGTGGCAAATCAGCACTGGCCTGAGTATTGTACAACCTGGCACTCACAATATCTGGGGTAGAATGACCAGAATTAAACTCCTCTTCCTCCACCACTTCAGGCATCTCGCAACCCACCGCAATCTCACAAAATCTGCACACTTTCATTGCATTTAAATGACACAGTGTGGTTTTAGCTTGGCATTCTGGGGTCCTAATTACATAAGTCACCTCCCCAACACGCTTCAACACTCTGTATGGACCCGTAAACTCAGGCCCCATCTAGCCACATGGCCCTTGGGCTAACAGCAACACTAGGTCTCCTGGATTGAATGTATGCTGCACTGACCTCTTATTGTACCTCAACCTGCGACTGAAGATGGTAAGGAGACGAATACTTGGGGACTACCTGCAACTCAGCCACAACCTGCTGCTAAAGGTTTGATGTAAAGTTTGACATGCTGTCTGACTGGATGGTAAGAGGAAAGCCAGCCCAAGAAAAGAATCTAACCAGCTGTGCAATGATTGAGTTGTCCTTGATGCTACGTGGCGGAATAGCCTCTGGATATATTGTGGCCACATCCATTATAGTTCATTTATTCATTCATTTCCATATTTGGACTTATGGCACCATACAATCTATCATAATATGAGCAAAGGGCTCCTGCTTGACAGGCAAAGGATGCCACCTCATTGCTTTAACTTTCTCCACTTCCATTGGGCCATTTTCTCCTGGTAGGGCCTTTACTGAGCATTCTCCTTTTCTCTATCTGCTCTTTCCTTGTTTTTCTCTTTCTCTAACCAATAATGTTCTAAATCAAGAGCTTCCACCAATTGTACTGTTATAGCCAGTTTTGCCATACTTTCTTCCAAGTTAACTTCCCCTTGCTCTGCTTTTTGAGCCATCTAAACTGTACACAGGTCATGTTCTCAATTTCTCTTATGAATCAGTAGCCTTTATGCTAACATTATTCTTGCTGAAAACCCTGAAATAGTCACGTGTTTGAATGCCACGTGAAAATCCCTATCAAAATTTAACTGCTACCAACAAACGCACACTGCACACACTGGGCCTTTTAACAAGCCACAATCAAGCAACACAACTGCCAGCAATACGTATTTACATTCCCGCCAGCTGTGAACTACGGAGCCTGGGAGATGTGACTGAGAAAAAAATAATAATTTGTGCTCTCGAATTAGTAATTAGTACCTTGTGGTTAATCCAGATTTTACTGGTGACGCAGCATGATAATAACCAGGTTATGCACTCAGAACCATGTAGCCTAATTGGTTTAGTTATGACAAACAGACAACTAATCTCAGGCAACACCATCAGATCTAATTCATATTAAGTTTTACTATTTGGAATCCGGCGGTGGGGCCAAATATTAAGGTGTTCACGCCCCTCAGAAGCCACAGGTAGTGGTTGTATCCTGCCGTAGATTAATGCACAGGAGAGCCTTGCATGTGCAGGTGGCAGGACTGGCTAGATTAAAAAAATATATATATATATAGAGAGAGAGAGAGAGAGAGAGATAGATAGATAGATAGATAGATAGATAGATAGATAGATAGATAGATAGATAGATAGATAGATAGATAGATAGATAGATAGATAGATAGATATTCAAATTTGGTGACACAGTCCTTTTTAAATTTTGAGATTAATTTATCCCAAAACAAGGATTTTTACTATTCACGAATAGTGAAATTAAATTTGTTACATGGGGAAACTCAAATTACCCACCAAAAACGTGGAATGGATAAGCCTCCAATTTGTCACATCAGGGAAATGCACACTGCTGTGCTGAAATCCAACAATCTGTTTTATTTACAGAAATTGCACCAAATTATATTAACCAAATGTATCAAATGGTCAATTAGTAGATCAGTGAGTGGATGTGTGAATGTGTAGTGTTTTATGGTGTAAAATAAAGACAAGTGCAACCAAACCAAAAAAAAGAAGGGGTTGTGGTGCAAGGGGGTAGAGCCAGCGATGGAGTGAGAGAGGGAAGAAATGGGGACAGCTGATCTTAAATGCATTCTAGATGGACCGGCCAGATGCACCCAGTTGCACTAATACAATCTCCCTTACCACCAGGACCTGAAGGGAGACACAGAACATAAGCAGCAGCCCAGGGGTTTTATTCACTTTACATTTAGTCACGTTCGCCAACTTCCTTCCTCACTCTCTGACGTATCCTGCGTTTCCCCAGAAGTTATAGCAGAGTGTGTGAAGGGGATATGATGCCACTGACAGGCGATCAAATGAAATGCAACTTGTATTCACGTTACCTTGAATACAGTTACAGATTTCTCTGGATTTGAACACTGTTGGAAACATTTAGGATAATGTAAGTACACAACTCAACAAAATATATAACATAGGCCCAGTCATTTTTAGACATTTTAATGTGGAAATGTTACATATTATACCTTCAAATATTATTTGACATTTATTAAATTGATTGTTTTCTGCTTTTTTGGACTGTTGAAAAAAATCTATATTTATACCACTAGTAACCATGAGCCCCACACCACTTTCATTCAACGTATATTCACTACATTTTCATTACTATCAACACCAACAATCACCAGCATCTTACTTGTTCTGAGGTCCAAAGATAAAAAATGAGCTGGCTTCTGGCATCGGCACCGCTTCCTCCTTCAACTGCAGATCTGCCATTGGACGAGGTCTGGGGCTTTCTGGGATCTCAGGGTCCTCCTCCTCATCATCACCTAACCAACAGAAAGAGGGAGGGATTAGCAGAGGCCTTTCTTACCTCTGAGCTGGAATAGTATGATTAACAATATAGTATGGAGGCATTGGGATTTACCAGGAAAGTCTGCTGGAGGGAAAGGGTCTTTGATCTCATTGACATTAGACTCAAACTCGTCGATTTTGAGCTGCAGATTTTAAAATGATATAGTTGAAAGGTAAGAAAGAGAAAGAAAAACACATCATATTGTTTATTTTACATGGTGGATAAATGCTCTTGGATGTCTCACCTTGGCAGTAGTAGGGATGCCCTCTACACCCTTGGCCCTTTGCTCAGCCAACTTCTTTGCCAGATTTGCTTTCTCCTCTGACGCCTTGTCAGGCATGTTGGCCCTGTAAATCAACAGTGGTTGATTCAACTGGTTGTTGGCTTGTGGCATTAAAGAAATTTGCAGCATTATACAACTTGAATCATGTTCATCACTTTATGTTATGTATTTTAAGTGTACACCATCAGTAGGAATAATGGACGAGTGTGCTTAATGGAAATGGCTTTACAACAGGTTCCAGGTTTTTTTGATTCTCATATAAATTAGCCAATATCCCATGTCCAACTGTTTAGCCCTGCAATGACAATTAATAAAGAGGCTGTGTACATGTGCCCTCAAAGCATGTCTTGAGACAGGTGATTTGGTGTGGGTTACTGTGAGTATGGAAGTATACTGACGACAAAAGATTTGAGAGAGCACAAAACAAATTTGGGCGCCACTCAGTCTACCTTTGGGAGCACACAGGCACAGATTTGTAAGAACATTTGTGCATATGTGAGGACAAAATTCTTAACATAACAGATGATTTAAGCCTACAAGAGGAATTGTGTAACTACATTTGATCCATCAACAGGGATTCTCACATTACAAGTAATGATCAAAGCTGCTCGCGCTCACTTTTGGCAGTCTGACTCCCCGGAGCTTAAATTCAAACTGAGTGCTAACTGTTCAATTTGATCTGGAAGTGAAGGGTCATCATGTTAGACCCTTTCGGATTTTCTGAACCAGATGTAAGGTTTTCTTATTTCTTCCTTTTACATTTTTATGAATAATTTTAACAGAATTATTAGAACCATTATAAGAAAAACATTTATGAATGAGGTAAAACTGCTGGGGAACTGGGCACTGGAACCAGGTACAACAAAAAGTGCACCAAACGGTGACACAAAAAGGTCAGGAACACTCATAAGACAGGAACAAAAAAACAAAAAACAATTTAAGGCAGGAATCACTCAAGGCCGGTATAACATGGGACAGGAACAACACCATGTGTAACAACAATGACCCAACACCGAACAAAGACAGAGACACGGATTAAATACCCTAGGGGAGGTGAGACAACGAGACACAGGTGCAAACAATTAAGGAAGGGCCAACAATCAAAACTGGAAGGAAAACAAAGCCAGGAAGTAAAACCACAAGACACAAAAGAGAAGGAACCCACTACAAAATAAAACAGGGAATGAAAAACCTTAAACTACCACAGAATTTAGCTGAACTTCAATCTACAGTGCAGATCCACATGCACACAATTGTTGAAATTGTAGGCTAAACAATAAGGCATATAGACAGAAAATGTGTAAATTAAATGTCCTAAATAAATTGCCCCTTACAGAGGAAAAAAGCCTACTTTTTTCCTTGTGCGGGCTGTTACTTCCCAGGCAGGGGCAAGGTGCCTGTTGTTTGTTTTTCTTCCCTCCTGCTTTTCTTTCCCTCCACCTCTCCCAGTTTCTCTCTAGGTGCTAATAACATAATTGGTTTCCACCTGTGCAGTCCGGTCATGCTGCTCGTTGGCTCGCTCGGACTTTGAGCTGGCCTATCATCATTCGGGGCCCTCATTAAAACGAGCACCCCTGTTAGGGTTCACTCTCTTTGTTCTCTGCTCTTAGCCTGCCTGAGCTGTTGTTGCACTGTTTGAGCAAAATGTGTTAAGAATAATAGAAAAAGGTATGTGGTGGGAGGTTGGGGATGATAGGTGAGTTGGGGGTACCCTTCACACTTTTCACACACGTAGTTAACTTTTGTCTCAAGACACTAGGATTATTGGTTGGTGCCACCTCTGTATTTGTTTTGGTGAAGTTCTTTTTCAAATGAGCAAATTATGTTGTTTATTTTTGTTTTCAGAGGGATTAGTCAAGCCTAGTTTTGTTGTATTAATTTCTATTTGTTTGGCACGACCACCTTGTCCTGTCTCCCCCACATTTTGAGAACCTTTTTTTTTTTTTTTTATGTTTGTAAGTATCGAGATAAGCTGAAAATAAATCAATTTAAATTTTCACTTCTTTTCTAAAAATTATTTGGTTATTGGCATGATCTGACATCCGGATGCGAGTGTGTCCTGTTGCAGCTTGCTAGAAAAAAGCAACCTCTTGTGGTCTCAAGTTCTCAGAAGCTACAACAGCTGGAGAGAACAGACGCAGAGACAAGAATGATGGAGATTGCACGCTCAAATCTGATTCTGTGCACTCCCAAAGAATGAGTAGTGCTCAGAATTTGTTTTGTGCTTTCTCAAATCTTCTGTTGTCAAAATATTTCCATACATGAGTCACATCAACAAGGGACTCTGACTTCTCAAACTACATTTATTGCACCCAAATTATTCTTTTCTTTTTTTTTTCTCAAATCCAGTAAGTTTAGTTTACACTGTTACTGAGGTTGAACCCTTGTTTTCCAAGTTGGGACTAGAATGAACTAAAAACCTACATGACCAAGAGGTGGAGAAGTCTTTGTCATATGGCAGCTGAATAAGATCTGTGCTGGTATGTATAAAACTGAGCCTAAACTTTGACTTATGAGTCAAAATCTTTAAAAAAAAGTACGACCTAAAAGACTTTTAGCAATGTGAATTTTTTATTTATTTATTTTTCCAGTGCTGACTGCAGTGACTCCTCATTGTTGGAAAATAAAGACTACAATTATGTCTACCCACAATAGCAACTTTATTTATATAGCACATTTCGTACACGGCAATTTGGTGTGCTTTACATAAATAAAAGCAAAAAGGAACATCTCCGTTATAAAATATAATTAAAAGAAAGCATAAAGTAATTAAAACATAGACGGTGTAGTCCCTCATTCGTCCAGGAGTGTTCCATCGTAGAAAAGGTTTCACTCGTAGTCATCTGGACACTGTTTTCAGAATCAATAAACTGAAACCTGAAAACAGTGTCCAGATGACTACGACTGAAACTTTTTCTATAAATAAAACATAGTGGAAGTAGCCTCGACTGTGTGTTTATATCAACTTGGATTTAAAAATTGCTATATTTGGAGCACATCTAAGATCTTCTGGCAGTTTGTTCCAGTTGCATACAGCATAACAACTAAATGCTGCTTCACCGTGTGTCGTTTGGACTCTGGGCTGTACTAGCTGACCTGAGTCAATAGATCTAAGAACCCTACTTGGTTTATATTCTCTGAGCATATCAGAGATGTATTCTGGGCCTAAGCCATTCTGTGATTTATAGGTTAGTAGCAGCACTTAAAAATCTACTCTGTAACTAACTGGAAGCCAGTGTAAATATTTTAGAACTGGAATAATGTGCTCTGTTCTCTTGGTCCTGTATAAAACACTAGCGGCAGCTTTCTGAATGAGCTGCAGCTGTTAGTGCACATGCACCAACGTGCATGCTGCCTGTCGCCGTAGCTCTGTCTCGTCGTCTTACTTTTTCCAACTTTTAGCTTTTAGCTTTCCTTTTTGAAGATGAGAGTAGAAAGTGTTTTAGTACTTTTTTTCACCATGGAACAACTTCTCCTGCTACTTGGTCAGAGCACCGCTGCAGATCAGCTGTTTGGCCACATTGTTTATACCAGGGAACAGCTGATCGCGCTGAAGCCGAGCGGCATGGCGCCCAGGACAACCGATGTCCCCACTGAGATCTGGTGGAGGACACACCGAGGATGCAGAGGTGGAACGAAGAGGCGAGAGAAGAGAGAGGGGTGCAGACAAGAGACTTAAGAACAAGAGATTTAAGCCATGTCTGCCTTCTCTTGTAATGGGCAACGTGAGATCACTGGTGAATAAAATGGACGAGCTAACGGCGTTAGCCCAGAGTCAGACGGAGTTCCATGAGTGTAGTTTGATGTGCTGACATGGCTCCACCAGGATATCCCGGACCATAACGTTTCCATCTACGGCTTTCAGACTGTTCGGGCCGACAGGGATCACACCAGGAGCGGTAAGCGGAAAGGCAGCGGGTTTGCTGTTCTGCTGGAGGTGATCAATGTTGTTGTTGTTGGCCCAATGGCAGCATGCAAAGATTAAACAAGAGTGGTCCAAGAACTGATCCCTGGGGGATTCCGCATCATCATCATCATCATAGCCTATGTCAGATTCATAATTGCCAATGGTGACAAAGGCTTTGTTCAGACTGCAGGCAAATCAGATTTGTTTCTCAAATCAGATCTTAAAGGCAGACTGTCCACATTGTTATTTGCAAGTGATCAGGTCGGATTTGTGTGTCCAGACATTTTCTCATCAAGAGTAATACCCAAGAGTTTAGTTTCTGTAACCTGCTCTATAGGATTACCCTGAATTGTGAGACACAATTCTTTTCTTATGTGCATGTATTGAACTAAAAATTATACATTTTGACTTAGACACATTTAATACTAATTTGCTCTGAATTACTCAATTGTAAACCAAATTAAGTTATTGCTCAAGGCTTATGTTTATATCGTTAAATGATTCTGTGGCAAATACAGATAGGCCATTAGTAAATATTGAATATAATAGCGGTCCCAAACAACTTCCCTGTAGTATTCCACATTCAAGCTTTCACATGAGAAACTGCCATTGAAAAAAACATTTTGCATTTGATTAGATAAGAAACTTCTAACCCACCTGACTGCAGATGGTTTGAAGCCATATGCAATATGCTTATTTAACTTAATTACATAGAAGACAACTCTAAAATCTAACAAGACAGCTCCCACAATCTATCAATGTAGTTCAACCACTCGCCAGTCATTTGTGTCAAGGCTGTACAAGTAGAATGACCTTCCTTAAATGCACGTTTAAATTCACAATTCAAGCCATTACCAAGAAAGTAATTTTAAATCTGATTTTAAAAAACTTTTTCCGAGAGTTTGCTCAGGACAGGGAGAAGAGCAATGGACCTGGGTTAGATCCCGTAAATGTGTCTCTCTTGTTTTTAGGCACGGGAATAACTTTGGCAAGTTTCCAGGTTTGTGGGCCTACTCCCTCTTTTACACCTAAACTTATAATGTGACATATGGTTATAGCAATAAATCCAAAACTGATTGTGCAAGTCAGGTGGCTTGTCTTCCTTAATTTGTGATAGAAGTTTTTTTGATCCCATATACATCCACCAACTGAAAATCAAAATGACAGTTTTTATCATCCATAATATAATGTTTAATTAAATTATCAGGCAGACCACTATTCGAAGGGGTTAACTGTTGTCTAAATGTTTAACCGTTTCAACAAAGAAATTATGGAAATACTTAGCAAAATCAGCAGTTTTTCCATAATTTCTTTCCATCATTTTGTATCATTTATTTTGTGTTATAGTACTTTCTTTTTCTATTCATTGATAGGACTACATTTCTTAATGGACAATACTCTTTATTCCTTGCTTTCACCAGACAATATTGTTGACTTTTCTTTTTGTAGCCATATAAGCTCCTCATCTAGCCAGGTACCTTTAGCTGATCTTACTGTCATCTAACTTAGTGAAGCACGGCATGTTCATTCTTTGTAGCTGATAAATTGTCACTGAAATTTCTGTGATCTTTTTAATACAACTCTGACCCCATGCTTGGGATTTTGTTTTTTCTGGATATAGCTATAATATGTGATCACTAAAACCAAGGGTGTAGGTTGGTCTCAACATTGGTAGGGACACAACAACCCAGGGACAATTCTGTCCTCACAAAACATTGGTAGGGACATGTCCATATGCAAACCTACGCCCTTGACTAAAGCCATCTGGCACAGACACTGCCTTTGACCATAAGTGCTCAGCATTAAATATGGTCAAGGTTTACAACCTGACATAAATTACATGTCATATATTACATATATTTATAATGTCAACATGTTTTCTCCTCATCGGGCATGTTGTTTATGCCTTTCTTGGTAGATTTAGTGACATTACAATATAATTTACACACAATCACGATCTGTCCATCAAAGTGTCAAGAGTTAGTCCATAGTAATGCAGTTCTGATCACTCAAGGCATCTTTTAGGTCTTACAATAAGACGATCGTATCTGAAGTTTGCATAGTTGCCTCAGCTCAGACCTTTTCTTACATATTTGCTCGGAGTCTTCATTAGGGGTTCAAGCCCTGAAATGGCTGAAACCCTTTTATGCTTGTGCCGGTTCATTATTATTATTATTATTATTATTATTATTATTATTATTATTATTATTATTATTATTTTATTAATATTATTATTATTAATATTGTTGTTATTATTTGTTGTCTGCTGCTTCGGCTCAAATTCCTGGAGCTGGAATGAGCTAGAAACACGAAACTTGGCCCAATAACTGGAAATTATGTGCATGTGCAAAAATGCAATTTTGAACAGGCCACGCCCCTCACACCTTAAGTCCAAATGGCTTGAAATTTCTCTCACAAGTCCAGCTCAATGTGCTCTACAAAAAGCCTCTTGGACCACTAAAGTCCACCTAACTAGATTTTCCGCCATTTTGAATTTTTTGAAAAACACATTTTTGACATCTCCTCCTAAACCATAGGTCCGATTGCTACCAAAGTTTTGGTGGATCATCATTGGATGAAGCTTATCAAAAGCTGTATAAAGCTTGTTGATATCTTATTTAGTTTTCAAGATGTTGACCAAGGAACTTCAAAAGGGGCATGGCTCGGCCCATAAATAGACCAAAGTCAACAACTGTTGGGCCAATCATCACAAAACTTACGGCATATGTCCACATAAGTACCTGAAACATGCCCTGAAAGTTTCCTTCATAATGACCGCTAGGGGGTGCTACAAGGGCACAAAATGTGCGTGGCATAACACGAATCAGACTATGAATCAGAAATTGTTTGTTTTCTTCATTCTATTTGTGAAAATGCAAAAAAGAGAGATTTCACTGTTTCTGTCACGTCTAGGCCACATTTGACCAGGTCCAGATCAAAAGCTTTAAACTTCTAACGGTCTGTGTTGGCTTGAACCCCGGAATTGTCGCTTGCGGCTATATTTTATGTATATTTTTGTGGTTTTCTCTTGCTCGGGTCATAATCAACTGTTTGTCTTTGAATTTCAGGAACTATACAATCTAGGTTCTTGAGCGTCTGAATGAAACAGCCGGTTTTGTTGGTTGAAGCAAGAAACAAACAGTGGTCTCGAACTGTGGTCTTTGCTGCTTTTGTAACTCCAACCATCTGACTACCAATCTTGCCACCCTCCGCCCCTCCTTGTCCTCCAAGTATGAAAGTTTGCTTTCTGTATGGTAGCCGTAGTCCAGCTAGCCAAGCTAACTTCCTCTGACCCTGGTTGACAATGTGGTGTTATGTAGTCAAACAACCATTTTCTCCAATAATCAGTACATGGACAACGTTGTTACCAGGATGTATCAACAGTACTGACACCAGTTCAAAATAATTACTGGTGACTGAGGTTGAAACAATGCAGCAGCGTGCAGTGTTTGTGGTTTTTTCGTTGATCAGACCTTCAGTTAACACAGATCCTCTGTTTTGAGCTAGATGGTGAATGAGAAAACAAATATAATTTAAAACTTGGGAGTTGTTGATGAATCTGTTGTTTGTCTGGGTATAAAACGTCGTAATGTGTCACAGCAGTCCGATCAGCTGCAGTGTCAAATCACTAACAGATTTCCATTAAAGGGTTTACATGTTAAAAAGACTTAACAGAAGTCTCTTATCAGACCCCTTTATTGGAAATCTGTTAGTGATTTGGTGCTGCAGTCGATCAGACTGATCTGATTCGATCAACTGATCATCACAGCATCACTACAGTTTATCAGGACATATTCAACAGATTCAACAGTTTAGATATTTATTATTTTATTAATTACGAATAGTGGATCTGTAGGTCTGATTAACAAAATAAACAAACTAATTTCTTCATTCATTAGAAACATTTTTTCTCTCCATGATTTGTTATTTAACATAATTTCCAGTGCCATTCAGAGGCTGAAAATCTGTGTGTCAGGTAGAAATATAGTTTTGTATTATACATAATTTCCACTTTCCCTAAAACATTTAGGTTGATAAAAAAAAAAATTACTAAAAATTTTAAGACAGTCTATTCATAACCTGGATTATTAGATAATTAATTTACAAACATAATATCAAAAAATGCAGATGCAGACAATTAATCTAAAAATATCTCATGTGCATTTAGTGTCTGTGCAGTGAACTCCACTAATAAACTGGTTGGACTGATCTGTACAGAGTATAAATACAGAATGTGGGTTTTTAATAAATATCCAGACTTTGTCAAACAGTATTTAAGTGGAAACATACAGTTGCAAGATGCAAGAAGTGAGGGAACTGGGATGTACCCTGCGTGTCCAAAGTCTACATCTATTGTTAAGAGGTACAAAAAATCTAGTCCTCCAATGTCATTGACAGACATTTGCAGTAGCTCAGTAACTTTCTTTCCAATAATTAAGTTTGTCAAATTCCTGCCCTCCTAGATTTCCCTTATTCAACTGTAAGAAAGAGCTGTTATTGTGAAGTGAAAATGGTAATGCGTAACAACTCAGCTGCAAAGCAAGTGCGGAAGCACTACACAAAAAATCATTTGTTCTGGGGAAACTTGGAGGCCTTGTGGTTAAGACGCATACCATACAACCGCACGTGCCTTGTTCGATTCCAGCCAGGGCCCTTTGTTGCATGTCATCCTGCTTTCCTTTTCCATGTTTCCTGTCCTTTTCTTTACTGTCATTATTCAATAAAGGCAAAATCATTTGTTCTCAGAAGAGCAGCTGGAGTGGTGTAAAGAACACCACCACTGGACTATGGAGCAGTGGAAATGTGGTCTCGAGTGATTAATTGGGCTTTCCTATATGGCAGATGCCAGGAGTACGCTACCTGCCTGAATGTGTAGTCCACATACTTTTGGCTAAATAGTGTACATTATTTGGCCAGTACAATAGTCACTTTGTGACATAATGTGGAAATATGCAAATATTCATAGTTGTGCGTGAGATTGTAAGTCAGTTTAAAACATGAAAAGATGGGCTTTGATGAACTAGATATGTTTCACTGTGAACATTTAGGAAGACTTACCTGAGTGCTTTCTTGCGTTTTATCTCCTCTGCTTTCTCTTTCTGTGCCAAAGTCAGAGACTCAGCTTCTGCCAAATTATCAACAGCAATGGCCAGGAAGACATTTAGAAGGATGACTGAATGACAGGGTAGTCAAAGATTATTACAGTGATTTGAATTGAACTGTAGTTATCAGGGTTGGAGTTCAGTGTTGGTTAAAGATATACACACACACACACACACACACACACACACACACACACACACACACACACACACACACACACACACACACCCATACTCTATAAGGATACAATTTCCACAGACAAAGAGGATGATGAAGTAGATGCTGACTAGTATACCAGGCATGCTGGGTCCTCCATGAGCCATGATGCCATCGTACATGACTGCATTCCAGTCCTCACCTGTCAGGATCTCAACATATATAATATACACATCATCGTTATCAGCATGTTTTTTTTCATTTAACATTTTAAATCATATTATTTAAAAAACTGAAAGTTTTTATGACAATCTCAATCTTCCTCAACATAGCAGCATGGGATTCTCTTGGATAATTTAACAATACTAAAGAGTTATGTTACTGCAAATAATTTTGACATATTTCAAAATACTTCAACTTTTTGAGAAATGACATTTTTTTCCCATCAATTTATTGATTAGTGGTTGTGAAAACTTATGAAGCTGTTAGCATTAGAAGCCACTACTATGGAGAGGAAGGTGCATATGTAGGAACTGTAACAATTCAGTTGTGCGATTGCAAGATTCATTTAAAAGTGACACAGAATGCGAAAGTTGATCAATTAAGGGATCTACCAAGCATTATTAAAATGCAGTAGCTGATCTGTACTACTGATAATTCAACCAGGACAGTTTGGTGCTCCAAATAGCCCACAGTCAACTCACACAGTACGTTTACTTTCAGAACAGTGGATGCCAAAAAAACCTCTCTTGTACCTGGAACACTGTGATGAGGGCTTGAGGGAAGCTATCAAAGGTGCTGCGGGGTTTGGGTTGGTTGGGAAAGTTGAACTTCCCTCCAAACACCTGCATACCCAGCAGGGAGAAGATGACAATGAAAAGAAAGAGGAGCAGCAGCAAGCAGGCAATGGAACGGACCGAGTTTAAGAGGGAAGCCACCAGATTACTGAGAGATGTCCAGTATCTAGGGTACAAAACATCAATTGAATAAATCATTAGTTATTCCACCAGATTATTCGGTATTCAATCATAACATTTGGCACCAACAGAAGATTTGTAACTTATATTGGAATTTATTTTTGTTTTGAAGTGAGTTTGTCCAGCAGAGAGCACTGACAAGTTTATTTTCCAACTGTAAAATGTTCCGCTCACAACATATCTTGGTCACACTTTTTTAATAATCCAAAATTAATGTCCTTTTTAAAAATGTTTGTGTATTTTGTGTGTTCATGTAAAACAAAACACTATCAGCGTTGTTATTAGATTAGCATTGTTAATAATTAATAATAGCCCACACTGTACACTGTACATCTTCATCCTCATTCTCCTCTGTCTTAAGCTGTGTTTGGGTTTATACTTTAGAGGCTTGACATAGAAATCAGCACAGCAAGGAAACCTATGATCACAGCCGCAGAAAGATCACACACCAGAGATACCAACGCCTGCATCCTACACTAAATTATAGGTATATAATAGGTTTCTGGGACTTTGGAAGCCAATATCCCCTTTGTCATGGAGAAGCCTGCTTTACTTATCCTTTTTGCTGGGTCTGCTTTTGGGTTCAGTTCCTGTCTGTTCTTTGACATTTGGTATAGCTCACAAACTATATGAAGCTTTGGCAAAAGTTCAATAGGGAAGATATTTTCCCTCACATTCTCCCTTTATTCTGCTAAGGGTGAATGTCTGTTATATTTTCCTGTTCTAATTTGGTCTGTCTCTTCCGCTTCACTGCGCTGTCAAAATCCCTTTGTTCACAATTCCGACGTCACCACATCTGACCAATTATCTTCCTGCCCGCATTCCTCAAACCAATCATTTACCATTTATTACTTGATGCAACCATGAATTTAGTATTTGATTTACTGGTTTCGCTGATTTGCTTTTTTGTCGTTAACCTCCATGGTGATGTCTGACATAATGTGCCCTCTCTTGTTTTTTTTACAGCAGTTTGTAATCTACAGTCAACACCAAATACAAGCAATATAAAAGCTAAGGCTTTGTTAAAGTTTTTATTTAAGCCTCATGCATATGGTGTACGCAGTGCTTCAAAAGAACTGAAGGATCAACAATCAAACAGCAAAACCTAAACGAAAAAGTTGATAACTATCACTCAAGGGTGAAACACAAAATTGTCAATAAGGAGTAATGACTGACTAGCTGGGTTGGTAAAAGAGTCTTTCTGTGGTCAGGTCAATGATGGATAATGACCATATTGCTAACGACATACAAATTGCACATAATAGCTATGCTTAATAAAAGCTATCTCACCTGGTGACTTTGAGCAGGCGAAGCAGCCGTATGCAGCGCAGCACAGAGATGCCCATGACTGACATGACGCCCATGTGGACAAGGATGAGCTCCGTAATGCCAGTGGACACCACAAAGCAGTCAAAGCGATTGAAGAGAGACATGAAGTAAGAGGGCAAGCCTAGAGCATACATCTTCATGAACATCTCAAGGGCAAACATAGACAGCAGTAGCTTATTGGCATTGTCTGTTGATGGTGGATGTGTTTGGGGCCAATAGTATGAAGGAAGACAAGAGACAGAATGAGGGATAGAAAAAGACAAACAGAGAGAGTTATTTATTTGTTCTAAGATTATAGCAGTATTCAACAGCATGGAAAATATGAGTATGGAGCGTGCCACATGAATCATTTTATACATTTTCAGTGGTTAATTCTAATAATTTGTTACCTTTAGAAACAGTTTATTAAAGTGATTCATTAATTTTACAGAAAACAATGCATTGTTTTATTAGAATCAAATCAAGTGAAGCAAGACTTAGGGTTGGTTTGAAGGCATTTTATCAAATATAAATCCAGTCCAAAATCCCTTACTGAATCACTACTCGTAAATTACCACAGTTATAAATTACTAAAACTTGAATTTGAGAGACATTGCGATGTAGGATTATGATGATGATGAACAATTGAACTATTCCACAGAAAACTGATGCCCTCTCCTAAACAGCCTGCCTCTTGCTCATAAACAAGCTCTGTGAGAATTCCAAGATAAACTTCCCCCACATATCCTGTTGTACTCTCTTTCGGTCATAAAACGACCCCCGCCAGGTCTCAGAGAGGGCGCCAATAAAAGTTAAGTGACAGTGAGCCAATTTATGACCCTCACTAATCCCCCCTCGGGATGATATCTGGACTTCATCAATAAAGGGAACAAGGAACAAAATAAACCAACTTTGCAATTCATAGACAAATGTACATTAAGTGATATACCATGTTTAATTAATGTTATAAGAAGAATGTGAAGTTTATTTCAACATAATTTTTGATACAGGAACTGAACTAATCCACAAAGGAGATGTAAATTGGAATGTCAAATGTCACACCTCATGTGTGCCTGCTAGGGGTTGGTTCTTACCCCTTCTTCTGCATGCCTCTCAGAGACAAACAAAAGACATTCCTGTGTAGAATAGGGACATAACACTGACATGTATTGATTTTATTTTACTTTCTCATTTGCTGCTATAAGTATATGTATGCATATATATAGGAACATATGTGTATTAATAATAACAGATGTAACATGATTGTCATTTATGACATTTTCCTGGGTTACCAGTCTCTTACTCATAATGATGATATCCTGTCATTCATATAATAGGTGTTTAGTGTCTTTCAGCAACTGATGAGACTTCTAATATGGAAACATTCAATTGGTAACAAACCATTGATTGTTTAGGAAGACATTAGTACAGGAAAACAAGTAAGAAAGAACAGATCTGGGGTGGGAGCCCCCTGGACAGAAGACTACAAAACAGAGAAAGCCCAAACTCACTAGTCTAGGCTTCTCTCCTCTTCAGTGCGCACTTCTCTTCAATACTTGCAGACCCTTAACAAAATTCTGTGACTACCCCAGCTCTGCAGTCCATGCTTCTCTTCAGACCCCAGGCGGGCCCATGAGAATCAACTGAATCCTGAGCTGCACAGAACGCGATGAAGGCCGACATCCAGCATTCTAACATGAACACAACGAAGTTAGAGCTGAACAAACTGTGAGTCAATCAAACTCTGAAAGCCATCGAGAATACAGAACACCGCCTTCTGAGAGAGACCGATTCAAGCCGAGTCGCACCGCGGTATCGACAATGCCCGAAGAATCCCGAGCTCTTGGGAGCTGGGAGGAATCACTGGTTGAACTGTCCATGAGACTCAATGTATCCAAACATGCAGAGCTGCCCACACAGCAGAATCAGCTGCGCCTTCCTCCTCACTTCCAGTGCAACTGGTCACCTGGCTATCTGAACCACCAGGTGAAAACATCACTTTTCCTGTGTTTTATTTGGGTTGATGCTAATAGGTTACTAACAAGTAATTTAGTGTGAGGTCAGGAATAGAATCTCCTTTCAATATAATCATGATATCAAAGTGCTTCTCCAAACTTCTCTCAGTTGATGAATGGAGCATAAAGGGTGATTTTCATTGGTCAATGCCACAATTATCCACTTATCTGATTACACTGGTCCTCCATCATTTATCAGTTATTCATCGCTGTATTCATAACATTCATGGCTGCATTTATATTCCTTTGTGTGTCTAGTAGTTATTAGTTGTGTGTGTAATAAATGTTTCACGTATAAAGATTGATGCCTTTGTTTTCTGTAATTTACATTCAGTCACTTTCCATATCCGTTCCTTGTTTTACCTCTTGCTACCTGATTTCAGGTTAATTCCCTCACAAAGCTAATTTGTGCATTATCTCTTGACGAATCAAGAGAAATGGCTTAGTGTAAAACTGAGCCAAATTTTAACTACACATTAAATGGTGGAGAATGTAAATTAAATTGCTGCTGCTTCGTGTACACTACATATTGATACAGAATGCAGGCAGAAGCACGTAGATTTCCTACATATTAGTGGAGAATGCGGGCATATGTTTAAACAGTTTATAAGCATATGGAAAACACATGTTGTTTAGGTTTGTTTGGTTACCGTGTTAATTAGATTCCTGCGCTTGATGTCATCAGAATCAGAAATACTTTATCATAATGTTTAGAAAGGCTTATTTCCCTTTTGTAAAGTAAAAGACGAAAACAGTCAACAAGTGCAGAGTAGCCTTAACGGCTTTATAATTAAGCCTGTTTCTGACGAGACTCTCAGTTACAAGGAAAAAGGGCAGACTTGGATGTATTAATGTAATAAGAAATAGCAGGCGTTTGGAGATGGCGGTAGAATAAAAAAGTACTTGCCAGTCCAGGCAGGGTTAACCTAATGGTTTTCATTGTCAAATTTACGTTTCAGGGTTGACTGAGACATATTTTCAGTAGAGCACTTCCTTACTTGTGACTATCAACAGCCAGATGTTTTGCTCAGCTGGTCGGAACACACATGAGAAAATGTTGATTTGTGAAAGATATGATCGGCGGTGTCGCTACATCCGTAAACATCCTGCCCGATCGGTACTGCACATGTGCAACTCTCAGCAGAGATGAGAAGGAAGTGAGATGGCTCAATCGTAAGCTACTTCCATACACTATATATGTATGGAAGTTGAGAATGACTTCCGGATGGGAGCCGAAACATCTTGATTCTAAAAACAGTGTCCAGATGACTAGGACTGAAACCTTTTCTACGATAGAACACTCCTGGACGAATGAGGGACTACACCGTCTATATATGTAGATTACTTATTTTGTCATATATCAGATTTATGTACACTGGGCCACTCTGAGGTTGTTTCTGAGCTGAATAAGCCTGCCCTAGGGTGTACTCTGAGCTAGTTTAAAAAAGCAGCCATCATTTTGTGTTTCCCTACTCTTGGGGATAGCCAGACTTTGCTAGATCTCCCCAACCGCCACCGTGGGCACAGCTTACTATATGTAGGTGAAACTCCTACATTAAATTTGTTACCAAAGTTTCGTACCCCCTCGAGGCTTGCGAATAATTACACCTTAATACACTTCTTCCCGGCTTACCATCCAGTAAGCCAGGAACAAAAAAAAAAAAAAAAAAACTTATTCATTAAAATTCGACCATGAAATTAATCAGTCTCTTAAGAAGGATTGAATTCTTTTCAAAAGATTGACATTGTCTTCTGTTTCAAAGAAAACACAGAGAACTTCTTACTGATTAAATGAGGACATTTATTTATATCTAAATGCCTAATAACTGAATAAATGAAGGATTAATAAGGTATATAATAAAGAAAATAAACAAACACATGAGTACAGATATGGAATGATGAGGTAAACCTTAAGTTATTTAGTGATAGTGAGGTGAGATATTTTAGTGAAGCTTGAGGTCACGAACACATGGCCGGACATTATCCTTCAGGAGTTTTTGGTAGACAGCAGAATTCATGGTTCCATTTATCACAGCAAGTCTTCCAGGTCCTGAAGCAGCAAAACAGCCCCAGACCATCACACTACCACCACCATATTTTACTGTTGGTATGACAGTTGTTGGTTGTTGTTGGTTGTTCTTTTTCTGAAATTCTGAGTTACTGAGTAATGGGACACACACCTTCCAAAAAGTCAGTCCACAGAGAATTTTCCCAAAAGTCTTGGGGATCATCAAGATGTTTTCTGGCAAAAATGAGACGAGCCTTAATGTTCTTTTTGCTCAGCAGTGGTTTTCGTCTTGGAACTCTGCCATGCAGGCCATTTTTGCCCAGTCTCTTTCTTATGGTGGAGTCATGAACACTGACCTTAACTGAGGCCAGTGAGGCCTGCAATTCTTTGGATGTTGTTGTGGTGTCTTTTGTCACCTCTTGGATGAGTCGTCGCTGCGCTCTTGGGGTAATTTTGGTCGGCCGGCCACTGCTGGGAAGGTTCACCACTGTTCCATGTTTTCACCATTTGTGGATAATGGCTCTCACTGTGGTTCGCTGGAGTCCTAAAGCTTTAGAAATGTCTTTATAACCTTTTCCAGACTGATAGATCTCAATTACTTTCTTTCTCATTTGTTCTTGAATTTCTTTGGATCTCGGCATGATGTCTAGCTTTTGAAGATCTTTTGGTCTACTTCACTTTGTCAGGCAGGTCCTATTTAAGTGATTTCTTGATTGAGAACAGGTGTGGCAGTAATCAGGCCTGGGTGTGGCTAGAGAAATTGAACTCAAGTGTGATAAACCACAGTTAAGTTATGTTAACACATGGGGCAATCACTTTTTCACACAGGGTCTTGTTTCAGGGCCAGCGGTGAAGGTCCGGGCCAAGTCACTGCTGGCACAGTCCTCTGGGAGATGCAGGATTCAAAGTTTCTTTGGTTCTAACCTTTGGCTGTGTTAGAACAAACACGTTGTCCAGGCTTCTTTCAGAAGGGTGTTGCTTTCAAAGTTTATTAATATTAATATTAAATATATATTAAATATTATATTTAAAAAACTTGGAAAAAAGTTAAACCGTGAACAGAAAGAAAACTTAAAGAAATACATATTAAGAAACTAAGGTAAAATAAAACAACTGTTGAGCTTGGTGAAACTGGTTTTGTTAGCGTGCCAAAGGAGGAAGACTTTCGGGTGCTGAGGAAGGCTTTTGTGCTGAAAACTCTTTTAATTTAAGTTTTTTGTGCAAAATATCAAACATCGCTATGGCCACTAAAAATAGTGATAAAAAAACATTCAGGGAAACAGTTTAACCAGAACTTATTTCTGCAGATCATTCAGTCAGTTATCTGAGACTTTTCATTAACTTTAACACACATTTTTAACACTGCTAATAAGTGGCAAACAGGAAGGGGGCAAACACTTTTTCACACCACTGTATATAAGTCCATAGCACCCAAGTTTGAGTGATTTTAAAACCACTGACTGCTCTATAACAATTGCTTCTCCAGTGGACACAAGTGTGCTGATACAATCGCGTTCTTTAAAGTCATGTTCATCAAATCTCAGATTAAAGTCATTAAGTCCATTTGCCAGATCAGCGATATTGTCAAAGGAGCCACAGGGAATGGTACTCCCACTAGCCTTCTCTTGCACCCCCGCCATAGTCTTAATCCCCTTCCAAGCAGATTTAATGCAGCCAGACGCAAAATTATCCTCTACTTTCTTTTTGTAGTTGATTTTTGCCATTTTGATTTCCCGTTTGACCTCCCTATTGGCCTGCATTCTCTCTCCAAAACACCTCCTGTCTGGTGAGCCAGCTTCTTCTGATTTAAGCCAGGGTTGTTATATATTTACAGCAGCCCTAGTAACATAGGTCTCCTCACAAAACTGAATGTAGCCACTAACAACATCAGCTAGCTGGTTAACATCATTAGAGGCAGTGTTTTTAAACATTTCCCAGTCGGTGCATTCAAACTTGAATTGCAGGCGTTGAGTGGATTTATTTGTCCATCCCTCAATTGACAACTTTTTCCCTTTGTAATACTGTTTTGTATGATAGCAAAAGGAGTACAGTGTGTCGCGATCAGGCGATCCAATCAGGGGTCTGGGGAAAGCTCTGAGGGCGATTGGGATGGTGCAGTAACATAAATCCAAAGTTTTGTTTCGTCACATGGGGCAGTCAACATGCTGAGGGAAGCTGAGAGACATCGAGTTTGCACTTGTTAAAATCCCCCAGGATGAAATGGGGTACATCCGGAGAACATGATTGGAGATTGCGAACCACGTGACAGATAGCGTCTTCTCCTTTATCAACATCTGCCCTGGGGTGGATATACACCACTGATATAAAAATCTGTGGGAACTCCCTCGGTAGATAAAAGGGACATACAGACACAGTCAACAGTTCATTATCTGTCGTACACAGTCTTTCCTGTACAATCACTGTTTTACACCAACAGCTATTGACATACACACACACTCCTCAGCCCAGATATTTCCCTGTGATGGAAGGATTTCAGTCCAGCCTCAGCGGTGCACCGAAGCCATCCACAACCAGGTCATTATCTCTTTCATTAAGCCAAGTCTCAGTAAGGGCCAGAATATGTCTCCCTCTGCAAACATAGACAGTGCACATTTGCCTGTAGCTCATTGGCTCAAGGGATTGAACATAGGCAAGAACTATGCTAGGAAGCAGGATGTGGGTTAGTACCTGTTTTCTCAGCATTTGTGGGATGCCCCCTCTTTTTCCCCTCTTCCTAACTTTATCATTATGAAGATGCTAGTGAGGTTTTCTTAGCCATAGTCATTGCTGGTGGGAAGCGCCATCTTGATTGGAGTAGTGAAATGTGTTATTTCCTCAGAAGACTGTGGGTCTACACAATTATTATTTTTTCTTTGCACTATGTCAAGTTGTTCTTGTTTGGCAGTCCAGCAGCCATCTTGGATCTTGTACCCGGAGTCATGAGAGTTGCGCTCAGTTAATATTCACCACTTGTTTTTTAATAGCATCATGTAATTAGATTTTCATTCATCGCTTTGCAAATCATATATTCAATGCATCAATTAATTAACTGATCATTATTAACCACTGAAAAAAGTGTTAAATTATTCCAGTGACACACTGGGTAGTTAATTTATTCTATATCAAAATGTATAAAGAACAACAGTTATCCATGTATTGGTCTTAGAAATTTCTACAATTCTCTCTGCATTTGATCCCATGTGGGGTCTGGATTCCAAGGCTGAGAAACAGCCATATTGTATTCCAGTGTTATGTGTTTCTTTTGCTCTCACTAAAAGGAAGCTGATTAATGAAAGCTGTCAATTATTAAACACAGGATGAAATGCATGCATGTATGGTGTTTAATGCTCTGACCTTGCCAGTTTGTCAGTCTCTGAGACTGCTTGTGGTGTTCCGTTGCGATGGCCAGTGTATTGAAGAAGACGAGCATGATCACCCACCAGTAGAACAGTCTGGACTTCACATATACTCTGCATTTACGGCGTAACCAGCGATTCCACTTACGAGCCAACTTACTGCACAAAAAGGGAAGAAGGACAAGTTGAATTAAGAGAAATAGTAAGTCCTCATATGGCCAGTATGAAGACACTCACTAAAGTACAGTAAAGAAGCATGACTTTTCAATGACTTTGATGACCTCCATTATTTTTCCACATCTCTCTAAAACTACAACTTTAATTATGAGATCAAATAAGACATTTTAAATTTTGTCACTGACACAATTGGGCCTTAATGACACAAGGGTATACATACGTAGTTTGCACACCCTTTTTAAATTTGAATTCTATGAAATTCCTAAAAATACATTTCTGCTAAACTTTAATCTTCCAAAAAAAGCCATAATATAAAGACAAGCTCACTACTGACTAGTAATAGATGATCAGCTGCATTGTGTCCATTTTGCTGACACTTCCGGTCTCTGATCCTCCATTTTCCGTGGTGAGCAGGCCTGATGAAAACACACACACATCATAGGTACAGTTCTATAGTTAGTTAATTAAAATCAGTGTTCATATTCTGTGATATTCTCTGTTACGAAATGTCTCAAAAAGCTAAGCAGAGCAGATCTGGATGGAATTTAGATCAGCTAACTGGATTTTTATTAACATCTGCAATGTGCAGAGTGGTGCATTTGTCAGGCCTGCAAACTCAAATGAGTTGAAAAAGATGACTCTAAAAAGAAGAAGTCTCCAAGCACCCCCAGCCCCCGGTTAAAATGCTCAGCCGGTCGACAAAAAATTAACCACAAAATTTCTTTATTACTAATTAATCCTTTTCAGTAATTTATTCAGCAAAAACGCAAACATTGGCACATCATTATAAATTAATAAAATAATTTCAACATTAATATAATATATTGTGTTCTGGACTGACGAACAAAACTGACTGACTGACAAAACAAGTCATTTTTGGCCTGTAACGAGATTTCGAGTGCTTGTTGTCCAAGCTTAGCCATGTGCCTCTTTGTTAACATTTTTTTTCCTTGAGCACTTCTCTCCTTCTCTCTACTGCACTTAAGGATGGCTGGCAGTGAAATTCCACTGACTGCATCACATGGCATCACGATGCACCAAACAGACAGAAGTAATAGATTGTGGGATTTTACATAGAAAGCAATAGGCATGGGTATTTTATCACCTACATTGCTTTAAGAAGTGAGAAGCTGGCATCTCATAGAAAATGAATAGGGGCACACTTGTCTTCACGACACATCACTTTCAGTGCTGTTGTTTCACCAAACATAGCTAAAGTTAGCTCACATTTGCTAATGTTACTCAGCAACATTACAGTAACAGCAACTAAAAACAAAGGGACTCATCTCAGTCCAAATCCAATGTTTGGACCCTGTACAGATCTACAATAAGGTTGCATTTTTGACGTACACTTGTTAGATAGTTTACTCTGGAGAGTGAAAGAAAACATGGTGGGGGGGCAGGGGTATTTTTGGTAAGCTTATACAGAGAAAGAAACATACAGAGCCCTTGAGTGGCCATAGAGAACCTCCAGCACAACAGACCAGCCATTGTTTATCAGAGTGTTGATTTATTGGAAACATTAATTCTGAATAAGAACTATGAGTTAACAGTTTGAGTCAAGCATAGATACTGTATTATATAGATATTTACTATCATTGTGTCATTGTGCTTTATTGTCATTGTAAGCTCTGGTTGTGTCTGTGTTTTTCTTGAGGTTGGTTTGTAAAACAAACAACCAGCAGTGGTGCTGATACAGGGGCTTGTGAGCTGCAGTTTGCCCGGTAAACACATCAACCTCTTCGGCTGTCGCAGTCCCTCCTGCCCGGCTGCTGCTGCTCCTCCGGAGCCGACTTCGCTGCCGGAGTGTCTCTGGGCTAGGCAGAGTGGACAGGCCAGGTGTCTGCAGGGCGGGCTGTCCCTCTATATATAGGCTACACGACATGTGCGCACAAATTAATCAAAACGTGGGAACGAATTGTATCCCAGATGCACACATAACCCTGGCCGTTGTTGGCCTGAGATAGTAATGTCAGCATTCTATTCATAGCATTTGACAAGCATTGGCCCATAGGCTGATTTCTACTAGTATGTACTCTATTTCAAAAGTCTCAGATTAGGTAGGCTTTGGGTCAGCCCACTGCCTTTGCAGCCGCAACAACACTGAGCGCCACTCTTTCACTAGTTGCTAGCAGCACACGAGAAGGAGAGACGCTTGTTACTAGTTTTCAGGTAAACTGTCACTTGAAATTAACTGACATAAAATAGCTATTTTGTTAATTCTGTGACATTTAATAAAGTAGCTAAGGCACAACCTAAGGCACGTGCCATATACTTTAGCACAGGTGAAGAGCAAAGATGCCGGCTCATTACTTAACGTTAGCCAAGTTTAGCTAGCTAGCTAGCTGTTGTTGTGCTGTTCCCGTTGGTGCCAAAAACCCCGTTAAATGGTGACACATTGGCATCAGGGGGGCACAGTTGGTCTGAAGCCAGTGATGCTCTTCATGCCGCTCCAGACCTCTCTCATGTTGTTCTGCTGGAGTTTCCACTCCAGCTTCCTCCTGTACTTCTCCTTGGCCTCCCTGATCTTCACCTTCAGGTCAGCCTGGATTGCCCTCACCTCCTCCCTATTACCATCATTAAAGGCCCTCCTCTTGGCATTCAGGATGTATTTGATGTCCTTTGTTAACCACAGTTTGTTATTTGGTTAACAACAGACCATCTTAGTTGGGACATTGCAATCCACACAGAAGTTAATGTAGCCAGTGATGCACTCAGTGAGCCCGTCAATGTCCTCTCCATGAGGCTCACAAAGTACATCCCAGTTTGTCACTTCAAAACATTCCTGCAGTATCCCATAGGCATCCTGTGACCATCTCCTCACTGTCCTTGCAGTCGCAGGCTGCCTTTTAACCAGAGGCACATATGGTGCCTTTCTGCTTACCGCTCGTGGAGTGATCCCTGTCGGCCCGAACAGTCTGAAAGCCGTCGATGGACACGTAATGATCCGGGACATCCTGGTGTAGTCATGTCTCTAAGAAGCACATCAAACTACACTCACGGAACTCCGTCTGACTCTGGGCTAACGCCGTTAGCTCGTCCATTTTATTCGCCAGTGATCTCACGTTGCCCATGACAAGAGAAGGCAGACATGGCTTAAATCTCTTGTTCTTAAGTCTCTTGTCTGGACCCCTCTCTCTTCCCTCACCGCTTCGTTCCACCTCTGCATCCTCCTACCTTGGAATACTTAAATTACTTGTTGGGAGATCTTACCCCATTCACACACATCCATACACTGATGGCAGGTGCCAACAGCTCATCAGCTGAAAGAAAATAACGCATTCACACAGACTCACACAACGAAGGCACAGCCCTTGAGAGCAATTTGGGGTTGGGGTGTCTTGCCCAAAGACAAGGATTGGTGGACGACCTGCTCTACCACTAAGCCCCAATCGCCCAACTTGCCCTTGTGCGCAAGAATTAATCAAAACATGGGAACAAATGTTTTTTTCTCTCCCTCTATGGCCACTTCAGGGCTCCGTAGAAACAGGTAATTTCAGTAATCCTTTTTTTTACCAGAAAAGTTAGCTTTTAGCTTTTACTACCTTGGAATACTTAAATTACTTGTTGCGTACGACCCATTCCTGGCTGAACACATCCAGACACACTGGCAAAAAGGCAGAGGGAGTACATCATGCCTTTTATCTTCTGTTTGCAACAAGCTCATTGAAATCATGGGTCAAAAAATAACACTACATTGAGGAAATTAAAAATTCCAAATATTTTTTTGTTGTTATTGATTCCAAGCTTGATTCAGCACACACTATTCAGCTGACTTTAATTTTGGATTTGCAAAGACTTTCAGTTTAAGCACTAAAACCTATTCAGAGATCAGAACTGCGCTGAATAAAATTGCTCCAGATGAAAATAAAGGGAAACTCGTGTAGTGAAGTTCAACCAATGTTTATTTTAAAGAAGAGCTCTGCCTCATGAAAATTCCAGTAAAAATTGATAAGGAAAACATAATTATAATTGACACATTAATCATTAAGTTTTAAAAAAGGGAGCAACTTACTTACTCAGACTGGCACAGTCCTATGTCTATTCTATTCAACGGATATTCTACTCTGTGTCTCATGTCTTACCTTGCCCCTCCTGGTCATTGTCCATAACTTCAGCCTGAGTGATCCACTCCATATAGCCCTTGAGATCCTCATCCAGCTGTTGGGTTTCCCTCAGCTTCTGAAACTCTCCACGGGACTTGGCCTTCTCTCGCTCTTTTGTGAACTCACTAGTGGGAAACAAGGCAACCAATATGGACTAGAAAGACAGAACAAATAATGTGAAGAGCAGACACAAAAGATGATTGGGAGAAATGGACAGAGCAAAGAGTAAATCATGGTTATGCAAAAGAAATGAATGGAAGGATAGTAGTTAGGTTTAGTGTATTCCTACCCACTGAGCACGCCCAGAACCAGGTTGAGCACGAAGAAGGAGCCAACAAGGATGAGTGTGGTGAAATAGATCCATGGCCATTCCATTCCTATAGCATCATTAACCTGTCAGACAAAGTGCACTTTTTTGTCTTTATCAAAGAATAGGTAAGTGTAACTGAAATTTTTCAATAACCAACAATCAAAAGACCACTGCCACATTTCCCATGTGAGAAATGCCACAAAAACTGTGTTTACGTGGGAAATACACAGAGTGCATACAGAGAAGGTCTAGGACATGTTTTGCCAACATAACATCAAAACAAGTCCAAAACTGCAAAAGATCACGACATGCTAAGCTCTGCATGTATGCCATTATGATGTCATAATTTATTTCGGTTATTTCAGTTTGGCCTCGAGAATTAAAATTTCTATCAGAAAGCCCGGGCCCATTGAGTTGGTAAGACGTGGGTATTTACCAGGCAGGGAGGGTCTAACAAAAGATGGATGTGACTGTGTTGGATTATGGCAGTATAGGATCCAGCGTTTTGGAGCTTGACTCATACTAAGGACTACAAGTCTACAAGTATATGTAAATAATATTTTAAAGAGTATGGTCTAGACCTGCTCTATAGGAAAAGTGCAATGAAATAACTTTTGTTATGAATTGGCGCTATATAAATACAATTGAATTGAATTGGGATATCTCTGCCTCTTTTTTTTATCTATATGACACCCATATTACTCTTACTGAGCCCTAAAAATACTTAGGAATTTGGCTTGACAGCAGACTGTCATTCAAGATTCACATTCAACATTTGACTCAAACTTTTTCTTTTAATGCAGACATCCTTTAATTCTGTACAAGAAACCTTTCTTGTATATAATTAAAGGATGTCTGTCTTCTTCCAACCGTAAAACTATTGTGCAGTCAACCTTCATGTCTGTCCTCGACTATGGAGATGGTCTGTATTGTCATGCTGCCCCATCAACACTTCAGCAGTTAAATCCTGTGTATCACAGTGCTTTATGCTTTATCAATGACACATTTCATACTCATCATTGTTCTTTGTATCACACGGTTGGATGGACTTTCTTACAGTCAAGAAGAAATAGCCACCTAATGTTATTCATCTGTAAAGCTCTACTGTTGAAGCGTCCAAACTACCTCACATTTCTTCTCTTATTTAAATCCAGTAACTACAACACACAGTCCAGTAACTGCCGAACCTTAGATATCCCTCATGTACACACTAATGCTGTCAGAACTGGTTTCAGGTACTATGCACCTTTTAAATGGAATGAACTGCAAACTGCCCTCAAACTGGTCTTACATTCCCCTTGGAGATTTTAAAGCTGTATTATCTGATGTTTTAAATAATTCTTGTAACTGTTTTTTACTAATTCCTTGTTTATTGTGTAGTTGTGTTGTTTTTGTTTGTGTTCTTTTGAATGTTCTTGTTATCAGGTCTCTCTTCGAAAAGAGATATTAAGCTCAATGAGACTGCCTGATTAAATAAAGATTAAATAAATAAAATAAAATAACTTTATGGAAGTGCAAGACTAAACTGTTTTAATACTCTTTACTCCTTTAAATTGACAACATATGCTAATTATTGCTGAAATGCTGAATTCTGTTGACAAAATAATGACAAAAAGGACATTTACCCTTGTTTAATCAATAATGGCCAAAAAGAGGCAACCTGGTGTACACTCAAAGTCAAACAGTCAAACTCAGTCAGATTGTTGCTCCATCGTCCCGTTATCTTACCCCATGACGGTCTATTCTGCATGTATTTCAGCCATGTTAATCTGATGGTTGTCCAGCATTTCAAGAACTGTAGTTACATATTTAACATATTCTTCTTTTAATGTCTACACTGGCTTGTGTTTCACTCACACAAACCAAAATGTCTCTCTTGGTGTCTTTAACAATGTGCCGCTCCAAACTCTCTAAAAGTATGACTGTTGATTTCTGTTCTCATATCTTCTCACCTATCTGAAAGAAACATTTTTGTTAGTTTAGGTGACATTGTGTCACAGACACCAAGCATTCTTGGTCCAATTCTTTTTTCCTTAAATATGCTCCCTCTGGGCAACATAATTGGTCAACATAATGTTAAATATCACTATTATACTGATGATACACAACTTTTTATCTCTGTTTCACCAGACAGCCCGAGTTGTTTAAATGCTCTTTTTACCTGTCTCACAGGTAAACAGAAATTATGCTCGTAGGTTAAAAGCAGAAAGGCACAGACTTGAGTCAGTGCTTGCTAGCCTCTCCAAGCAAATTACACATGTTACTGATCTGGGAGTTATTCTAGACTCTGAATTTAATTTCATTAGCCATTTTAACAAGGTCGCAAAAACATATTTTTTTTTCATCTGAGGAACATTGCCAAAATTAGACCATTTTTAACTCAGAACAATGCTTTTATTACTAGTCGTTTAGATTTTTACTGGTCTCCCTAGAAAGTCTTTAAGAAAAAAAGACCAATACAAAAAAAATCACAGCACTGGCTACCTGTATCTTTTAGAATTGATTTTAAAGTCATTTTACTTATCCACAAAGCCTTATATAATCTAAAACCCTCATACATCAGTGACTGCCTCTCATTTTATGTCTCAACAAGAACTCTCAGATCTTCCACTGCCTTTCATTTAGAAGTTCCCAATGTGTCCCACAAGAAATCTGGTGAGGTTGCTTTCTGTTGTTATGGCCCTAAACTGTGGAACTCCATCCCCTTGGATCTCAGGACAGCAAACTCCCTTTGTATTTTTAAAAAGAAATTAAAGACCTATCTTTTGAACTTCGCTTATAATTTGGGTTGACTTTGCATCCACAGACATTTAATCCATTTCCAGACAAGCCCATAAAAACGCATGTTGCCTATATCCTTAAATTGGGCTCAGACCGTAGCGGATTGATATCCCAGATTTATGAATTCATCAACAATATCAATCCACAAACCAGTGAAAATTTAAAAATGGCCTGGTACTCTGACCTTGGAGAAGTTTTAACAGATGACCAATGGGATTCTGTCTTAGATATGAAACACACATTGTCTATGTCCACTAAAGATGGCCTAATACAACTGAAAGTGGTATACAGAGTTCATTTTATTAATGCTAGATTGGCAACGATTTATCGAGCATTGAGCTGTTATGCTCTCGATGTACAGGCCAGCCTGCAGACTTAATGCAAGTTCTGGCTGTGTCCGAATGTCTCCGCCTTCTGGATAAGTATTTTAAAAAGCTTTTAGCGAGATGTTTGAAATCCAATTTGACCCTGATACAGTCTGCACCCTCTTTGGTTTAACATCACATGCTCTCTTATTAAATATGTGGTCATAGCTTTAAAATGGAAGCAAAGCGCTCCTCCGTCTTTTTCTCATTGGGTCAGGGATGGTATGTAAATGAAAACTTTGAAAATCAATAAAATATATTTACAAAATAAATAAATGAAAACAATGAAAAATAAGAAATAAAATACAACAGAATATAAGGCATTTGCCAAAAGCCCATTGTCAAACAAACAAGCTGCTAAGAACAGACAGTTGAAGATGAGGAACAAGCTTTCTTTCTGACTGATAGATAAATTCACATTTGTTCAAACCTCAAACAAAAAGGTGAAATGTGTATGTTGAGATGCCCATGCCCCAAAGTATATATACTGTAGGTAAAGCCAAACTGCCATTAAAGTACAACTTGGGGAACCAATGTCTTCAATACAAATAAGATGCAGTGACGTCACTGTGTTTTATTGCAATGCTTATTGCAAGACTTTAACCATTCTACTAAAGCTCCCCAGTGCATTTGGATGGAAACATTGAGCGCGAACCAGTTTGTTTTTACACTGGATTAATATCTTACCCAGTAGAGGACATCGGTCCACCCTTGTGTGGTGATACACTGGTAGACAGTCAGCATGGAAAAGCCCAGGTTGTCAAAGTGGGTGATTCCATGGTTTGGACCTGGCCAGCCAACTCGACATTCTGTGCCATTGATGGTACAACGACGACCATTCCCTGCCTGGGCACATGGAGCCGGCTTCTCATTCTCCACTGTAGCAATAATGTCTGAAGGCCAGAAGAATAATGTAATGTTTAGTATTGATCTCTGTGTGCCATTGTGTATATGTTTATATGGGAGAATGTAAAGCTAGCTGATCTTTTCCCTCCCAATGCTAACTCTAACTAAACTCAGTATTGGCCAATACAGAGTACAAATCCCACACTAGTGCTCTTTATTATACCAGGCGGCTGTGGCTTGGTGGTAGAGCGAGTCGTCCACCAATCGGAAGGTCGGCCGTTTGATCCCGGCTTCCCCCAGCCCCCAAGTGTCCTTGGAAAAGACACTGAACCTCAAATTGCTCCCAAGGGCTGTGCCTTCAGTGTGTGACTGATTAGTTAGTTTCTTTGTAGTGATGAGCAGTGTCATCAGTGTGTGAATGTGATATGTAGTGTGAAGCACTTTGAGTAGTTGGAAAGACTAGAAAGGCGCTATACAAGTACAGTCCACCATTTATTTCTCAAATGAAAATGTATAAACCTCACTGTGATGGAACTGAATGGGATCACTTTTCTATGTGTGAGGTAACATGAAGCTTATCAGAATCAGAATCAGAAATACTTTATTGATCCCAGAGGGGAAACTCTTTCGTTACAGCTGCTCACTGTCACGTCAATGCACACTTGAGAATAGAAGGAATAGAAGTACTAAGCAAATCAAAATAGAATACACGATAATACAGGTAAGATATATTATGTACAAAGTGGATATAAGTATAAAAGCTAAAATCAGTGTAAGTACCAAAGTTCTTATCTTACTTCTTTTCCATAAGAGAGGATGTCCATGCACATTCTTTTTAGGCTTGTGTACATTTTCTACTATGTCTATGTAATTGCATTATTACAATCCATAAACCTCAGCTAATTTTTTACCATATCCTGACCTGAGGGCAGACACATCACCAGTTCAACTGTCTAATGCATGTAACACACATAGTTCCTCATATAGTATTAATGGTATTGTAGACCTCACAAACAGCAGTGGGATGTGGTGAGCAACAATGTCCAGAGCCAAGGCGCTACGAGACAGTTACATGTCGAGTAAAGAGCTTCTGCATCGCTTCATCTCCACCTAACATCACCTGTGTGTGGCATCTTTTTTCCCTCACAAACCAAAACTGATTTCCTACAAGTACAAGTACATAGCCCGGCTTTTTTTCCCCCATCCATTTTAGATAAAGACTCATAAAATACTGTGCTGTCAGACATATAACGAAATCTGTTATATTACTGCAGTGTTTCAAATCAACTTCTGTACAACTTTACAAAATGTGCTTAAAATCTGTGTCTTGAAAAAGATATATCACATTAATGTTGTCAGCACTTGCGGTCCAATGAAAGCCAACCACTGCCATCACAGTAAGGATTTTGTCTGTCCTTACTGACCGCAGAGAGATCCGGGGTCAAACTGTTCTACCACCAAGCCACAGAAGCCTCATATTAGTTCCAGCTGAACTTCATTCAGAGAATATATTTTTGCACAGAACAAAGACTGTGGATTTCGTCCCCCATCACTTACATTGAAATTGCTTTTAGAATGGATCTCTCAACAATTACAGTGACCAATAATTCTTTCAATGTATGTATGAATGGGCATGTCAGTAACATAGGCTTGAAAAAATATGAACCAGTCCTTTAAAATGTAGCTATTGTGAGGCACATGTGGGAAGTGATGAGTTAGTATCAGACACATTTTTAAACATTAACATTAGCTTTCAGCAGCAAGGAGCAGGCGAGAGCAAAACAGAGAAGACAAAGGGGCTTCTGGTGTGATAATACTGTTTGAGCGACAAAATGGCTGATGGCAAACAGTGATAATAATTAAATTATACACAAGAATTGGCATGGCAAGAATTCAGTCCAAAGAATGTTACTGACTGCAAAGACACTGAATTTTAATATGACTTAGACTTAGTATGTCTATGTGTTGCCAGTACATGATCTGCTAAATAAGGTCAGTGTTGGCCCCAATACCAATCCACCAATCAGATGGGTGCATCTCTAGCATTACTGCCATATATAACCATATTGTGCTGCATACTGTACTTGTGCCTGTGTAGTAGCAGGTCTTGTGCATTTTGCACTTGAAGAGCTCCAATCCCATGATGGAGTAAATGGTGACCATGAAAAGGACCAGAAGGGTGATGTGAAAAAGAGGCAGCATGGACTTCAGGATGGAATTCATCACCACTTGCAGGCCTGAGGGGGAAAACAGGATGCATCTTGAAATAAATCAAATCAGTATTCCTAAAAAAATATTGCGTTGTCATGTATCACAATGTGTTTTCTCTCCAAGCAAGCAATCATCATCTACGGTTGATAACTGCTAGTGAAATAAGATAATTCCTCTGGCTGCCACATGACTGTAGAACAATGACTTAAACCTTTACTACTACTAATAAAATAACAGTGATAATAAAATTAACTTTATTGATTATAGCACGATTAAATTCTACAATTTAACTGTGCAAAGTATCTGATTCAACAGCAGACCAGTTACTTACTGGGGACCCCAGAGACCAGTCTGAGTGGTCGGAGGACTCTGAATGCCCGCAGGGCTTTCATGTCGAAGCCACCACCTTTTTCTCCTACTGGAGCCTCCACTCCACTGATGTGGTTTATGGCATCTACAGCCACAGTGAACAGGCTGGAGAGATAGAAACAGAACATGTGATGTTTTCTCTGATATTAGGATATCAGATGGTTGCCAAAACGGTTATTAAGAACATTCAAAGTTCCCAGAATACACTGTAAGAAGCAGTAAGCATCTTTCCTGACTATGTTCATTGACAGGTGCCATGACACTTCTGCTTTTCCTTTGGTGAATCTCAGTTCCCTTAATTGCATCAGTTTTCCCTCCCTTGCATGTTTTCCTCGAATCTTTGTCCTACCTACAGAAGACGCCAGTGAGAGATGCAGGAAAAGAAGAGAGAGGAATCGAGGAAACATGTTTTTAGATAAATGACATGTTCTTTCCTCTCATGCGTCACCTGAAGCAACATCAGTTTCTGATGACAGTGGCATAGCTGGATCAGCTGTCAGTCGGCTTCAACAGCTCAGCAGATTTATTGATGCGAGTTTGTATTTGCACAGAGAATGTGATGTACTGTCTGAATAATAAGAGCATACAGTTACCACTGCCAGTGCTATAGGTTTTGTTTTTGATGTCCTCCCACATGGCAAAACAGAACATGAAACATGAAAAGGAACTGTTTTACAAGCATCTTCGCATATATTATCTGTGCTTACACTGTGCACAGATCAGTTGAAACACAGTGTGTAAATGGCCTTCCCTTTTACACACTGAATGCATATGAACCATTTCTACTGGCAGCAACGCGTTTATCAAATTATTTTACTATCAGCATCTATATTTATTCATATTCTGTTTATCTGATTATCCAGATTATTACTTGAATAATGTGTAGAAATAATTCACTGGCCTTACTTTTTTAGGAAAAAGGAAATTATGTAAATATATCACACATCAAAATATATAGCTTCTACTTGACACACGTGGAAATGACTCAGAGTGTTAGTTGAATTTTTGTTCATTGGTGAAAGACATCAGACTCTCTGACTATAATACTGTATTAGGATGATGATAGTTAAAAGAGGAAATAACAGATCATGAAAGGAAAGCTCTTTATGATGAAAGGATATAATAATAATAATTGTTTTGTTATTCCTCGCTCATGTCTTCTCAGAGATCTGTTGTCGCTTCTCCGAGCAGAAATAAGAGTACTGGAGCGTCCTTCATGATGGCAGACCAGATTGATTTCCGTATCACATGAGGAGCGAGCAACGATTAAATAAGGGAAATGGGATGTATCCCTGTTCTACAGATTTATGCGTGTCAGTTATCAGGCACTGAAAATGAAACTCTTCAATCTTCAGTCTTCACTCTTCAATACTTGTTCATTAGCTAATTTAGAGTTATGTACAGTGGTGTGCAAAAGTGTTTGCCCCCTTCCTGATTTCTTATTTTTTGCTTGCTTTTGTCACACTTAAATGTTTCAGATCATCAAACAAATTTTAAGTCAAAAGATAACAACAACAAAAAAAAACTAACAAAAATTAGTCAAAGATAACACAAGTAAACACAAAATGTAGTTTTTAAATGAAGGTTGTTATTATTAAGGCATGGCCCTGTGTGAAAAAGTGATTGCCCCCCGTTAAAACATAATTTAACTGTGGTTTATCACACCTGAGATCAATTTCTCTAGCCACACCCAGGCCTGATTACCTCCACACCTGTTCTCAATCAAGAAATCTTTTAAATAGGACCTGCCTGACAAAGTGAAGTAGACCAAAAGATCTTCAAAAGCTAGACATCATGACCTCGATCCAAAGAAATTCAGGAAAAAATGAGAAAGAAAGTAATTGAGATCTATCAGTCTGGAAAAGGTTATAAAGCCATTTCTAAAGTTTTGGGACTCCAGCGAATTACAGTGAGAGCCATTATCCACAAATGACGAAAACATGGAACAGTGGTGAACCTTCCTAGGAGTGGCCAGCCGACCAAAATTACCCCAAGAACGCAGCGACAACTGATCCAAGAGGTCACAAAAGACCCCACAACGACATCCAAAGAACTGCAGGCCTCACTTGCCTCAGTTAAGGTCAGTGTTCATGACTCCACCATAAGAAAGAGACTGGGCAAAAATGGCCTGCATGGCAGAGTTCCAAGACGAAAACCACTGCTGAGCAAAAAGAACATTAAGGCTCGTCTCATTTTTGCCAGAAAACATCTTGATAATCCCCCAAGACATTTGGGAAAATACTCTGTGGACTGACAAGACAAAAGTTGAACTTTTTGGAAGGTGTGTGTCCAGACCTTACATCTGGCGTAAAAGTAACACCACATTTCAGAAAAAGAACATCATACCAACAGTCAAATATGGTGGTGGTAGTGTGATGGTCTGGGGCTGTTTTGCTGCTTCAGGACCTGGAAGACTTGCTGTGATAAATGGAACCATGAACTCTGCTGTGTACCAAAAACTCCTGAAGGAGAATGTCCGGCCATCTGTTCGTGACCTCAAGCTGAAGCGAACTTGGGTTCTGCAGCAGGACAATGATCCAAAACACACCAGCAAGTCCACCTCTGAATGACTGAAGAAGAACAAAATGAAGACTTTGGAGTGGCCTAGTCAAAGTCCTGACCTGAATCCTATTGAGATGCTGTGGCATGACCTTAAAAAGGCAGTTCATGCTCGAAAACCCTCCAATATGGCTGAATTACAACAATTCTGCAAAGATGAGTGGGCAAAATTCCTCCACAGCGCTGTGAAGGACTCATTGTAAGTTATCGCAAACGCTTGATTGCAGTTGTTGCTGCTAAGGGTGGCCCAACCAGTTATTAGGTTTAGGGGGCAATCACTTTTTCACACAGGGCCATGTAGGTTTGGATTTTGTTTTCCCTTAATAACAATAACCTTCATTTAAAAACTGCATTTGGTGTTTACTTGTGTTATCTTTGACTAATATTTAAATTTGTTTGGTGATCTGAAACATTTAAGTGTGATAAACATGCAAAAAAACAAGAAATCAGGAAGGGGGCAAACATTTTTGCACACCACTGTATGTATGAAGGTATGGAGTTAAGCTGCTGATGTGACATTGTTATACGCTGCCTTGGGACTGTGTTAGGGAGCATTGACTCATCAGGTTCTAAATGTTGTTGAATCAGTAACGAGGGAGCAGTCAGCTCAGTGCGAGTGCTTCTCCACTGCACAGCACCGCAAGGTAAACAAAACTTTACTTTGATGTGTTGATGGTGTGCTGGTTTGCAGAAAATGCAATAAGAGTCTGTCGTCTGCTGCTCATCATCACTGTGGCTGCTTGTTATTTTTTTAATTTAATTTAAAACTGATCTCCAGTGAAACTAAACTCTAACTGAACCAAACAGGGAGGGCAACCTCTTGAAATGCAGCATTATCCCAAGTGCTGTGCACCCAATGCCTCCCCTTCTCCACCCTTATCTCGGGTTTATCCTGAGAGATAAAGGATAAAATCCAGGTTCCATCATGCTCCCTATATGTTATAAGAATAAAATTGATTTACAAAACGTATTGTTTTTGGGTAGTATTGAGGGCAGAAATCATTTTTCCCATTAGCCAGTGAGCACTAACAGAGCTACAGCAGTGAATATTCCTATAAAACTTATTTGGCAAACATCAGGTTTTGTTGAGGGGCCAGATATTTTTGTTGGAGGGACAGATTTGCCCCAGGGTTCACTAGTGGCCTACCACTGTCCTACAGTGTCTTCACCACTATCAGCATGAAGACACTTTAGGGAGAACCTGTCCAAACTTTTATGGGTAAGTACTGAAGGAGGATGTTTTGACTAAATAGTCTTACTTCTACTCATTATATTGTGTCAAATTGTGTCTTCTTGAACTATCTTTAAAGGGGACCTGCTATGCTCATTTCCAGCTCTATATTTATATTCTGGGATTCCACTAGAGTAGCTTTGCATGATTCACAGTTTAAAAAAAATCCTTATTTATCTTATACTGGCCCTTTACGCAGACCCTCAGTTCATTCTCTGTCTGAAGCAAGGTGTTTTAGCTCCTGTCTCTTTGAGGCCCCCCTCCCTAAAAGCCCACTTACTTCTGACTGGCCAACTTCCAGGAAGTCTGCCGAGAAGCATGTGAGCTGCTGGAACCAGTTCTCTTTATACACCCAGTGCTGTGTGAGCCTGCACCGCCTGATTGTGTTGCCGGTGTGCTGGATGGGTATGACAGCTACAGCAACTTAGCTTGGAAAATAGCGATATGTGGCACTAAATTGGATGAATTTACTGTTTATCAGACCACAAATGAGACAAGAATTAGGTTGGAAAAACAATAGATGCCGTCGGAGGAATGTTTTTGGGGGCTGGCCACTGCTTAAGGTACAAAAACACACAACTTTTTTAAGTTTATTCACTGACTTTGGTGAAACTGGATCATATTTTATGGAGAAAATATTTTCTGGTTTTGTCCTTTGGCTGCTCTGCCTCAACTTTCTGTGATTTACAGAGTTTACTGAGGGACAGGCAGCTTTAACGTAACCGCTAGCTGCTAGTTAGCTCTGTTAGCCATGCAGCTAGTGGTCTTTTCAGCTAGCTGACTGCCCGGACTCGGAGCCCCAAGTGGGTATTGGTGTTCACACCGCTAGCACAAGAGCTTTGGATAGCCCGGAGGAGGAGGTTTTCAGGCCCAGGCTCTGAGCTCCCAGTCCGGGCAGTCAGTTAGCTAATAGCGCTAGCTGCACGGCTAACAGATCTAACAGTAGCTACAGTTAGCAGTAGTTAGCAGTTACTTTAGAAACAAGTAAAGACATCTGCCCATCAAGAACTAATTTCCCTTCATAACCAAAAAAGCACTTTCTGCGAGACAAACCTCCAAAAACTCGAAGAGTAGTCCTGGGCAGAGTAGTCTCGCATAGCGAGACCTATCTCCACACTTAATTTTAGCGCTATGACCAGAGTGGTCGAATAACTCAGAAAGACTGAGCGGGTGGATGGGTGCATCCCTGTACTCAGGCACGATCAGTGTCTCGCTGCCAATGACAAATGTGTGCCTTACATAACCAAGGTACAGAACAAGATGGTGAAATTCCAACAAGGCGTTTCAGGCTGGTGTCAGGCAGTGTTTTCTGTGGGAGAGAAGACCTGCCTTTGGCACAGACTTTGGGTTTTGTTACTTTTCAGACTTTATACATGCACAAAAATGCTATATAACACAATAAAGGGCAGGGAAAATATGAAAAAGCATAATATGGCCTCTTTATGTGACTGGGCCTCATCAGAGGATAGGTAAAACAGGAGCTCATGCAGGGAAACTATTGGGAGTGTTGGGAGAACATGCAGAATCCAAAGAGAATGGACCAGGACCAAGCATCAAAGCCAGGACCTGCTTGGTAATAACTGACAGACACACTGAGCCTTCATGCTCCTACCACTGCCTCTTGACCACTATTTAGCTAAGCAATGAGACAAAAACCGCAAGAATAGTATTATGGCCATTCAAAACATTGTACCTTATCAACTTACCCAACAGATACACAAACAAAGTCCAAAATGTTCCAGCAGTTTCTTAAGTATGCATCTGCATGGAAAAGAAATCCATAGGCAACAATCTTCAGAAAACACTCTATAGAGAAGATGATGAGGAAGATGTACTCCAGGCTTTCCTGTAAAATAACAGCAATGGCTTTGTTTGAATCTGTTAATTGTAAATTAACCTAAAATAACTTCTAGTAGTGTTATTTCATGCATAGTGCACTGTGATATATTTATATATATAAATATATAAACATATATTGAAATACAACATATCAGACTTTGTCATGGATAGAGCGATAAAGTCCTTGAGTTATTTCCATCGTTGTAACCCAGTGTTTACACAAATTATTTTAAAACAAAATGAGGCTGTCAGAGTGTCTTTTTGTTTATTCACTCAGGGCTTCTTACACTGTTGGCTGAGTAGTCAAATCATCTCACCTGCTCATGTTTCACACTAAAATACTTCTGTCTATTCATGTCACATGTTACAAACTCAGACACCACTGGAATGTTTTATGGTCTCTCCCATTTCAGCAGAGGCATGCAGTGAATGTCTATTTTAAATACACACCACCCGGAGAGTGCCCTTCAGTGGTGTTAAACTGATATTTGAGCCTAACATTGTCCTTGTATCTTTGTCCTTGGATATAAAGTAATTAAACTAATTAAACAAATTTAAATTAACCAATTAAAGTAATTAATCACTACGATGCAAAATGTAGTTCTTAATCACAGGCTTTTGTCCCCAACCAAGACTAAAATCTTTATAAATTAAGGAAATTGTCGATATTCTTTTTAAGTATTTTGGGGCTTTTTAAAAAGAAAGATAGGATAGGAAATAGTACAGCCATGACAAATGAGTGCAGCAAAGGTCCCTGGCCAGACTCAAACCGTGCATGGTCAGCCTGTTCAACTGTTATTGTCAAGAGATGTGTGCACGTGCAATGGGCCATACAAACACAAATAGCACTGACAGTGGTCAGAAACTCCACAGGGAAGCTTTGGTTCAGGATTTCTAGCATTATCTACAGGCAAAGGTCGAGACAGAACCAGTCATGACTCGCATGACTTATGGTGTGTGGACTCACTATACTAATAACCATCAGTGTGAATAGTACATTTGTACATAGTGCATTTGGGTCTACAGGCTGGTAGTATCATAGCTGGGAGCTCAGTTCTGTGCTTCTATGACTGGATCTCAGTGCAGCTTTTGACACCATAGATCATTGTATACTCCTACACCGACTGGGAAATCAATTTAGCGTCTCTGGCCTGGCCCTCACGTGGTTAAAGTCTTACCTATCTAAAAGAACACAGTGTGTTTCCTATAATAATTCTATGTTGGGACTCCACAGATGAATTCATTAATTTGAGTGATTGTTAACTGAACTTTGTTTAAGAGGAGACTGTATTATCTTTTGTCCCACAATCCTGAGAGCCATTGAACGCAGCATTGGCCAGTCTGACCTGTGACCCGGATGTCACCAGGTCAATAAAAAGGTCAGCGATCATTTGTGAACTCTCTTTCTCCTGGAATCCTTCACTAAGGCTGACAGCGTGGCAGTCCCTCTCTCAGTGTGGCTGCTCACCAGTTGACACCCACCTGGACTCTCTCCTCCTGGCTTCGCCGTGTAATCTGCTCGGAGCAGCAACACGCAACAGAACCGAAGCCTCCTGATCTACCAAAGCGAAGGCCTATTGGATCTCTGCAATAAAGTTTAGCACCAAAAGCTATTGCAGCTAGCTAACTTTAAGGAGCATGAAGCAAGTGAATGCCGAGCTGTTAACTCTGTAAGGACAACCACAGACGGAACGACCGGCTTCCTCTGAACTCCACAAGTGGACACTGCACAGCAAAAGACGCTTCAACAGCGAACCACAGTTCTTCCCCGCTGTACTCGTCTACAACAGACTGACCGCCAGCTAACAGCAGCACCAAAGCCACCTCTCTTTCCCTCCCATGTACAGGTAATGTAACAACTGGGCATAGCATAGAGTAACAGTGTATATAGCTAAGCAAAGGACTGTTTAACTTTTGTACATGTGATATTACTGATGTGTTTTTCTGAGGTTTTGTTGTGATGTGTTTACCTGTTAGGTTAATTTGGTAGCCACACGCTAAGTGTGATGTTAGTTATGTTATGCTCCACATAGACAGAGTCTTTGCATGTTAACTAACTCCTTTTAACTTGGCACCGTTATCCTAAACAGATCACACACACACCTCTAGTTTGGCCCTTAAAGACAACCACACCCGGCTGAGAGAAACTTTAAAGCTCCCGCTGTTTCTTTGTTTCTGACCACGTGGGTTCATGCTCGTGCACATGAAACATACGGAGGTAGAACAAAGAAACACACGCACATTCCTTTTGCCGCGCACCAAGACCTGCGCACACACACACACACATATATATATATATATATATATATATATACACACACCCTTTGTTCTGTAGTTTAGTGTATTTAGTGTTATGCTGCCTTCTTTATTGTTGCACAAGAATGAGTACTTTGCCAACCTCTGCTATGTTAATTTAATTATTAATCTGAGATCCAAATTGATAGTTTAGTGTATTTTATGAGACTCAATCAATTAATTGGCTATCATTTCTCCTCTTTAAGAAGAGTGGTGCCCCCAAGGACTTTATTCATTAAAGTTATTTATGATTATCTTTGATAATTCTGATAATGATCGTACCTACACAAGTGGGTGCCCCCCTTTAAACACTGTAAATCCCAACAACTACATCAATCTTTTCTGATGTGAAATATAGAGTACCTCGGGGCTCTGTTCTTGGCCCTCTGCCTTTCTATTATTATTAAATTATACGCAGTCATGGAATCAATGTCCACTGCTATGCTGATGATACTCAGCTGTATGTGCCCGTAAAGGCAGACGATTAAATTAGAGTCCTGCATGTCTGCTGTGAAAAACTGCATGTAAAGTATTTTTTTTAGACTTTAAGGTGCTTCTAATGACTTACAAAATTGCTCAACCCTTCATATGTCTCTGATCTCATTAAACCTTATATCCCATCCCATCATGCTCTCCGCTCTCAGAATACAGGGCTCCTGTCTGTCCCCAGAGTAAAACAGAAGTCAACCAGCCTTTTCCTATAGTGACCCCTTCCTCTGGAATAACCTTCCTGTTGACACTTGAGACAGTCTGACTGTGTTTGGGCCTTTAAATACAAACTTAAAACTCATCTTTTCTTCTTAACCTTTAGTTAGCTGCTTATTCTTGATTTCCTTGTACCTGTTACAGTTATCCTTCCGGTGGGTCAGTCTCAGTCCCAATGAATCTATTAATCTATTATAAGTACTTATAGTCCATGTTTGTCCTGCAGATGAGAAAACTGTAAACTTTCTATGAAATGCTGTGAATGCTGTGCTGTGAGTTCTGCCTCTTGTGTGTTTGTGTAGTCTGTCCTCTTCCAAATCTCCATGGTGGAGAGGAGGAGGTTGTGTGGCTCAGGTCTGTTTGACGACACCTGAAGTTGCTCAACATCCTCCCGATCCATTCTTCATATATGTTACAATCTATTGATAATTTTATCATCCCGATTGTCCACACTGTAATTTCATTGTGTTGGTCTATTCTGTATTCGACATCTATTTTCTGTCTGTCAGTCCGGGGAGATGGATCCCTCCTCTCTTGCGCTTCCTGAGGTTCCTGCCATTTTTCCCTGTTAAAGGATTTTTTGGGGCGTTTTTCCTCATTCGAATTAAGGGTCTAAGGATAGAGTGTGTCGTAGCCTGTACAGCTTGTAAAGCCTCTTTAGGCAAATTTATTGATTTAATAAATAAATAAAATTTACTGCATAAGAGCAAAGCCCCCGGCCTTCATTGAAGTCATACATCTCTCTCTCTGTCTTTGGCATTTGCTGTCTTTGTGTTTGCAGTGTGCGCCTCTCTCCTCTTGCATATGCATTTAACAGATTAATAATAGGAGGATACGTGTTAACAGAGGTTGATTTTGTACTCCACAGATAACCACAGCTTTGTGTTAATTTTAAAATGGACATTTGTGTTGTGATATATAAACAAACCATCCGTCAAAAGGGAAATATAAGAATCTTGTCTATGAGACTTGAGTCACTTGAGAGCTCCAGCCAGCTCACATCTGTGAGCGTGCATGGCCGGTTGGCTAGCTAGCGACCACCACAGGCGTTAGCTTGCTGTTGCGGCAGTTTGTGGAGCTTCTCTGTGTTGCTTTGGTGCTACGGGAACAAAAACATGAGCTGCCGTGGCTGAGTCACTCTCCTCCTGGGCCTGTCTAGGTTGTAGCGCTGGTTAGAATCATAGCTAGGTTAGCGTTAGTGTTTAGCAGAAGCCTGGAATGGTATAGCCAATGAGAGGCAGAGTAGGGGTCTACAGATGACTCTTCTTCCAGTACAGACTGTAGTTCCTGTAGCTCATGCAAGGGAATCTCTCAATCAGAGAAAGCCAAACAGGACAACGGCCACACGGAACCCCCCCCCAACCACAAGCAAGTGACTGATTAGTGATTACTGAGCTCACTAATTTGTGTTAGTTAGTTTATACTGTACTATCTTACACATAGCCTAGTTAGTAGGCTATGTGTAAGATAGTACAGTATAAACATGAAATATATGAATGAATTTTGAAAAAAAATCTGACATCTATAAATGATTGTAAAAATTTCAAAAATCATTGGCAGGACTATACATCGTGTCAAGCGTGTGTGCGTGTGTGTGTGTGTGTGTGCACAACAAAAAAAATGTGGACCCCCTTTTTAAAAACACTGATCCCTAGCGCCACTAGTGATTCAAAACTCGTCAGGGCACCGCTGATTTCCTGAAAGTACCGCAGATAAAGTCTGCCAGTAACTATCTCATCTCATCAAGCAAAATGGAAGTTGCAGGCTACAAATGAAGAGCCTGAACATTTTGCTTGTGCAGAGATGCATGTCTTGTGCTCATTATGGCTACACAATACAATAACATTAAAAAAAACAGCAGTTTTGTGGACTGCTATTTCAGTATAGATTTAGGAATGGAGATAGTGTTGTTTAGTTTCTCAAATGTATCTCTTTATGCAGCCTTTCTCACATCCCTGGTGGGGACCAGATGAAGCCAATACTAGAAAAGCTACACCAAATGTCTGGAGGAAATGTGATCTGGAGGCATGGATAGATGGTAGTTAGCAAAAGAGAAAATGTTTGATTCTCTTGTGTGTGTGTTATGGCTGAAGATTAGTTTGCTCTGTTTTTAAGGACGTTGAGGACAACCAGGTGACCATGGATCAGACAATCCTGGGAATCTTTGCCATAAAGAGCAGAACCAGAGTTGCCAAGTCCACTTATAATATGCGACGTTGGGCTTCTTTTCTTAAGCCCAAAAAAACGCAGCCCACGTTTTTTTCTTTGTTTTAAAAAATACGGTTGCTTGTTAGGAAAATCTGACAAGCGACTTCATTTTTTTACATTTATGGTCTCTATTTTCCCCTATGCATTGATTGACACTGTCTGCTCCCAGACTCAGTGCTCTAGTGTAATTCGCCATCCCACAAATCCCCACGTGGATCTATCCCGCCCCCTCGTCCCCCTCATTGGAGAAAAATCAATATCATGTCAATCATGTTGTAGCCTCACCGATCTGGTTTTATTGCGGTTACTGCCGAGTTATGAGTCAGATTCATAGGTTTATAGATTTATTTTGTAAAGTGCACCATTCCTATGACTTTTGACATTGCTCTCAGAAATATGTAGCCTACCCTCTGTAATTAAACAATATGTTAATACAGTAGTTTATAGGTTGGTTGTTTCTAAACACATCTTTCATTTTAGAATGAAGGCATCATCCTAGTCATTATCGGTGGTGATTTTTCATTTAATTTGTACCAAATAATTTTGACTACTCTGATTTATTTATTCTTTTTTATAGATGATAAACAAAGTTAATGAAGCACATGATTCTTCTTAGTTTTCCTTTTTAAATTTAAATCACCATCGTTAGAGGCTTTTTATTTTCTGGCTATACAGACTAGTCACGCTTTGTGAGTAATCAAACAATCACATAATCTGTCAATGTGAAGTGTAATCATTACTGGATAATGTTTTCCAAGTTCCAAGCATCACCCTAAAATACAAGAGCAACCACCAAAGCTAATATAAATAAATTAAATTTTTGCTTTCAAACTCCGACTGGTTTCATTTTAATATGTTGCAGGCTCATTTACTGAGCATGTTTACACTGACGCCGTAACAGGCTATATTAGTATTGGGCTTGTTTTTGAAGCTGTGGTTGCTTATTTGTCTCGCAAGAGTTGGCAACACTGAGCAGAACCTAGAGATGACCTGGAAAATGTTGGAAAAATCATGGAAGGTGTGGAAGTACTTCAGGACCTTGGTAACATTCCAAAAGCACCAGCCATTTGATTACTAAGTACTCATTGGACTTCAGTTTCCCACCCAACTTCAAGTACACACATACAACTAACTGGATGGTAACCACCTCTCAACAAAGGCTCAAGTGCTAAAAAAACAATTTGAAGGAACATTGTAGACAAGGAGTTCTGAAAGTGGAGCATGGAGCCTCCAAATGTTTTTTGTGCAACCCTCTGTGGCCTGCTCTCAAACAGCACATAGGACAGTTTTGGTCTGTAAATGACCTTGTCTTTCCACAGACTCCTTCATTATCGGACAATTATTTAATAACTGTTGAACTCCTATTTTCTGGACTACATTCCATTAGGCAAAAACTCCAACTCTAGACGTCTATCTGATAGTGCTGTAGCTAAATGTAAGGAAGCAATCCTATCTGCATTTAATTCAATGCTATGTCTCCTATGGAGAGGACTCCTATGCTAATTTCAGCCCCTCCCAAATTGACCACCTTGTTTATAGAACTGCACTGTTGATAGACACTCGACCCTGTTGCCCCTCTAAAACTAATAAAACAAAGGTTAGCTCCATGGTATAAACCCCAAACCCGCAAATTAAAGCAAACATCACGAAAACTTGAAAAGAAATGGTGTTCCAACAACCTGGAAGAATCTCGTTAAGTCTGGCAAGATAGTCTTAAAACATATAGGAAAGCCATCCGTAATGCCAGAGCAGCTTACTACTCATCATTAATAGAGGAAAATAAAAACAACCCCAGGTTTCTTTTCAGCACTGTAGCCAGGCTGACAGAGAATCACAGCTCTCTTGAGCCATGTATTCCTATAGCCCTCAGTAGTAACAACTTCATGAGCTTCTTTAATAATAAAATTTTAACCATTAGAGAGATAATTCATCAAGTCCTGCCCTCAACCGGTATCGATTTATCTTCAAACACAGGAACCTTAGAAACAACTGTAAAACCTGATATATATATTTTGACTGCTTTCCTCCTGTCAACCTTCTTCAACTAACTTCAACAATTAATTAATCTAAGCCATCAACCTGTCCTTAGATCCCATTCCGACTATGCTGCTTAAAGACGTTATACCCTTAGTTTGCACTTCTTTACTGGATTTGACCAATCTGTCTTTATTAACAGGCTATGTACCACAGACCTTTAAAGTAGCTGTAATTAAACCTCTTCTTAAAAAACTCACTCTTGATCCAGGGGTTTCAGCCGACTATAGACCTATATCTAACCTTCCCTTTCTCTCTAAGATCCTTGAGAAAGCAGTCACCAATCAGTTGTGTGACTTTCTAAATAACAATAGTTTATTTGAGGATTTTCAGTCAGGATTTAGAGTGCATCATAGCACAGAGACAGCACTGGTGAAAATTACAAATGACCTTTTAATTGCATCGTACAATGGACTTGTCTCTGTACTTGTCTTGTTAGATCGATACCATTGACCATCACATCCTATTACAGAGACTGGAAGATTCTGGTGGCATTAAAGGAACCGCACTAAGCTCGTTTAAATCCTATCTATCAGATTGATCTCAGTTTGTACATGTTAACGGTGAGTCCTCTATGCACGCCAAAGTTAGTCACGGAGTTCCACAAGGTTATGTGCTTGGACCGATTCTATTCACCTTATATATGCTTCCTTTAGGCAATATTATTAGGAAACACTCCATGAAATTCCATTGTTATACAGATGATACCCAATTATATCTATCGATCAAGCCAGATGAAACTAACCAGTTAGCTAAACATCAAGCATGCCTTTAGGACATAAAAACCTGGATGACCTGCAATTTTCCGATGTTAAACTCTGACCTAACCGAAGTTATTGTACTTGGTCCCAAACACCTCTGAGACACGTTGTCTAAAGATATAGTTACTCTAGATGGCATTGCCCTGGCCTCCCGCACCACCGTAATGAACCTCGGAGTTATCTTTGATCAGGATTTATCCTTTAACTCCCACATGAAAAAAACTTCAAGGACTGCCTTCTTTCACCTACGCAACATTGCAAAAATCAGGCACATCCCGTCTCACAATGATGCCAAAAAACTAGTCCATGCATTTGTTACTTCTAGGCTTTATTGCAATTCCTTATTATCTGGCTGCCCGAATAAGTGTCTTAAGACTCTCCAGTTGATCCAGAATGCTGCGGCACGTGTACTGACAAGAACTAATAAAAGAGATCATATTTCTCCAATATTAGCTTCTCTGCACTGGCTCCCTGTAAAATCCAGAATAGAATTTAAAATCCTTCTCCTCACCTACAAATCTCTTAATGGTCAGGCACCATCATATCTTAAAGATCTCATAATACCTTATTATACGACTAGAACACTGCGCTCCCAGAATGCAGGGTTACTTGTGGTTCCTAGAGTCTCCAAAAGTAGAATGGAAGCCAGAGCCTTCAGTTATCAAGCTCCTCACCTGTGGAATTGTTATTAATATTAATATTACCACTACCATTATAAGACGGTGTAGTCCCTCATTCGTCCAGGAGTGTTCTATCGTAGAAAAGGTTTCAGTCGTAGTCATCTGGACACTGTTTTCAGAATCAAGACGTTTCGGCTCCCATCCAGAAGTCATTCTCAATTGTGAAAAAATTGGACGGGAACTGGAAATTTAAGCTACTCTGAGTTACATAAGCCCTGCCCTCAGGAAGGAATCTGCCTACCTGTCTTCTTTAAACCAGGCAACACTTTAAGACAGAAACTCGTTCACCCTAAGGACAAGTTACCCACACAGAAACAGAGCAATGTTGTCTACTCCATTCAGTGCAGTGAGGAAAACTGCAAAGAACGGTACATAGGCGAAACCAAACAGCCACTTCACAGAAGACTTTATCAGCACAGACGACACGCTAACTCAGAAAATTGGGCAAAATTACGCTGTACGTTGTGGGTCGTAATCTAAAGTGTTTAGATCCAAGTTGACCATATAATGTTGGAATTACCTTTTACATCCATGTTGTTTGCACATAAGTAAGTTAGTGTCATCTTAATAAGATTTGTAAATTATATTAACACAAGCACAACCACTAACACAATCAGTTTTTATGTAAAATAGATTATGGTGTACTTTATTAATCCCAATGGATGATTGGTGTTACATGGAGTCAAGTTTTTCAAAGTACAACAAATTTGCTATACATGCTTTGGGGTGATGTAGTAGTTAGTCTGTAAGAAGTCAGCACTGAGTGCCTAAACCAGTGGTTCCCAAAGTTTTTTAGACCATGGCACCCCCAATTTAACAATCATATATGTACACAGATGCTTATCGATTTTAACAATTTTAGATTTAATATCAATATTAAGTCAAATAATATAGGCCAATACTCAATCACTCAGAATAAAAGCCAACAGCTGCGCTGCAGATTTACAAATAAATATTTAACTCCAATGACATGTGGTTTCTTGTTTTCATGTATACCAGGAATGAGTACCACACATATGATGTTGGGAACACACAGCACCATAGTGGATGGATATCCACCTTCCACAAACAGCCAGAACCTGTCCGAGTAGTGATGAGTCTGATTTTCGTTTTGTTGGTGGGATCAGATTCAGTCCTGTCAGACTCTGTTGAGGGTTGAAATGTATCTGTTTATCTTGTCAAATCTTTCCATCACTTTCTCTGACTGTTGAGCTCCTGAAAAACTCCAGAGACAGAAAACGTATTGTGTTACTATGTCAACCGGCAGCCGTGAGTTGTCACGTCATTAGCTAACTGTGTAATAAACTGTTTTTAATATGGTGATTTTCATATTTATGGCTTTTTCCCTTCTGTTTATATATGTTTGAAAACAGAACATAAAACATACTTAATGCAAATTTTGACAATTTATTCAATTTGGTGAAACCTTATTAAAAATGCACAATAAATGAACAATGATATGGCCCGTCCTCAAGGCACCCCAGGGTGCTGCGGCACTCACTTTGGGAACCACTGGCCTAAACCACTATCAGTATCCACAGTGTATTATAATATCTAATTACACACAAACAAAAGCATGCTGACGCACCAAGTTGCTGTTGGTGTTGTTGCTGTCTTCCTCAGGCATGGGCAAGTAGACAGCCAGGGCCACACAGTTGGCAAAGATGGCCAGTAGGATTATGATTTCAAAAGGTCTGAAAGTGATTTATAGGAAGCTTTCATGCCAACCATGGTACTTCACATATAGATGTTCCCACACCACACAAATGAAACAGCAAACACTTTGATACATACACCTATCTGTGCTACAGATAGAATATCAAATGTATAACAGTAACGATTACTGAAATTAAATATGATCTGCTGTAGCAACAATCACATGAAATGTTATCTTATATGTTTGATCCATCCCTCTGCCTAGTGAGCCTTTACTACTGCAGGATACTTCCACTCCACAATACTGATGCATGCCTTGCGGAAGGGATTCCTCAGTGTCAAGAAGAGGAGAGAGCGTGCAGGTCTCGGGTTGCCTCCTGTAGCCATCAGCTTCTTTAGCTTCTCCTTCTGTTTTCTCTTCAGAGTTTCCTCATCCATGATGTAAGATGTCAATGGGGGACTGCTGCTGTCTGCCATTGCGGCTCCAAGAGAGTATTTGCACCAAGTTTACTTTGAATTGGAAATGGTACTCCAAAAGGCCTGTCAAAGATTATTTCAAAATGTGGTAGTCCTGTCGGCTAGGTCTGTCCACTCAGTTGTAACCCTTCTCAACTTGTCTCAATCATCTCTTCCACACTGCCTCACACTGATAGTTTGACTGAGCTCCCTCTCTTTCTCTGTCTCTATCTGTGGAACAGCAGCTGTCCCCTCCACTTGTAAGGGATTGGTTTACTGAGCAGCTGTTTGGTCAAGAGAATAAATATAGACAATGAGCATGGCTGTCGTAGCATGGGGTGACAAAAGAGGACATTTGCAGAGATATAGTTTGGGTGTAGGATATTTTTTTTTTAGAAGGTAGAAGTACAGGGCATGAAAAAAACATTTAAAATTAAAAACGGGATAGCACGGTACTGCAACAAAAAAATACCCTGTGGTCCAAAAAGCATTTCCACCACAGACTTTATGGTGTCTACAGTATATGTCTGATTTTGTGAGGTTGATGCATTGTAATGACACAATTTCATGACCTTTCTAAACATTGTATTAAAGATTTGCATGAGCCTAAAAAGATTCTTGTCTGAACGTCTCCTTGTATTGTGAAGAACTGATGTGTAGTTACAAACTTATGTTGTCTTATTTATAGAAGAATAAATATGTTCAATTCAAGACAAAGAGATGATGATAATTGCTTGTTATCACATGACCAGTGTTCCATGTGACAACACCATGTGACGACCTGAGATGCAGTTGAAAGCTCCAAAAACTTTTTGTTTCATCCAAGTGTTGTTAAAGATCAGGAATGAACTTCCATGTTAAAAATAAAACTGCTTTTAAATTTTTTTATTACTTTTATTGTTAAACCACTGCGCTGCACATGCTTGATGTTTTTACATCTCTTTTTTTTAATATAAAGCACACTTTCTTTCTTTCGAGTTTCTTTGTTATGAAATTTGCTCTATAAATAAAGTTGCCTTGCCTTTTCTCACCACAGTATCCGGGCCAATCTGGGCATATTTTAATCAACCCACAATAAAATGTAGGCATTGTACCTTTCTGCAAAATATGGATATGTTGAATCTCTACATTTTAATACATATAATATGTATCATATCAATGTTTGTATAAAACGTATCATATCAACATTTCTGGAAAGTGACGTAGTTAAGATAACTTAAGAGCAAACTTTCATACGTGGAGGAGGAGGGGCGAATGGTGGCGAGCTCGGTAGTCAGATGGCTGGAGTTGCAAAAGCAGCAGAGACCACAGTTTGCTTCTCATTTCAACTGACAAAACAGACTATTTTACCCAAATCACGATCTTTTCCTGCCTAACCAAGTGGTTTTTGTGCCTAAACATAACCAGACCTTAACCACAGCATTTGAAATGTACAGATTAAATGTATCCGTGGATTGCAGAAACATAAAATGGCAACATTTTACTTGCGATTGGGTTGATTTTAATGGATCACTATCAGTTAAATTAAACCAAATCAAATGCTGATCTTTTTACTGCACTCCTGTGTTTTGTCCACCTCAGCCTGCTAATGTTCCAAAGCTGCTCTCGTTTACGACTGCCGGCCTCTACAGTGCTGCGTTTTGCTCTCATATGCGAGAGAAAATAGATTGTTGTGAATGTGAACAATGACTTAGGCGCACCGAAACGACTGACTCTGAGTCAAACAGCTGGATCATCACAATAAACAAATTCCCCTGGCTCTGACACTAACAAATCAGTCTTTTACATATGCAGCCGTCTAGAATTGCCGGCTGGTCTGTGACAGTGTCCATTCAGATCTGTAGCAGATCCCTACTGGGTCCATGCTGGGTCCTTGGCTGTAATGAAATCCGCCCTCGAGGAGTAGTGGTAGAGAACACAGTCCCGACTCGTAACACCCCTAAACACCATGTGTAGAAACCAGTTGCAATGGTTTATCAATCCACCAGAAGGAGCAGTGATTATTGAAGCTGAAACGGGTTACTGCCATCAGACTGGTGTGACCATTTTACTTCATGTTTGCTGCTGGGAATTTTCATTGAGCCAGTGCACCTGAAATCAGCTGTTCGTATCATATTTAATGTGTATGGGGGAGTGTGCTTCCCACACAGAGAATAGGCTACTTTCAGTGAAGAGCTTCTTATGATCATATCATAATGAAAATATTATGCTGAAGCTTTTTGTAAAACACTAATACAGACAGTTGTTTTTATGCATTAGTTAACAAAATATAGATTATTGTTCAAATATAGAGAGCAAGCAAGCCAGAAGGCTGAAAGAGATACGCCTGTAGTTACTGATTACACTGTCTATTCTGTGCCATGAAAGCTCCAAGAGATCCGTTATTCAACAGAAATGCGTGAAAATGAAAGCAATACAGGTGGGAAATGAATGATTTGCAGTAAGACAGTGTGTGCGGCACTCATCTGTGCAGCCTTTACACAACAAAAGAATTAATGTATTAAATTTGCCAAATTTACAAAAAGGCAATCAAGAATTTGTCATAGACAGTATTTAAAATTTTATAAAGTGTCCCCCAACTCACAAAACTGTGATTTTTGAAGGGAGTCTTGGGACTTTGTCCCCGGGTGACAAAGGAGATTATTGCAGTTACTGTCTAAATAGTGAAATCAGTTGAAACAGACAGTGTGTTCACAAACATCTGCTGTTCATCTTGGCAGGTAAGAGAGCCCAAACACATCATTAACATTACAGTGAGCCTCTTTGTTCATTCTTACTGGGTCACACAGATAGTCACACTGAATGTAAGAGACTTAGTAACACCACAAATTTGGTATCATGTTAGTTACTGCAGAGCCCAAACAGCTTTTTTTAATTTTATCTTGATATACCTAATGCAAACACAAACCTACTGAAGAGAAAGTGCACAAGTGTTTTGTGAATGGAGCATGCAACACATCTATTTAACTGTCACTGTTAATACAGTGTAAACTGGAAATACAAAAAAACAATTCAATGTGATCCCACACATTTTCACTCATATCTTTTCACTCACATTCATACATTTGCTCTCGTGCACATGCAGTCAATGTATACATCTAATATCATATAATAAATGCATGTCTGAGAAGAATGTCTGCAGGTGAGAGAGAGCAGAGTGGAAACGGATGGCAGCTCATTTATCACGCTGTGATTGGCTGAGACGCTCGAGATCGGGTCTAAGGGGAGGGGGCAAGGAGCGCGTGATTTACATCTGCATTCAGACCGCCATTTTTCCTGAAGCCTCCGGCATCACCGCAAACCTACGGCATGAGTTCACCGGGAACTCATAAACAGCGAGTAAGTCTGTCTCTCTCTGCCGTTGTCTTCTCACATAGAACCGGGCTGGTTACAGTGGACTTTTAACTGATGTTGTGCTGGTCTGGCAGAAGCCTGCTGGAATTAGCGCTAACCGTGAGACAGCTAGCTAACGTCAGGCTCTATTTGAACGAACAACGGCAGAGAGAGACGGACAGACTTGCGGTTTGGGAGTCCCAGATGAACCCCTGAAAGCCGTCGCCAGGATGTGCGGACATGTCAGAGGATTACTGCGGTCAAGCCAGCTGCCTTTGGATTTTGATGCGCGTCTATTTCATACAGTTATTTGACTACTTAAGGGATTCCTAAATAAAAAACATTGTATTAAAACATATTAAATAAGTCTTGCTGAAAATGTAACATCACCAAAGAAGTCCTATTGTGACAAAACCGCTTCCATATTATGTTTGCTGAGGAGCAAACAATGGATTTCTGCTCAAAATGTTCTTATGACCATATAAAACTAGTTTCACTGTACAGGCAAAGTCACTTCTGTAACATCCTGGCAACTTCCTCATAGGCCTCTCTCATCATGCGCTCCTTGCCCCCTCCCCTCAGACCCGACCTCGAGCGTCTCAACCACTCACAGCACGATAAATGAGCTGCCATCCGTTTCCACTCTGCTCTCTCACACATGAATACGTTCTCAGACATGCATACTTTTTTTTTTTTTCTTACATTTTATTTATTTATATATATATATATATATATATATATATATAAAAAACTTTGTCCTTCACCCTCCGCGGGTGGTCTCATCCTTCGAGCTCGGGTCCTCTACCAGAGGCCTGGGAGCTTGAGGGTTCTGCGCAGTATCTTTGCTGTTCCTAGTACTGCACTCTTCTGGACCGGGATGTCTGGTGTTCTTCCAGGGATCTGCTGTAGCCACTCCTCCAGTTTGGGGGGCCCCGAGTGCTCCGATGACCACGGGCACCACTGTTGCCTTCACCTTCCAGGCCTTCTCCAGCTCTTCTCTGAGCCATTGGTACTTCTCTAGTTTCTCATGTTCCTTTTTCCTGATGTTGCCATCACTTGGTATTGCCACGTCAACCACAACGGCTTTCCTCTGCTGTTTGGCCACCACTACAATGTCAGGCTGGTTCGCCATTACCATTCTATGAGTGTGAATCTGGAAGTCCCACAGGATCTTGGCTAGGTCATTCTCTACCACCTTTGGAGGTGTTTCCCACTTTGACCTCGGGGTTTCCAGTCCATACTCAGTGCAGATGTTCCTGTACACTATGCCAGCCACTTGGTTATGGCGTTCCATGTATGCTTTTCCTGCCAGCATCTTACACCCTGCAGTTATGTGCTGGATTGTCTCAGGGGCCTCTTTGCACAGCCTACACCTTGGGTCTTGTCTGGTGTGGTAGATCTGGGCCTCTATTGCTCTGGTGCTCAGGGCCTGCTCCTGTGCAGCCATGATGAGTGACTCTGTGCTGTCCTTCAATCCAGCCCGCTCTAGCCATTGGTAGGACTTCTTGATATCAGCCACTTCAGTTATGTTCCGGTGGTACATCCCGGGTAGGGGTTTGTCCTCCCATGATGGTCCCTCCTCCATATATATTATATAATGTATACATTGACTGCATGTGCATGAGCACAAATGTATGAATGTTTTAGTGAGAAATATGAGATTGAAAGTGGGTGGGTGTAAGAACAAAAATAAATTAATGAGAGTTAAAATATATGTTCGTATGTATGTGAATGGGCCAGACTATGAACTTTGTGAAATGCTGTCTACGATAAATTAATAAAGTTTCCTCTTAACACAACTCACAAAACTTTTTTTAAGTGAGTCTGGGGACTTTCTCCCTGAACGACAAAGGAGTAGGCCCATATTGCGGTTACTGTATTTGTAAAATCTGACATGTGATGAGATTAAAGCACTTTCAAACGTGACTATAATGTTGGCTGTTGGGGGATGTACTGTCTGGCCTTTAGAATGAATGAGGAGAGGGAGCGCCACTAGGAGAAAGCCAGTGATTCAGATAAATAAAACGTAATTTCTGATTGTTTCACAGCAGATACTGTCTAAAGAAGAAATAAACACAATAAAATGGCCCCCTTTGCAAAATCAAATTTGACGGCACTGCCTGACTATACAAAAAACATCGTCATCGTCACTGACTGTTGACATGTTTCACTTTCAATGAAGCTAGCTAGCGTTTAACAAAATAAACTATGGACATAAGAAAATTGCTCAAAACCCCATCTGCACCAGAATCTACTCCTTTGAACTCAGAACCACCATCAGTTTCTAAATCCCAGACAACTTCTCCAAGCGCAATCAATGATGTTTCTTCTCTACCTGCTACACAGCAAGCTAGCCCAGCTAACGTTAGCACCGACTCCACTGCAGCGACTTCCTCAGCTAGCACCGTCAATACCACACACAGTAGCTGTCATATGTGTTGTGTCAGGAAGCAGAATCAGGGTGAAGTAGCCGGATGGCTACAGTGTTTATTAATGGTGATGTGGTTTACAGGCAGGTACAGGCAGACAGGTAACTTAACAGGCAAAAGGAAAATAGGTTACCGGCTGGCAGTGGTGGAAGCAGGGAAGTGAGTCCAAGGTGGCAAAACAGTTCTCTAGGGAGCAGGCAAATTACAAAAATCCAGAACCCAACCAAGGTCCAAGAATCCAAAGGAGAACTCACTGTAAAAATGCCGGTGAACTGGGCACTGGAACCAGGTACAACAAAAGGAGCACCAAACGGCGATGCACACAAACGTCAGGAACACTCACAAGACAGGAACAAAACTCAAGGCAGGAATCACTCAAGGCAGGAATCACTCAAGGCAGGAATCACTCAAGGCAGGAATCACTCAAGGCAGGAATCACTCAAGGCAGGAATCACTCAAGGCAGGAATCACTCAAGGCAGGAATCACTCAAGGCAGGAATCACTCAAGGCAGGAATCACTCAAGGCAGGAATCACTCAAGGCAGGAATCACTCAAGGCAGGAATCACACCATACATTAACAACAATGACCCAACACTGAACAAAGACAGAGACACGGACTAAATACCCTAGGGGATGTGAGACAACGAGACACAGGTGGAAACAATCAAGGAAGGGCCAACAATCAAAACTGGAGGGAAAACAAAGACAGGAAGTAAAACCACAAGACACACAAGGGAAGGAGAATACTACAAAATAAAACAGGAAAAGAAAAACCTTAAACTACCACAGTAGCAGCTCAAGTTCAACATTTGGACCAGATGTTCTCCACCTTGGTTGGGAAAAGCCAAATCAGGTGAAATGGGACAACTTAATATTTTGTTTATGGTTATGAGATAGGCTACATTGGCGCATGTGTGTGTTATAATGGGATTATACATGGCTTGGCCATGGCTGAATACTCAATATGGCCAAACTCAAATGCGATAACGTCTGATCTATGACCATGTAAAAAGGAGTGCCCACCTGTAAAAACCCTGTGCCCCCTTGCTGATAATTGTGCGACAGTGCTGAGCACAGCGTACATACAGACATAAAGGAGGGATGGGGGAAATAGAGTTGAATTTCTTCACAAATTCACTAAGACACACTTCTGTGGGGGTTGGCTCCATCACACAGTGACGACACTATGATGTGTCTAGGATTCCCTTTGACACTGGTTCTGTTCTGTTATGTTACTTGGCTGAATAAAACATTTTCATTCACTTGTTTTTACAATTTGATCATACAAAACATTGTAACCAGGAAAGTAAGATGAAAAAAAATTATAAGTCGTTGCCCTTCTTTTCTTACTTTTGGTCACTTTCCGTATCCCTACCTTGTTTTACCTCTTGCTACCTGATTTCAGGTTAATTCCCTCACAAAGCTAATTTGTAACTTGACCAATCAAGAGAAATGGCTTAGTGTAAAACTGAGCCAAATTTTAACTACATGTTAAATGGTGGAGAATGTAAATTAAATTGTTGCTGCTTTGTATTCACTACATATTGATACAGAATGCAGGCAGAAACACGTAGATTTCCTACAGCTAGGATTAGGGTTGCAAAGGGTTGCAACACCATATGTTGCAGTCAACTTCCATTGTTTTCTGCCAGATTGTGGTTTCTAGCATGTGATGATCTGTTTATTCTGTTTTTCTGAAAACCTGAAACCTGCCTGTTTTTGACCTTTTGCCTGTTCCCTTTTGGATACATTTGCCTGTTTTGCTTTCCCGGTTTTGATCCTTGCCTGCCTCACTCACTCTGTAAGAATATGTACCTGTTTTTTAATCATTAAATCATTGAACTGTATCAGTCTGCCTCAGTCATCTGAATTTGGGTCCTATCCCCTGCATTCCTGCTACCCTGCTTGCACCAGTCATGACAGTATGCCCAGTTAAAAAAGTTGTAACCATGCACTGCATTCAGCAGCGCACTCTTCCATCACATGTACAGATAATTTGCCAGCATCCCCTTAAAAAGGAATTCAGTAAAATGATAACCCTCTGCATGCGTAGTGTTCTCCCATCACATGTGCAGACTACACTGTCTGAGCCAAAGGACTAGGGCAGAGCCGGTACAAAAGTAACACTTTTCAGATAAACATCATTTTAAAAGATAACGTTACAGACAGAAACTAATTTCCGTTGTGATCAACAACTCACGTGTGTTCTATCAATACCAGGTGCTATTTTGTACAAATGTGGAACGACTTCACTATAATTTGACTTTGAACCAAAGTTGCGCATTGTTACTTCCAACCCCGACAGTCAGGGCGAAAGTAACACACGGTTTAAACTTGAAATGTTTATATTCTTGTTTTTATTAAAAAATGTCTGACAATGTCCTTGTTAATATGTAAATGCAAAAACATTATGTCCTTTATCTTAATAAAAAATATAAAATGTAATTTTCAATTTAAATTTTTAATGTCATCAAATGTTATGAATACAATTTAAACATAACTGTAATAACAATGTTTAAATTTTATTATTATTATAGAGGAATTAATATCTAAATATTATAATGAAATGATCACAATTTTAAACATAGATATAGGTTATAATAAGTTTGGACTCCTGTATCTAACTGACACATTATATATACATATACACACAAAAAGTAGAAATGTATCTGGATCAAACTGCTGCAGCTGATGACAGAGAGACAACCAATGAGACGTCTCAACACATCTATCACACATTTACTGTAAAATCCTGTTTACTTCACAATGTTTCCAGATCATCAGTTTTCAGACTGATTCCTCCAGGCTGCAGAAAAAGAATCCATGAACAGTCAACATGTAACTGTCATTATCATTGTGATGCATCCAGTAGGAGCTTCTCTCAAAACTCTACTCTTTAAAGTATTTTTTTTATCTTTTGTTATCAAAAATATCAAATAGTATTCATTTGTACAGTATTTACAAGATATGACAGAAAACAATACAATGAAAAACAAATCATACATAACATCAACAAAAGTGCTCAAAATGGCTCTAAATCAAACCCAATAAACCAAACAAGTTTTAAAAAACAAAAAATATAATAAAGCAACCGATACCTGACTTTTCAAATCAAAAGCAAAACCAGACTACTGTGTGCTTAAAATGTGAACGAGGAGAGCCTTTTCTGTGGCGCTTTGGATGACTTCTTCTGGCCCCTTTGTCGCAGAGGATCGCTGTTGACCTGCATTCAATGTGAGAATAGTGGTTTTCAGTATTTGTTGAATTCACAGGCACAGTTATCATTCATTCTCTTTCCACAAGGTGGCAGCAGGCATAAAGAAATTACTCCTGTAGTGGTTTGCTGAGGCTTTGATTCATTTCTTTCTGTTTTCAGAGATGTTAAATTGCTATGCTGCAGTGACTCTGCTTTCATGACAAATTTAGGTGCACAAAAAAAGCAGTTGTAGTGATAAACAAACAAAATGAATACACATAACTGTACTCATTCAATACACAACATTTCTTCTTTTCTTTTCGGCTGTTCCCTTTCAGGGGTCGCCACAGCGAATCATGTGCCTCCATCTAACCCTGTCCTCTGCATCCTCTTCACTCACACCAATTAACTACATGCCCTCTCTCACTACATCCATAAATCTCCTCTTTGGTCTTCCTCTAGACCTCCTGCCTGGCAGCTCCAACCTCAGCATCCTTCTACCAATATATTCACAGTCTCTCCTCTGAACATGTCCAAACCACCTCAATCTGGCCTCTCTGACTTTATCTCCGAAACATCTAACATGAGCTGACCCAAGACACAATGCAACACCCTATGACCTTCTCTGTACTTCTCCATCAGCATCCTCAGAGCAAATACTGCATCTGTTGTACTCTTTCTAGGCATGAAACCATATTGCTGCTCACAAATGCTCACCTCTGCCCTTAGCCTAGCTTCCACTACTCTTTCCCACAACTTCATTGTATGGCTCATCAGCTTTATTCCTCTGTAATTGCCACAGCTCTGCACATCTCCCTTGTTCTTAAAAATTGGCACCAGTACACTCCATTCCTCGGGCATCCTCTCACTCTACAAGATCTTGTTAAACAAACTAGTCAGAAACTCTACTGCCACCTCTCCTAGACACTTCCATACCTCCACAGGTATGTCATCAGGACCAACTGCCTTTCCACTCTTCATCCTCTTCAACGTCCTCCTCACTTCACTCTTGCTAATCTTTGCTACTTCCTGCTCCACACCAGTCACTTCTTCTACTCTTCGTTCCCTTTCATTTTCCACATTCATCAACTCTTCAAAGTACTCCTTCCATCTTCCCATCACACTCCTGGCACCTGTCAATACATTTCCATCCTTATCTTTAATCACCCTAACCTGCTGCACATCCTTCCCATCTCTTTGTCTGGCCAACCTGTACAAATCCACCTCTCCCTCTTTAGTGTCCAACCTAGCATACAAGTCCTCATATGCTCTTTGTTTGGCCTTTGCCACCTCTACCTTCACCTTACGCTGCATCTCCCTGTACTCCTGTCTACTCTCTTCAGTCCTCCCAGTGTCCCACTTCTTCTTAAACTCTTTCTCTGTGTACACTCCTGCATTTCCTCGTTCCACCACCAAGTCTCCTTGTCCGCTTTCCTCTTTCCAGATGACACACCGAGTACCCTCCTACCTGTCTCCCTGATCACATTAGCTGTAGTGGTCCAGTCATCTGGGAGCACTTCCTGACCACCTAGAGTCTGTCTCAGCTCCTCCCTGAAAACTACACGACATTCTTCCTTTTTCAACTTCCACCACTTCGTCCTCTGCTCTGCCTTTGTCCTCTTCATCTTCCTCACCACCAGAGTCATTTTACACACTACCATCCTGTGTTGTCTGGCTACACTCTCCCCTACCACTACTTTACAGTCACTGGTCTCTTTCAGATTACAACGTCTACACAAGATGTAATCCACCTGAGTGCTTCTACCTCCGCTCTTATATGTCACCCTATGTTCCTGCCTCTTCTGGAAGAAAGTGTTCACTACAGCCATTTCCATCCTCTTTGCAAAGTCTACCACCATCTGTCCTTCTGCGTTCCTGTCCTGAAGACCAAACCTGCCCATCACATTCTCATCACCTCTGTTCCCTTCACCTACATGCCCATTGAAATCTGCACCAATCACCACTCTCTCACCTCTGGGGATGCTCTGCATCACTTCATCTAACTCACTCCAGAATTTCTCCTTCTCTTCTAACTCACATCCTACCCGTGGGGCATAACCACTCACAACATTGAACATCACCCCTTCAATTTCCAGCTTCAGACTCATCAACCTGTCTGATACTCTTTTCACCTCTAGAACATTCCTCACAAACTCCTCTTTCAGGATAACTCCTACTCCATTTCTCTTCCTATCTGACCAATGGTAGAACAACTTGAACCCTGCTCCTAAGCTTCTAGCCTTGCTACCTTTCCACCTGGTCTCCTGGACACCCACCTTCCTTCTCTGCATCATGTCAATCAACTCTCTAGCCTTCCCTGTCATAGTCCCAACATTCAAAGTCCCTACTGTCAGACCTACATTCTTAGCTTTCCTCTTCTCTCTCTGCCTACGAACACACCTTCCTCCTCTCCTTCCTCGTCTTCGACCAACAGTAGTCCAATTTCCACCGGTACCCTATAGGTCAACAGCACCGGGGGCGGTCGTTGTTAACCCGGGCCCCGACCTATCTGGTATGGAAGTCATTGTCACGATTCGCATTTTTAATTTGGCATGTGTTTTACGTCGGATGCCCTTCCTGACACAACCCTCTGCATTTATCCAGACTTGGGACTGGCACAAGAAGACACTGGCTTGTGCCCCCTTGCGGTTGCATTATAGTTTTTATAGTGTATTGTATTATATTTTTGCTAGTACTTTCTCCTGTGTGCACTGACGTAAAGGCGAGCTGCTGTAACAAAGAGCTTCCCTTCGGGGATCAATAAAGTATTTCTGATTCTGATTTTATACCTTTCACGTTACTGTAGTTATGTTGGTCTCTACTCTACTTTAAACAACATACTCACCACACTGGGTTAATGAGGATGTCAAAACGTTCTCTCTCAATAACCTATACTAATAGAAGTTGTTCCCCATGTTTTCCATGCTGAAATGAATACCCACATATTTCAATATCCTACCTCTTTGAGCTCTCTGAAGCAACATGTGAATGCAACTTACTGTCTACCATTGCACACAATACTGTGTATGATAAAATGTATTATAGTACCTTTATGCACAAAAGCGGTGTAAGATCTAAATATCCAAAAGTGATCCATTTGTAACCGACCAACAGGGCCCTTTTAAGGTGCTTGAGGAAGGAGTGGTGTGTTTCTTTGTCCTGCTAATCCAGCCATTATCTGAAGAGAGGGTGATGGTATGTGACTGGGCCAGCCTTAGTATTATTACCAGTCCTGAAAACCTGCACAGACTCAGATCACCCAGTACTTTGGGAAAATCTGAGGTGGTGAGCCGTAAGGGGTCCTGGAGTGAGTCCCAGGAAGATTGTGGAACAATTTGAATGAGCCAATTTCACTTTAATTAACTTCACACCTCTTAGGTACGAACAGTCTAGAGCATTACCTATCCCTGAGGAAATAATGGTTAAATATGTACCACTATCAAACAGAATTAAACCTAAGAAAGGCAGTAAAAGATTGAGAGCCACTGAGCTAGATGAGATGCTTTTTTACTCACAATAATGTTCACCAAGTTTCACAGGTAAGTACATAACAATGAGAAAAAACAATAAAACAGGCTGCATTTAAAATATTTAATGTAATTAATTAACATAATATATTACAAGGTATCAGGGTAATTTATTTATCATTTTACAATACAAGGTTGTACAATGAAATGAAAGTTTGTAGTCCCTTCATGTTACACACATAGAACATGACAGATAATTAAATTTATAGCCTATTAGAATAGGCTAACATAAAAAATAAATACCATTATTTTTCATAAAACTGTACCTTTTCATCTTCATTCATCCACAATTGACCCAAGTGGTAGATCCATAATGTTAACTAGGCATTAAATTAACTTGCTGTTATACTGTTAAACATTTATGGGCCAAACGCATGCAACCCTCCTTTTTTTCGAAAGATGTTTGACTTGATCCCAGATAATGAGTCAAGCCATATACTGATTGGGGGTGATTTCAAATGTTATCTGGATTCATCAGGGTTGTCTCAGTTTGAAAGATGTGTGCATTTACCAGGCAGGGAGGGTCTAACTAAAGTTACAATGAAGTTGCATAATGGGATGTGTAGGATCCAGTGTTTCTGGAGCTTGACCCACACTAGGGACCCAGAATCAGGATATCTCTGCCTCTGCTGCACAGATTTTGACGTGTGAGTCCCAGACTTTATGGCACTGCAATGCTAAATCACTGGAGTACCTTTTTAAAGTAATGCAAGGTTTTGCACAAACTTAGATAAATCAACCCCAAATGATCTGACTTTGATCATTTTGTGAAGGGTAGCAGCTAATGTGGCTCCTCATAAATAAAACAACTCTACTTTGCTATTCTCCCTTCCCTAAATAAAAAAGAAATATCTTGTGAGTCAGTGGTAAATAGTTTTATCATTTCTTAAAGATAGCATGTTCTTGAAGTAGCTTTATTTTTGCAAATCATCTGTATGTCTGATATCAAATTTTACATATATGAATTATAGATTTAATTTAGATTTTCATCTTATTCCATCTTTCAGTTAACATTAAAATGGCATGTTAATAAATGTAAAAAAAAAAGTAAAATTGGTGTGCATGTAGAGCATGCAGTGAGCAAGGCATGTTAAAGCCTGGGGTTTAGGAAGATGGTTGGTCATAATGCTGTCAGGTATTCAGAGCAGGATGGTCAGCGTGGACAGACTAATCAGCTGATTAAGCACTGTAGGGTGGAGGGTCAGTTTGTCCCTCTAGGTTTTTAGAATAGCTCACCATCTGCAAAACAACACAGCATAAGGGGGGGAATTTCCCTCTGAACCTAAAGACAGTATCCACACTTACATGATTTTACAGATTTACAACAAACCTGGCAGCTGACCTGTGAGGGGAGCTGAGCCGGTGACACAGATGGTGCTTGGGAATTGGGCGGATCATGTGCAGTTACTGAAACATCTCCAGGTACAACCACGTTTGATGGCTTCTACAAAACAAACAGCACAAGGGGTACATCTCATTTTGCTTAATTGTATCCATATTTCCCTGCATGCAGGAAAAGATAGAGGGAATTTGGGAATCGCTCAGTAGATTCATTGATGCTGAGTTTGTATTTGCACAGAGCATGTGATGTGCTGTCTGAATAATAATAAGAGTGCATAGTTACCACTGCAACTACCACTCTTTTGTTGTGAACTCCTCCCACATGGCATAATTTAAAATATCAGTCTCTGCAGGTTTCCCCTTAAAATAAACTGTTTGACTACACATTCCTTAAAAAACTGTGTTCTGCAACTTAAAACTTGTAAATGAACTTCACTGCTCAGATATCGAATGTACATGATTTCCACTGGAAGCAATGTGTTTTGATTCTATTTGTAAATTAATTATTTTATAATCCAGGTTATGATTACAATGCTTTATAATTTGTAGAAATGATTCAGTAGCCCAAATGTTCTTGGGAAGGTGGAAATTATGTAAATATATCTCACAACATAAATCGTCTCCTTGCTCCTTGCACAACAACTATATTTCTACCTGACACAGAGATTTTCAGCATCACATGTGACTGAATGGATGATTAATATTATTAGGTATTAATGAATCATAAATTAATTGATTAATTGATTATATATAATTACAGTGTGTTTATTGATGAAAGACCACAGACTCTCCTTTCTCCCCTGACCACATTATTATTCATGATACAGATTAGGGGAAAGGGGAAATAGTTGTTTATGATTCCTTTATCAATCAAACCCACAGATCTGATCCTCTAGTTTTAAACAGATGGAGAAACAGATAAATAAAATCTAAAACTTGAGATGAGTCCTGGTATAAAACTGCACTGATGTTGTGATGTAGTATCAGAGCAGTCCAATCAGCTGCATTATCCAATCACTAACAGATTTCCAATAAAGTGGTGTATCGGTCTGATAAAAGGCTTCCATGAAGGCTGGTCTCATGTATTTCGCTCGTGTCTCCTCAGAGATCCGTCATCGCTCCTCCAAGCAGAAATAAGAGCACTGGAGCATCCTTCATGATGGCAGACCAGATTGATTTCCGTATCACATGAGGAGCGAGCAACGATCAAATAAGGGAAATGGGATGTATCCCTGCTCTTTGCATTTTCAAGTGCTTTTCTTTGCCTGTTATTTTATTTAAGAAACTAAGTTTATTTGGCCTTCAGAGCACAACATTCAGTGTGTACACAACTAAATGAAAGTTCTGTGATATTACACTGAATTTCTCATCAGTCAGTGGTTGACTCACCTCTGTGTTGCAGTTGCAAGTAGCATTGCAAGCAAATCCTGCGACGGTGACTGAAACAATGAGCTCTAATAAATGGAAAACTGCCAAGACCCCCGAAACCCCCTGCATCCGAATCTGGCAAAAACAAACATAGGAAGTTGTAGTCAGTAAGTTACTAAGCCTTAGTGGGCCCACTAAGCTTTGAATTCTAACCCTAACCCTCGCTTTCAGCAGGTATTTCTACCTCCGCAGCTGCAGAGTCTGGATCTGTGATTGTGGGCTACCTGCTGCCCCCATGTTCCCTATTATTAGTCTTATTATTATTATTGTTGTTGTTATTCCTATCACTATTATTACTTTATAATTATTAATATAACCACTACAATTACATTATTATTTTAAAATTCTAGGTGGAATTTGCCTTGTGCCCCCCCCAGCCTGCAGATGTTGTAAATATCAAACCGCATACCACATATGGGAAGCAATGATTTTCCCAGGAATCAGAGCCATAGCATTGGATCATCAATCCTGTAGCATCCAGAGTATAGAGGATGGTTGCAGTACAGGAAACAACTGCTGCTGCAACACTGACAGCCAGAGCGCCGTTCACCTAGCAGAGAGACGAAAGACGAGACATCAGGTCATCTGGATCTGCACCCATCTGCTCAACAGCTCAACAACGCTGACATCTGTTGTCCATTTGCATGCAGGACGTCTCCTAACAACATTTGCTGAAATGATACTGGTACTTTCCAGAATTCTCTGATTGGCCCAGGGATGGGCTACCTATACCTCAGAGCAAGAAGACAGTTATGGTTTGTAACACTAGTTCAAAGGTCAACTGTAACAGGGCTCTCTATCAGTGGTAATAAGGCCATAAAACTCCAGATAATACATTTTTATTAGCAAATATTTCCATGGTAATGACGCAACATTAGATAAAACGAAGTGATCGCTGAGATGACTTGATCTAAAACTTCGAGAACACAAAGTTCATTAAAATGTCATTATGTGGATTTGAAAGCAGCTCGGTGTTATAAAGTAAGAATAGTGTGCAATGCCAAAATTAGCATTGCTGCAAACATCGGTATCGTTGATCTCTTCAGAGAAAAACAATGGCTGAAACCAGCACACAGAGATTCTGCAGCTGAAAGGAATTAGACTGATTAATGGGTCAATTAATAGATTAGTTGATCAACAGGAGATTCATTGCCATCCATTTTGATAATCCTATTTAACATTTTAAAAGGAAAAAGTTATAAAAATGTACTTGTTCCAGCTTCTAATAGCAAACTAAATATCTTTGGGTTTAGACTGTTGGATCTGAATATGTCAGCTTGCACTTGAGAAATTGTGATGGCCATATTTCACTATTTTTCTGATGTTTTATAGACCAAATGAGTAATCATGAAAATAATTGTAATAATAATACTGATATCATATATTGATGTCATATATAAAAATATCTTAAACTCAGTGTTGACTAACAGCAAAAGTTGTTACTATTTGATATAAGAAATTTGAACTAGGTAAAGTTGGATAAAGCTATATATATATATATATATATATATATATATATATATAAATAAAAGATATATATAATGCTTATATATATCATAAGTTACTGTAGGAATAAAAATATATCGAATGTATGTAAAATGTAATATTTATGTGAAATACTTTTACCAAATGTTTACCAAACCAGTATATTTGCTGTAAAGTGACTAAACCTACCAGATATATTCTAAATCTTTGTAGAAAGTATATCACATGAAGGGCCTGAAATGATAAAGTAAGTAAAATAGTGCCCAGAATTATAATTTTTTTGTTCTGTTTTGTTTTTTGTGTCAGTACTTGTTGATAGCATTTCCCACCTGCAAACTATATACTGTATATTTTTCATACAGTCCAGCTGAATAATATAACACATCTCCTGCTGCTTCCATGACACACACAGAGTCACACATCAATTTAAGTTTAGATTACAATTAGTAGTTAGTATTTTTTATGCAAGATAAATTGGTTAAATAAATCACTTAAACACTCATTTGACGGCATAGTGGACACATTTTCTTATTCTTAGCTGATGGAGTGAGTATTTGTCCTCAGATTTCTGTCAGCAGCAGGTAGTAAATATTAGTTGACTGGTGGATCTCAGTGATTAACTGAAATTTGACAGATGAACTTCTGTTTAACTGTGATGATATCAGTAGCTGAGGTGGACAACCCACCCGCTCATTATTTATAATAAGCTGCACCTTTTTAGTCTTGTTAGGCTTTGCACATACTACAGCGCAGAGGATGGTTTATGGGTAATAGTACGTTACTAACCAGACACCGATTGAAAGATTTCCCAGCAGCCACTGTCAGAGATCCAGCTGTGATGTACTGCAACAGAGAAGGGCAGAAATATATGGTATAAATATCTCACCATCGGGAAACACAGAAAGTCTACCCATCTAAACATCAGCTTCTGAAGCATTTCTGTAATCAGTGTCATGAAACTGATTTGACCACATAGTGTTGGTGGTATTTCTAGTGAAGGCAGTTTATTCAGCTGATTTAAGTTCACAACAACAGTTCAGCTAGATGTGAACTAAATATGTGATCAATTGTGTGACCTTGGCATAGCCATCATACTGTTAAAATAAATCCCATGGTTGGTACAGTTTGGGATCACAACAGACTGGGTATAAAGATTAACGTCATGGCGGCTTCCCAGCAGTGAAGCCAGCATGTCTTTATTACTCTCTTGTGACTGGTTGCAGTTTAGGTCATTAACCCTGTTGTCACAGGTAACAGGTCAACAGGGAAGTACTCTAACTTCATGTGAAATACATTTTTCCCCCAAGTGGTTTCGTCATTTAAACAATTCTATCCACATTGATCTGTGTTACAATACTCATGTTATAGATAATGTATTAGTTTTGATTAGTTTGTTGATATTGTAAAGAATCAGTACCTCTACAATGAATGAATGTTCCTCTTAAGCTCAGCTTGCAGCTGTGCTAGATAACGTGTTCTCCATTAGAATTGACCATGTGAACTGTGTAATGAATAGACAGTTCACACTATTAGAGGTCAAGATAAGAATCCCTGTGTGGCTATGATGCATGCTCCTCAGAGTTTCAGGGTATTGAGTGTAATCATCCTTTAAGGACGGGCCGGCAAAATCCATACATCTTAAAGAAGAAGCAAGGAGACGATTTATCATTAGAAGGCTCTCCATGACTTACCCTGTGGCTAGGTTAGGTTTGGAGGTTTTGAATACTGTCTTTATATAATGCTCACTGCCCACATGTATGTTGAAAGAGTACTTAGTCACCATTATTACTTCCTGTATTGGCCTAAAACTGTCCCCTCCCTAGGGTGGCTTCATTGTAACAAATGGAGGCCAGGATGAATTTTAATCATTTTAAGGAACATGATGGGGCGCTGTGGCTCAGGAGGTAGAGAGGTTCATCCACTAATCACATCTACTGTCCACATGTCAAAGTGTCCTTGGACACTGAAATCTAAACTGCTCCTGATTGTCAGACCTTACACCTTACTATTTGTGTGTGTGCGTGTGTGTGAATAGGTGAATGCCAGTTGTAAAGCGTTGAATAAATGCGATTACATCATCAATATGTTCCTGTTTTCTGTGTTATTTCTCTGTGATGCACTTTTTATTGCAACTTTGTAGTATTTTTCATGTAAGTACAGTGTAAACCAGCAGATGACAGTTTATGCCTGTCACTTGAAAGCAGAACAGCACTGAAAGGTCGACTCACACACAATGCTCCCCACATGAAAATGCCGCTGTAAACTCCCAGTGTATCTGCATTAATCGCCATAGCGATTCCAAACAGCAGCACCATCAGGCCAATCATGATCTGAACTGTCTGGAGGGATAAATATAAACAGACAGAAAAGTTAACACACAGATGTGAAAAACTGGCTGCTGCACTGATGCCCTGACTTGCTGCAAATCAAGTGTCCACTTTGAGTTTAGAGCACTCAGATCTGAACAGACTTTTAAAATATTTTTACAACAAAGGTTTAAATTAAATATTATATACACAGGGAAATAAAATGATAATCAAAATTAGATGTGCATGTGATGGACATGCTACAGATCACTGTGTAGATTAATGTCCGTCTCTTGCCTTATTTTCCCATCTGCACCTCATTGTATCACTCTCAGATCACTGTAGAAAACCATGTGTACACTGGTCTGTCTATCTCCAGAAACTGATCATCTTACCCCAAGCACCAGCGGCCGGCCCTTGCTGAACTTCTGGGTGCCCACACAAAGTTGGTGTCCAGTACCCTGAGGTACTGGGTGCACATGGGTGACCACCACCACACTTCCTGCTGTTGTTGATAAAGATGAAGACATGTTTCAAGTAAAATGATTCTCTGCTGTTCTGAACTGCAGCTTCCTGCTCAGTCAGAAGGATTAAGTAAGTAAGTAAGTTAATTATTGATCAGAGAATCAGAAATACTGATAGCACCCTGCTCTGACGTACTAAGTGGTCACTGTGCTTTGATTGGACTGTTGCTCATCAACTGGAACACAGAAGGTTATGATGATTGACTAATGGGTTTGTGTGTGTGTGTGATCTAATAAGGAAACACTTTGCAGAAACATAATGTTGAAGACCTTCACCATTGGAAATTAACTTCCAGTATAAACATCTTGCAAAACTGGCTCTACTGACTGGCATCAATGCTGGTAAGTTAATGTCGATTAACATATTCAGCATCATGTTGAAATGTAACAATATAAACTATTTATTTACCTTCTTTACAGATGAAAACTAGTTTTCCCCTTCATTTGTGCAAAACAAACAACTGTGTAAAACCATACAATGTACTCAAGACATACAATAATAAGTGAACAACAATGTGCAAACACAACAAAACAACATTAAACGGTAACTAACAAACAACCAATAAAACAGAACAAAAAAAACAGAAGCAAGTTAATTGCCATGGGACATGATGGGACATGATAACAATAAGAGTCCAGGGTATGGCTCATGTGACATTTCACACACACTGTCCCTGTAGCAACGCTCCCAGACCACATGGAGGGAGACTGTCCTTTAGCGGTTGATAGCCTGAGTGTAATATTCATATTTGAAGTGTTTATCAATTTTTAATCGGGATGGGGAGACACCTCCACTCCCAGATGCCTCCCCAACTAGTGCAGTACAGGGAAACAAACGGCAACAGGGGCAAGATAACATGGGATGCAACCCTCATAAAATAATATTATAAAGAGAACGGTCAAGACCTGCTCTATAGGAAACGTGCAATGAGATAACTTCTGATTTGAATTGGCGCTATATAAATAAAATTTAACTGAAATTAATAAACATATGCACATACACATGCCTCAAAACACCTACAAAGAGAAAGAATAATCTTAAATGTAAAAGTAATGCCAGGTTCAGACAGGAGGCAAACGTCAATTCTCAAGTGAGCAGGAGCCTGGCTGTTCACACCAGAAGCGCATTTCTCTGCACTGGTTAACAAGCGATTCTGCTCCTCTGCTCTTTTCTAATCACACGTAGAGCTGATCTTTATCTCTTTATCTCTCTCTATCTGGCAAGCACGGGATGCATATTTGATTCCTTTTTCAGAATCAGATCAGATTTATATCTTATATATCAGTTTATATCGTTTATAATAGATTATGGTAAATGGATTGTACTTATATAGCGCCTTTCTAGTCTTTCTGACTACTCAAAGCCCTGAATTATCAATGTGTTTCCTTGCCAGATTCACTTGCTGCACTAAGCGGGAAAATAGAATAGATGCTGAAACTATCGCTGCAGATCACGTGCTGGCTGCATCCTGTCTGAACAGCCCAATTGGGTAATATGGATGCCGAAAGGAAGCAGGCAGAACGCGGTGTAAGAATAGATGTATAATCAGTATGTGTGGGAAGGTGTATTCAGGGAGGCAGTTATGGTAAATAGACTGTACTTATATAGCGCATTTCTAGTCTTTCTGACTACTCAAAGCGCTTCAACTACATATCTCATTCACCCCATTCACACATTGATGGCAGAACTGCTCATCAAATTAACTAATCATTCACACACATTCACACACCGAAGGCACAGCCCTCGGGAGCAATTTGGGGTTCAGTGTATTGCCCAAGGACACTTCGACATGTGGGCCAGGGAGAAGTCGGGATTGAACCGCCAACCTTCCAATTGGTGGACCACTAAGCCACAGTCTTAAAGGTTAAAGGTTGATGAAAGAAAAGTGGGAGCAGATATGGTTATCAAGTATGTGATGTGTGCAATAAGTAATCTTCCCCTCCTTCCCCCCTTTTTCCTTTCTTCTCTTGCTCTTTTTTTTTGATTGGTTTGGTTTGGTCGCAAGGCAAACTAGTTAACGCATTTGGGGAGGGTAATTATAATTAATATATGTTCAACGAACAGTCATTTTCATTGTGCTATTACAATTGTCAGGCTCGGACAGGCCATCTGGAAGTTCGGGAATTTTCCCAGTGGGCTGGTTTTATGAGGGCCTGCCTTTTTTCAAATTATACTGTATTGCCTACTGTATATACAGATATTCAGCTGGTGCAGTCCGTAAAAGCAGGTAGCAGTTGCCATCACAACTGAAAGTGAAAGTATCTAGCACTCAGGCAGTTAGTATCTGCACTGTATGTAGCACTTGTTGCTGAAACATGAATAGAAAGAGAAAACCTGCGGCCGGCGGTGCAGAGAAGATGCACCAAAAAAAGAAAATACTTTGGCTGACTCTGACGATTAATTCATCTAAGCCATCAACCTGCCTCTTAGACCCCATTCCAACTAGGCTGCTTAAAGACGTTTTACCCTTAATTAGCACTTCTCTACTGGATATGATCAATCTGTCTTTATTAACAGGCTATGTACCACAATCCTTTAAAGTAGCTGTAATTAAACCGCTTCTTAAAAAGCCCACTCTTGATCCTGGGGTTTTAGCCAACTATAGACCTATATCTAACCTTCCCTTTCTCTCTAAGATCCTTGAGAAAGCAGTTACCAATCAGTTGCGTGACTTTCTAAATAACAATAGTTTATTTGAGGATTTTCAGTCAGGGTTTAGAGTGCATCATAGCACAGAGACAGCACTGGTGAAAATTGACCTTTTAATTGCATCAGACAATGGATGTGTCTCTGTACTTGTCTTGTTAGATCTTAGTGCTGCGTTCGTTCTTGAGTTCCACAAGGTTCTGTGCTTGGACCGATTCTATTCACCTTATATATGCTTCCTCTAGGCAGTACTATTAGGAAGCACTCCATAAATTTTCATTGCTATGCAGATGATCAGAATCAGAATCAGAAATACTTTATTGATTTCCGAGGGGAGACTTTTTTGTTACAGCAGCTCCCTATCACGTCAGTGCACACAGGAATAGAAGTACTAAGCAAAAAATATAATGCACTATAATACAGGTCAGATAAATTAAGTACCAAGTGGGTGTAAGTATAAAATTAAAATAAGTGTAAAGTACATAGTGGGTTTACCGGTTGATGATAATAATACAGTATAATACAATGTAATAATACAAGTAGTAAGTAATAGTGCATGAACTGTCAAGTTAAGTGTAGCTTAAATAGAGAACTTTAAACTGAAAAGAGTACATTGCACAGCAGTATTAACACAGAATATTGCACAATTATGTCAAGTACTGCAGTGATGATAATGATCAATGTCCAGTTTAATGACTTAGGGTCATATAGACTAACACTCTGTGGTGCTTTTTGGGGGGATGAGTCTCTCGCTGAAGGTACTCCTTTGTTTGACCAGCACATCATGGAGTGGGTGAGAGACACTGTCCAAGATGACATGTAGTTTGGCCAACATCCTCCTCTCTGACACCACCCCCACAGTGTCACTGGCCTTACGGATCAGTTTGTTGAGTCTGTTAGCGTCTGCTACCCTCAGCCTGCTGCCCCAGCATGCAACAGAATACATGATAGCACTGGCCACCACAGACTCATAAAACATCTTCCTTTTACCCAGTTATATCTATCGATCAAGCCAGATGAAACTAACCAGTTAGCTAAACTTCAAGCATGCCTTAAGGGCATAAAAACCTGGATGACCTACAATTTTCTGATGTTAAACTCAAAACTGAAGTTATTGTACTTGGCCCCAAACACCTTAGAGACACATTATCTAAAGATATAGTTGCTCTTGATGGCATTGCCCTGGCCTCCAGCATCACTGTAAGGAACCTCGGAGTTATCTTTGAACAGGATTCATGAAAGAAACTTCAAGGACTGCCTTCTTTCACCTACATAACATTGCAAAAATCAGGCACATCCTGTCTCAAAATGATGCAGAAAAACTAGTCCATGCATTTGTTACTTCTAGGCTGGACTATTGCAATTCCTTATCAGGCTGCCCGAATAAGTCCCTTAAGACTCTCCAGTTGATCCAGAATGCTGCGGCACGTGTACTGACTAGGCAAAGAGATCATATTTCTCCAATATTAGCTTCTCTGCACAGGCTTCCTGTAAAATACAGAATAGAATTTAAAATCCTTCTCCTCAACTACAAATATCTTAATGGTCAGGCACCATCGTATCTTAAAGAGCTCATAATACCTTATTACCCCGCTTTCAGCAGGTATTTCTGTCTCTAGAGTTGCAGAGACTGGATCTTGAACAACTCCTACTACAGTTATTGTTATTGGCTTTGTTATGGTCATTATTATGACTTATATTCTCATATTATGACTGTCATTCCTATTATTGCTTTGTTGATAGTAATATTGCCACTACCACTACATTATTACTATTTTAAAATTCTAGGTGGAATTAAATAGTGCTTTCCCCCTCCCCCCTTTGAGTCTGGTTCTGCCCAAGGTTTCTGCCTCTTAAAAGGAAGTTATTCCTTACCACTGTCACCAAGTACTTGCTCATGGTGGGATTTCTTGGGTCTCTGTAAATAATATTATAAAGAGTACGGTCTAGACCTGCTCTATAGGAAAAGTGCAATGAGATAACTTCTGTTATGAATTGGCGCTATATAAATAAAATTGAATTTCATTTCAATTTATTTATAGGTGAGGAGAAGGATTTTAAATTCTATTCTGGATTTTACAGGGAGCCAGTGCAAAGAAGCTAATATTGGAGAAATATGATCTCTTTTCCTAGTTCTTGTCAGTACACATGCCGCAGCATTCTGGATCAACTGGAGAGCCTTAAGGGACTTATTCCGGCAGATAATAAGTAATTGGAGTAGTCCAGCCTAGAAGTAACAAATGCATGCACTAATTTTTCGGCATCATTTTGAGACAGGATGTGCCTGATTTTTGCAATGTTACGTAGGTGAAAAAAGGCAGTCCTTGAAGTTTGTTTCATGTGGCAGTAAAAGGATAAATCCTGATCAAAGATAACTCTGAGGTTCCCTACGGTGCTGCTTGAGGCCTGGGCAATGCCATCTAGAGTAACTATATCTTTAGATAATGTGTCTGGGAGGTGTTTGGGACCAAGTACAATAACTTCAGTTTTGTCTCAGTTTAACATCAGAAAGTTGCAGGTCATCCAGGTCTTTATGTCCTAAAGGCATGCTTGAAGTTCAGCTAACTGGTTAGTTTCATCTGGCTTGATCGATAGATATAATTGGGTATCATCCGCATAGCAATGAGTTTATTGAGTGTTTCCTAATAATATTGCCTAGAGGAAGCATATATAAAGTGAATAGAATCGGTCCAAGCACAGAACCTTATGGAACTCCGTGACTAACTTTGGTGTGCACGGAGGACTCACAGTTAACATGTACAAACTGAGATCGATCTGATAGATAGGATTTAAACCAGCTTAGTGCGGTTCCTTTAATGCCAATTACATGTTCCAGTCTCTGTAATAGGATGTGATGGTTAATGGTGGCGAATGCAGCACTAAGATCTAACAAGACAAGTACAGAGACAAGTCCATTGTCTGATGCAATTAAAAGGTCATTTGCAATTTTCACCAGTGCTGTCTCTGTGCTATGATGATGAATCAATTGTACATGTAAATCAGGGTCAGCCCTTCTCCAGTCCAGAAGGAGGTGGTAATGCACCTAAAGCTGTTTGATAACTAAGAACTTTTTCACTTTAGCAGTTTAGTTACAACAATAACAGTTTTCTAATGTTAGCTAACAATGATACATGAGCTAGCACAAACACATGAATGAATCGTATTTATGAACTACGAGCGAGACCAGTTTTATTATCTCTAACTCGCGCCACTCTCTCACCCACACAGATCATTCAGTGGTTGAACTGATCAGCGATCAGATAAACGTTACAGCAGCTTCGTGCACCTTCTATTTGATTGTATGTATAGAAATGACTGTTTTTTCTTGTTGCTTTAATGAGACAGAGAACAAATGACTAATTTCAGTGAAACTTTAACTTTAGGGGATGCGCTCCCTCTGTAGATATAAAGGGCTTATTCTAAGGTAATAAAAACACAATGATTCTTATTTTCAGGTGATTATACACTAATGAAAACATATTTATAAATATTATCGCCATATTCTGCAAATAGACCCCGAAATCTTACACACTGAACCTTTAATAGCCAGGATGCGGGTAGAAGCCCATAGAGAATGCCTATGTACAGGGTCCAGAATTTTGTGCTATGCTCCTGCTTAGTTTAATTTAAGTGCATTTCTGTTACTGTTGACTTTCTGCAGGAATTTCTTCCACATCATGTAAACAACAAACCCTGTTTCTGTAATCGGGGTAGGGAGTTTGAGAAACCTGATTTTACCAGCTGGGTTTCTAATGGAGAAAGCAGATTTCTTGGCCATATATACATGTACCTAGGTTTCTAATCAGCTTTTCATGTTTATTGGTGGTGAATTACCCTTGTATTCAAAATAAGAAGTTAAAACTGGGCTGCCTGGTGGCCTACTGGTTACCATACCATTTAATTGCAACATGCAACATCCCCAGTACAATTCCTGACAGGGATATTTTGGGCAATTCCTTTTTTTGTTTGTTTTGACATAAACACATACTATTAACATACATTTTTGATTTAAGATCCCTTAAATTTGTTTTTTTAAATTGTGACCAACATATGAACTGAGTGGGACATTTTACAGTTGTCAACACTCCCTGGTAGACACATTCTGTGATGGAGACATTGTTTTTAAATGGCCATCAGCTGACTAAGTCTCTACAAGTAAAACTGTTAACAGATAACAGATTGTTATTTGTAAATAGATAATCTTCTAGTGCCATCTAACAGAGAGCTTCTAATGAGAATATACGAATGTGAACTCAGGCTTTACTGACCCCATTATTCAGTCTGTCTGTGCCCTGTCACATACTTGTGAGATGCTAACACACTGACTGAGAACTCTTCTGCCATCATGCAAGCTATCAGACAACTCCTATTAAGCAATATTCAGCATTTTTCATCAGGCCTTCACTTTTATCCAGAATCACTGTATGCAGCGTTTACTCCACACTGAGGACAAATACTGCATAGCATCTCATGTATCAGTAGACAACATTAGCTGAAATCGTAGGCTATCAAAATGCAGATAAGCACAGACACAGCTGTCATCACTGGAGAGCTGGGGTCCTGCCTCCCCCACTTTCAGGGTCTTTAAATAGACCTGCTTGGTCTGTGAGCTGCAGCTGCCTGTGTGTGTCTACCATGGTTTGAGCCATATGAGCCTTTAAAGGCTGGTGCCAATACTGATATTTTTAGATTGAAGCTACTGATAAACAATATTGTATGCTGATTTTAATACAGTATCTTAATCTTAAAGCACAATTTCTGTGCCTATTTAGCCTATCACTTAAAGCTAAAACTCATCTTGAAAAGCTATTAGAACTAAACATTTGGTTTGTTAGCCGCCCCTCAACACTGTAGTTTTTTTGCTGGTTTTATTATATCTGAGTAAAGTTTTCCCACAACACATTAGAATGATTTCCCCAATGAGACATCTAATAGATAAGTGACTATGCGTAAATTAATCTTAATATCAGCCTGGTCACCTTAGTGCTTCTCTCTTTCTCTCCCTCTCTCTCTCTCTCTCTCTCTCTTTGGTCAGCTCCTTGCACTACTTTTTTCCTTTGCTCTCCCCTGGCCTCTCTACCATTCCACTCCTCCCCCACACTCGGTCTCCCTTCCTTTCTGCTTGTCTTCTGTTTAGTCATTTTTTGTTTCAGTCTTCTGTCCTTACCTCCTGTCTTTACATCTTTATTTTACCACCTTAATTATTTCTACGCAGACTTTCTGAACCAACAAGTATAAAGAGTCATTCTTTCACCATGGCAGACAAAAGTCGTATGCTAATGAGAAGAAAAGAGAGAAAAGGAAAAGAGTCCCCTGAAATGACCCAGGATGTAAAGGAAGTGAAGAATGAAGGAGAGAGGGCAATGGATAATGGCGAGGTCCCGTCAGCTGAGGCGGCAGCTACCAATGGTGCAGTAGCTAACGGTCAGAATGGAGATTTTCAGGTTGAGCCAATGGAACTACCTCCATTTGAAATCATCGCAGGGTAGGTCAATATCACCAAGTATGGTTCATGGAGCAGTTTAATAGACAGAGTGAAGGCTGTTAATGTTTGTCTCATTCTATATTTGCTTTATTTACACTGTTTGTCTTTGGCTGATGATGCCTTTACTCTGTCTGGATCAGATTCTCTGAGCGAGGATCCTCTGATCCCATATGCAGACACTGAGACACACTTGACTTGAGTGAACTGTCTGACATTTAGGAGTGCTGATGTGAATCTTAACCTTTTCATGCCCAAGGTGGAAACATTTGAGATGTGTGACACATTGATACAGAAACTTATAATGTGATAAACTTACCAAATGTAATATCTATAATCACAACATATATATATAATCTAGGTAGTGTATTTTCAATCTCAATTCAATTTTATTTATATAGCGCCAATTCATAACAGAAGTTATCTCATTGCACTTTTCCTATAGAGCAGGTCTAGACTGTACTCTTTATAATATTATTTACAGAGACCCAACAAATCAGCAAATGTGGATTGTTTGATTGCAGTCACTGTAAAATGTCCAAATGTAGATTGAGAGCAACCTCTAATTTATCTGTTCCCCATTCATACTTTTAATCCAGAGGTGACCACGCTTTTTCTGACGCTTTCTACCCCCCAAAACTTTAGAACAGCCTTCCCCATTCCATTAGATCTGCTGAATCTGTGCTTTGTTTTAAGCAGCTGCTGAGGACTCCTTTCTACAAGTTTGCATTTCTATAAATACTCTCTGCCTTTAGTTTTGTTTATTTTGGTCGTATGTTTTTAATTTTTTGTCTATGTTTCATCATCTATTGACACTCAGCACTTTTAAAAGGTACTTCAAAATAAAAGCCAAATAACAGCTTCATGAGGTGCTTGGGTGTTGAGGAAGAAAAACTCCTGGTTCAGTAGTGTTGAGTTCGAATTAACAAGCATTTATGTTGTTTAGTAGTGCTTTTTTACCATAATGATTGTGCTCTATGTTTTTTCCCCTCTACTTTTAATGGAAGATTCCCATTGGGTCTTATTTTTGCACTTTTGGCCACCATTTGAATTGGTTAAGTAATCTGGGAATAAGTCTTTATCACTTCAATCAAAGGTGTTGAGTATTCTGCACAGCCTGTTATTTTCGTAATACCTGTATATTTTGTTATTGTGCGTTTTCACACAGTCACAGATGTGGCATGTTGAGATTGACACAAATGAAATGAGACTAGAATTAATGTTAGTAAGTATCCAAAATTATTAAAATGTCCTCTTCATACAATTTCACTTAATTATAATAAAAGCAAATTACAGATAAAACAGATGACTATTTTCAATTAAATTAAATTTTATTTATATAGCGGCAATTCGTAACAGAAGTTATCTCATTGCACTTTTCCTATAGAGCAGGTTTAGACCATATTCTTTATAATATTATTTACAGAGACCCAAGAAATCACACCATGAGCAAGCAGTTGGTGACAGTGGCAAGGAAAAACTTCCTTTAAGAGGCAGAATCCTTAGGCAGAACCAGACTCAGGGTGGGCGGGCATCTGCCATAGAGAGGAGGGCACAATGCAAATAATAATAATGTAATGGTAGTGGTAATATTAATATTAACAAAGTAATATTACTACGAATGATAGTGATAGGAATAATAATGTTAATAACACTAATAATAACAATTGTAGTAGCAGTGGTCGAGCAGGAACATGTGGGCAGCAGGTGGCCCACAATAACAGACCCAGACTCTGATGCTCCGGAGACAGAAATACCTGCTGAAAGCGACAGAAAGAGAGAGGAGAGAAAAGAGAAAGCACAAAACTGAGAGAAGATGTCGAGTTAGCAACATGCAATAATGGGATAAAAATGCATACAGATGGAGAGGGAGAGGAGGAGAGAGGAGCTCAGTGCATCATGGGAAGTCTCACAGCAGTCTAGGCCTATAGCAGCATAACTAAGGGATGGTTCAGGACTCACCCAAGCCAGCCCTAACTATAAGCTTTATCAAAGTGGAAAGTCTTAAGCCTACTCTTAAATGTGGAGATGGTGTCTGCCTCCCGAACCCAAATTGGGACCTGATTCCACAGGAGAGGAGCTTGATAACTGAAGGCTCTGGCTCCCATTCTACTTTTGGAGACTCTAGGAGCCACAAGTAACCCTGCATTCTGGGAGCGCAGTGTTCTAGTCGGGTAAAAAGTTATTATGAGCTCTGGCTTTCATTCTACTTTTTGAGACACTAGGAACCACAAGTAATCCTGCATTTTGGGAGTGCAGTGTTCTAATTAGGTAATAAGGTATTATGAGCTATTTAATTCTATTCTTAGGCAGAAAGCATGAGGATGTGATGTTTGACAGTATATGGATTCAGTCTTTGTTCTCAGTCTCTGCGTTGCTGGAGGATGGCCTACTTGTACTTTTTAGGACTGTTCTGGCTTTGTGTCTTCTCTAGCAACTTTTTGATTAAGCTTTAGCTACTTTCCATTAGAAATAGTTGGCAACACTGGCTGTCAGCATCAAAGACTAAGTCATACAACTGCTGAACTGTCATGGTGCAGGGAAAGGCCCAGATAAGGTGGTGATTGATTATAGACTGAAGAAAGAGTTTGCATCTTACTCCACATCCAGTTTGTTAGAACCAAAGTATAACTGATGGATGCCAGTGTAATGTTTTTACTGTCTGAGGATTCCCAGAGCACCCACTGTCCCTACTCAGTGCTTTACTCATACTGCAGTGAAGTCACATTTTGGGAGATGGACGGCTGAAATAATGAGATGTTGATCAGCACATGCAATGCTGATGTAGTTCTCCCAGTGGGCATTTATGCTGGCTATAACAGTTCACCACTTAGTTTAAATTGCACTGAATGTGTACAGGTAACCATTCCAGTGAACCTGTATTGTCTGATCTAATTACTTCATTTTCACCTGTTGAATTGAGTGACTGAATTGGTTGCGTAGGAAGTAAAATGGTGGTACCACTTCTGTTGTGACTGTAGTTGACTGGGGCACTGCTAGTTGAGTAGTCCCCACTAGAGTTTGAGTGGGACTAAATTATGTGTAGTGGGGCTGAGTGAGACTGCAGCCATATTTGGAATCTCTGAGGGAAAACCACTTGTTGTTTTGGTTCTAGGGGAGAAGGCAAGTCTAAACTGGTTGGGCTGGGAGCAGACAGGCCCATTTAGTTCCAGCACATTGCCTCAGCACTTTAATTATCATCATAATTCAACATTATAAAGGATGAGACAGTGTCTGTTAAGTTGTTTGTCTTTTTGAACTTCCATGACTTGTAGGCAGTCTGAATCAGGACAGGACAAAGTGCATACTATGATTGTGTAACTCAGGTGATAGGGTTAAAACATGATGCCGGTAACACTATGCACCAGTTTAAAAAAAAAGTCTTTCTGTATTAATTAGCTGTCAAAGTCTGTCCCTCCTCTCTAGCTTCATTTCTATTTCCCAAGACCCCTTCATTGCCATTTTCCATCTATCCACCAGATGAGCTCAGACTTTCTCTCCTTACCCTTTACCTGACTGCCCCACCCATCTACACACCTGTTCCCACTTCCTCAAAATCATTTATTGCCATTCCCTGCCTGTCCACCAGATGCCCTCTGATTTTTCACCAGACTTCCTCATCCACCTGCTCACCTCTTCTCACTTTCCTCATCAGTCATTCACTACATATACCAACCCATCGTCCTAGTTGCTATGTTCCTGTCTTACCCTGTGTTTTTGCGTTCGAGCTTCTGTCACCTGGACTTGAACCTGCCTACCTACCTACCTGCCTGCCTGCCTGTTACCTGTCTACCTGTACCTGGCTGTAAGCTATTTTTTTGTCATTAAAACACTAAAGTCATCCTGCTGCCTCCTCTGTCTACATTTGGGTCCTTTCCCTGTTGCCACTCTCCCGCTACTACGATCTTCGCCCAGATGACCATTTCAGAAATAATCTTTGTCCGTACTAACACGCCTGAACACGCATATCACATGATCATTCATGTACACTGGGCATGCGTGTGCTGGTGTAAACAGGATGCAGGAAAAAAATATTGAGGCAGAGAAACATGACTGCTCTTCTCAAAATCCTCCCAGATAATGTTGTTTTTATTAAAACATTGTCAATTGCATTTTGTTTTTGTCTTTCTTTTCCATCATTGTATTTTCAACGTCCTTTTGTGTCTTTCTAAATATAGACAACATAACATCCATTCCGTCAATGTACAAACTCAAATACTCCACCATATCATAACACATATTCCAAGTTCACATTTGCCAATGATGCTTGCCTAAATAACATTAAATATTGATGCATGAAAACGAATCAATTACTGACAACAATGTCCATGAAACAGTACTTGTAGTCACACAACACTTGTATATTCAAAGAATGCTTCCCGTTTTGGTTGAAGTAGTCTGTGGATTAGCATTGTGGCATAACTTTGTTGTGTATTTGCTAGAAGTTGACGACAACATCCTTCACTTCAGCCTCTGTACTTGGTGTTTTGATGTAGTATGGACCCAGGAAGATGGTGATGGTCTTACAGACTTGTCAGATGATGACTGAAACAACTTGTTGGGATAGTTCAAACACATTAGTGGTTTTCCGGAGTCTTCCCTCGTCACTCAGGTAATACAACATGCATACTACCTTTGTAAATACATTCACGGGCGTGCTAATTTTTGTTGTTGTTCCTTCCACATCTGGACATTCGAACGTTTTCTCGCCATTCCCCAGGAACCACAACTTCATTAATAAAATGATCTCACCAGGCACTGGTTCTTCACCCAAAACCAGTCATAGAGGGCTAATAATGCCGCTGGGCTCGGGAATTGAAACAAATCGCTCAAATAATAGCTTGCCTCCTGTAAACTCGATTCTTCAATCAGCACTCGTCCTGTCATGCCTGTCTTTTAAATTTAGGACAGGGTCTATGCCATCCTATCTTAGGATTCCTAACTTATCAGAATCAGAAATACTTTATTGATCCACGAGGGGAAAGTCTTTTGCTACAGCAGCTCACTATCACGTCAGTGCACACAGGAATAGAAGTGCTAAGCAAAAAAAATATAATACACTATAATAAAGGTCAGAAAATAAATTAAGTACCAAGTGGGTATAAGTATAAAATAAAATAAGTGTGAAGTACAAAGTGTGTGCATGAACTTCCAAGTTAAGTGTAGCTTATTAAGATTATAATGAGACAGAGGACATTGCACAGCAGTAATAGAGGTATGAATAAATATCAATATCAATAAATAGGGAATTTTAAACTGAAAAGGGTATATTGCACAGGAGTATTAACAAAGGATATTGCACAATTATCTCAAGTATTGCAGAGTCGTAGTGATCAATGTCCAGTTTAATGACTTAGGGTCATACAGACTACACTTAGAGGGAGGAGTTAAAGAGTTTGATGGCCACAGGCAGGAATGACTTCCTGTGGCGCTCTGTGGTGCTTTTTGGGGGGGATGAGTCTTCCGCTGAAGGTACTCCTATGTTTGACCAGCACGTCATGGAGTGGGTGGGAGACACTGTCCAAGATGGCATGCAGTTTGGCCAGCATTCTCCTTTCTGACACCACCGCCAGAGAGTCCAGCTCCACCCCCACAATGTCACTGGCCTTACGGATCAGTTTGTTGAGTTTGTTAGTGTCCGCTACCCTCACCCTGCTGCCCCAGCATGCAACAGCATAAGGGATAGCACTGGCCACCACAGACTCATAAAACATCTGAATTGTCCGGCAGATGTTGAAGGACCTCAGCCTCCTCAGAAAATAGAGGTGGCTCTGGCCCTTCCTGTAAACAGCTTGAGTGTTCTTAGCCCAGTCTAGTTTATTGTCCATGTGTACTCCCAGGTACTTGTAGTCCTTTACAATGTCCAAACTGACCCCCTGGATGGAAACCGGAGTCACTGTTGCCTTGGCCCTTCGTAGATCTACAACCAGCTTCTTAGACTTTGTTGCATTGAGCTACAGATGGTTCTACTCACACCATGAGACAAAGTTCCCCACCACAGCCCTGTACTCAGTCTCATCACCACCGCTGATACATCCCACCACAGCAGAGTCATCAGAAAACTTCTGAAGGTGGCAGGACTCTGTGTGGTAGCTGAAGTCCGTGGTATAGATGGTGAAGAGGACGGGAGAAAAGACAGTCCCCTGAGAGGCCCCAGTGTTGCTGACCACGCTGTCCGACACACAGTGCGGCAGGCGCACGTGCTGTGGTCTGCCAGTCAGGTAGTCCACAATCCAGGACACGAGGGGGGAATCCACCTGCATCGCTGCCAGCTTCTCACCCAGCAGGGCTGGCCGGATGGTGTTGAAAGCACTGGAGAAGTCAAAAAACATGATCCGCAACGTGCTTTCCGGCTTGTCCAGGTGGGTGTGGATGCGGTTCAGCAGGAAGATGATGACGTCCTCAACTCCCAGCTGGGGTTGGTAGGCGAACTGAAGGGGGTCCAGGAGGGGTCTGACCATGGGCCGCAGCTGTACCTGCACTAGTCTCTCCAGAGTCTTCATTATGTGGGAGGTCAGTGCCACCGGTCTGTAGTCCTTGGAGCCACTGGGATGCGGCATCTTCGGCACAGGAACGAAGCAAGATGTCTTTCACAGAACAGGGACCCTTTGAAGACTCAGGCGCAGGCTGAAGACATGTTGAAGGACTCCACAGGCTTTTAGCACCCCGGGGCTAACTCCATCGGGGTCTGCAGCCTTGTTTGAGTGGAGTTTCATCAGCTGTCCTCTCACTGGAAATTCTTCAGTTCCTAAATTCCTATCCTAAGATAAGATTTTTTCCTAAATGCAGTTAGGAAACATGTTTCTGAAATACCAAAAATCCTAATTGTCATCCTAAACTGAGATAAGATAGGATTTCAGTCTTAGGGAGTTTCTGTAATGAGGCCCCAGGACCTGATGGCTTTCCTGCTTAGTTTTATAAACATTTCTGGAATATTTTAGCTGCTGCTGGAAATTCCTTATTGCCACACTAGAGAGATTTTGCTAACTGGGTTAAGGTCTGTACACTTCACCAGCGGCCTGTGTCTCCAACCATAGGAAAAACATCATGAAGTTACACTCTGCACCGGGGCATGAGGCAGAGATGCCTTCCCTCCCCATTGTGATGTGCCTTCCACTGTCTAGTGGCCAAATGCTGGCCGACAGTCGGTCATCAGCTCATTTAGCTGCTCAGCTGGTGTGGTGCTGCTCCTGCTCCCTGCCGACCAGTCAGACACTAAGAGCCAAAAGACAGCCGTACAGCTTTTTAAAGAGCCACATCCCATCACACACATACACCCTTCCATTAATTTAATGATACTAATGTTTAAAAGTTATTTACTGACTTGACAGAGAGAAAGAGAGATCAAGCCTGTACTTGTTAGTAAGAGCTGGGTCACACAAAAAACAGTTTAATAATAATGCAGTGGAATTCCAGTCTCAGCCATGTAAAATTAGTTCTGCTCTGCCTGCTGCTGCCATGCTGCCCCCATCCTGACAGCCCAAGTTTCAACCTGACACCCACCTCAACATCCTTCATGTTTGCTTGACTCGCACAACAGAAACAGGTGCTGTGGTTATAGCTCATCCTGCTGTAGATCCTGTCATCTAGTTAAAGTAACTACAACAGGCTTACAGCGTATGTTATTGACAATTGACAATATAGGTGCTAAAACAGCTTGTTTCAGACAGAGAATGAACTGAGGGTCTGCATAAAGGGCCAGTATAAGATAAATAAGGATTTGTGAATCAAGCAAAGCTACTCTAGTGGAATCCCAGAATAAAAATATAGAGCTGGAAATGAGCATAATAGGTCCCCTTTAAACAACATCTTCAGTGTCCAGGCTCAGTACATTTAAGTAATATAACTTCTATATCAACAACTGTACACCAGGTAGTACACACAACCAATGTGGACTATTTAACCATCAGAAAAGTTACAAGGAGGGAGCAGAAGAAAAAGACAGAGAGACCACTGACAGACAGACAGATGCTGTTTGAAGACAAAGACCATTCTCCTTTCCTTCATGGAGGCAACGTGGTCCATATCCATGTCAAATAACTGTACTTCATTGCTGCTGTGATGGTAACTTTGTCAAGTGGCTTCCCATCAGAAGTATCTCCAAAAGTTGTTGCTGCTAGTTTAATAGGCTTTAATAGGCTGATACCTTTAGCAATACTGGAAAACTTAGTAACTTTCCCGGTTGTTTTATCTGAGTGACATTGATGACTTTCTATCGGGTTCTTTACCAGAATCCTGATCATTCACAGATTCGCAGTGGCATGATATCTTCTTTCACCACACAAACTGACTGACATTTCCCAGATAACACAATGCAGAGTGCTGTTTCACTCATTTGAAGAAATTTAGTGAAAACTGGGGAAGAGGTACCATGAAAATGCAATATGAATACAGTGACAAAGACAATGATCCCATATTTTTTATTAAAATGATATTACAGCTAGTTTGAATAATAGAAGCTCTTTCTTCACTTGGTGTGTGAGAGAAAATGCCACTGTTTTTTGGGCTTATTGTCACAGGGGCACTGGCCCCACTGCAGAACCTCAGAGAATTTGTGAAAATGAATTGACAATATCAGATATAAATAAAACAGTCCCATATAGCTTTTACGTTATGTCAGAATGTGAAAACTAATATGCCAGTGTTTCTTTCATTTATGCTGTTATACACAGGGACCGGATTGATCCTTTTGCCTTTAAGTTCCAGTTCAAGAATGTGGAATACTCCTCTGGCCGCAACAAGACCTTCCTGTGTTACCTGGTGGATAAAGGGAACACAGTTGATGGGCTGCTGAGGGGCTACCTGGAGGATGAGCATACCGGCTCTCATGCTGAGGAAGCATTCTTCATACAGTGCCTACCGAACTATGACCCTGCGGTCAAATACACAGTCACCTGGTACATACAGTGGTGTAAAAAAGTGTTTGCCCCTTCCTGATTTCTTTTTTTTTTTTGCATGTTTGTCACACTTAAATGTTTCAGATCATCAAACAAATTGAAATATTAGTCAAAGATAGAAAGTTGTTATTATTAAGGGAAAACAAAATCCAAACCTACATGGCCCTGTGTGAAATAGTGATTGCCCCCTAAACCTAATAACTGGTTGGGCCACCCTTAGCAGCAACAACTGCAATCAAGCATTTGCGATAACTTGCAATGAGTCTTTTAAAAAGTCTTCATTTTGTTCTTCTTCAGCCATTCAGAGACCCCGCAACAACATCCAAAGAACTGCAGGCCTCACTTGCGTCAGTTAAGGTCAGTGTTCATGACTCCACCATAAGAAAGAGACTGGGCAAAAAAACAGCCCCAGACCATCACACTATTACCACCATATTTTACTGTTGGTATGATGTTCATTTTCTGAAATGCGGTGTTACTTTTACGCCAGATGTAATGGCACACACCAGAGTATTTTCCCAAAAGTCTTGGGGATCATCAAGATGTTTTCTGGCAAAAATAAGATGAGCCTTCATGTTCTTTTTGCTCAGCAGTGGTTTTCGTCTTGGAATTCGGCCATTTTTGCCCAGTCTCTTTCTTATGGTGGAGTCATGAACACTGACCTTAACTGAGGTGTTAAAAGTTTCAGATTTGATCTGAAACATTTAAGTGTGACAAACATGCAAAAAAATAAGAAATCAGGAAGGGGGCAAACACTTTTTCACACCACTGTACCTCTCTTAAAATGTAAGATGGTATGTGGCATAGAGAATGTGGCAAATTAAAAGATAAGTCTGGGCAGGATTTTCCTTGTTGTTTCCATGACTGATTTGAATATTTTGTCACTTCGTATAAATACGTACTTTTCTCCAGTCTGCACTGAGCTCTGCTCTTAAATGCACAAGTGAATCATCTAAACTGACAAATATCTCTTTATGGTTTACATTATGTAGCCATACATGCATATGAAATTTATTATGACTCTGTTGTAATACATACAGCACTATCAATTGCAATTCAGAGCTAAACAAACATGTATAATAAGTGAATAATTATTTAATAAATAAATAATTATTCAATTATTAAGTTTTTAGGTATTTAAAATGATTCATAGTTTTATGTTGTCATTCCAGAAACTCCATTATCAATCTTGTACCGAAGCAATGCAATGAGCTGCAATCAAAATATTTTCATATCATTTCATATCATATTTATATCAGTTTTGGGTTCAAACTATTGATATTGCATGGCCTTCTGCTGGCTATAGGAAGGTAGTGCACCCAGTGAACTGGAGCATGTGACGTGACCTCTGAAATTTTAAGTATCATGGAAAAACAAGGTCCAGGGTAAAATATGTATTAACACTTTCAGATATGAAATGCATAAAGCATTAATATATACTGACTCTCATAATAGAATATGTTGAATTGGTGCTAACAGTCTCTTTGAATACCATGTGTATAGTGCATTAAAAGAACAATGATGAGGAATTAAAATGTCGTTATGTTTTTAACAACACAATATATCAGCAATTGTAAAACAAACAGTACATGTATAATTTCTCTACATTAATGTTACACATGTAATAGCACATGTGACACAGCATTTCACACATGGTGAATTAATTTAGGCACATGTAGTTTTCAGATTTAAGGGGTTAGCAGAATACATTTTAATCTTTAAACACCAGGTAACTAAATATCAAAGGTACTCCAGTGATTTAGTATTGTGCTTCTTTAAAGTTGGGGGACTGGTGAGAGACAAAAAATATGGTATTATCAAAGCAGCACAGGACAAGATATTCCCATTTTTAGTCCTTACTGTGGTTGTAGTAGTCCTTAGTGAGTCATGCTCCTAAAACATCCTTACACCTATCCTTATCCTTACACTGATACAATGATAGTCAGAGATGTGGAAAATCATTTTGGAAAATTACAAATGTTTCTCTTCATTCTACCACCTTCCTCTCAGGTATGTGTCTTCCAGTCCCTGCTCTGCTTGTGCAGCAAAGATAGCTGACGTGTTGAAGGCCAGGAAAAACGTCAAGCTGAGCATCTTTGCCGCTCGGCTATTTGAGTGGGAGGAAGCAGAGATCCAGGCTGGACTGAAGGCCCTGCATGCTGCAGGCTGTAAGCTGAGGGTGATGAAGCCTCTGGACTTCTCCTACACTTGGGACACATTTGTGGAGAATGAGGAACAACCTCTGAACCTGTGGGAGGACTGCAAAGAAAACTACGAGTATTACCAGGAGAAACTGGCTGACATTCTACAGTGACCACAGTAAGTGTTAAAAGAAAGATCTGCTCTTTTCTGGCATTTTACCTTGATAGTGACAGTAGACATACAGACAGGAAATGTGGAGAGAGAGAAGTATAACATGTAACAAAGGTCCACACTACAATTGAACTACTACTAACAACTCTTTGTGTAAAGCACTTTGTATCTTATTTTTGAAAAGTGGTGCATAAACATTTAAGAAACGTTGTTAAAAATAAATAAATATATACTGCCATTTGTTACCACCTGGCTCAAGGTTGCCAATAAAAAGGAAGGCCACACACAGAATTAGAAATAAAAAACACTTTAATAAGTATTACCCGAACCTATCAACATCATGAGTTGTATAAGGAGGTCACAAGTCAATAGTATATGTAGTGTATGTGTAACAAAACAAGGGACTCATAAGGTATGTTATAGTAGGTCCTTCATAGAGTATATATACACCTGTAAGATTGAAAAGAATGGGGATAACTGAGGATAGTATAGTGTAAGAGAACACAGGAGACATTCTTTGTGGACTGCAAATATACAGAATTACATAGAAGTGGGTCTGGGGACTTAAATCCCGAAGAACCCTAGGTTCAGTTTATTGTGATTTCTTTACCTGAGTTGGATTATTATTGTATTATTTGCCTATTTGTCTACTTATATGTAGGTGTAATGTTATATAACTGGGACACATGATTTTGATTCAGTATTAAAATAATGATAATCAAAAGCCACATAATTTTAATACCCAAAGTTGGGTATTTCTTTTTTTTAGGACTACATTAGTGGTGGAACATCTACTGACATTCTTCACTTAAAGTTCTTAATATTTTCATTATGTCAGACCCCATTTTGGATATTTAGAGAGATGAGAAAGCACAGAACTACAGGAGAGGGAAGATATCAAGTTAGTAAAATGCAGTAAGGGGATAAAAATGCATACAGATGGAGAGGGAGAGGAGGAGAGAGGAGCCCAGTGCATCATGGGAAGTCTCCCGGCAGTCATAACTAAGGGATGGTTCAGGACTCACCCAAGCCAGCCCTAACTATAAGCTTTATCAAAGAGGAAAGTCTTAAGCCTACACTTAAATGTGGAGATGGTGTCTGCCTCCCGAACCCAAACTGGGACCTGATTCTACAGGAGAGGAGCTTGATAACTGAAGGCTCTGCCTCCCATTCTACTTTTGGAGACTCTAGGAACCACAAGTAACCTGCATTCTGGGAGCGCAGTGTTCTAGTCGGGTAATAAGGTATTATGAGATCTTTAAGATATGATGTTGCCTGACCATTAAGAGCTTTGTAGGTGAGGAGAAGGATTTTAAATTCTATTCTGGATTTTACAAGGAGCCAGTGCAGAGAAGCTACTATTTTTGCAGGAAAAGGGGCCGCAGCATTCTGGATCAACTGGAGAGTCTTAAGGGACTTATTCGGGCAGCCGGATAATAAGGAATTGCAATAGTCCAACCAAGAAGTAACAAATGCATGCACTAATTTTTTTCGGCATCAGCCCACTGTCCCACTGTAACCAGTACACTCAGCCTCTCTGTCCCACTATTACCAGTCAACCCAAACTCTCTGTCCCACCATAACCAGTACACTGAGCCAATCTTTCTTTTTTTACTATACCGATGTACAATAATGCTAACCATAACCCATAATGACGTTATCTTGAATTTAATTGCATTATTGTGCATGTTCACTAACTGAACCCCCCACACTTCCCTGACACTGGCTAGTTAACACATTGAACATGTATCTGTTACAGACTGTCACCTCTCTGGACCTCTGCCCTCATGCAGCCACAGACACACCAGCAGCTTCTTCTCTGCTGCAGCTGCTCACACAGTTTATCAGGACTTTTTCATGTGACTTTGCTTTTACTCTGTAACAGATGAGACTTGAAATGTAGGGAAGTACAATACTTGTACTTTTTGGAATATTTTTAAAAACTGGTAATTTTACTTTTACTTCAGTATTATTTATCACAAGTACACACAAAAAAGCAACTTTGTTACAGTAATGAGAGTAAATGTAATTTGTTGCTTCCAAATTAATAATAAATGCAATGAGCTGTAGTCAGCATCTTTAACATTTGAAAGTGTATGAATGCAGTGACTGATGTGTGAGGCACGTTTTGTCAGTATAAAACAAAACCGAAAGGACAGCGCAAAACGATAAAAGCTTGGTGAGTGCTGAAGAGACTGGCACACTTCTCCATCACCAGCTTACTGTGAGATACAGACCAAGGAACATCTGTAATTGTCAAATCAAGCTGCTGGGGAGTGTTATCATGTTCAGTAAGAATACAACATTATTTTATGACACACCCAGCACTAGTATGAAAAAACCCATTTAGGTCTCTTCTGAAAATGGTAAGGCTGATGCTAAAATGAATTAATCAAAAGAATCTGTGTCACTAAATATTTTTACATGCACTTTCTCATCACTTCCCTAACAGAGAAAATAAACCTACAGGGATAAAAGGCAAGATACACTGCAGCTCTGAGATAGAAAGCTGTAGTTTCAACTCACGTCACTTTTCCAGTGTCCTTGTTTATGACAATTACAAATTTTGTTGGAACCACCAGTTCGTTTTTCTGCTCTAGCCCAACATGTCTTACTGGACAACCAGACACATACACACCCATAGCAGAGGGGTTTTCCTTGTGTCCGCTGCCACCCACGCACTAGGATGCCAATTATTCCCCACTGTGCGCCAGAACATAATCATTAGCCACTGTGGCAGCTTTAGTTGAAGTTTTAACCTTTTGTTAACTGATACATGTTGCGATGCGCTCCAGTACCGAATATTACATTTCTCCAGAATAATTAGGTGACGGAGAGCCTTGTGATAGTCATCAGCTGCAGTGAAACCACCAACAATCAAAATGTGTGGATAAATCATGAGCAAAGTCAAGATGCAACTTGTCACCTCTTTTCCAACTCCTAAATTGGATATGAGGCACAAGGTTATATGCAAGAGCATATAACAGCAGAATTTACAAGAGAATATTTTAAACGATCACTGCTACTCAAAGAAGAGAAAGCTTCCTAAGAATTGACAGTTAAGACTTAAAACATAAACATGTAACATTAACTTGAGAATGAAATCAGGCCACCCTAGTGTGTCAGGTAGATGGCCAAACATTGAAAGAAAAGTTTTAGGACCCTGCCATTAAATCTGGGAACTAACCTCAGATCACTCAAGTAATCAACAGACCTTCCCAGGGTTCCACTTACAATAGAAGGATTATCAGTGAGTAAAGCAACAGCAGCACCTTCAGCAGCACTTTCTCTAATCATATTCAGTTTTTGTTTTGTTGCTCAAGCTTTGCCTGTTCAGTTTCTTGTCTCATTTTCTCCAATGACAGCACTGTCTCCATCTCAATATATATGCATTTTTTTCACTGCAACTTCCCTCTTCTTCTCTACCTGCATGCGCAACAAAAGCAACTCCTTTTACTGCTCAAAAGTCAAGACAGCACTGGGACCTGTCGTTAAAGGCAAGTCCTCAGTGTCTCTTGTACAAATTTTTCACCACTGTAAACATTGTAATGTTCAGCTATTTTAACCTTTGTACACTGATCTAAAAGAAACTCAGTTGGTGCCTCTACAAATGGTTTTACAATTTCATCCATAATTTACAAACAAATGTTCACAACTACACATGAGAACAAGAAAATGCAATGTTTCCCCGCTACTTAACCAAAAATCTAACTACATAACACACTAGAGCCCCGCTGCCTGAGAGAGGCGACCAGAAAATCCCACCCGATGAAACCCAAAAGGAAAGAAAGTGCTAACCACTACAAGCAATGCACACACAGGTGGATCTTAGTTTCCCATGCCTCAGCCAATATCTGCAGCCAGAGACAACAGCTGCAGAACGCCAACAAGAAAAGCGCATTGCCAAATGTAACCAAACTCAATGCCTGCATCCCCCAGAGCACAACAAATTATATATTGTATTATATACAGTATATTATAGCAGGCTTACTACGTAACAGTAACAAGAGGGAATCCATCTCAGGGTGACCTCAATTACGCATGAGAGATCAGTCTCCTTATTAAAGGCATTCCCAATTACAAACAACAAAGAGCTCAACTAAACCAGATTTAATAAATAATAATAATAGAATAACACACGTTAATTCACTCAAAATCTAACAAACAAAATTTGCGTTATCTTCACCTCTTCACCGCTATCACTGGCCACAACAAAGAAGAAAGACACACGCCAAATTTAACAATAATAAATTGAAATGTATTAAAGTAAGTAATAATGATAAATGCAGTGAACTGTGAAAGTCAGTATCAGTAATATTTGTATGAATGCAGCGACTGATGTGAGGTGCATGTTGTAAATGTAAAACTAAACCAAAAGGACAACACAAAATGAACAAACCTTTGTGAGTAGTGAAGATACCAGTACACTGGTATGTGGGCAGATAGGCTTGACTAACACTGGCCAGGTGTTCCCAGTTACCGTGATGGCAGCTCAGCTCCACCAAGCCAAAGACCTGCAACACACACACCACAGGACCAGTGCAAAGTTCACTGGGGCCGTCACATACATACTGCTAATGCAAAATACATTTTGCTAATGCAAAATTAATTTTGCATTAGCATTTCCTACTGCTGCTGCTTCACATTGAAATTAAACCACAGGGGGGATTTTGTTGTGAAACAGCCACAGGAAATACAATGCACTTGTCACAGAGGTTATCAGTACTTTGTTAGCAGTGCCAGTGTTCCCTACATAATTACTCTACACAACCAAATATGAACATATTAACTTTTTGTCAGTGGATGAGTTTTAAATAAGACTTAAGGCATTGAGTTGAATGTTGTAATGAAATTCAGACTTGATGGTTTTGAATACATAATTTTTGCATCATCCGAATGCATTACTGTCCAGAAAAGGCCAGAACACAGCAGGCAGAGCAGTAGTGCTGGCCTAAAAGGAACAAACAATTATTTTCTATGGATTCTTTTGTGAGTTCCATTCCTACTGGGTCTGCACCTGTACATACTGCCTCCAGGAAATAGCCATATGCTCGCACTCTAAAGTCCAACACTGACAAAGGCTTCTAAAGCCCACTCTGCTTTTATATATTATCAACCTAACTGCCATTACAACCTTAAATAGTGTTACTCGAAGTGTTCAGGAGTGGGGACAGGGACAAGTTTAAAGAGGCAAAATACAGGTTTAGGAAGGTGGTGAGAGAAGCTAAACGACTGTACTCCAATACCTGTTTTCAGCCAATGACTCTGCTTCTGTCTGGAGGGAGCTCAGACAGATCACCAACTACAAACCTAAAGACCCCCACTCCACTAACAACTTGCGCCTGGCTGATGACTCTCTCCATTCACGAAAAGGATGTTAACAGGCTGTTCTGGAGACAGAACTGCTATTATCTGCTAGGTCAGATTATTTGATTACAGTCTGCTATAGTAATTCCAGTTCAGCTAAACCCCTTATTCCAGTTGCCTTTGCTCTTTTAAACTCTCAGTCCATGTCTAATAAATCTTTTATTCTCAGTCCCACAATTCTTTCTGATCTAAATACATCCCATAATCTTGATTTCCTATTCCTTACTGACACCTGGCTTAAACATCCTAGGGAGTGCTCCCCTCTAGTGGAGCTCTGCCAACCCAGTTATAATTTTCTGAATGCACCTAAGTTAACAGGCTGTAGTGGGGGTATTGCAGTATTTCACTTGTATTCCATTCAGTTTTGTTTCTTTTAACAGTTTTGAAATCTTAACTTTTAAAATTGTGTGTTATAACCCAATTTCCTGTGTGATAATTCATCGACCCAATCATTCAAAATGATTTCTCTGCTTTACTATTCTCTCTGCTGCTTAAATTTGATAAGGCCATTATATTTGGTGACAATCCTTCTAACTCCTTTGCCACAAAATCTTTTAATCTTGTCGCGGGCACACCCTTCATTTCATTTTTTACTCTGGGCATGTCATTTAATTCCCTGAATAAGATTGATTTATGTCTCTGACCATAGATGTATTACCTTTTTGATGCACCTTTACTATCTACTACAACTCTGAAATGTATAATCCACTCTCGCATCTTTTAATGAACAGTCTGCAGCTACTTTTCTAGTCTGGCCAATTGCCTTCCTCACTTCACTAATATTAATGACCAAGATAGTTGTTTAATGATTTGTGTACATCAGCCCTCGACTTTTCCTCTCCATTCACCTCCAGGGCTGTCCAAGTTATTAAATACAACCCCTTGGCTCAATGACCACATGAGACAACAAAGAAGGGAATATAGGAAGGCCAATCAACATGGGCGACATCGCTCATAGTATATGATACATTTTTTGCGCTCCATCCGCTAGAGTTCGCTCACTCGCTGTATGTTAGGAAGCAGTGTTAGGTCCCAGGCTTCTTTGTATCAACTACTCTCTCACATCCAGGTCTGTACCTGACTATTTTAAAATTGCCAGTGTTCAGCCACTTCTTAAAAAACCTTCTCTCTACCCAGCCCAGTTAGAGAATTAGAGACCAATCTCCAAGCTACCATTTTAATCCAAAATCCTTGAAGAAAAACCTTACGGACCAACTCCTGAAGTTGGTTGAGGGTCATAACGTCTTTGATAAATTTCAATCTGGCTTTCGCCACAAGCTTAGTGCTAAGACGGAATTATTAAGAGTGAAAAATTAATTTCTTATGCAGACAAAGGTGACTATTCCATTATTCTACTTGACTTGATGCCTTTTGATACCATCGATCATGCCATTTTTACCTGATAGGTTGCATAACTGGGTTGGCATTTCTGGTACATCTTTAACCTGGTTTCATTCTGATTTGACTAATATGTTATTTGTATCAACAATCATGTGTCCTCCTCAGCTCCCCTGCTGTGATAAGTCTGTAACCAAGATTGGTACTCACTCCTGTAGAACTGTGTAGCAGGTGTTTTCAAAGCAAAGACTCCAGTAAAGAGACTGGTAATAAAATAAAATAACTATTAGGCTATACCAAGGGTACTAATAAGTTCCTTCATAACAAACGGACACCATGTCGTAGTTGTTGGCTGACTGAGACCGACAGTTAGTCACCATGAATGCATTCACTTTAGTATTTAGGCAATACAGTAAATACAATTAACAGATAACTAGTGTTAGTGTGTTGGCTATAAGAGCAACCATGGGAGCCATGACAAACAGTACACACCAGGGAAACGAAGGTTGGAGGCAAAACTCAAGGAGGCACGGAGAGAAGTGAGCCAACTGACAGAGGCCGAGGTGCAATGAGAAAGCAAGTACCCAAGAAGTACAACCAGATGCCCATACCTGAAGCACTCGAAACTGCCAAACAAAGGCACCAAGCCTTGGCCAGCCGCCTAAAGAGGTACAAGAGAGATAATGAAGCCAGAAGAATAAACCGGCTGTTCGCAACTCAACCTGCGAAAGTGTACGCTCAATGGCAGGGTAATAACAGCAGAGCAGACCCACCAAGGCTGGAAACTGAACAGTACTGGAAAAGTATATGGGAGAGGGAGGCATCACACAACAGCGATGCACAGTGGCTGGTGGCTCTGAGAGAGGACCTCAGAATCCAGTCACCATCACAGCAGCAGACATCCAAGAAAGAGTCTCAGGTATGAAAAACTGGACAGCACCGGGCCCTGACAGGATCCACACCTATTGGCTAAAGAAGCTCACTGCACTCCACGAGCGCCTAGCAGCACAAATGAACCAGCTGCTAAGGGATGGGACACACCCTGAATGGCTTACCGAAGGGCATACAATCCTGATCCTGAAGGATCCCGCAAAGGGTACAGTCCCATCCAACTATCGGCCAATAACCTATCTCTCCACAACATGGAAGCTCATGTCAGGCATCATCGCAGCTAAGATAAGTGGACACATGGATCAATACATGAGCAAAGCACAGAAGGGCATCAACAAAGGAACCAGAGGAGCCAAACACCAACTCCTGATTGACAGAACAGTCACCCAAGACTGCAGAACCCGACACACCAACCTGTGCACTGCCTGGATTGACTACAAGAAAGCTTATGACTCAATGCCACACACATGGATCACTGAATGCTTGGAGATGTACAACATCAACAGGACTCTAAGAGACTTAGAGACACAGCTCAATGGCAAGAACAAGTCCCAGGCAATAAACAGCTACGCCCTGCTAGTGATCAGATACCCTGCGGGAATAATAAGGTGGCCAAAGGAAGAGATACAGACCACAGACGTTAAGACACAAAAGCTCCTCACCATGCATGGAGGGTTCCATCCCAAATCCAGCACCCTGAGACTGTACTCTAGCCGTAAGGAAGGCGGCTGTGGACTAGTGAGTGTGAGAGCCACTATCCAGGATGAAACATCCAAGATCCACAAGTACATCAAACATAAGGCCCCAACAGATGACGTGCACAGTGAATGTCTCAGGCAATGGGGAACAGAGGAAGAGGTGCTGGAGGAGGGACCATCATGGGAGGACAAACCCCTACATGGGTACCACCGGAACATAACTGAAGTGGCTGATATCAAGAAATCGTACCAATGGCTAGAGCAGGCCGGACTGAATGACAGCACAGAGGCACTCATCATGGCTGCACAGGAGCAGGCCCTGAGCACCAGTGCAATAGAGGCCCAGATCTACCACAACAGACAAGACCCAAGGTGTAGGCTGTGCAAAGAGGCCCCTGAGACAATCCAGCACATAACTGCAGGGTGTAAGATGCTGGCAGGAAAAGCATACATGGAGCGCCATAACCAAGTAGCTGGCATAGTGTACAGGAACGTCTTCACGGAGTATGGACTGGAAACCCCGAGGTCAAAGTGGGATACACCTCCAAAGGTGCTAGAGACCAACCGAGACAAGATCCTGTGGGACTTCCAGATTCAGACTGACAGAATGGTGAACCAACCAGAGGTGGTGGTGGACAAACAGCAGAGGAAAGCCGTTGTGGTTGACGTGGCAATACCAAGTGATGGCAACATCAGGAAAAAGGAACATGAGAAACTAGAGAAATACCAAGGGCTCAGAGAAGAGCTGGAGAAGGCTTGGAAGGTGAAGGGAACAGTGGTGCCCGTGGTCATCGGAGCACTCGGGGCAGTGACCCCCAAACTGGAGGAGTGGCTACAGCAGATCCCTGAAAGAACACCAGACATCTCAGAACAGAAAAGTGCAGTACTAGGAACAGCAAAGATACTGCGCAGAACCCTCAAGCTCCCAGGCCTCTGGTAGAGGACCCGAGCTCGAAGGATGAGACCACCCGTGGAGGGTGAAGGACGAAGTTTATATATATATATATATATATATATATATATAAAAATACACTATAATACAGGTCAGAAAATAAATTAAGTACCAAGTGGGTATAAGTATTAAATAAAATCCCTCAACCTGCTGCTCCAGCATGCAACAGCATACAGAATAGCACTGGCCACCACAAACTCAATACCTGCACTCTGTGGTCAGGGAGCTAGCAGGCAGGCGGTTGACTGGTGTTTTCAGTAACCTAGTCTTCGGTCCAAGGGACCACCCCATACTCATTATTTGGAAGGTCCTGGCTCCAAACGGAAAATGGGTAAATCAGTCTGCATCAATCTGTAAATTATTTGTGATTCAAATTCATACTTTCTGCGAGGGTCCACGCGGATCCCTATGTAGACGTCTGGGTGCAGCCCAAACTTTGTGACCCCGCAGACTGTACGCATAGTATGCTGTGTGTTCATCTTGATTAAATCACATGCAAATGATACCAGGCTGCAACAAAACAACCACACACACACCAGACTGGTAAGATAACCTGGTATTCTGCCGTTTATGCAGGAGCTGTTGGTTGATATTGATAGTTAGTTGCATGCAAGACCCTGTGTCTGTGTGAAGCATCACTAACTGTACTGTCGTCCTCACATAATTGACTATTTACATCACCTGTCTTCCCTCGCTCTTCTTCTTTCTCTTCTCTGCCCACTATAAACAGCTACACACCCTCTGCTGTCACTAACTCCCCCTTGTGGACTGATCATAGTGCTGCTATTTGGAGCTCGGATCCTTCTAGTGCTACTTTTAAAATTCCTGTGGTAATTTTGCATAGGTCCTTAATACGAAACAGACACTGCTGACACAGCAATCATAATAATTTAATAAAGAACCGGGCCCGAACCCTACCTCCACTCTCAACTTCAGCTCTAACCCAGCATAGACTTTTTAAGATGGCTCTTCTCAATGTAAGATCCCTCTCTAACAAGATGTTGATTTTAAATGATTTTATTTCTTCTACTGATTTAGATTTCATGTTTTTAAGTCCTGGTTACGTCCTGGTGATCAGTCAGCTGGCTGAATTGTGCCCTCCACATTAATAATAAAAATTATTTATAGAGCACTTATCAAAACAAAGTGCTTCACAACAAGAGAAATAAAATACCACAGTGAATGATGAAATATAAAAAAATTAAATACACAAAAGCAATAAAATAAACAGCCAGTTCAGGTAAAATCAGGATATGCTTTCCGATAAAAATGCGTTTTGAGAAGAGACTTAAATGAAGACACTGACTCAGACAACCTAATTTCTTTGGGCAAGTTGTTCCAGAGCCTCGGGGCCTTGATAGCAAAAGCTCTGTCCCCCTTAGTTTTCATCCTGGACTCAGGAACAGACAGAAGACCCCTGCCTGAAGATCTCAAGCTACGTGAGGGTTCATAAGGGATTACAAGTTCTAAAATATAGTCTGGAGCCAGGCCATGAAGAGCCTTAAAAGTAATCAACAAGATCTTAAAATCAATCCTAAAACAAACAGGGAGCCAATGTAAAGAGGCTAAAACAGGTGTAATGTGGTCCTGGTTAATAGCCTAGCACCTGAGTTTTGTACAGTCTGCAGTCATACAGTCGAAGTTTTTTGATTAAGACAAGTGAACAGGCTGTAATAATAATAAATAATAATAATAATGTAACAATAATCAAGGCGTGAGGAGATAAAAGCATGTACAACATGCATCACTGCATCACTAAGATTTAAAATAGATCTGATTTTGCAATGTTTCTGAGGTGATAAAAACATGATTGGACAAGCTTAGTGATATGTTGCTCAAAACAAATTGCTATCAAACAGGACACCAAGATTTCTTGCAACAGGCTTGATATGTTGTGACAGGTTACCAGTAGATGGCAGTATTTTGACAGGCTTGACAGGGAGGTACAACTGTGTGTCATTCGCATAACATTGGATAGATAATATGAGATCCAGTCTAGTGCAATGCCAGATATGCCCACCCAGTGCCTCAGTCTATCTAAATGAATGCCATGATCAATTGTCCAGAAGCACAAGAATTGAACACATGCCTGCGTCTGCATTCATTAAAAGGTCATTAGTGACTTTGAGAATGGCTGTCTTAGTGCTGTGGTGCTGACAAAAGCCAGATTGGAACTTTTCAAAGGTATTATTGTTTTCCACAGCAGCATGAAGCTGCTTAGATACAAGTTTTTCGAGCATCTTGGAAATAAAAGGCAGTTTGGAGATTGGGCGATAGTTATCCAGGAGGGTGGGATCAAGCCCAGGTTTTTTTAGGACTGGCTGGACACAAGCAGTTTTATAGTAATCTGGGACGCAGCCAGTAGACAGCGAGCTATTAAAAATAATTTGTAAAAGGGGCGCAATACAATCCATAACGTCCAATAAAAACCTAGTTGGGATTTTGTCCAGAGGGCTGGAGGATATTCTCATAAGAGACATGATGTCTGCAAGTTCATGTCGGAGGGCCGAATTGGGGACCCAAAAGCAGAACACACAGACAGAGCAGATAAGGGCTCGAACAGTTTTATTGTTGTTTTTGTCATGGAGATCTGCGTTGTTCGTGCTGGTTCCGTGGACTCGACGGGACCTGGATGGAGGCCGAGTGGCGGCTCTTTGAGCGGAGGTGACGGGGACTGGTTCTGGGCTGGCTAGTGAGGCGGCAGGTTGGGCTGAGCTGGTGATGGGTCCGGGAGTCGGGGAACAGGAGCAGCGTGACCGCTGGCGTGGAGTGGAAGTTGCGGGGATCCGGGGACAGACTGGAACGGAGATTACCGGCGAGGTGAAGATATGGGTATGAAGACGATCTGGCGCTGGAAGTGTGGATGAGCCCAGTAGATAAACTGTTGTAATGGATGATGATGGAGAACAGGTGTGCCGGTAATCAACCGCAGCCGGGAGATCGGGGAGCCAGCCCGAACACAGACACAAACTTACATAGACAACAACAGACAGGGGACAGCCAAGAAACACAAGGGAGGACAGATACAAAAGAGTACAAGAGGATCAGGGGGCATAGTGGCTAACTATGACAGTTCAGGCATAGTAACAGCAGAAAAGTTGCTCAAAAAATCCCTGAGCGGGTGATACACATCTAAAAAGGCAGGATTGGGGGTGATACCAGATCCTATTAACTCCACCTTTCCAGCAAAGTGCAAAAGAAACTTTTCACAATCAGCATTACAATCAGCAGGGGCACAAGGAGAGGCTGGGGTGATAACTAACTGATCCACAGTCTTAAATAGGAATCTGGGGTTGTGCTGATGGACAGAAATAAGTGCAGAGAAATGACATCTTCTTACATCCTTCACCATCCCATTATAAAGGCGTAATAACTCTTTCATGGCCACAAAGTGGACCTGGAGACCTGATTTCTTCCATTTGCGTTCTGCTCTTCTGCATTTCCTTTTACAGCTTTGAATACTGTTATTTAACCATGGCTGTTTTCTTTGTGTTTGGTCTATTTTTCAGAGGAGCTATGAGATCTAAGGTTGAAGAACACAGGTAGTTAAAATAATCAACGAAATCATTGGTGTTGGAAGAATCGGGAAACACATTACCAGGAGAATTGAACAGTGTACAGAATTCTGAGGCACTATGCTCATTAAGGACACGTGTGTACTGCGGGATAAGACAGTACTAGCAGCCTCTAATTCACAGTTAAAAACAATGCAGAGGTGATCGGATACAAACATGTCCCTGATTTCCACAGATGGAGTTTTCAGGCCCAAAGTAAAGACTTGGTCTAAGGTGTGGCAACGGGAATGAGTTTGGCCAGAAACATGTTGTTGAAAGTTAAAGGAGTTAGTGATATTTAAAAAATCAGCAGCAAGGGCATTAGAGGAGTCATCAACATGAATATTAAAATCACCACAAAGAACAATTCTGTCATAATTTAAAGCAAGACTGGATAAAAACTCAGAGAGTTCCAACAAGAAGGAGTCTATAGGAAGCATTTAAAGTGTAACCTCATAGCTTGCAATGATTTTTCCTCCTTTGAAGTGCTCATGTTTAAACTTGGTGGCCCCCTCCCGGTCATATTTGCTATTATTTATCACCCCCCTAAACCATCTGGTTTCTTCCTGTTGGAACTCCCTTCATTTTTATCCAGTCTTGTTTTAAATTATGATAGAATTGTTCTTTGTGGTGATTTCAATATCCCACTCTGAGTACACACATGCAATTAATGAGCACAGTGCCTCAAAATTCTGTACACTGTCCACTTCTCCTGATTCCTCCAACACCAATGATTTGGTTTATTCATTTAACTACCTTCTTCAACCTTAGATCTCATAGCTCCTCTGAAAAATAGACCAAACTCAAGGACTAGAAAACAGCCATGGTTAAATGACAGTACTCAAAGCTGTAAAAGGAAATGCAGAAGAGCAGAACGCAAATGGAAGAAATCAGGTCTCCAGGTCCACTTTGTGGCCACGAAAGAGTTATTACTCTATAACAGGATGGTGAAGGATGCAAGAACATGTCATTTCTCTGCACTTATTTCTGTCCATCAGCACAACCCCAGATTCCTATTCAACTATGGTGTGCCTCAAGGGTCAATTATGGGACCAATACTGTTCTCCTTATATATGCTCCCCTTGGGTGATGTCATCCGCAGTATTTCTTTTCATTGTTATGCGGATGACACACAGTTGTACCTCCCTGTCAAGCCCACTGACCTTAGTATGCTCAGTATGAGTTCTCTGCAGGACTGCTGGTCTGACAAAAAAAATTTGATGTTGATAAATTTTCTACAGCTCATCTCAAATAAAACTGAAATCCTTGTTATTGGGCCCCAACATATTACTAAACAAATACTGCCATCTACTGGCTACCTGTCACAACAAATCAAGCCTGTTGCAAGAAATCGTGGTGCCCTTTTTGATAGTGATATGTTGCTCAAAACATAAATTGCTAAGCTTGTCCAATGTTTTTATCGCCTCAGAAACATAGCAAAAATCCGATCTGTTTTAAATCTTACTGATGCAGAAACTGTTGTACATGCTTTTATCTCCGCACGCCTTGATTATTGTAACAGCATGTTCACTTGTCTTAATCAAAAAACTTCGAAAACGACAGCAGACTGTACAAAACTCAGCTACTAGGCTTTTAACCAGGACCAAGAGGTACAATCACATCACACCTGTGCCTCTTTACATCGGCTCTCTGTTTGTTTTAGGATTAATTTTAAGATCTTATTGATTACTTTTAAGGCTCTTCATGGCCTGGCTCCAGATGATATTTTAGACCTTTTAATCCCTTATGAAACTTTACATATTTTGAGCTCTTCAGGCAGGGGTCTTCTGTCTGTTCCTGAGTCCAGGATGAAAACTAAGGGGGACAGAGCTTTTGTCATCAGGACCCTGAGGCTCTGGAACAACTTGCCAGAAGAAATTAGGATGTCTGAGTCAGTGTTTCTCTTCTCAAGAGGCATTTTCATCAGAAAGCATATCCTGATTTTACCTGAGCTGTCTGTTTATTTTATTGGTTTCTTTTTTTAATGTATTTTATTATTCACTGTGGTATTTTATTTCTCACATTGTTTTGATAAGTGCTCTATAAATAAAGTTTTATTATTATTATTTATAACATCAACTTAGTATATTTTGGTAGTCATATGCTAACAGTGACAATACATCACAACAATAAAACTCATTGAACCAAATCAATACAGATACATTCACAAAAGTAACGGTCCTGTGCTTAGCGGTGTGCTATGCTATGTTATGCCCAGTTATATGACCAGTGGCTACATTACCAGTCCGTAAAGGAAGAAGAGGTTGCTTTGCATGCTGCGTTGTTAACTGGTGTTCCGTTGGATTACCCAGGCAGGGAAGAATGTTGGTTCCAATTTAAGAAAGTCCTTGATGTGCAGTCTGTCTGTGCAGATGGAGGAACCGGTCGCTCTGTCTGGTGTTCTCCTTACGGTTAGCTGGCAGACTTTGTGTAGTAACCGTTGGCGCTAACTATTGTTGAAGAAATTGTTTTCAGGCCCTTGCGTCGCTGCTAAGAAAGAGTTCAGTTCTGCTGTATGTCTGCTCCAAGCTGATCACAGAGAGGGAGACAGCGGCAACTGTCTGCTGCTTTGGAAGACTCCCTGGAGAAGCGAGAGAACAATGGCCGTTGACGCTTTTATTGACCTGGTGACATCACGGTTCACAGGTCAGACTGACCAATGGTAGCTGGAACCTGGGTCCATGGGGGGAGGCTGAGTTCAATGGCCTCTATTTACAGAACAAAGAAGCATGCGGTCTTCTAATAAAAGTTCAGTTAAAGTTCCACAAATGAATTAATTCAAATGGTGGAGTGCCAGTGGTCACAATACAGACAACACTAGGGGGGTACAACTTTCATTTCAATGTGCAACTCTGTGTTGTAGAATGACAACTGTCCCTTTACCCTTGAAACTTGTGTCAACAAATGCTAATCTGGAGTGCCCACAGTCTCTCCAAGAATTCCATTGATGGTCTCCTGGTGGACTTTTATAAAGCTTTTTGGTCCACATTGGTGGAAGATGTAGTTGATGCCCTTAATAGCAGCATGTAGAAAGGAGCTTTAGAAACACTTTATTGATCCCTGAGGGGAAACTCTTTCATTACCTCTAAGCTCCAGGAGGGCTGTACTCACCTTGTTGGCCAATTAAAGGAGATCTATGTGAAATAAGGAACTGGAGACCAGTGAGTCTGTTGTGTGCAGACTTTAAGATTTTTTTAAAGGCTCTGGCATCATACAGCTTGATCAAACTTAATGTATTTCTGGCAGATATTTCAAGACATGTTTTTCACAAATTAACTAATTACTGTTTTAATGCAAAGTCTTATTCAACCACACTTTCCGCCACCAGCCAATAATATCTGTTGTTCAGAAGTTGTTTTAGCCACTTGACCTGTTGCACTACCACTAATAAGAAGCATCTTGCATTCAGTAACATTCTGTCTCTGTCAGTAATGTTATCTGACGTTCTTTGAAGAAACAGATTTATGGACTACATTAATCTACAACAAAACATAACAGCTGGGTCAAACTACGAAAACATGCATGCAGCACAACATTTGTAAAATTGTAAGCTAACGTAACAAGTGCTGTACATGTAACATTAACATTACTTTCAGTTGGCTGTCTTTCATGTTGCTATCAGAAGGAACAAGTTCCAGGATTAATGTCGACTGCCAGCCATCTAAATCTTCCTGTAGATGTTCGCTAAAGAACTATCACTACGCTATCCATACGTCCTCCACTCAAGCTAAACCCAGGTACCGAACAGTATTTTAGTGAACAAGTAACTTAATCCAGCTTCTGAATAATTCACTGCAGTCTGCAGTGGACAGCAAAGGTAGCTGTGGTAATGCTAATGCTAGGTGAGCAGGTTGTGACAATCTGATTTCACCACCTGGTTACACCCCGGAAACACCTATTTTTAACCATCTACTCACCAATTAATTCCTGGCTCGTGCCACAATTCAGCTCGCTTCCGTTTATCTGGCATTGTTTGGAGGAGAGGAATGGGAGAGTATTGGCCAGAGCAACATACTCTTTTGTGTGGTAAAACATTACAGTAGGAAGATCATTTATCCCTTGCAAATTGTTTTTTCATCTGCCACCGTCAGCTGTCCTCTGATCACCGAAATTACATTCTCCTGAATTGTTCCATATCCACACTGTGCAGTTGTTTGCGCAAGACAAACATCCACAATTGACTTTGAAAGTGCACAAACTCCATCCATCTTCTTCCGCTTATCCGGGGCCGGGTCGCGGGGGCAGCAGTCTAAGCAGGGACTCCCAGACTTCCTTCGCCCCAGACACTTCCTCCAGCTCCTCCGGGGGGATCCCGAGGCGTTCCCAGGCCAGCCGAGAGACATAGTCCCTCCAGCGTGTCCTGGGTCTTCCCCGGGGCCGCCTCCCGGTGGGACATGCCCAGAACACCTCCCGAGGGAGGCGTCCAGGAGGCATCCGGATCAGATGCCCTAGCCACCTCAGCTGGCTCCTCTCGACGTGGAGGAGCAGCGGCTCTACTCGAGCTCCCCCCGTGTGACTGAGCTCCTCACCCTATCTCTAAGGGAGCGCCCAGCCACTCGGCGGAGGAAGCCCATTTCGGCCGCTTGTATCCGCGATCTTGTCCTTTCGGTCACTACCCAAAGCTCATGACCATAGGTGAGGGCAGGAGCGTAGATTGACCGATAAATCGAGAGCTTTGTCTTTCGACTCAGCTCCTTCTTTACCACAACGGTCCGATACAGCGCCCGCATCACTGCAGACGCTGCACCGATCCGCCTGTCAATCTCACGCTCCATCCGTCCCTCACTCGTGAACAAGACCCGAGATACTTAAACTCCTCCACTTGAGGCAAGGACTCCCACCCACGCCAAGAGAGCAAACCACCTTTTTCCGGTCAAGAACCATGGCCTCAGATTTGGAAGAGCTGATTCTCATCCCAGCTGCTTCGCACTCGGCTGCAAACCGTCCCAGTGCATGCTGCAGGTCCCGGTTTGAAGAAGCCATCAGAACGACATCATCTGCAAACAGCAGAGATGAGATCCTGTGGTTCCCAAACCGGACACCCTCCGCCCCTGACTGCGCCTAGAAATTCTGTCCATATAAATTATGAACAGAACCGGTGACAAAGGGCAGCCCTGGCGGAGTCCAACATGCACCGGGAACAGGTCTGACTTACTGCCGGCAATGCGAACACAGCTCCTGCTCCGGTTATACAGGGACCGGACAGCCCTTAGCAAAGGGCCCCGGACCCCATACTCCCAGAGCACTCCCCACAAAGCGCCTGGGCACACGGTCGAATGCCTTCTCCAGATCCACAAAGCACATGTGGACTGGTTGGGCAAACTCCCATGAACCCTCGAGCACCCGATGGAGAGTATAGAGCTGGTCCAGTGTTCCACGACCGGGACGAAAACCACTCTGCTCCTCCTGAATCCGAGGTTCGACTATCGGACAATTCTCCTCTCCAGTACCCTGGAATAGACCTTACCGGGAGGCTGAGAAGTGTGATCCCTCTGTGATTGGAACACACCCTCCGGTCCCCTTCTTATACAGAGGGACCACCACCCGGTCTGCCAGTCCAGAGGCACTGTCCCAGATCACACGCGATGTTGCAGAGACGTGTCAGCCAAGACAGTCCCACAACATCCAGAGACTTAAGATACTCAGGACGGATCTCATCCACCTCAAGCCTTGCCACCAAGGAGCTTGCCAACAACCTCAGTGACTTCGGCCAGGGTGATGGATGAGTCCGCCTCCGGGTCCCCAGCCTCCGCTTCTTCTTCGGAAGACGTGACAGCGGGATTGAGGAGATCCTCAAAGTATTCCTTCCACCGTCCGACAACATCCCCAGTCGAGGTCAACAGCTCTCCACCCGCACCGTACAAGGTGTTGGTGAAGCACTGCTTCCCCCTCCTGAGCCGCCGGACGGTTTGCCAGAATTTCTTTGAGGCCGACCGATAGTCCTCCTCCATGGCCTCTCCGAACCTCTCCCAGTCCTGAGTTTTTGCCTCTGTGACCGCACGGGCTGCAGCACGCTTAGCCTGCCGGTACCTGTCAGCTGCCTCGGGACTCCCACGAGCCAACAAGGCCCGATAGGACTCCTTCTTCAGCCTGACGGCATCCCTTACTTCCGGCGTCCACCACCGGGTTCGGGATTGCCGCGCGACAGGCACCAGAAACCTTGCGACCACAGCTACGAGCCGCCGCGCCGACAATGGAGGTGGAAAACATGGTCCACTCGGACTCAATGTCCCCAACCTCCCGGGATCTGGGAGAAGCTCTCCCGGAGGTGTGAGTTGTAGACCCTGCTGACAGAGGGCTCCGCCAGACGCTCCCAGCAGACCCTCACGATACGCTTGGGCCTGCCAAGTCTGTCCGGCTTCCTCCCCGCCAGCGGATCCAACTCACCACCAGGTGGTGATCGGTTGACAGCTCCGCCCCTCTCTTCACCCAGTGTCCAAGACGCGGCGGAGGTCAGATGATCGACAACAAAGTCGATCATCGACCTCCGCCTAGGGTGTCCTGGTGCCACGTGCACTGATGGACACCCTTGTGCTTGAACATGGTGTTAGTTATGGACAAACTGTAACTAGCACAGAAGTCCAACAACTGAACACCACTCGGGTTCAGATCAGGGGCCGTTCCTTCCGATCACCCTCTCCAGGTGTCACTGTCGTTGCCACGTGGGCGTTGAAGTCCCCAGTAGAACAACGGAGTCCCCGGGCGGTGCACTGTCTAGTACCCCTCCCAGGGACCCCAAGAAGGCCTGGTACTCTGCACTGCTGTTCGGCCCGTAGGCCGCCACAACAGTGAGAGACCTGTCCCCCACCCGGAGGCGGAGGGACGCGACCCTCTCGTTCACTGGGGTAAACCCCAACACGTGACGGCTGAGCTGTGGGGCTATGAGCAGGCCCACACCAGCCCGCCGCCTCTCCCGCCCGGCAACGCCAGAGAAATGGGCGTCCAGCCCCTCTCGAGGAGACGGGTTCCAGAGCCCAGGCTGTGCGTGGAGGCGAGTCCGACTATATCTAGCCGGTAACGCTCAACCTCCCGCACAAGCTCAGGCTCCTTCCCCAGCAGTGACATTCCATGTCCCTAGAGCCAGTTTCTGTGTCCGGAGATCTGGTCGCCAAGCCCCTGCCTTGACTGCCGCCCAGATCTCTCTGCACCGCCCCTCACGGATCCTCCTGCGGGTGGTGGGTCCACGGGAGGACGGCCCCACGTCGCTCCTTCGGGCTGTGCCCGGCCGGGCCCCGTGGGGAAAGGCCCGGCCACCAGGCGCTCGCCGTCGGGCACCCACCCCAGGCCTGGCTCCAGGGTGGGGCCCCGTAGCGCCAATCCGGGCGGCGTAACTGGCCTTGGTTTTAAATAATCCATAAGGGTCTTCTGAACCGCTCTTGGTCTGACCCGTCACCCTGGACCTGTTTGCCATGGGAGACCCTACCAGGGGCATAAAGCCCCAGACAACATAGCTCCCAGGGTCATTCGGGTACTCAAACGAAAGTGCACAAACTATTTTCTTTTACTTGAAGTTTCGTTTGTTTGTTTCATTGCTATTCATGAACTCAACTGAATTAACTTTACTGAATTACATTCACGAACTGAACCTAATCTTTATTTTTCTCTTTGGGCAGCGGAATGTATCTGGACAAAAAAAAAAGTGTGAAAGAAAACCCATAGTGGAATTTTGAGTTGGATTATCCTTTGTGGACTTTGGGACTGTGGGATTTTGGGTTGTTTTGTGAATGTGCTTAAATATATGAATATTTTGTTTTTTTGCAAAAAATGTTGTTTGTGGTGTTCTTGTTGGTTGTGGTCATTCAATGGTAGGGTGTACATTTTGATTGTGTGCATCCCTTGTGAGGTTTGATTTACACATTTTAAAAAGCACAAACAACTACAAAACGTGACTGACCAATCTTAAATGCCAGGAGAGAGACCTGGCTGGCACCCCTAACCAAATAATAAAAATTAAATAAGAGAAAACAGAAAGTCAAACTGTCACAAGGTATAACACAGAGAGAGCGAGCAGCTCTGTTTAAAAGTCAGAGTTTGGAAATGACAAGTGGATTTACTGAGGAGAGTCAGTCTGTTGCATTACTGCAGAGCAGAGTAAGGTGAACACTGATGAGCTGTTGATCTTATCATCTCATCATTGATGGTAAATTGGACCAAAAGTGCAGCCTTCTTAGTGGGTAAATTGCAAGGAGATTAACTTAGTTTATAAGGAGGGCTCAGCTGGTGCAAGAATGGTTGTTGCCATGGCATCGCCTTACCATAGCAGAACCTCCAGTAGGACATTTAGTGAAATCGCAAAGCATTATCTTTGACTTTCTGTGGGGATAAATGGTATTGGGTACCTCCAGAGTGTTTTATTATTACCTGAGGAAGAGGGAATACGGGGTCTGGCTCATCTTAATAGTAGGAAGGCAGCTTTTAGGTTACAGTTTTAACAGAGTCTTTTGTACAGGCTAGTTGAACAGATTTATCATGGAGGAAGGTGGCAGAGTATTTCTTAAACCAGGTGCGAAACCTGAAGTTCATCTTCGTCTATCTTTGATTACTCAGGCTTTAATGTGACTTACATTATTTTTATGGAAGCTTTATAAAATATGTATGATGGCCAGTACCAGAATAACTAGTAACTCTTCTTTTCACTGGAAGGAGCTCACCAGGTGGCACGCCTGGATGTCTCCTGTCAGTCTGGGATCTTGCTACAACATAATGTAGTCACTCTCAGAATTTTGTGGAAGTGGCTGGGGATAACTTGGACAATGTGGAGGCAGTGGCCCAAAAGTTGAATATCCAATCCCTCCGTGTGTTGGGAAAGGTGTTACTGATGTTTAAAAGGATGAGGAAGAGGAGAAAGAATTGCTAAGGCAATATTCAACCGGAGAGGCAACACAGATTGATTTAGACTGTTTTCCCAGAATGTGTTTTAAGCCGGAATTGACAGAAACTGAAGCACTGAGCCCTCTCATTAAAGTGGACTCCCATGTACGGCTTTTTACACATTTTTCTGTGTAAAAAGAGAAACAATCTTTAATTGTTTTTTGTATTGTTGTAGATTGTTCTCATTATTTAATGTATTGAGGTAAGTCGCAGCATCTTTTGTTTTAGTGAACATGTTTTCATTTTTGTTTTTTTCTTATGGCTAAACAAAAAAGTTTAATTAACTTCCTGAGCAGAAAACAAAGAATAGAATAAGGTCAAGTAGATAATTCTTTAATCATATTCAAGAATTCAGTGAAAGCACGTATAATGCTGGAGTATAAGTATGATTCAAAAATGAAAGGCATGGTCACTTTTCAAAAGATTTTGTTTATTAAAGGAGCTCTTTCCTCTATAATTGCTAATGATTTCTGATCTCTCTCTCTCTCTCTCTCTCTCTCTGCTAACACAGGAGTCCAGTTGGGAATGTGTGCAACTCTGATCATCACCATTACTTCTTCACAGATGATTCATGTTGATATTATTACTGACTGATAGTGATACATATTCATAGTGCATATGAACCTGTAAGAGTAGAATGTGCCACAACATCGGCAGTGATCCCCACATCTGGCTTCCACTTTGGGACTGTCATGGTCTCAGACATTAGTGCTTTTCAACACTTTTACTTGTTAGTATGTGTTTGTTTTGGGGTTTTTTGCGCATATTTGCACACAGTGATTTTTAAGGGGTGCTAGAATAGAATAAAAGTTTATTTTCAGTTTGAAAAGGTAAATGAAAGACAGGATATGTTCACATTCAGCATATGTCATTTATGTAGTAGAAGATAAGAGAAACCTGGCTGTCCAGCTCCCTGTATACATGATTGTATGATTCCTCCACATTCAGCCTCTGAACTTCTGTTACCTGAGAAAGAGAGAGAGAGAGAGAGAGATTAGTTGAGATTAGCACTGTGAGAAAGTGATGGGATTAAAACGGCTGTGTTACACCTTTAGTCTTCTGCTCACCACTCTGTGTAAACATGTTGGCAGTTAAATAAAAAACTGACACAAAACTGTCCAATTGAATGCCATTCATATCTGTTCACATGACCGGATTAACCTGTTTGGCAACTCTGGGACAAAAAAAGAGACTGATCAGAGTTTATGAGACTGCAAATTCCCAAATACTTTAGAAATGAATACCAGAAGCCAACTGACATATGTTGAACTTGGGGCTTTCCAGGCACCTGAGGCTAATCCAGCCTTTTTTGTTTAGAGTACATCATGTTCATATTCAAATAATGTATCGGTATTTGCCTTCTGCCTCTTGTCTGCTCTCTTCTTTCAGTAATAAACAGATTTCAATATTCTGTTGCTGTTTCTTCTGTTCACACTCCACAACACAGCAGCAGATATTTCATCAGCAGCTGACTAAATCAAGCCCAGCTCCATTTGCCACAGTCATTTGCCAAAACATTTTGGCAAATGAGAGGTAAGAGGTAGGCCTAAAGGGGCTGTTGCTAGTTGCTGTTTAGAGTGGGTCCAGCTAAACTGGAACTTGCAGGGATTCAGCTGAACCGCAGCTGAACTTCAAATAAAACAGATGCATGTTGAAGTTACCTTCAGACCCAACAAGTTATGTTTCATGGATCATAATTGTTGAAGACAAGTTGTGTTGAAATGTGGATCCTCAATGTGTTGAATAAAATAATTACTCGAAGAGCCTCAGTTGTCCTTACTTGAATTTATGGATTTATTACAAAGACAAATCTGATATCAAAGAAGCATTGGTACAGACCAGCACTTCACAAAACAAAAAGACGTAAAAAGCCAACAAACAACCAGAGAGAGAAAGAAAAGAAAAAAGTAAACAAAAAACATGTCTGTGTAATAGTGTGGAAGGGATCTCAAGGGGAAGTTGGGTGTTGTTGAGGTTGGGGAAGGGAGTGGGAGGGGTGGGGGGAGCTACAGGATGTGTCTGTAACCGGAGATCCACAGCATATAATGAGAGGGTGTAGTGGAATGAGTAGAGGAGAGAAGGGCTAAGGAGCTTGTTATCACTTATCTGGCTGGGCATAATAATTCTGGCTGGGCCCCAGTGCGGCAGTCCCCAGACCCTGGGGAGGAGACCTGCCAGCTGTAGGACCCAGCCTACTGAAGTGTGTGCCAGAGAGTGAGAGGACCCCCAGGCCCAGGGGAGGGGAGTCCCTCTCACCACAGGGCACACAGCTTTGTTGATGTTATTTATTTAACAACATCATTAATAATAATAACCATAATAACAATGAATTGGTTAGAAATTAAAAGAATGTAGAAGTAGTGACTACACATAATAATTGTGATGGGTTGTGAGAGCAGTTTAGAGGTGAAGAGTGAAAAAAAACATGACAGCATGCCAGACACACACACAAACAAAAAACATTACTATTATCGCCACTGCCATGACATCAAAATAATTAAAAACAGAATGATGATAATAATAGTGCTAATGATAACAATGATAATAACACTAACCGTGGTATTCATAATAATAATAATAATAATAATAATAATATCACAGGTAATAGCAATAGAAAAAATAACTAATACTGCCACTACCATCACCAACAACATTACTAACAATATAAATAATAATAACAATGATAGTGATAATAATAATGACAATAGCAATGACAACAATATGATTGTTAATAATAATAATAATAAAACTTTATTTATAGAGCACTTATCAAAACAAAGTACAAAGTGCTTCTCAACAAGAGAAATAAAACACCACAGTGAATGATGAAATATAAAGAAATAAAATACATAAAATACACAAAAGCAATAAAATAAACAGTAAAATAAACAGCCAGTTCAGGTAAAATCAGGATCTGCTTTCAGATAAAAATGTGTTTTGAGACGAGACTTAAACAAAGACACTGACTCAGACAACCTAATGTCTTCGGGCAAGTTGTTCCAGAGCCTCGGGGCCCTGATGGCCAAAGCTCTGTCCCCCTTAGTTTTCATCCTGGACTCAGGAACAGACAGGAGACCCCTGCCCAAAGATCTCAAACTACGTGAAGGTTCATAAGGGATTACAAGGTCTAAAATATAATCTGGGGCCAGGCCATGAAGAGCCTTAAAAGTAATCAACAAGATCTTAAAATCAATCCTAAAACAAACAGGGAGCCCATGTAAAGAGGCTGAAACAGGTGTAATGTGGTCGTACTTCTTGGTCTTGGTTTACAGCCGAGCAGCTGAGTTCTGTACAGTCTGCAGTCGTTTCAGAGTTTTTTGATTAAGACGAGTGAACAGGCTGTTACATTAATCAAGGCGTGAGGAGATAAAAGCATGTACAACAGTTTCTGCATCACTAAGATTTAAAATAGATCGTATTTTTGCAATGTTTCTGAGGTGATAAAAACATAAATTGCTATCAAACAGGACACCAAGATTTCTTGCAACAGGCTTGATATGTTGTGACAGGTTACCAGTAGATGGCAGTATTTGTTTAGTGATGTGTTGGGGCCCAATAACAAGGATATCAGTTTTATTTGAGTTGAGCTGAAGAAAATTTATCGACATCCAATTTTTTATGTCAGACAGGCAGTCCTGCAGAGAATTCAGCATACTAAGGTCAGTGGGCTTGACAGGGAGGTACATCTTATTGTAGGCCGTCTGTGTCTTCATCTCCTCTTGCTTTGATTGATTAAATCACTTATTAATTGATACTCATAGGGAAAACAAAAACAACAACACACAGAACGCTTAAAATAACAGTTGTCAAACACATTTTGTGTTTATGTTTTTGAAGAACCACTAAGGAGAAAAGAGTAGATTTTAGTGATAGAATAACAACATATAAAGGAGAAGCAGCAGCCTTCTATAATCCAACATAGGCAAGAAAATAGGTACCTGTAAATGATAAGTGAGTAAATAATAATAATAATGAGTAAGAACATCAATAATAATGGTAGTATTAGTAATAACAATTATCAATAGTTATGCTGACAACAGCAACTATGATAGTAATTTTAGCAGCAATTGCATTAACAGTAGTAATTGTTACGGAACAGACCAACCCGGAGACACAGGTAAGGTGATTTCGAAGGTTTATTTATTACAGGGATAATAAGAGAACTGATGAGAGCATAGAAGATACCGTCCCTTGGATCACTGGTTGGAGTGAAGTGCAGGTGCTGGATAGCTGCCCACGAGGCGACGGGAACTGGATTCACCACACTGGTGACGGGAGACACTCCGGAGCCGGGTAAACACTGTAGTCCACAGGAGCCTGGAGTCGAGTGAAGGTTTAGCGAGTCTTGGAAGACTGGGAACGATGACTAGCGTCGTAGTAGAGTCCGTGGTAAACTGAAGGTAGGAGGCGTAGCTCTGTCCTTCTAGCGAAGGAGACCGGACACTGACTGAGGTGAGGAGCTGGGTTATGTAGGGAGTAGAGTGGTTGATTATGTGCAGGTGTGTGATGGATGACAGGTGCTGGTGATTAGTATTCTGGTGAGGAGGAACGGTGTGGCTGAGATGAGGTGGAGCCTGGCGTGTCTGTGACAGTACCCCCCCCTTCACGGTCCGCTCCTGAGGACCGAGGACCCCGACGTCGCGGTGGTCTTCCCCTTCCTCGGGGGGCTGGTCGGTCTGGATGGTCAGCGTGGAATTCAGTCAACAAGGAGGGATCGAGGATGTCATGTCGGGGAATCCATGATCTTTCCTCCGGACCGTAGCCTTCCCAGTCCACCAGATATTCCAGAAGACCACCACGGCGTCGGGAGTCCAAGATCTCACTGACCTGGTAAGCGGCTCCATCCTCTACAATTAGCGGTAAGGGGGGATCTGCCGAATCGCCAGGCTCTGTAGAGACGGAGACAGAGGGATAGAAAGCAGAGATACATGGAAGGCTGGGTGAATCTTGTATTGTGGTGGTAACTGAAGCTTAAATGTCACCGGATTGATTTGTTCTGTTATGGTAAAGGGACCAATGAATCTGTTGCAGGGCAGACACATCCTGATATCGCGGGTGGATAGCCAGACCTTCTGGCCAGGGTGGTACGTTTGAGCGGTGGACCTCCTACGGTCGGCCGTCAGCCTGCGCCTGCAGAGTGCTCTTCTGAGTTGCCGATGAGCTGCGTCCCAGACCCTCTCGCTCTCTCGGAACCAGTAGTCCACGGAAGGAACCTCCGACGGCTCCCCAGACCATGGGAAGAGAGGAGGCTGATAACCGAGCACGCACTGGAAGGGAGTGAGTCCAGTGGAAGGTTGACGTAGCGACTTTTGTGCGTACTCGGCCCAGCCCAGGAACTGGTTCCAAGAGTTCTGATGGCCATGGCAGAAGGTATGTAGAAAACGCCCAATATCCTGAATCTTCCTCTCCGTCTGGCCATTGCTTTGGGGATGATAACCAGAGGAGAGGCTGATGGTCACACCCAGGAGCGAGAAGAAGGCCTTCCAAATCCGGGAGATGAATTGTGGACCTCTATCTGAAACGATGTCTTCCGGTATCCCAAAGTATCTGAAGACCTGGTTGAAGAGACATTCTGCCGTCTCCATGGCCGTAGGTAGACCTCGAAGAGGGATGAGGCGGCAAGACTTTGAAAACCGGTCCACGATTACCAGGACACAGGTCTTGTTGTTTGATGGAGGGAGGTCGGTGATGAAGTCTACTCCCAGGTGTGACCAGGGTCTATTGGGCGTCGGTAGAGGGCATAGTTTTCCTGCAGGAAGATGACGCGGAGATTTAGACATAGCACAGTCAGTACACCCCTGCACGTACCTTCTCACGTCCCTTGCCATGTTTGGCCACCAGAAGCGTTCTCGTAGCAGCGAGAGGGTTTCATTGGCCCCTGGGTGACCAGTGCCAAGTGAGGTGTGAGAAGTATGAATGAGTTGAGTTCTCTGGGTTCTCGGAACATACTGAAGATTGGGAGGACAACCCGGCGGAGTGTTAGTGGAGACATTGGTTGAGGGAACAGAATCTTCTGACCATTGTATGGGATTAAGGAATACTTGCTGGGGTATGATGGGTACTGGATCTTCCGTGTTGTTTTCTGGAGCGTGTAGGCGGGAAAGTGCATCCGCTCGCAGGTTCTTGGATCCAGGGCGATATGTGATGTGGAAATGGAATCTAGTGAAGAACAAGGCCCAGCGTGCCTGGCGCGGGTTGAGACGTTTGGCTCTCTTGTGATCTGTTAACACGGTGAATGGATGTTGAGCACCCTCCAACCAATGTCTCCACTCCTCTAGTGCCAATTTCACGGCTAGTAGTTCACGGTCACCGATGTCGTAGTTTCTTTCTGCCGGGTTGAGTTTCCGAGAGAAGAATGCACATGGGTGGAGTTTGGCTGGATTTCCCTGTAGTTGCGAGAGTACCGCTCCTACCCCTGTAGTCGAGGCGTCCACCTCGACTGTGAAGGGCTTCTCTGGGTCTGGATGGGTGAGGAGCGGTGCACAGGTGAATGCTCTCTTGAGGAGGTCGAAAGCTTCTTGTGCTGCTTGTGGCCAGGACAGAGACTTGGGCTTGTTGTGAAGGAGACTGGTCAAAGGGTGGACTATCTTGCTGTAGTCCAAAATGAAGCAGCGGTAGAAGTTAGCGAACCCCAGGAATCGTTGTAGTTCCTTTATAGTTGTTGGAGTGGGCCAATTCCTGATGGCCTCCACTTTCCCTTCGTCCATCTGGATGCCATTGCTCCTGATGACGTAACCAAGGAACTGAACGGAGGATCGATGGAACTCGCACTTCTCATCCTTGAGGAAGAGATGATGGCTTCGTAGGCGCTCGAGGACCTCCGCAACGTGATGGCGATGGTCCTCCTCGTCACGGGAGTAGATCAGGATGTCGTCGATGTATACGATGACAAATTTGTGAAGGAAATCCCGGAGCACCTCATGGATGAAGTCCTGGAAGACGGAAGGGGCGTTAGCCAGACCGTAGGGCATGACGAGATACTCATAATGGCCAGTGTTCTATAATCTATGCAGGGCCGCAAGCCTCCGTCGTTCTTGGCCACAAAGAAGAAACTTGAGGCTGCTGGAGCAGTGGATGGTCTGATATACCCCTGGGCTAGAGCCTCCTCAATATACTCACCCATGGCTTGTTGTTCAGGTATGGACAATGGATAGATTCTACCCTTGGGCACTGGTTCACCCGGTAGGAGATCAATTGCACAGTCCCATGGCCGATGCGGGGGTAACTGGGAGGCTCTCTTTGGACAGAAAACATCTTGATATGCGCCATAGCAGGCCGGAATGTCCACTGACTGTTTCTCCTTAGGACTTTCGATGGATGTAGCACACATGGGAAGACTCTGGGAGCGATACGAGGATGGTCGTGGTAGCCGCGGAAAACAGCCAGGATAACAGGACTTGCTCCATTTCAGCACTTCTCCTGTAGTCCAGGAAATGATGGGGTCATGTTGCTCCAACCAGGGCCGCCCCAAGATAACCTCAGCAGTCGATCCCTCCAGAACCATTAAATGCAGTTGTTCTTCATGTAGTACCCCTACCTAAAGGGTGATTGGAACCGTGGCCTTCTGAACCCCACGACGGCTGATTGATTTCCCGGTTATGGCAGTGATTCTGTAACTGGTAGACGTGAAGGAGGTCTTGACCCTTAGTTGCCGGCAGAGGGCGCCAGAGATGAAATTGCCGGCTGACCTGGAGTCGATGAGGGCTTGTACTGGAAGGGATAGAGTAGGTGTAACCAGGGTGATTCTAGTAGACAAGGGTTTACTACATGGGAGACTCTGAATAATTGCACTCACCATAGGTTTAGGTGGTCTCACGGGACAGTTGACCCTGTTATGTCCCGAGGCTCCACAGTACAGACACAGCCTGTGGGTCAGCCTTCTCTGCCGCTCCGCCTGGGTTAAATGGTTGGAGTCTAACTGCATGGGTTCAGGTTCAGGTTCGGAAGAGCGATGTTTCTCTAGCTGACGGGGATGGTGAATGTGTGGTGGATGATCCTGGTGTTCCACCAAACATGTCCGCATACGAGTAGCCACCCTAATGGCTAACTGGATAAATCTTTCGAGGCCGATGGTGTCTTCGTATGCTACCAGATGCAATCGTACGCGAGGCTCCAGTCCCTGACGGAAGGTTGTGATGAGGGATTGCTCGTTCCAACCGCTGGCTGCCGCGAGGGTTCGGAATTCCAGGGCGTAGTCCTGGATAGACCGCTGACCTTGCTTCAGCTGATATAACTTTTCACCAGCAGAGGAATCACCAGCGGGTCGACCGAATACCTCGCGGAAGTGATCTAGAAAACTCGTCAGCGACTGGGTGACGGGTCCATCTTGTGACCAGATGGATTCTGCCCACTGCAACGCTCTCCCTTGCAGCTGAGATATAACGAAGGCAATCTTGGAGCGTTCAGTGGGATATAGGGGCGATTGCATTTCTAGGACCAGGGTACACTGCAAAATGAATCCATTGCAGTCCTCCGCCACGCCAGAGAAGGGCGCTGGTTTAGCCATGGGGCTGGAACAATGCGGAACTGCTGGAGTGACGGGAGCGGAAGCGGAAGCATTGGAGGAGGACGTGGAAGATGGTGGAGCGTTGAGGCCACGGCGTAGGATCTCCACCAGCTCCTGGAAGGGGTCCGTGGCACTCATGTTGCAATCCTGTTCTTTCTTTGGTCCGGTCTTCTGTTACGGAACAGACCAACCCGGAGACACAGGTCAGGTGATTTCGAAGGTTTATTTATTACAGGGATAATAAGACAACTGATGAGAGCATAGAAGATACCGTCCCTGGGATCACTGGTTGGAGTGAAGTGCAGGTGCTGGATAGCTGCCCACGAGGCGACGGGAACTGGATTCACCACACTGGTGACGGGAGACACTCCGGAGCCGGGTAAACACTGTAGTCCACAGGAGCCTGGAGTCGAGTGAAGGTTTAGCGAGTCTTGGAAGACTGGGAACGATGACTAGCGCCGTAGTAGAGTCCGTGGTAAACTGAAGGTAGGAGGCGTAGCTCTGTCCTTCTAGCGAACGAGACCGGACACTGACTGAGGTGAGGAGCTGGGTTATGTAGGGAGTAGAGTGGTTGATTATGTGCAGGTGTGTGATGGTACTTTGTAACTGTTTTTTGAAAAGTGCTATAAAAATAAAGTTTAAAAAAATAGCTTGGGTTGATTATTTTGGATGTATTTAATATTTGACTCAGACTCGTTGCGGTTTCTTTAACACCATATTCTGACATACTAAAGATCAGAGTAATATAGACCTTGCTTTAAACCACATCTGCAGTAGGTTTAAGTTAAATGTCAGATACAACGTCCTTTTCTGAGGACACAGTAATGGGGTTTTAGAGACCACATGATTTTGTTCCAGGCAACACAGGTTTAAACTGGTCCTAAACCTTACCTAGCTAAGCTAATGCCAGAGAAACAGCCACGATAATTTTGTATGAGAGGTGGGTGACTTGATGACCTCACCAAAAAAAAATGTTGTTTGAAATGATTGGTGACAAGATGGTGTTTTTGAGAGCTTCATGTTTTACTTGATATGATCAGAAGTAATAAAACACACACACACACACACACACACACAATGGCTATATAATTATAATGATAATGTGAAGAAGAAGAAGAAGAAGAAGCAAGACACTTGATTCCCAACTGTTCCAGTAGAGTTGCTCAGTGGCCAGCAGATATGTGGTTGTACTGGGAGACTGAAGATTGTTCCTATGTAAGTGAATTTGTGTTCAGTAAACAAGCCCTGAGTAAACAAAGGTCAAATATAAAAAAATGATTTGCAACAAGGACAAAAACACAAACAAAAGACTAACCAATAAAAGGTATACTAAGGGTATAATGGTAATTTTTCTTTTTCTCCCATATCTGTTTCCATTTGCCATTAACACACAGGTAAGAGTGAGTGATCTCACGCAGACTCAACAGATTTTCTAGTCGTTATTTGCAGTTTAGTTGTTGTTTATTGTAATTTATACAAAGAGATGAATGTACCGGTTTTCCAATGCTGTAACTTGTAGCGTGATATTCTGTCCTTGTCTGGTGAAAACTGTGTGCGCTCCCTCTTCCTGTGCTCTCAATTTTCTGTCACCTATGCCCTTACATATACTGCTCTGTGCATATAATGACCGCCACCCAGTGTCTTCTTTGTAAAGTTTTATGGCGGTTGGCAATCAACATTATGTTGCATGGTCCTAACATGGCAGCGGTGGATGGCCGCCCACCATTGAGTCTGGTTCAGTCCAAGGTTTTTGTCTCTTAAAGGAAGTTTTTTCTTGCCACTGTCGCCAAGTGCTTGCTCATGGTGGGATTTGTTGGGTCTCTGTAATTAATATTATAAAGACTACAGTCTAGACCTGCTCTATAGGAAAAGTGCAATGAGATAACTTCTGTTATGAATTGGCACTATATAAATAAAATTGAATTGAATTGAATTGCATTACCGCTACCAACTGGAATGGAGTGTGGATCGGGACTCTAACTATACATTCACTAATTATAAAAGAAATAAAAGAAAATCTATCAAAATTGTTATATTCTCTTTATCAAGTTTGTTCTCCTAAGATACTGAAACAACAATAGATAACACTTGGCTCTAGAACTTCTTTGTAAAAGATCATGTAAATCAAACCTCATCATTATTTCTTTAAGGTTCAGTGTCAGTGTCCTTCTCTCAGCATCATATTTACCACAGTAAATCATAACATGTTCTACAGTTTCTTCTTGAACACAGAATGTACATCTTTCCGTATTATGTTTTCCTATTTTACATGATGTACTGTTTAATCCTGTGTGACCAAAACATAGCCTGGATATTATTGTTTCCTCCTTTATGGTTCCCCCCATTTTTCTCATCATACCTACTTTTCTTTGAATGTTGTATAACCACCTTCCTGTTCTCTCTTCTTCCCACTGCCACACAGTGTCCAAAATGATACTACAAGATATAACAATTATATGAAATGCCAACAACAAAAATAAACTGCTCCTACAATGGGTTTATGATACCAACCGAACTTAAAACACTAATAAAACAATAACAAAGGGACAAAATGTTTAGAAAGCGAGGCAGTAAAATATATGTAAATATAAAAATATAATTAATACCAGAATATATCACGATGTGTCTTTCACACAAAAAGTTGGGATTTAAACAAAGAAAAAGATGGCCACGATTCTCAGGCCATAAATTCCCCAGCTGAGGGGGAAGAACAAAAACATGTTTTCTCATATGAAATCAAAAAATATGTAACAAGCAATGTGACCAGGTTCACAGTCATAAAAGGTTTTCAATATGAGTGGAAAGATTTTAAATGATACTGGACTGAAAATAAATCATTTGTTTTCACTTGTTTGACAAGTTCCCTGGGAAATGAGGGTGAATTGACTCATTTAGGTCTCTATGTGCGAGAAGATGTGTCTGTACTGGGTGTATAGTGGTGGGTGATGTTTCTGCAGGGAAGTGTCGTTACAGTTGACCACCACAGAGGGGCACTATGCATTTAATTTCCTTATCGCCATCAGCCTTTCTGGTTGATGTCATGCTGATATGGAAACACAACAGTCAGGCAATTAGTAGTGACTTCATTATGTAGGATTGTAATTAATTATGTAGGATTCCAACCTAGTGGATACAATCTAACTAATGAAGTATAATGGAACTCCTTTGCTGGTAGTTTGCCATGTTTTAAAAAGAAAAATTGAATCACTGCAGTATATAATACTGAGAAGAGGCTCAATGTTAGAGCAGCATAGATGTCCAAGGGTGTTTAATTCTTACACCATCAGGTTGGGAATGTAGGTTTTTCTCATTGTTTGGCCCATCCATGGGTTTATTTTTGTGTAGATGATTGTGTACGTGACCTGTCCCAACAGCAATGACTTGTGACCATTGTCCTCCCTGACAGCCTCACTATCAGAGAAGTGAAACCAACAAACAGTTTTATTCCTGTATACCCAAGTGACTTTTGACTCTCTTTCTTCAAACTAGAAAAACCAGATTTCCTTGTCAACCAAATCCACTGAGTCACCCTCTGCCTGCCTGCTGCTGTGTTTATCCCAACATGATGGTGACAGACACTTGTTGACTTTCAGTCTCTCGTTGAGCCTTGAATAAACTCTCACAACCAGATTCCACACTAGAACTAAATGTGAACACTTGATTACGTTTGAGCTTTTTATTCGGGTGAACTTTGTATGAGCCCCCTTGGCTCATCCCCAGCACATAGCATTTAATTTTATTATTGTATGAAAACATCTTAATTGTGTAAACAGTGTTGGCATTCTCAAGTGAGTACACAAATCATGAAGAGCAAAAGGAAGGAGCAAAACATTGATGCAATAATATATAATTATAATAAACTAGATAATACTGTATATATAATAATATTGTTACCATCAACTATTAGGAATATGTAGCCATGCAAAACACTATGAGGCAACAGGCACAACTAAAAATACTGGTAATAACCACATTTTGCACACATTAGCCATACCAATCATATCAATATTAAAATATTAATAGAAATATTTTGAAAGTTAGTGAAATGGTAATATCACACACTAGTGGTACAATTTGTTGATTCAGTTGGTGAGTTATTCAACATTTGAGAAGCTCTTTACAGCAGAGAAAGTACTGGAGAATGGAACTGGTCCTGTAAGAGATTATGCAGTCCCCTCTCATAGCAGAACTTGTACAGTAGACCTGTTGTTTGACGTCTCATATACTTCTATATTAGCCTCTTGACTTGTGTGTCTATATTATTAAATCATGGCAGGAACAAAACCAGCAAAAACCAAAGATGATTTAAAACATCTTACCTCATAAGTTCATCTCATGGCTATCATCTGTTGGCTATTCCAGTGTTTATTTTGGCACCCAAACTTAAAGTTCATTTTTTTTGTCTTTTGACAAATGTATTAGTTTTAGTCATATTTTATTCATTTTATTGTTATTAGACAGTTATTGTTAGTATTTTTGGGCATTTTGCCTTCATTAAAGGTGAACAGTAGAGAGGTGACGGGAAATTAGTGGAGAGAGAGGGGGGAAGACATACAACAGGTCTTCGTCTGGGAATCAAAACAGGGACATTGCAATTACAAGATCTGGTACGTGTCTTAACTACGAGGCCTCCTTGACACCCAATTGCTAGTTTCAGTCTGGCTTTGTCAACAAAATCTAAACACAGCAAGGACAACACCACAACAACATGTGATTAAAGGTTTGATGACATGAGGAAGAATTGGATGTTGAGGATGGATGAATAGATGTGAGGAAGGGGATGAACGTAGGAGGAGGAAGTTGTCAGTTTAGGCCGGTCTGGGACAGATGTAATAGAGGCCAGGGGTTCCACAAATACATGCAGGTTGTTGAATAAGATTTTTGCATTAAAACATTATAAACAGTTTGTCTATTTTTCTGGCTTGCATAGTAACTTATAGTAGTAATAGTAACATATTTTGTTATGGTTTTCGTTTTAGTGTTTGTTTATGAATAGTAAACTAACCTTGAAGTGTAAAATGGATGGATTGCCTTTCTGATTTCAGGAAAATTATGATGTTTCAACTAGATTTGTGCTACTGGCATTGTAAGCTTACTGACATCTGGCACCAATAACTGGATATCCACATAGCTCCAACCATAGAGCACAGATTCACCAGGTGAGGTTTGCTTCTTCATTTAGTGGTGACAGGGCTGTAGTTGTAGACAGTTGTATTCTGTAAAGTTGTATGTGAATACATAGGTGTGACAAATTTTCATGTATCGCGCCGGTGAACTGGTATTTTCCTGGTGCGCACTTGGTGCCAAGAATTAGTGTGTCTTGTGCACTCCACCGCCCGCCTGCTCAGAGAAGGTCAACAGTTCAGGGCATATAAACCTCCCTAAAACCCTAATTTGTTCGTCTTTCCACTTTTATTCTACAATTTTCAACCAGCTGACGTGATCACACAGACAAAAATGTTTTATTCCGATTATGGTATTGAGCCTCTTGGCCGTTTGGATGTACTCCAGGTTCTTGTGGTCTGTCCACACAATAAAAGGTTGCTCTGCTCCTTCCAGCCAGTACCACCACTCCTCTAATGCCAATTTCACAGCCAAGAGTTCCCGGTTCCCGAAGTCATAGTTCCACTCGGCGGGGGTGAGGCGTCGGGAGAAGAAGGCACAAGGATGGAGTCTCTGGTCAGTGCTGGAGTATTGTGAGAGCACGGCCCCTACTCCCACGTCTGTGGCATCCACTTCCACCGTGAACTGTCGTACGGGATCATGTTGGATGAGGATGGGGGCCGAGGTAAAGAGGGCTTTGAGTTTGGTCAGGGCAGTGTCCGCTTTGGCGTTCCAGGAGCAGGGGATCTTGGAAGAGGTGAGTCTGGTAAGTGGAGCGGCCACACGGCTGTAATCCGGCTGTAAAGTTGGCAAACCCCAAGAAACATTGCAGCTGCTTGCAAGTGGTGGCCGTTGGCCATTCCAAGACCGCTTTAATCTTGGCTGGATCCGGTCTCATTTGTCCACTGTCAAGGATGTACCCGAGGAAGCTCCCCGAACTGGCGTGGAACTCGCATTTTTCAGCCTCAAGACTAACAGAGGACACAGAAGACACACAAGGAGAGGAAAGCACACCAGAGCCTGCAGGGGTCGTACGGGCATGGTGGCTGACTATGACAATGTAGAGTTAGTAACATGCAGTAATGGGATAAAAATGCATACAGATGGAGAGGGAGAGAAGGAGAAAGGAAAGAGGTGCATAATGGGAAGTCTCCCTGCAGTCTAGCCCTATAGCAGCATAACTAAGGGATGGTTCAGGACTCACCCAAGCCAGCCCTAACTATAAGCTTTATCAAAGAGGAAAGTCTTAAGTCTACTCTTAAATGTGGAGATAATGTCTGCCTCCCGAACCCAAACTGGGATCTGATTCCACAGGAGAGGAGCCACTGTTGATTTCTCCTGGCTGTGTGTTTTCTGATTCCTCCAACATCAACAATATGGTTTATTATTTTAACTACCTGTGTTCTTCAACCTTAGATCTCATAGCTCCTCTGAAAAATAGACCAAACTCAAGGACTAGAAAACAGCCATGCTTAAATGACAATATTCGAAGCTGTAAAAGGAAATGCAGAAGAGCAGAACGCAGAAGGAAGAAATCAGGTCTCCAGGTCCACTTTGTGGCTATGAAAGAGTTATTACTCCTTTTATAATAGGATGGTGAAGGATGCAAGAACATGTCATTTCTCTGCACTTATTTCTGCCCATCAGCACAACCCCAGATTCCTATTTAAGACTGTGGATCAGTTAGTTAACCCAGCCTCTCCAGCAAAAGTTTCTTTTGCACTTTGCTGGAAAGGTGGAGTTAATAAGATCTGGTATCACCCCCCAATCCTACCTTTTTAGATGTGTATCACCCACTCAGGGATTTTTTGAGCAACTTTTCTGCTGTTACTCTGCCTGAACTCACAGACATCATGTATCTTATGAGAATATCCTGCAGCCCTCTGGACAAAATCCCAACTAGGTTTTTATTGGAAGTTATGGATTGTATTGTGCCCCATTTGCAAATTATTTTTAACAGCTCGCTGTCTACTGGCTGCGTCCCAAATTTCTTTAAAACTGCTTGTGTCCAGCAAGTCCTAAAAAAACCTGGGCTTGATACTACCCTCCTGGATGATCGTCCAATCTCCAAACTGCCTTTTATTTTGAAGATTCTCGAAAAACTTGTATCTAAGCAGCTTCTTGCTGCTGTGGAAAACAATAATACCTTTGAAAAGTTGTTCACTTGTCTTAATCAAAAAACTTTGAAACAACTGCAGGCTGTACAAAACTCAGCTGCTAGGCTTTTAACCAGGACCAAGAGGTACAATCACATCACACCTGTTTTAGCCTCTTTACATTGGCTCCCTGTTTGTTTTAGGATTGATTTTAAGATATCATTGGTTACTTTTAAGGCTCTTCATGGCCTGGCTCCAGATTATATTTTAGACCATTTAATCCCTTATGAACCTTCACGTAGTTTGAGATCATTGGGCAGGGGTCTGGCTGTTCCTGAGTCCAGGATGAAAACTAAGGGGGACAGAGCTTTTGCCATCATGGCCCCGAGGCTCTGGAACAACTTGCCCGAAGACATTAGGTTGTCTGAGTCAGTGTCTTCTTTTAAGTCTCTTTTCAAAACGCATTTTTATCGGAAAGTATATCCTGATCTTACCTGAGCTGTCTGTTTATATTATTGTTTTTATGTATTCTACGTATTTTATTTATTTGATATTTTATCATTCACTGTGGTATTTTATTTCTCTCTCTGTGAAGCACTTTGTACTTTGTTTTGATAAGTGCTCTATAAATAAAGTTTTATTCATTATTCTTTATTTATTTATCTTGCCAGGTTTGGCTCCTGGCACCCCGGGCTGACTCCTCCATAACTCCTGCTCAGGTGGGCACTGACTGATGCCCAACCTCTCTCCCGCTCCTCTCCCACTTCCCACATCTCCTGTCCCCTGCCTGAATCTGCTGTGTCTTCGTCATCCGTGGAGTCAGAGTCCTGCTCAGAGCTGCTGTAAATCACCTCGGTACTGTATTCCCTGTCGTCAAACTGGCCTCCGTCAGTCTAGGGGGCTGTGTTCGGTCCTGGTTTGGCTGTGTTCACTGTTTTTGCTGATGCCCAAGATGCACGCTCGCACCTACAGAGTGCGCGCGCAAGCACGAGCAACAAGATGCTGACTGCAGTTCACTTAATGGCCATCTGTGTCATAAATAAAAAGGATTTTCTGAAAACTCAACTCAGTACCTTTACAAGTAAACGCAGAGGGTTTACCCTACATCTGCCCTACTGTTCTTTTTTAATCATTAGATTTTACTCAGTAATATGTCATTCTGCAAAAATGTGATTGTGTGAACCATTTTCTGATATTACACCACTGTGGTTAAGGTTTGATTAAGTTTTAGGCACAAAAACAAAACAAGAGAAAGAGAGAGGTCCCAGAATGGCTGATAGTCCAGCACAGAGAAGCCTGAGTGAAAAGAGAGGAAAGGGAGGAGAGGCTAGAGAGAGAGAGAGAGAGATAGCTGTGCTAGTGGGACACAACAGATGCAGTGGTTTTAGATCAAGTTTACAGTTTTCTCATCTGCAGGATAAACATGGACTATTAGTACTCAGCTTAATAGATTCATTGAGACTGAGACCGACCCACCGGAAGGATAATGGTAACAGGTACAAGGAAATCAAGAATAAGCAGCTAACTAAAGGTTAAGAAGAAAAGATGAGTTTTAAGTTTGTATTTAAAGGCCCACACAGAGTCAGACTATCTGATGTCAACAGGGAAGTTATTCCAGAGGCAGGGGGCACGATAGGAAAAGGCTGGTTGACTTCTGTTTTACTCTGGGGACAGACAGGAGCCCTGTATTCTGAGAGCGGAGAGCATGATGGGATGGGATATAAGGTTTAATGAGATCAGAGACATATGAAGGGGCAAGCCCATTTACAATTTTGTAAGTCATTACAAGCACCTTAAAGTCTGATCTGACATGGATAGGGAGCCATCGCTATCGCCATCGCATGGCCCTGTGTGAAATCGCTATTTCACACAGGGCCATGTAGGTTTGGATTTTGTTTTCCCTTAATAATAACAACCTTCATTTAAAAACTGCATTTTGTGTTTACTTGTGTTATCTTTGACTAATAATTAAATTTGTTTGATGATCTGAAACATTTAAGTGTGACAAACATGCAAAAAATAAGAAATCAGGAAGGGGGCAAACACTTTTTCACACCACTTCCCCTGGTCACACCAGCACTGGACCCCCTGCAGCTTGCCTACCAGGAGAACACTTGAGTGGACAATGTCATAATTTTACCTGCTACACTGGGCTTATGCCCACCTGGATAAGGCTGGGAACACTTTGATTTCTCCAGTGCTTTTAACACCATACAGCCTTTGCTGTTAGGAGTCCAGCTTAGGGCCATACAGGTGAACACTGCTCTTGTGTCCTGGATAACAGATTACCTGACCGGCAGGCCACAGTTTATAAGACTGAGGAACCACATGTCAGGAACTGTGATGAGCAACACAGGGGCACTCCAGGGTACCGTCCTCTCCCTCTGACTTCAGCTACAACTTGTCATGCCACCTGCAGAAGTTCCCTGATTACTTTGCCATTGTGGGGTGTAGCAGTGGACAACAGGAGGAGGAATACAGAGGCCTGGTGGATGACTTTGTTGGGTGGTGCAGAATGAACAAATCTGCAGCTTAACATTAGCGAGACTAAGGATCTGATTGTGGACTTCCGCAGGACTAAGCTTACTCTTATCTCTGTATCTAGCCAGGGGCAGGATGTGGAGGTAGTTCACTCCTTTAAATACCCTGGAGTGCACCTGTACAATCGCTTGGAGTAGGCTGGGAACACAGGGGCCCTCTACAAGAAGGGCCAGAGTTGGCTCTCCTTCCTTCTGGAGGTTCAGAGGCTTCAGCGTTTGCAACAGGATGCTGCAGATGTTCTACCAGTCTGTGGTGGCCGGTGCTATCTTTTATACTGTCGTGTGCTGGGGACGAAGCGTGAAGGCGAGAGATGCTAACAAACTCAACAAGCTAGTTAGAAAGGCCAGCTCAGTGATTGGAAGAGGAGTTCAGCTGGACTCTCTGGAGGTGGTGACAGAGAAGAGGATGCTGTCCAAGTTGGTTAGCATCCTGAACAACATCTCCCACCACCTCCACGACATGCTTGTTGAGAAGAGAAGTGTCTTCAGCTAAAGACTTAAACCCCCAAGGTGTTCCACTGAGCGGTACAGGAGATCATTCCTGTCGTAGGCCATCAAACTGTTTAACTCATGCCCGCTCTGTTGCAGTGTGGACATCAATGGACTGGGAGGCTGCTGAGGTCTAACTGGACTCTAACTGGACTTACAATTTACAACTTACATTTTCTGTAACTTCTGGCAATACATCTTTTAACTTATGCTTACACATGCTTAAAACGGCATACTTTTTACTTTTTTACTTTTATGTTAGTACTTGTGTTTGAAATGGGGTTTCTGCACCATTATTTAATAGATAAAGTATCTATCTATCTATCTTTAAAAGTATTTGTGTCTACGCTTGCGCTCTTATAGACCACATACATGCCTATATGCACATTGACCTGAGCATCCATCCATATCTACTGACACACAACAGTTACATTTCTGAAGGTGCCTGTCTGAATTATAATTTTTAACACAACACAATGTGTTTGGGCTGTGACAACAGACAGTGCTTCGTCTTCATTCATATTGTTCCTGGCTACAGACTGAGCTGACAGAGCTGAGTGTTTGCAATGTCTGTATCTCATACAAACACACACACAAACCAAAAAGACTACACTGCATAGGTGGGCCACTCTACATTGTTTATCTCCCAGGCTGACAGTCTGGAGAGTCCCACTTCTCCTCTGACTGCTGATAAACATGCTTTGCTGTGAGGCCCACTTTTCAATGACCTCAATCAATGATACTCACTGATATTTATTATATATCCACTGCAGCCACATACCTATACATACTCTATTGAATATTCTATATGAAGAATATGCTGTTAACATGTGGCTGTACATGACTGTGTGCATGTGTGTATGTTAGGATAGATCATATGATCATCAGGAGTATCATTTCCTGTAGATTTACAAACCAGTTGGTCCAGCACTGTCTGTAAGTGCATGCCTGTGTGTGCGTACCAGTGTTTCCTTACACAACAACCTGTAGATAAGAGTAATTGACTTCTGGTAAGTCTGGTGAACTCTCAAACTGGTATTCTGATGTATCCTGTCTGATTACCACTCAGGCTTTGGTCAATCTCAAATCTCCTTCATATTTGTCCTCAGAACATGGCGATGAATTTCAGCTCTACAGTATAATGCAGAGAATTCTGGAGTTGTAATTTGTGTAATTAAATTCGCTAGGGAAAGGCTTGATTTGACAGATCTCAATTATGACTGATGGTAAGGCAGGATTACAGGTATTTATAAAAGAAGAATGTGCAGTGAGAATGTGTGCACCTCACACATACTTCAGACCAGGCATACATATGGTTGAATATGCGAGTGATATAATAAGGTAAAGATAAAATGTAAGGTGAGAGACATAACCTTATAGTAAAACATTGTTTAGGTTGTTTGCCAGTTTCACTGATTGAGTTATTATTGTTGCAGTATACAGAGTGTTCTGTAAAATGTCAGTCAAAGGTGAACTTCATTTTAAATTATTTCCCCGTATTAATGATCTTTTCATTTTATTTGTGAAAATGTGAAAATTGTGAAGCTTTTTGTAAAGTCTATACATTAATCATTGTTCATCTTTCTGACATTTAATAAAGATTATTGAGATATATGGTTTACAGGTACATGCGATGCATTTGTGGTAACTCTGCTATAAATAGCCAGAGGTGTGTGTAATGGCCACGTGTAATGACAGCTGTTGTGACATAGTTGGAGAACCACTGATGCAACACAATCGGTTCTTCAGGAAGGAGAGAGGAGGCACACATGACTCCATCCACATTAACGGGATGGAGTCAGCGTGTCTCCAGCTTCAAGTTCCTGGGGACCCATATTTCGGAGAACCTGTCCTGGACCACCAACACCTCCTGCCTGGTCAAGAAGGCTCACCAGCGCCTCTTATTCCTGAGGACACTGAAGAAGAATCAACTGTCCTCAGTTCCTACTGAACTCTGCCCCCCGCTGATTCCACTGTCCCCTCATGTACCTTAACTTAAATGCTGCTAAATTGTTTTTGCTAAATGTACCACATGTTCATTTGTACTACCGGACTATTTATTTAGACATATACTGCATCATTTGCACTCCAGTACTACTGTACAGTACTGAATACTGAAATAACTCATCAACTGCACTATTAACTATTTCCATAAATTGCACTACTTTATATTCATTGCACTACTGTTCTGCCCAGTCCAATTCATTATTGCACATATCCATCAGTATACTTCTGTTTATAGTAATGCCATCTATATATAATGTCCATAGTACCACTTGGAAATATTTTCATAATACTGCTCTATCCTGCATTTATGCACACACTTTATATCCTGCACTTGCTTATTGTACTTCTGGTTAGACCTAAACTGCATTTCGTTGCCTTGTACTTGTACATGTGTAATGACAATAAAGTTGAATCTAATCGAATCTAAACATGACACACAACATCTCATTGTTGCTTCCAGTAAAAACTACAAAGGCAATCACCTGTAACCTTTATTGGTTTGGCTCACTGCATAGCTCTGCACCTACACACATAGTGTACAGAGAAAGAAGTGTATAGTAGCTAGCCTCGTGGATAAGACAAAGATAAGACAACAACAGGTCCAGGTTAAGGTTATTGCCTGCTGCTGTTTAGTTAGTTAAGTTTTAGCCCATGAACAAACTGCTAATAAGTCACAACCTACTGATTTGCATACATGTGAAGGGGTTTTCCCTGGCCTTTCCCAGGAAGTACTCAGCAGTTTTTTTTTACTCATGTTCACTGAGATCTGCCAAGATTATTATCACAGGTATATCAAGCAAACAAGGGCATAGATCTCAGCTCTATGGGTGCTCTGGGGCTTCTTACCCCCACCTCTGAAAATAAATGTAAATATGACCAGATGGGGTTGAGCTGCCTGGCATGAATTAGAACTGGACACAGAAAATTTGTCTTACTATTAGTCACAATTAATTAAATCAAGTAGATTAAGCCTGTGTGGAGCAGTAAAATTAATTGCCTGCCTCCAGAGCTGCAGAGACTGGATCTGTGGTTGTGGGCCACCTGTCCCCTGTTCCTGCTCGACAACTGCTACTACAGTTGTTGCTATTGACTTTGTTACTATTATTGTCATTATGATTCCTATGACTGTCATTCCTATTATTATTATTAATTTATTAATATTAACACTACAATTACTATTTTAAAATTCTAGGTGGAATTTGCATTGTGCTTCCCTCTCCCCCACCCCTTTTTGCACTTTGATGTAATCTGTCCCTTTGACACACAGTTGCCTTTGATAAGATAATATTACATATTTAATTATTTTTTTGTGCATGCACCCCACTTGTTCTTTAGTAAGCAGCAGCTCTGGGTTCCTGCCATAGACTTTAATTTAGCGAACAACTAATCATCTCTAGGGGAGTACCTGTTATTAACATATGTTAAAATGATACACTCTCCCACATGTAACCACAATCTGATGACACTTGCCAATAGTTCAGTCTCAGTTTTCACACCTGGGTCTGTGGTGATACCAGCTCCTTTCAGGTTTCTCAGGCATTAACAAGTTCCTCCTCCTCCCAAACACTGTCATTCTCATAATCTTACCTCCCTCAAACAGTCTAGTGGGAACCAAGGAGAGGAAAGATGAGACCTATTCCCAAAATGCTGGGCCAAATCTAAACCTGCTGCCACTGAAAGCACACCAACAACAATAGTGTTACACCAGTAATTGTCTGGTTCTTTGCACAAACTAGAGGGCAGCCATAGTTTCCATTTCTGGGAATTTGTTATACAATACACTTAGCTATGAGGAAACCAAGAAGGGAATAGTGTGTGTGTGTGTGTGTGTGTGTGTGTGTGTGTGTGTGTGTGTGTGTGTCTGCATTTCTGTGTGTGTGACAGTCTTCACCTAAGGGGACAAATTCCTTAGACTATATTCTCAGTATTTCAACAATATAATTAGTAGAACTTTCTTGTTCACAGGGAGTTGCTGCATGCTAATACAGTGCAGATTTAAACATTGAATCAGGCATCTTTGTGAGTGCTTTTTACTGAGTTGTGTGTGGCAATTAAAGTGACGTCCGTTTAGTTGCCAGTCAGTGTGTCAGCTAAGTGGTGAGCTGGGCGTGTCCAACTATTGTTCACATCCAGTAAACTGACACTTCAGTCACTTTTTGTCTTTTCATAATAGGTTCTATTGTGTTTAGGTGACTGGTTCAGTTGCTTTGGAGGAGGTTTATAAGAGTTTGCGACTTAATGATGTAATAGCCAGACAATTTTTAGAAAATTATTATTTTGTCTTACAGAGCTCTGGTATATGCTGAACTTATCTAGAAAGGTTCAGGATATCCTGAATGAATGACATGTTTCAGTAAACTGACACTGACATCAGCACATATTTGTGTCAGCATGCATCTTTAATAAAGATTTTAACAAATCTGTCATCAGTATGTTTTACTGAGTAGATTGAACTGGTGGCAGTGGTGACAGGATTCCAGACATATGCTGTCTGTATAGATTACTAAAGAGGTCATAGGGGGCACATGTCTAGGGCCCCAAGAGGTCAGGGGTTCCCTAAGTCAGAGCCTCAGTGTATCACTTTTTGTTGGGAAGACTTTGTCCTTTTTTATTATAACTTTTATTTAATCTGTTATAAACTTTATTTAATCAGGTAAATCCCCTTGAGATTGAGATCTAATTTTCAAGGGAGACCTGAGGACATTCCAGAGGCTGCAGCCGATGGTGCTGCTGAACTGCATTTTGCCACACCAAGAGGTGACCGTAACACCTCATGCACCACATTTTTATAAAGTAGCGTAGACCAAACATTAGAAACAACAATTTAGTATAATACTTATGGAGAGCAGAGTCAGTGGTGATAAGCTTCAGAGACGACTTAGATGGTCTATCTTCATCTCCAGCAAGAACAAAATACTGAAGTTCAGGTGCAGTTTTCAACTAACAGCAGAGATTTACAGGTATAGTTAACCAGCAAACAAACAAAGAAGTAAATAAAACAAATCTGAGTAATTTCCAAACATTCAGTCAATTTTGCCTCAATGTTAATACTTGCCAGTGTGGGAAACCCTGTCAAACAACACAGTGAACCCTTACTATCATGGTACCAATGATGTTTGACCTCCAAAGAACGTGGTTTAGATAATCTGGATAAACTTTTGGCTGGTTTCCAACCTGTTTGATCATCTGACTGTTCATGTTAGCATGTGAAGTTAACTGGCAGGCTTTGTGTGTGGCAGCAGTTGGCGTTAAACTTTGTTGCAGAGATCTAGCAGGCTCTCGCGTTGCTGCAGTAAGATCAAAGACCCCGGTTCTGCTGCGTGTTTCTGCTATTAGCAGATTACATGGCGGTGGTAGCAGACAACCGTCTGCTGCGTGCTGGAGGCGAAGCCAGGAGGAAAGAGTTCAGTTGGGTGTCTGCTGTTGAGCAGGCCACACTAAGAGGGAGACAGCCAGAGCTGTCTGCCGCAGTGAAGGATTCCAGGAAAAAGACAGTGAACAATGGCCGTTGACACCTTTTGCTGACCTGGTGAAATCCGAGTCACAGGTCAGACTGGCCAGTGCTGCGTTCAATGGCTCTCGGGATTGTGGGACAAAAGAGAATGCAGTCTCCTAACAAAAGTTCAGTTAACAATCACCGAAATGAATTAATTAATCTGTGGAGTCCAAAAAGACATTAATCAAACCATATATTTCACAGACTGATCAGTGGGACTTTCTACAACATCAAATTGCCTCTGGCTTAAAGGGGCCTGTGACTGATTCATCTTTTTTTCTTTTTTAACAAGGAAAACATTAAGTCTCTTTTTAATGAATGTTCTGGCCAAGATAGGCAGCAATAACAGTGAGTTCAGACAAGACATTATCATTTGCATTTAACACACGTAGATTCAAATATGATAACATCATATTTTCACAATAAAAAGGGGGGACTGGGGGTTTCACAAGTCTTCATTTAACTAAAAGTTTTTGTTACACAAGTTCACTGACATACTGTAGATTGAACTGGTAACAAGCCCATCATCCCTTGCAGACACATGAAAATTAGTACCTTTGGCTCTTTGGAATATCTTTCTATGATATATCATAATGTATTCCACCAACTCTCCACTGACTGCACCAAATGTTGCAAATGTTGCATATTTCCACTTAAACAGTCATTGCTGTACTGATAACAACTGATAGCGATGGATCATGTGTGTTATGACAGAGACCACTCCTTGGTTATGACCCCCACTATCTCAGGCTCCTACCAGGAAGTGTTTACTGCTTGTTTTTTTAAAACCTTTACTGCCAACAGTAAACATTGCTGCAGACTTTATGAGTGTCTGATCCATTTAAGCTGGAATGTTGTTAGAATGACCTTCACATGATGGCTAAGGCTGACCTTGACAAGGCTGGATTATCAACTGGGCAAAGGCGGGCCCAGATCATGAGAAGACCCAGGTTTACTGTATGGCATGTTGTTTGTAGCAATCTGATCAATTGAAAATGTGTTAGGGAATATACCACTAAAGCAAAATGTTAACTAAAAAGCTAAGCACTATAAAGTGGGTCCAGCATTTTTACCTACTATATATAAAGACCCTGTCTTGTAGATGGGTCCTGTGCCAAAAACAAACAGTTACCTATTTACAACATTAGCATTCATTTGGATCATGTTTGGGTCCTCTTAAAGAATGTAAGTGTCGTAATGTACGAACTAGAACCCACAAATGCAGAACATAAGGAATAGATAAGGTAAGTCAGTATTTATTCACACAGAGGGAATGAATGAATATAGTCTTTTATTGAGGGGGTAGCCAGGAGCCGTCAACTGCAGCTCTTGAGGAAGCGGTGAACCAAACCCTGGGCGGACTGCACAGATCCAGGAGCTCAGAGTGGGGAGGAGTATTCCGACCTGGAGCTGGTATGGCAATGTGAGGCTGGCAGCGGATCCGCAGAGTGGAGAGGACTGGCTCCGAGTGGCACGGGAGGTGTCGCTGGTAGAGCCGGGGAGACCGCTGGTTAGCTGGCAGACCCGGGAGACCCCTGGTTAGCTGGCAGAGCAGGCGACAAGACAGGCAAACAGGTTGGCAGAGATCTGTGAGGTGACCGTGGCTGTGATCGCTGGCGAGAGGGATGTCTGCGGCAGAAGCAAACCAGAGCTTATAAAAAGACAAGATAACTTTGACAGAGCTACAACAGTACATAGCTGTGTTAAGCGTGGAGCTGTTACGTATGGTCGTACAAGTATACGGAAACGATCTGGCGCTGGTAGTAAGAAAGAGCCAGGTCTTTATGCTGTGGAGACTGATGACTAATTGGTGTCAGGTGCGCCGGTGATCAACAGCAGGTGGATGCCCAGGAAGCCCGAGCAGGAAAAACATACACACACACACACACACACACACACACACACACACACACACACACACACACACACACATACTGGAGACAAACGGAGGACACACAAGACACACAAGGAGAGGGAAACTGCACTAGAGTCTGCAGTGGTCGCATGGCATGGTGGCTGACCATGACAGTAAGTTCAATATTCACTCTCCTTTTAGATCTGGTTTGGTCTCCACCAACTCCTGAGAAAAATATCTGGCTCGTTAGCTGCTAAATGCTTCACTATGTTCACCAGTTACTCACTAACTTTGTATGTCTGCAGTTTGGTGCTGGGCAGGGAGTGTATAGTGGGTTTATCAGAGCTCACTCAGAACAGCCGCCTGGTGCTGCTGGAAACAAGGTTGATCACAGCAGAATTTATGAAACCAAAACAATGAGCTAAAAGAGGCTGAAAAGCTCTGTAGATCTGAGGGGAACTGCAGAGTTTGTGATGCTTGCTGAATTGCTGTAAAAATGAGATCATGATTTTACCATAAGCTGCTTCTCAATAATACAGTAGATTTGTTGTGAGCAGCAATACATTCTGGGTGCACTCAGCTGTCTATTTGACCCTTGGATCACATCTCCTGTGTATTACTGTAAATTTAAAATTTACCGATGCATTGTTGGACCATAACTGGTTGGGATTCTCAGTGGCGGCAAGAAGATGGATTCACAGCCATTTAAGGTACGTGGCTTATTAAGTACATTTGATTCAAATGTTATTTCAGTATGTTACCTCCTCGGTTAGGGTTATGGTTAGGGTTATCTATCTATCATTGTGAAGGTAATTTTTTTATTTTGGCTTTCTTCTCCCTTGGTTGTGCTAGCAAGGTTAGCTTGGCTATTGCTAATACTTACATACCTAGTTAACGTCGCCTGTAACCTTAAGGAGTTTTTGCCCCATTATATAATGTTAGCAAGTAGAAAAATGATGCTGAAGCTTTCAGTTTGAATCACCTCTATCATTGTTGGTGCCATTTAGGTAAGTAGTTTATTTTTGCATGTGCCTCAAAGAGAGGACTGACTGTGACTCTTGTTGCAAAGAAACATTAATAGCTGTAAGCGTCTAGGCCTTCTTGCTTTATGTCAGCACATCTGATATATAATAATGAGTTAATGACCACATCAAACCACCACACGGGTATCAAAACCAAACACAGGCAACTGTGGCTTAGTGGTAGAGCGGGTTGTCCACCAATCGGAAGGTTGGCGGTTTGATCCCAGCGTTCGGTGTGTGAATGATTAGTTACTTTTAATGAGCAGTTCTGCTCTTGAATATGATATGTAGTTGCAGTGCTTTGAGTAGTCAGAAAGACATTACAGTATGATACTGTCAGGGAGCCTACACAGACTCCACCGTGTCCACCCACCACAGTCATCAGATCCCAATCACCAGACTACTGATTACACTCACCTGTCAGCAATCACCCACCTGCACTATAAAACAGCACTCCTCTTACCAACCCCTCAACAGCCAAACCATCAAGCTCCCCTATCCCTTTCCTCTGGTCCCTGCCACCCTTGAGGAACTTCGTGGGGCTCGCATATTCTCTAAACTGGATCTGCGGAGCACCTACAACCTTGTTCGGATCCGGGAGGGGGACGAGTGGAAGATGGCGTTCATCACCCCTTCCGGCCATTATGAATACCTGGTGATGCCATACAGCTTGTCCAACTCACCCGCAATCTTCCAAGGCTTTATGAATGAAGTGTTCCAGGAGTTTCTCCACCGCTTCGTGATTGTCTACATCGATGATATTCTGATCTACTCCCGGAACTTGGCCGAACATCGCCACCACGTGACGCAGGTCCTCCAACAGCTCAGGAAACACAAGCTCTACCTGAAGCTCAAGAAATGTGAGTTCCACCGCCCCACGGTCCAGTTCCTCGGATACATCGTAAGCACTGATGGCATCAAAATGGACCAGGGGAAGATCCAAGCCATCCAGAACTGGCCTCTCCCTCAGACAGTCAAGGAACTCCAACATTTCCTAGGTCTTGCAAACTTCTACCACAGATTCATCAAGAACTTCAGCTTCCTGTCCTCCCCTCTCACCTCCATGCTGCGTCGCACGCCCAAGTCTCTGTCCTGGAGCTCTGAAGCTCGAACTGCTTTCCAAACACTCAAGGATGCCTTCTGCACTGCTCCCATTCTCATACACCCTAATCCGGAACTCCCTTTCGTCGTCGAAGTGGACGCCTCCACCATCGGTGTGGGAGCAGTGCTGTCCCAACGACATGGAGAGCCTCCTCGACTCCACCCTTGCGCTTTCTTCTCGAAGAAGCTGTCCCCAGCGGAGCGGAATTATGACATCGGCAACAGGGAACTGTCTCCCGAGATGTCTCCCAATACGTCAACGGATGCTCAGTCTGTGCCATCTCCCGGACTCCACATCGCCTTCCCACTGGCAAGCTGGTTCCACTTCCCATTCCACGTTGTCCATGGTCCCACGTCGGAGTCAACTTCGTCACGGACCTACCTAATTCGTATGGGTTTACCTGTATCCTCGTAGCAGTAGACAGATTCTCCAAAGCCTGCAAGCTAATTCCCCTTTGAGGGCTGCCTACCGCTATGGAGACCGCAGAAGCTCTTTTCCACCAGTTGTTTCACAACTTCGGACTTCCTGAAGATATCGTCTCCGACCGTGGACCACAGTTCACTTCCCGCGTGTGGACAGCCTTTTTCAAGCTCCTCAACGTCTCTCATCCGGTTATCACCCTCAGACCAACGGCCAGACTGAGCGGAAGATACACGAGATAGGGAGATATATTCGGACCTACTGTCATGACAACACCTACCGGCTCTAACTCCCCCTGAGGTACCGCATTCACCCATCATTCCATGTATCACTCCTTAAACCTGTGTCTCCCTCTTCCACAGCACCCGATGAGCCGCCAACACCTCCTCCTCCAGACGACATAGAAGAACCCCTGATCTACCGAGTACACAAGGTCCTGGATTCCATGTGATGGGGCGGCCGACTTGAGTACCTGATAGACTGGGAGGGATAAGGTCTCTCGGGACGACGTGTTAGATCCTGCTCTCCTGGCCGAGTTTCACCAAGCTCATCCGGATCGTCCTGCACCCCGAGGCCGAGGCCATCCCCGTTGCTGTTGGAGGACGTCAGGAGCCGCCCCTGGAGGGGGGAGGTACTGTCAGGGAGCCTACACAGACTCCACCGTGTCCACCCACCACAGTCATCAGATCCCAATCACCAGACTACTGATTACGCTCACCTGTCAGCAATCACCCACCTGCACTATAAAACAGCACTCCTCCGGTTCACTCACCGTCTGGTCTCAATCTGCCATGTGGTTACTCCTGACTCACTTCCCCGCAGACTATCTACCCATCCTCTGGATTCCCCGCAGCCCGTGTGTACCCTTGTCTCCTGGCTCTACAGCTCATTACATTTTTAAATAAAGACGAATATATGGTGGCAGGAAAAGTTCCAATCCAAAAACTTAATTATATGCATCATAATGCTGAAAAAAGGATGTTATCAGCTGATGCCCAACAGTTATATGATGGCGATGGTGTACACCTTGTATTAAATGTTGTGTGTGTTTCTTGACACTTTTTTTAAACTTTAGAGGCATTAAAACTGAGAGAGAGAGACGAAAATGTCGAAAGGAAAAGTAACATCTAAAAACACACGCCGACTTGTACAGAAGTAATAGGTTGCAGTGAACCTGCTCCTCATTCAGAAGGCACAGGAATCTGTGTTTGTAAACAACCTTACAAAAGAAAAACAAAACAAATGTTCAAAATTGATGCAGCAGAGGCTGAGATATCCTGATTTTTAGTAGCAGGGGTATCTTTCATAGCCATAGTCGCTTTAAATAATAGGCCTCGCTGAACTTGCCAGAGTGTATACCGTTGTCTGTCATTATATGTTGTTACTGTGTGAAGTTGTTGTGCTGTGCAAAGGAATTTTCCCTTGGTAATAAAGTCTAAAGTCCCTCCCTTTCTGGTAAAAGCCCACATCTTTCAAACTCCACACCTTTATTTTGCCACACAGGTTTCCCTTTCTAAATCTGTAATCTCCAAACCCAAACTGAGATAACCTTGATGACATCATCAGTGTTATTTTGTCAGACTTGACAAAGCTCCTCCAGAGCCACAGAAACCACCCAAATTGTACAACTGTTGTCACATGCTCCACAGTACTACACATAGGTGGAGTCCCCTTTAAGTGAGGAAAAAGCCTACCAAGATTATTTTTGGGCCACTTGTGATGCCTCATACTGCTGAATTACGAGTAATCCTTCCTTACTTCATGATTATCTGACCACTACTTACCCTCTTGTGTCCCCATTTATGTAAAGTAAATCATCATCTTACACAACTACTGAATTTGTACAATGTATCAATTAGTCCCTTAATGACAAACCAGGGACAGCAGGATTCTCAAGATTTTAATCTTATATTCAGAGCACATTTACAACAATATTCACATCAATATGTTCCGTTAAAATTAATGTAATTAACCAGTATGACCAGTATAACTGAGTTTCTAGATTTAACTGTCCAACAATGTTGGACTCCGTAGTTTTCTCTGGGCCCCTGCCAAATCTGACCAGTGAAGACATGTTTAGCCGCATGTCTTCATTTTGCCGCTGGCTGTCGAGGTGGTGTCCAGCAAACGATGTGGGCTTTGTAGATAATTGGCGGACTTTCTGGGGAAGACCTGGTCTGATTAGGAGAGACGGCATTCATCCCACTTTGGATGGATCAGCTCTCATATCTAGAAATCTGGCCGAGTTTATTAGTGGACCAAAACCATGACAACCCAGAGTTGAGACCAGGAGGCAGAGCTGCAGTCCTACACGCTTCTCCTAGTTTCCATTAGAGCAGTTAGCCACCCAATACCACTTAAATTAATAAAATTAAAAGTTAACAGAAGAGGACATAAAAACCTAAACAAAATGACCACCGCTGACATAGAACAACAAAATAGGAGAATTAAATGTGGACTCCTACACATCAGATCTCTGTTATCTAAAGGTGTACTAGTGAACGATTTAATATCAGAGTATCATATTAACTTATTTTGTCTTACTGAAACCTGGCTGGGTCATGAAGAATATGTTAGCCTAAATTAATCCACGCCGCCCAGTCATATTAATACTCACATTCCTCGAGTTGCAGCCGTCTTTGACTCAAGCCTATTAATCAACCCTAAACCTAAACTAAATTATAACTCATTCGAAAGCCTTGTTCTTAGTCTTTCACGCCCAACCTGAAAAACATGACAGCCAATTCTATTTGTTATAGTGTACCGTGCTCCTGGTCCTTATTCTGAATTTTATCTGAATTCTCAGAGTTTTTAATCAAGCTTAGTCCTTAAAACAGATAAAGTAATTAGATTCGATTGGCTTTTGTCAGAGTGTACATAAACCCACTCACTGTTTTGACCACACCCTCGACCTTGTTCTGGTATATGGCATTGAAATTGAACATTTAATAGTCCTTCCACAGAATCCTTCTTTATCGGACCATTATTTAATAACTTTTGATCTCCTATTACTGGACTACACGCCATTAGGCAAAAACTCCTACACCTAATGTCTATCTGATAGTGCTATAGTTAAATTTAAGGAAGTGATTCCATCTGCATTTAATTCAATGCTATGTCTCAATATAACAGTGAACTCCTATGCCTGGCAAGATAGTCTTAAAACATATAGGAAAGCCCTCCGTAATGCCAGAGCAGCCTACTACTCATCATTAATAGTGGAAAATAAGAACAACCCCAGCTTGTCGTAGGGTGGTGCTGTATGGAGGTATGTGGACCCAAAAGCAGATGACGAGGAAGCGGTCTCAGGGTGAAGTAGCCGGATGACTACCGTGTTTATTGTGGGATAGAATGAAAGCGAGAACCAGGCAGAGGTGAGCAGACAGGTAATGAGCAGACAAAAGGCAGATAAGTACTGGCTAGCATAGGTGAAAGCAGGGGAGTGAGTCCAAGGTGGGAACACAGTTCACAGGGGAGCAGGCAAAATCCAAAAATCCAAAATCCAGGAATCCAGAATCCAGAATCCAGAATCCAAAATCCAAACAAGGTCCACAGGAGAACAAAGAATCCAATACAAACTCACTAGATACGCTTGGCAGGAACAACACCATGTGTACAACAATGATCCAACACTGAACAAAGAAAAGACCAAGACTAAATACCCTAGGGGAGGTGAGATAACAAGACACAGGTGCCAACAATCAAGGGAGGACCAACAATCAAAACTGGAGGGAAAACACAGACAGGAAGTAAAAACACAAGACACACAAGGGAAAGAGAATACTACAAAATAAACCAGGAAGTGACCACCCCAAAACTACCACACAGCTTTCTTTTCAGCACTGTAGCTAGGCTGACAGAGTCACAGCTCTATTGAGCCATGTATTCCTATAGCCCTCAGTAGTAACAACTTCATGAGCTTCTTTTTTTACTTAGAAAAAAAAGAAAAGAAAACCAGACAGACAGACCAAGGGAAATCAGGCAAAATCATCATAGATTAACAGAAGTGCTCAACATCATGTAAAACAGAAAAGGAAAAGAAAAGAAAAGGGAAAAAAGAATTAAATTAATGAAAATAAATAAATAAAGGCATATACATCTCAATTTGTATTCAGATATCCATTTTTCCCAGTATGCTTCACATTTCTTTCGGGCACGTCTCAGAGAAAAAGTCAAATGTTCCATAACCTAAATTTCCTTAACTATTTGTATCCATTCATTAGTTGTCGGGGAATCTTTACTTAGCCATTTCCTAGTTATTGCTTTCTTGCTACCTGCTAAAAGTATTTGTAACAAATATCTATCTGTCTTTCTCAGCCCTGTTGGTAGATTTCCTAAATATATAACAATGAAATTAAACTCGAGTTCTGAGCCGAATATTGACCTAATTACCTTCACCACCTCTATCCAATACAAAGAAATAATAGGACATTCCCAAAAGATATGGAAGTGACCAGCAGACATATTACCACACATTCTCCAACACTGACCATGTTCAGGGATTGTTACTCTGTGTCTTTTTTATATTAGGGGTTATAAAGAATCTTAAAGTGTTTATCCAGGTGAATTCCCTCCACAAACCTGAGCTAAAAGTGATAGATTGTGTCCTGCATATGTTCGACCAGTCGTCCTCGCTTATCTTTATGTTAGCTTCTTTCTCCCACCTCTTTTTTACATACATTGTTGAAAGTCCCCTGTCTAACTGTAGACATGAGTATAATCTGGAAATCAGTTTTCTGTTAGTATTACTCTTATATGCATCAATGAATACTCTAATCAGGTCTTTTCCCTTCTCTCCAGTAGTTTTAATATGTTTATCAAAGTGGTGTCTCAGTTGAAGGTATCTGAAAAAATCTTCCTCCATTAGTTTAGCCCTCTTCTCCACTTGATTTTCATATATACTGTTTAAGGTTCGTTTAATCGCCATTATGTCATTTAGAATACTGGTGTTATTATACTCCATATGTTTACTTTCTAGTGATTTTAATTTTTCAATCAGGTCTTTAATTTGTCTCTCTTTTTCCTTTTTCTTCTGGGCCGACTACATCATGAGTTTACCTCTAATAACAGCTTTTGCAGCATCCCATAATGTGCTAGGAGACACTGCTCCATTGTTATTATGGGTCATATAATCTTTAAATTCTGTCTTTATATATTTTTGACACTGAGGATCATTCAGAAGGCTAGTGTTAAGTCTCCACAAAGTCTCTTTGGGTTTGTTGTCTAAATGTAATGTTAAGTACATGGTCGGAAATGTCTCTTACCCCTATATCACAATTTATAATCCTATGTCTATCTAAATTTAGCATAAAAAAATAGTCAATTCTTGAGTATGCGGAGTGAGGGTGGGAGAAAAAAGTAAATTGTTTATCATATGGGTGCAGTTCCCTCCATATGTCTATCATTCCAATTTCTTTAAGCATTTTTTTTTTACATATAGCGCTTCAGGTCTTATATTTTTTATTCTATTTGAGGAGTCCAAGGATGGCTGTAACTGGATGTTCCAGTCCCCCCCACAAATCAATACACCTGATGTTTCCGTAGAGATCATATTAAAAACCTTCTTGATCAGCTGTTTATCATGTCCTGGTGGTCTATAGACATTCATTAATGTAACTTCTTTGTGGTCGATAAAGCCTTTGGCCATTAAGTATCGCCCTTCTTTGTCAGTAATTTGTGAGGAGAACTGGAAATTTACATTATTTGAAATTAGTATAGCTACCCCCCTCGCACTTCCTCTTTCGAAGGAGGAGTAGTATGAATTTTTGAAACCCATTTTCCGCAACTTTTCATGTTCAATAATCGAAAGATGTGTTTCTTTCAATTATGTCTTGTTTTTCCCTTTTCATTTTGGTAATTACTTTACTTCTTTTTATAGGATTATGTAATCCGTTTACATTAAGTGTGATTATTCTGTATTTTTGATGAGGCATTTCAGTCAATATGAAAGTAAAAATGTTTACCAAGACTTTTAAGCATCCCTAGAAGGCCTGAACAAATGAACTTCTGTCTGTGAAACAAAATTAGACTTAACACATAAACACAAACGCTTAACATTAATGACTTCCATCTCTGAAGTATGAATTCTACTTCCAAAACTAGAGGGGAAGCCCTACATCTGGAAGGGGCCCCTCTAAGCGTGGACCAAAATCTCTGACTACATAAAATCAGAGCTGTCCACATAGAAAAAACAGGCATAAATTCCCAGATGTGGTCAATTTCAGTTTCTCAAACTTACATGAATAGGAAAGTTCGCCTGGTCTCATATTATCTCCTGGAAATACGGACCGATGGAGACATATGATAGGCTACACTCTTACCGGGCGGTCTTTTCAAAAGTTACTCAGTTACTCATGGCGCCTTCGTTACGTCGAAATCCCTTTAGTTTCTTCTGGATGTGTTTCATACGTGCCTCCCGGTGACGACATGATGTACCACCTGCCGTTTCCCAGGAAGGTTGTCTCCGTTTTGTCGCAGGTGTAGCACGGTCTTTCGCCGGGGTCCCGGCCCCACCATTCGGCATCAATCACCTTTTCTTCAGATCATCCATCGTCTCTGACACGCTGTTGTAGATAACTGCACCGGTGTCAAGAAATTTTTTGAAGCTTTTCTGATGGTGGAGTAAGCCTTTCTTTTCATAACTATTTCGGTTGGGCAGTCTTGCTCGAAGAACACTCTTCTTCCATCGCATTGGATGTTATTCTTTTTCCAGGCGGTGCGGCGCACCAGCTCTTTGGTTTTATACTCCAGGAAATAGACAACCATAGACCTCAGGTTAGCACCTTGCAGTGGTTTGGCTCCAAGGGATCGGTGACAGCGTTGTATAGCGAGGGTGACATCGGGGAGGGACAGCTCCGCTTTAATGAATGTCTCTAAGAACTCCTGTGCATTGTCTAGCTCTGCCCCCTCTGGGATTCCATGGATGCATATGTTGTTTCTGCGTGAACGCGACTCCAAGTCTGTCAGCCGAGCTTGTAATTTGTCTTGGAGCACCAAAGTGTGGGAGAGCAACTCACTGTTTTCTGCACCCTGCTCCTCCATGTCAGTCACTCTCTGCTCCGTCTCCTCGACTCTGTCGGTTATTTCTTTTAAATCCGTAATGATAGCACTTAGCTTCTGGCTAAAATCTTCCCTGAAGTCCACCAGTTCTTTCTTTAGTGGCCCCATTGTTTCGATAAATTATTTTTTCAAGTCCAAACAGACCGCCTTTATCTCGGCAATAATGTTAGCCTGGATAGCGTCCATACCCTCGTGGTCAGCTTGCTTGCTAGCACCGTCCTCAGTATCTCCACTTTCAATTGGGGATTTATCGTCTATCTTCCGGTTTTGTTGCGATTTTCCTTTTGTCATTCTCCTGTTTCCCCCTCTCATGCTATAAATGACAACTTTTCCTATCTGGATAACCAGTATTTATTTCGGGGGAGTAAGACCATCTGGGAGCCTCTAACTTATGCTGCCGACCGCGTCTGCGCCATGCCAGAAGTCTCATGAGCTTCTTTAATGATCGTTTTATTAATTAGAGACAAAATTCATCACGTCCAGCCCTCAACCGGTAACAATTTAGGCTGATTAACAATCAGGTCCCAGTTTGGGTTCGGGAGGCAGACACCATCTCCACATTTAAGAGTAGGCTTAAGACTTTCCTCTTTGATAAAGATTATAGTTAGGACTGGCTTTGGTGAGCCCCGAACCATCCCTTAGTTATGCTGCTATAGGCCTAGAATGCCAGGAGACTTCCCATGATGCACTGAGCTCCTCTCTCCTCCTTTCCCTGTCCATCTGTATGCATTTTTATCCCATTACTGCATGGCCACGGGAAGAGAGGGGGTTGGTAGCCTAGCACGCACCGGAAGGGAGTGAGTCCAGTAGTAGGTTGGTGTAGGGAGTTCTGTGCATACTCGGCCCAACACAGGAACTGGTTCCAAGAATCCTGTTGGCCATGGCATAAGGTACGTCGGAAGCATCCGATTTCCTGGATTTTCCTCTCAGTCTGCCTGTTTGTTTGTGGGTGGTAACCTGAAAAAAGGCTGACGGCCACACCTAGGAGCGAGAAGAATGCCTTCCATACCCGTGAGATGAACTGGGGTCCTCTGTCGGACACGATGTCTTCGGGGATACCATAATACCGGAAGATGTGGTTGAACATTAGTTCAGCGGTTTCCATGGCCGTGGGTAGTCCTCTGAGGGCAATCAGTCGGCAAGATTTTGAGAATCTATCCACGACCACCAGGATACATGTGTTATTGTCTGAGGCAGGTAGGTCGGTGATGAAGTCCACTCCTAGGTGTGACCATGGTTGGTTGGGAATGGGTAGCGGGCATAGTTTACCGGATGGAAGATGGCGTGGGCTCTTTGCGATGGCGCATTCCTGACATCCCAGTACGTACCTTCTCACATCCCTGGCCATATATGGCCACCAGAAGTGTTCCCGTAGCGAGAGGGTTTCATTGGCCCCTGGGTGACCAGTGCCCAGAGATGTGTGGGATGAGTAGATCAGGGCAGTGCGTTGTTTTCTAGGGACATACTGTGTATTTGGGGGGCAGCCCAGCAGAGTGTTGGTGGAGGCATTGGAGGAAGGCATGGAAGTCTCGGACCACTGAATGGGGTTCACGATGATCTGTTTGGGGAGAATGGTTTCGGGTTCTTCAGCAAGTTCGTCTGGTGTGTACAGCCGGGACAAGGCGTCTGCTTTAACGTTTCGGGAACCGGGGTGATAGGAGATGTTAAAGTTGAATCGAGTGAAAAAGAGAGCCCAGCGAGCTTGGTGGGGGGTTAAACGTTTGGCGTCCCGGGGGTACTCTAAGTTCTTATGATCTGTTAGCATGGTGAAGGGATGTTTGGCACCCTCCAATCAATGCCTCCACTACTCCAGGGCCAGCTTGATGGCAAGTAGTTTGCGGTTGCCGATGTCATAATTTCTCTCCGCTGGGCTGAGTTTCCGGGAGAAGTAAGCACGTTGATGGTATTTGGCCGGGGTACCCTGTTGCTGGGAATGCACCGCTCCAGTCCAATAACCAATTGGTAAAGATGTGAGACTTGACCTGGGCTCCCCCTCTTTGAGCTGAGACTGGCCTTGGACCTACATCTGTAACAAGTTGAACATCTCTGGTTCTCATGCATGTGGCAGAGTAGAAGTTTAACAAGGCTAATGCCAACTGGGGACAGGTATATTATTTAGCATACCAGGAAACATCAGATATTTTTATACTGTTGTGTAAAAAATCAATACCTGTAATCAATATTCGGGCAGGTTGTTCCAGGCTCTGGAACAACCTGCCCGAAGAAATTAGGTTGTCTGAGTCAGTGTCTTCGTTTAAGTCTTGTCTCAAAACACATTTTTATCTGAAAGCATATCCTGATTTTACCTGAACTGGTTGTTTATTTTATTGCTTTTGTGTATTTTATGTGTTTTATTTCTTTATATTTCATCATTCACTGTGGTATTTTATTTCTCTTGTTGTGAAGCACTTTGTACTTTGTTTTGATAAGTGCTCTATAAATAAAGTTTTATTATTATTTATTATTTACTAGCTCTTTAGCAATGTGACTGAGAGCTGTGACTGCAGCTTTTAAAGTTGCTCATGTCCTCTTCTCTCCCACTCAAGCAGCAATAATGTACAAATGTATGTGTTATGTATGTGCTGAGTGACAGAACTGAAACAAACTTCAGCATAGCTTTACTTCTGCTCCATGATTAATGATTTATGTCTTAGAAAAACATCAGCGACACTTGCTTATCTCATACTTCAGTAAACATGCCTTCAATAAGATAGCACCTTTACAATCTGCACCAGATTGTAATCAAAACTTCTTTCTTTCACAGAGTGACTGTGACTCTTGTTGCAAAGAAACATTCATAATCAACCACATCAAACCTCCACAAGTGCAGAGAAATTACATGTTCTTGCATCTTTCACCATCCTTTTATAAAGGCGTAATAACTCTTTCATGGCCACAAAGTGGACCTGGAGACCTGATGTCTTCCATCTGCATTCTGCTCTTCTGCATTTCCTTTTACAGCTTTGAATACTGTCATTTAACCATGGCTGTTTTTTAGTCTTTGAGTTTGGTCTATTTTTCAGAGGATCTATGAGATCTAAGGTTGAAGAACACAGGTAGTTAAAATAATCAACCAAATCGTTGGTGTTGGAGTAATCAGAAACACATTCCCAGGAGAATTGAACAATGTACAGAATTGAACAGTGTACAGAATTTTGAGGCACTATGCTCATTAAGGATGATCCATGATTATGAAGCTACAAATGGAAATGCATGGCAAAAATAGCATATTGTCAATATTTTATTGACAATACGTGGATACCATTATCAGGTATCCACATACTTTGTTTGCCTGTCCATAAACTTTTGGCTGTATTTTGTCTTACATCACTGGAAATCCCACATTTTTTTAACTGATTAAAGAAACACTGCAACAATAACAGAGACATTATTGTTACAAATCAGCTATACTCATCAGAATCAAAATCATCAGAATGAGTTGTAAGCAATCAGGTAAACAGTAAAAATACAGCGTTCATATTACAAAAGTACTCTACCAGGAATGTGTGCTTCACTGTATGAGATTGGTCAACGCAATGCCTTGACAGATGACGTTGCGTTGTGCTGCAGAACCTGGTTCAACTTTTTTGCCGGATGACCCTGTGTTGTTTTTTGCCAGAGCGCCCTGTGGTGGCACCCCTGCTGTGTTGCCAGACTGGCTCCATGAGAGGGCTGCTTTTTTTCATGCAGTGCTAAAGCCAGTCTAAACGTGGCCTTACTAATCCCTGCTAGGTAAATCAGAAATGCTGATTTCCAACATTGATTTAAAATACTAGGATACTAGCTTTAGATTGTTTGAAATGTATTGAGTGCGTGCTGCCGCAGCCGCCGCCACCCCCATGGTTTTCAGTGTAAACACAACACTTGTTCAACTTGCCACCAAGTCGTGTAACCATGGCAACCACAGAAACCACAGCGAGAGAAACAATACAGAAGCTGATTTTAGTGGTATCCGATATAAACCTCTTCACTAGCAGAGAGCTTCAGAGTTTGATTTTCTGGTCTGGGACAATAAACAACATTTAGGATATTAGTTAGCAAAACTTGCTACAGTAGTCGTGTCATATGGCTAACAATTTCCTCAGTTTAAACTACAATCTGCACTATTTAGCTATTTAGGCCAGCGGCGAAGGCAAAGCCATTTTGGAGGCTGGTGGCGACCCTCAGAATGCCGGCAGCGTGGCTGGAAATCAAGAAAGGGGTCTAACGACTGGAGATCTGAGCAGTAGGCCTGTGACAGGACAGCAGGACTGAAGGCCAGTGACAGGGCTGCACAACTGGAGGCCGGCGACTGGAGTGCAGATCTGAGAGCCGGTGGATGCAGGAAACAGGAGACTGTCGTGGCTCGCAGGAACTGGAAACTGCTGTAGATGCGGCTCAGCTGAGTCTCTGGAGTGCTGGCCAGCAGGACCTCCACAGCGCAGTGAAACGGTGAGGACAGACAGCTGGGCAGCAGTGAGGACGGGCAGCTGGGCAGCAGTGTGGCACGATGTCAGTGGGAGCTACGCTTCCTCCTGGAGGCACTCCTAGAAAGTCACACGAGGGAAGAACTCTTACCAAAATAAAACAGGAAATAACAGAACATAGACCTATGGATCTTGTTTTGTTGGGGAAACCAATGGGGAGGTAGAAGATCAGTATAAGTAAACATGAAGTGCAATTAGGAATAATGGTGTTAAGTCTTTGCTATTCAAACACTTGGAATGGATATACGCATGAGTCAGGTGCTCTGAGGTGTAATGTTAGAGATAAACTCCAGCAAACTTCTGCTTCAAAACTCTCTCACAAGTGAATTCAATTGAATTATACTATTATACTATAATTAAAATGTTGGGGTCCCTGATAAACAATACAAAACAGTTAACATAAGGAAATACCCAAAATACTGTAATAACATAAACAATTTTGTAAATATCAATTGACGTCTGAATTGGAAGTGGAAGAGAGATTTTACCGAGTTAGGGTTGGGTCTCGCCATTGTCATGTAGTTAAAATGGCACCTGTAGAGGTCCTGACTATAGACTGTATAAAAGAAGGTCCTGACCTACTAGCATGGTTAGCTTGGTTAGCTTGAGATGATAAAATAATCACCCTTTTTGGATTAGATTTGAGCTGATTGGCAAAATTTTATGTCATATGTTCATATCTTTAGCTAAACTGCTACACAGACCTGCCTCCTGTGGGCGATTTCTCTATCGCCCCAGAGCTGCTGAGACATGCAGACAGGTGGAGGGGGCATGTAGGAAAAGCATGTATGTTGCACAGATGATTTTCTAAATTTTACACATATTACTGGGTGCATTCCATATTTCAAACACACAAAAAAATGTGTGACAATTTGTTTAATTTATTATTATTAATGGGGTTTTTGTGGCTCAAGGAAGGTGGCAGCCTAGTGCCCTCTATATAGCCAGCCAGATACCACTGATAATTACTATGATTATATAATAACACAGGATAGTATTAGTAAGTTTATGTTTCCTACCTACAGTGGAAACTGCCAAGTTTTGCATTGCATGACTGGTTATATTATGTATTTTGTAGGCATTTTGGTCATAGTTCTGACTAGAATGAAATGGTCCATGGCTGCAATGGACAGTGAATGACCTAAATGTATGCAAGTAGTGAATATATTTCTGGGTGCGTGTTTAAATCACACGTGGGAACCTGTGTGTGTGTGTGTATGTGTGTTTGTGTGATTTAATTCTGTGTAGTTGGATGGATGACTGTGTGATGCACAAAATGAAAGTGTAAGAGGTTAGTTTAATAAGTAACTGTGGGGAAGGGCACAATGACTCTCTCTGTGTTTATCTAGTGACAATGCACTGAGATCACAGCAGTAAAAATCCACCCCTCCCTTATATTTTTTCTGGCACAGATCATGAAGTTTCCAGTAAGCTACGTGCTACACAAACATTCTGGCCTGTGGCCAAATCTACCTGCTAGACAGGTATGTTGACCTAGTAGGAGGAGAGCAGAGTCACACTCACCTCACTATGGAGTGTGTGTGTGTGTGTGTGTGTGTATGTGTGTGTGTGGGTATTTGTTTTGGGAGTGCTCTGCTCAGCTAGTTAATTAACAGGTTTAACAATGGCAGTGAGTGAGGATAAAATCAGGTTTGTTATGGTTTACAGGGCTCTCAATTAAATTAGATTAGCAATGATTGGAAGATAAAAAAAATCTTGAATCATCAACTTAGTGCAAAGATACAAAATGTTTCAGTTAATTGCATAAAATGCTGCTAGCAAACAGCAACTTGAATCTGATAAAAACCTTTACTGCCCACAGCTGTAGTTGTTCTCAGTGCTGAGCCAAACCGTGAAATAGAGGGCTGTAGTTTTGTGGGAGTGTTGGATTAGTGTTTCTTGGGTCGCTTTCACACTTGTAGGTCCATTGTTGCATTTTATTTCTGGTCTATTTAGTATTCATACTGAGTTATTGCAATCAAAGAGGAGTAAACATGAATTACATAGACTGACAGTGACAGTAATGCATTAATTGGACAGTTTTAGCTGTCATCCTGCATCATCAGGACCCACAGGAGGACATCAAATTCCAGTTACTGACAGCAATCCACTCTAGTGTCACAAAGACTTTACTGTAATATCACAGGGGGATAGTTATTGTGTGACTGCTACATTTTACTTTTTTAATGAGGAATTGCTAAAATACACAACATGCCACTGTTTTAACTCCTTTACACTTTCTGGATGTGTTACTATGGTTACTAAATGATCTTACATAATTTTTCTGGCTGCTTAGAAGATTGCTTCCTTGATCGGATGGATTTAACAGTAGCTTAGCTTTGCAATTAAATTTTAAAATAATATATCTAGTATAAAAAAACCCTCGCATTTAGACCACAAACAAACTGCACCAGAGTTCACATGCAAGCAAACTGAAATCCATCTTTTCAACTGGACAAAGTCTGGTTGTATGGTTCACACCAGAGTAGAAGTGACACACAATTCTAAACCAATGGAAGTAAACGGGCAAACACACCAAACAGGTTAGGTGTGAAAGCACACCTGAGGACTTTCTCAGAAATCTGGCAAACTTGAAAGTAATCTTATACTAGAGTGAAACTCATGATTCAATCATGATGATTTTTTAAAATGTGTTATACCTTTATTTGCCCAGGGTACTCATTCATTAGATGCACATTTTATCAGCACTTAACTGCTCCACTTCCATAGTTGTATCTATTCTTAAATGAGCAATTCCACTCTCACAGCTTTGGGTCAGACACCTTGCAAAGGCACCTCTCATACTAAAGTGTTTTATATTGAAATAAGTGCAAGTTTCTATCTATCTTAACATGAACTACTGTCATGTGGGGCAACTGTGGCTTAGTGGTAGAGAGGGTCGTCCACCAATCAGAAGGTTGGCGGTTCAATCCTGGCTTCCCCCAGTCCATGTGTCAAAGTGTCCTTGGGCAAGACACTGAATCCCAAATTGCTCCTGAGGGCTGTGCCATTGCTTTATGGATAAAGGAAAGGAGGCATCGCACGATAAATACAGGACAAGGCTGTTCTGAATTGGCTTAAATTGTTTATTTATACTTTCAAAGTTTTACACATGTCCCACATCACGTTTGCACCACAAACAAACTGCAGTTCTTTTGGAAGTTAAATGAGCCCTGGCTTTTCAGGCAGTAGGAGTTGTTTGGAGGCTATTTGGAGGCCAGTCTACGTGAACTGGACCAAACAGGAAAGGGTATTTCTATACAACACCAAAATTAGTTGAGATTAGTTAGTTGATACAGTGGAGGATTTGGAGGTTCTGGGGCGACAGAACTGCAGATGGGAACACACCTTGAATTGCCCATAGGTGTCACCATGTTTGTGTTTCTGTGTCGCTCTAGCTTTGCAGTACACAGATTCTGTCCACATGTTTCCCTGCTTGCTATGCAACACATGCTGGGATTGATGACTAAATAAACTATTATAACAGTTATACTAATCTTACTATATTAATCTACAGTTCCTTATCTTTAGTGATCAACATTAACAACCAAAAAGGAGAGTCGCTAGTCAGAATATTCATCACAATGCCTCACACATTGTCTGCCTGCCTGTATATGTGCAGTTGTGTGTGTTTTTGTGTGTACTTTTTGAAATGTTCCCTATGTACACACATAGCCATAGAAGACATAAAAATATTTAATTTGCAACCATACTGTTGCAAACATTATTCTATAAAATACCAACTTGTTCTCATTCCCTGGGCGTCAAATACAGACGTTTTGTCACACCCCTCTGCGTTGTATACAGACGCACAAGGTACCCTTTAGCATATGTAGCAGATGCCTTCAGAAACTACTTGATTAGGTAGTAGGAAGTCACGTGACGTGACTTGTAACATAACATTACTTTAAATAACTCAATGTTAACTTTTGATTTCACAGGGGACACAAACCCCGGTCTCCTGGGTGAAAGTCCTGTTTTTGTTTGGAATAAGAATGGGCTCAAAAATACATATGCATTTATTAATACAAAAATAAGACAGACAAGATAATAAAAAAAAAACAAGCAAACTAACAAGAGGCTGACAAAATAAATCATAGTCATAAGTCATTGCGACCACTGCAATCTTTAATACAGTTTCAGACCTCTGAACCACCTCTCACATCTTTGATTTCATCAGTGATTCTAATAGGCCTGGTGTTGTGCTCATTGACGACTGTTTGTCCTGGCTGGAGAAACAGTTGACCAATCAGACAGGCAGGATTAAGAACTAATATCAGCTTCTAGATTGATAGCTAGAAAGCTACATAGTTACATTCATGAGTATGATCTACACAAAAATAACAATGTGGATGCGATGTATGCAGGTATTCGGGTTGTTTTGAATTCATTTACAGAAATTACAACTCTGAAAGGCCAAAAAAAGAGGGCAAAACAGTTTCAAATGCGATAACAGTTGTGGGGTTGACGGCCACTGTCAATCAAATCTAATCAAACCACACCCACACCATCCTGATGAGGCAGATTAGAGTTTTTTAGATTTCAATTCATAATAAATTATAAACCTTAACTTGGATTGTTGCTTACTTAGTCATGAATAGTTTCTGTAATAGAGAAAAAAATTCTGTAGCGTTAATCAACATGGAAGCTGATTTTGTATATCAGCAACATTTTGTATATTTTTACATAACGCTACACTTCACTAAATATGGAACAATCAAAGTTAAGGTTGGATTTGAAGATTTGAAACTAATTTGCCAGGAGCTTTACAGTAAATCAACATATTTCTTCCATAGACATGAAAATGCTGCATTCACTTATATGCAACTCTTCTGAAAACAACCCGAAATCATGCCAAAGCGTGTAATATACATGCGAGTCCACCATGGCAGTGTCACATTTTCAATACGTTCTCATTCCGCGGTCAAGTTAGCAATAATAAATATGCAGCGTCCAGTTAGACTTTCAAAATAAAGCTTGCTGATAGGTTGATACATTTCAGGTGACGGTCGCAGTTTGGTTAGCTTTAGGCACCAAAACTACTTGGTTAGGTTCAGCAAAAGATCATGGTTTGGGTTAGAATAACTACTTCCTTAAAACAATCAACACTGACTATTGGTTTAACATGGGAAAATTAATCCCAGTTTTCTGTGTGAAAGTCCTGTGTTTGACCCATCCATCCACCCCGACCTCCTTCCTACACAGACTTTGCCGCTCTTTGTACTACGTTCGTCTGCACCTTTATAAACACGTATGCTTTTCACGCCTTCTGCTGCTGGAAGGTCTAGAGAACGAGCTCTTCATGCACCTCTCCACAATGGCTACTGCGCAGGTTAAGCACATTTCGTGCACCGTGTCCTCAGCCCTTGTCCCACTGGACTCCAATTAAGAGGAGTGCTCACACAAATGAAACATCAAGGAGGAGATATTGTATTTATGCAAGAAACACATGTCTAAAATGGAACATGAGAAACTGTTCAATGCCCAGCTTTTCTATTCATCCTACTACTCATACAGAAGAGGTGTTATAATTATGATATATTATATTTAAATATTATAAAGAGTAAGGTCTAGACCTGCTCTATAGGAAAAGTGCAATGAGATAACTTGTGATATGAATTGGCACCCTATATAAGTAAAATTGAACAGAATTAAATAAGGAACCACATCCCATTTGAGGTAGAGCATACAATATGTGACAAAGGGGGCAGATATGTTTTTGTGGTAGGGAAGATAGATTGTGAAAATATCACACTATTAAGGGATAATAGTGTTAGGAGGAGACTTTAATTTATTGATGAATGAAATAATGGATTCACAAGGCCCCATAGGATGCACTTTTGATGAGGTAATTCTCTGAATATATTGGAATAGCGGATGTATGCCGAACTTTAAATCCAATTCAAAAGGGACTACACATACTACTCCTCAGTTATCAGAATCAGAAATCAGAATCAGAAATACTTTATTGATCCCCGTAGGGAAACTCTTTACAACTATTAAATACTTGATTATTTCTTTATGTTCTATCTATCTATATATATACTTAAGTATCAGATCATGCACCTTTACAAATGAACTTAAGGAGTAGTAAGGAAGAAAAGTGCTGGTATTTGGAGTTTTAATAACTCCCTCCTTTTAGAAAAGGAGTTTAAAAACAATGCTAAAAAGAGTTATAATATATAATGATACAGAAGATATAAATCCAGTAATAATATGGGAAGGGGCAAAGGTTGTTCTAAAGGATGAAATAATCGCCTATGCCTCTTTTAGGAAAAAACTAAACAAAAAAACATAAGTAAATGAAAGAAAACCACTTGAAAGGAAAACTGAGGAATTACAAAAGGCACATAAAACTTCTGGGGAAACATCAGTATTGAAGAACCTTAAAGAGGCTAAAGCAGCAATGAACGATTTCTTAAATATCAAAGTCAAAAATCACTGTCTATTGTAAGACAAAGGACTTATGATGGAGGCCCCAGAGCAGTTAAGGTGTTGGCCTACAAACTCAAAAAACAGCAAGAGAAAGGCATCAGTAGTGCAGCTAAATGAAAAAAAAAATAATAATAAGGGGCCACTATGCGATAGCAAACCAATTTGCAAGATATTACCAAGATCTGTGATGCTGCTCAAAATCTTGTAAACAAAGATAAATTAATAAATTTTTTCAAAAGTTAAACTTGCCTAAAGATAATGAAACTTGGGCAGCGACATGGAACTCCGCTATTATAATGGTATTATGTAAGCTAGGTAAAAATCCTACAGATTGTTCATCCTATTGTTAGGGTATTTCCCGGCTATTTAGTCAAGCCGGGAAACAAGGAATGCTAGGGAACAGGACCCAAACGCAGACTAGCAGGTAGAGCTGGTGCCGATCAATAATTTTATTAATAGGCTTACACTGAATTGGCAGGCCAAGCAACTCTCAACAGGTAAGCAGTCCAAAACAGAAACACAAGTTCAACGGTGAGCAGGCAAAATCCAAAATCCACAGACAGGAAAGGTACAAGGGAGACTCCAGAACGCACAGATACAAGAAACCAGGGTCCTTGACAGAAATGCAACGACGATCTGACACAAAACAAAGGACGAACACAGACTAAATACACTCAGGTAGGGGAGACAACAAGACACAGGTGGAACAATTGACACAGGTGAAAACAATGAAAACTATCAAAGACAGGAAGCAAAACTACCAGACACAAGAGGGAGGGAGAATATTGCAAAATAAAACATGAAATAACAGGACAAAAACCCAAAACCATGACAACTATAGCCCAATCAGTCTTTTAAACCCTAACCCTTCTATCTTCAATACTAGCTACCAGACTATCAAAAATGATAGCAAAATAAATCCAGATCAAACCGGGTTTATCAGTCAAAGACAGCTTGTTGATAATGTGAGATGAACATTAAACATTATAGAGACAGCTCAGAAACAGAATCTCCCTGTGGGAATAGTTACCCTAGACACTGAGAAGGCCTTTGATAAGGTCTTATGGCCTTATCTATTTGAAACCTTAAGGAACTTTGGTTTACACAACAACTTTATAAATTGGTTGAAAGCTATGTATAAACAGCCAAACGCCAGAGTCAGAGTTACTGGGGTAAAGTCTAACATCTTGAAGCTATCTAAAGGCACCAGATCCATTATTCCCATTGATTTTTGTTGTATGTATCAAACCACTGGCAGAACATATTAGGTTAGAACAGAAAATAAAAGGCATATATAAAGCAGGAGAAACTCATAAATTGTTGATGTATGCAGATGAAATATTAATTAATTTATCTAAGCTTAATCAGTCAATTGAAGTGTTAAATATAACAAAGAATCTGGACAACGTTTATTTAAAAGAATTTGCAGAATTAATAAGTCAAATTAAACAAGACTTACATAGATAGTCTATAATCCCATTTTCCCTCTGGGAAAGAGTTAAGATTATACAGATAAATATATTACCAATATTTTTATTCCTTTTCAAAGCCTTATCCATATATATTGTCTTTAACACGTTCAGACAATGGTATTCTACTATAATGAAATTCATATGGAAATGCAGGAAACCAAGAATAAAATTCAAATACCTTAAACTGCCAAAAGAAATGGGTGGTCTACATTAACAAACCTGCAAGCTTACTATCAAGCGGCACAAGTAAGGAATGTTCAAGTGTGGACGCTAGAAAGCTCACATACAAGACGGCGAGAGATGGAATTTAATTGTGGAGATAAACCACTAACTGTTCTGCCTTTCTCCAAACGTAAAAAAAACACACGTTGAGAATTTAGACAATACATTGGTAGTTGCTACACTTGGAGATAAGTCTGTCAGAATCAAAAACTAAATGAAGATTACATTTTTTTTTTAAAGAAATGGGAACCGATCCAGACTTCCTTCCTAACAAAGCTGATCAGACCTTTAGAATGTGGACTTCTAAATGTTTATGTAAAGTTGGACAAGTGTTTGGGGATAATGAAATTAAATCTTATCGTCACAATATGGTGTAACCAATTCTCATTTATTTAGATTGAGAAGTTACCTTTTTGATGTTTTAAAAAAGAGATTTATTCAAGATATAAATCCACTGATAAAATGCTTCAGATGTATGACAGAGGTTGAAATGAAAGTCTTAACTAAGATGGTTAAAATAACAAAAGCTAACCATCAAAATAAAAAAATTAATGTCAACGTAAAAAATAAATGGGAAAATTAATTCTCATGTAATATATCCACCGCTAATTGGGAACAAATGTGCAAAAACATACATGAAACAACTAACTCAAACTACTGGAAAGAATATACATGGAATATTATAATTTGATATTTTAAGACACTCCAAATTCAAAGTAAGTACAAAGAAAATTGAACTCCAAGATGTTGGAGAAAATGAGGTGAGCAGATGGCAAAACAAAGTCATATATTTTGGTCATGTAAAGCTATAAGTAGCTTCTGGGAAAATTCTATTAGAGAAGTGTCAAATATTTTTGGTATTTCTATAAATAAAAACCCTGTATCTGTGCCACTGGGTTGTTGTTCGTATATTGGTATAATGTATCCTTTGACTTAAACTGACCAATTATCAGTTAACTATATCCTATGAACTGATATTTATCAGTTATTTTACCTACTAAGTTATTTATTTTTAAATTTATAATCTTTTTATATGTATCTTTGTTTTTGTTTTGTTTTTCGGTTTGTTTTACTTATGCTCTGTAACTCCAGTACTACTATGTCATATAATTTCTTAAAATGCAAATAAAATTAAAAAAATTGTGTGTTTTACTTTTATTATCTTTTTAATAAATGCTTGTGGATGGATATACATGCTGGTTTCTATTATTGTTGCACAATAGTGTATATATTGTCAAATCCTTCAACCTACTAGCTATTGATGGTTGTTTTGGTTATAGTTATTAATTTAATTATTAATTAATAAATTAAGTTCCAAATGAATAGTTTAGTGTATTTCGTGAGATTTAATTAACTAATTGTCTATTGTTTTCCATTCTTTATGAGTGGTGTCCCGATGAACTGTATTAATTAAAGTTATTATTTATTATAATCTTTGATAATTGCACCTACACAATTTGGTGCCCCTTTAACCATTGTAATTCCCAACATTACAAGACCATGAAAAGGAAATTTCAATGTACATTTTTGGTAGTTCCAATTAACCCACTCTACTACATTTGAACAATTCAAGTGTACAACTTGGGTCATAACATTTTTTTGCAGATACCACATTCCCATACTTAAATGTGTATACTCTTATTGGATGCACAGCAGATTTTGGGGGGATGTGTCATGTTTGATATCTTATTTTGATTCTTAAGAATAAAGACAATATACTAAAACAGTTGCTGAGATGATTATGAGCATGAAATCAAATCATTCATGAAAAAGGTGATTGGTGAACAATGAGCTCATCATAACGTAGATATTCAATCTGTCACTTGTCACGTGCAAGCTCACTTGTAATGCACTTCAGACTAGAGGCATGGTCTTTTTTGAAGTCATCTAAATAATTTTGTGATAGCTGCAAACTGTTCTTTATGTCCTGCACATCATTCATATTGTCGATCCTTTGGTTAGTAGAGTCCATAAATAGTTGAACAAAGGACTTAAAGTTTCTTTCCTATTGCCTAAGTCTTTGAAAAATTATTTCTGCTCATCAAGCAGCTATGAATCAGTGAATAAGAATCCTCTTCCTGGTTAGCTTTTTTCGGCCCCATGGCAGGGCAAAAAATGGTCAGGAAACTATAGAAGAGGATAGCCAATGTCCGTAGCTGCCAAGATAGAAATGATTTTTAACCACACCTGTGTAAATTTCCAGACCTCTAAGCCTAACCATATGGGAGCTAGGGAGTTTTTAGTTTGTGGTGTCACTGGTGTCCCCTGAATCTCACCAATCCAAAATGGCATCCCTCTCTTGTTAATTGCACCTGCGTAAAAGAGTGATTTTGCAGCATGATGCGTTGAAAGAGCTCGGCTCCTGTGCAACCAAACTACCCTGTGCATACACTGTTGGAAAGGGAAAATGATTGGGTACAATTGTAAATGACTGACTTGTTGATAGCCAATAACAACTCGTTCTACCATGGCAGCAAAGATACATGACAGAAGCCCATTGGCCTAACAAACTGGGAGCGTTTACTGTACTCTAGGGCCTCTGGGGTGAAAACTAAACAGAAAAAGGTGGGGACAATTTCAATTTGTAGGCAGCAACCTAAAGAAAATAAGCATACTGTGGAGGTGGGTATGGGTAGCTTTAAGCTGCAGAGGGAGAGGTGGGGGAGTTGCTCAGGTGAGCAGCATCAAGGAGAGATAATTGGCACAGCTGAACCCGGTTAACCAATTATTCTCTCCTTAAATACAGTAGCATGCTGGACAAGGGAGGAGAAGGAGAGGCGGTTGGAGAGCGGACGGATGAAGAGAAAGAGCATGTGGACAGAAAAGAAAGAGATAAATAAAGAACGTACACTGAAACCCTGGTGTCAGCTTGGTGTCTCAGGGCCAAGAGGAACTCACGGTAGCACGATTACACTACACATACCCAACAACACTGCAGGACGAGGGGAAAATCCTGTCGGAAGAAGTGCCAGTTTTTGTTTGATGAATGAAGTTAGCAAACGGTTAACAATGGCCTTCATGGGACAATATTCACAACTTTAATTGTATTAAAAACCCTTTTGATTCTTTTGATCGGTGGACCCTTACGGACTAAAGGAATATAAATAATTGAGGAAAGGACACATATTCGCAATTTATGACCGCTTCAAAGATCATAAAGTCACCACTTTTTTTTCATCTCATTTACCATGCTGGTAAATCTGAATGAATTATACTTTGGTGCTCACGGTTTCTGTACAATGAACTGAACGATTGAATTGTGGAGAATCTAACCGATCTAATGTGTAGCATGTCCATATTGACACGTTTAAACATTTATATCTTTATGGGTGATGCTACACCACTTAGAACTAGTCACCGGTGGGCAGGTGGATTTTAAGAGGTTAAATGGGTTAACTTAATGTCCAGTTAGTGATCAAAGTGGAAGTAGTCACTATGTCCCCAAGCTTCCACCACCACCAATTTTGTGAGGGTGCACAAATTAATTTCACTGTTCTACTTTCTGGTGTGTGACCGTGCACTTACACTCTAATTCCTTTTTTCCCCCACCACCACATTTTTACCCATTTTACATACTTTATGCTGGAAGATTTGAACAACACACTAGTTCCTGCATTGCTCCAGCACCATCAGATAAAAATGTAATTCACTGGTGACAGAACTGAATAGTGGCAGTCATTGGCACTAAAGGAAGTTCTTATGCAACAGACAAGCCATCCAAATGTTATCATGCCCTGTCATCTCCAACAGGCCAGACCTGTTGCACACCACGTTGAAACCAGAAAACACTGTCTGCCAGTGTCAGTTGGAAGAAGCAGACAGAAGTTTGTAAACCACAATTAATCAATCAATCAGTTTGCTTCTAAATGTTGGAAATCTAACAATGGTCGATTGATAGTGTGTCTACATTTGGAGGTATCACACAGCTATCAAAGACCCTTTAGTAATTGTGCTGTCATAATTATGCTGAAAAACTAGTGCATGCATTTGTTACTTCTAGGTTGACTATTGCAATTCCTCATTATCAGGCTTCTCGAATAAGTCCCTTAAGACTCTCCAGTTGATCCAGAATGCTGCGGCACGTGTACTGACAATAACTAGGAAAAGAGATCATATTTCTCCCATATTAGCTTCTCTGCACTGGCTCCCTGTAAAATCCAGAATAGAATTTAAAATCCTTCTCCTCACCTACAAAGCTCTTAATGGTCAGGCACCATGATATCTTAAAGATCTCATAATACCATATTACCCCACTAGAACACTGTGCTCCCAGGATGCAGGGTTACTTGTGGTTCCTAGAGTCTCCAAAAGTAGAATGGGAGCCAGAGCCTTCAGTTATCAAGCTCCTCTCCTGTGGAGTCAGATCCCAGTTTGGGTTCGGGAAGCAGACACCATCTCCACATTTAAGAGTAGGCTTAAGACTTTCCTTTTTGATAAAGCTTATAGTTAGGGTTGGCTTGGGTGAGCCCTGAACCATCCCTTAGTTATGCTGCTATAGGCCTAGATTGCCGGGAGACTTCCCATGATGCACCTCTTTCCTCTCTCCTCCTTTCCCTGTCCATCTGTATGCATTTTTATCCCATTACTGCATGTTACTAACTCGACATCTTCTCTCTCCCATGGTTTTTTGCTTTCTCGTTTCTCTCCTCTCTCCTTCTGTCGCTTTCAGCAGGTATTTCTGCCTCCGGAGCTGCAGAGTCTGGATCTGTGGTTGTGGGCCACTTGCTGCCCCCCGTGTTCCTGCTCAACTGCTACTACAGTTGTTGTTATTGGCTCTGTCATTATTTTTCCTATAGCTGTCATTCCTATTTAATTTATTAATATTACCACTACAATTACATTACTACGGTTTAAAAAATTTCTACGTAGTATTTGCATTGTGCCTCCTTCTTCCCTCCCCCTCCTCCCCCAAAACCTCTCTCTCTCTCTCAATACCTAACACGGCAGCAGTGGATGGCCTCCGACCATTGAGTCTGCTTCTGCCCGAGGTTTCTGCCTCTTAAAGGAGTTTTTTCTTGCCACTGTCACCAAGTGCTTGCTGATGGTGGGATTTGTTGGGTCTCTGTAAATAATAATATAAGAGTATGGTCTAGACCTGCTCTATAGCAAAAGTGCAATAGATAGAGATAACTTCTGTTATGAACTGGCTCTATATAAATAAAATTGAACTGAATTGAAATAATGTCATTACACACACACACACACACACACACACATACACAGTGCACCTGCACAATCTAACGGTACTATGGGGGGTGTGGGATGTAAAGGGTCACAGATTATGAGATGCATTTACATACGCTCGTGTGATTATTTACTAATAGTCCCACGTATGTATGTGTGTGAGTCTGTGTAACCCCGAACTCTGAGTTAATGAACTCTGAGCTTTAATTAGCAATAGAGCAGATGCTGCTATGTGACGTCAGCACAGTCTCATCTGTACTCATGCTGCTTCCTGTGCATTGTGATTGAAAATACAACCATTTCCATGTTGGCAGGTTCCTTTCATCTGTGGCTTTATTGTGTCTGTCCTCTAAATGACTTTGCATTGTGGATATAGTGTTTTTATGTGAATTTATGCCCCTTAAAATGTTTGGGTGATGCAGACAAGATTGAGCTACCATCAATGGAGCTCCGATACTATAATTCACCATGGCAACATGTAAATAAAAGGCAGAGCCTCCAATTTAAGCCAGTAGACGTAGATATATTAATACATGTATATGCAGACTGTGCACATTTACCTTTTAAAAAAACCTGAGTTAGAGTGGGGAAAAGTGTCAATAAGTTAACAGACTCAACAGACTCAACAAACTGATCCGTAAGGCCAGTGACATTGTGGGGGTGGAGCTAGACTCTCTGGCGGTGGTGTCAGAGAAGAGGATGCTGGCCAAACTACACGCCATTTTGGACAGTGTCTCCCACCCACTCCATGACGTGCTGGTCAAGCAAAGGAGTACCTTCAGCGGAAGACTCATCCCACCAAAAAGCACCACAGAGCGCCACAGGAAGTCATTCCTGCTTGTGGCCATCAAACTCTGTAACTCCTCTCTCTAAGTGTTAGTCTGTATGAGCCTAGGTCACTAAACTGGACATTGATCATTACATCTCTGCCATACTTGAATAATTGTGCAATATTCTGTGTATTACTCCAGTGCAATATTTAGTTTTCCTATGTTAGTTTTTCCCATTTATTGATATTGATATTATATACCTCCATTACTGCTGTACAATATATTAATAATCTCAATAAGCTACACTTAACTCGACAGTACATGCACCACTACTTATTACTTATTTTATTACATTGTATTATTATACTGTATTATCATCATCAACCGGTAAACCCACTTGGTACTTGACACTTATTTTATTTTATACTTATACCCACCTGGTACTTAATTTATTTTTTGACCTGTTTTATAGTGTTTTTATAGTGTATTGTATTATATTTTTTGCTAGTACTTTCTACTGTGTGCACTGACGTAAAGGCAAGCTGCTGTAACAAAGAGTTTCCCTTCAGGGATCAATAAAGTATTTCTGATTCTGATTAAATTGTAGACATCTATTTGGATCAACAGCATTCACCTTTATTTGAGCTACTTCAACAAATGTAACTTTAAACACTGAAATATTAACATCTCCAATGTTACAGGAATTATGTTCCATCAGTGTGACCTATCGCATCATGAGTGATAGAGATAATTATTCATTGATCCTACGTGTCTAAAGCTTCATACTGATTTTCATCATTTAAACTGAGATTACACATTATGTACAATAAACATTTTAGTGGAGCTGCTCCAACAGACTGCCAGCTGTCTTGTGTGCACAGAGTCACAGTGTTATAAAAACAGAAGGACATATGCAGAGGTTTCATTCTGAGTGACTTGATGCTGTGTAATATTTAAACCGCTGTTCAAAGAAATGACTGACAGCGCATAAAAGTGGTAACTTCAGAAAGTCCTGAGTAACAAACTAATATCCAACCAGGATTTCGATTCTGACAGTAACCCTCCGCTAATTAACGTGCTTTGATAGCGCTTTGATACGGACTGACTGGATGAGCTTGTCTGGCTCTGCAAGAGGGAGGAGACAGAGAGAAACTCAAGGTTTGTTGAAAAAAACCTGCAAGTGAGCAGGTTAGGTTCATAGAGTCAGTTACCATGGTAACCTAACCCTTTACACCCCCCATATTGACACAGAGTGTCTGCTTTTACTCATGCATGTTGCCTTTCACACAAAAGTGACACATGTCACATGGTTAATTTGAAAGCTTTAATGTAAGTATCGGGTTGCATAATGCCATCAGGTGTGGAGGTACCAATTGTGCCAATTAAAAGGTGACTTGCCTGAAACACTGGCATTTGTGAAAACATTCCAGTAAACAGGTCTTACAGGTTTTTATGGCACCACACTTGTGAGTCTACATAATCGATCAGTATGAGGCCCTGTTTTCATGATGGTTCTTGATGCATGGCAGGGCTTTAATGGTGTCATTGCTTCTTTCTTTTCTGTGCTCTCATTTGAAGTACAGGTAATAAAGCCAGTTAAACACAGTCTGTCCTGGTTTACAATAAAGTTGCTCGTTATGACTATCTGTCATCCACAGTGTGACATCTGTCCACGTCAATTCATTTATTAGTTCTCTGTAGCCAGATGATCCTGTCGATCCCTGTTGAAGCAGTGCTATTCACAGGACACCTGAGACTGCATTCTAGTTCACCCCCAGAGTTATACCCCATCTCTCACAAATTGCATTCATAGGAGGGTGACTGTGAGGTAAAGCAGAGCTGGTGGTTAAAGATTAGAACTGTCCCCAAGTAGTTTTAGTTGCCTTATGTTATTCATAACATATTCATGTCACACATGGATACAATCTGAGTTTGTTCAATTGAAGTGCAAATGGCAGAGTAAAACATATCTCTCTTTCTTTCACTATCCCTTGTGGAGAATTTCAAGTGTGTGAGAGGCCAAATTTTAGTCGCAATAACAGGTTAAAGGCAGAATAAGTAGGATTCTTTTTGGTGGCTGTTTGCAAAAACACGAATCAAAGCTAGCCCCTCCTCCCCGTCTCAACGTGCGAGAGAGCGAAAGAGAGAGAGAGCTAGAAAATGAATGAAGAGAGGGAGCGGCCTTGGCGAGAAGAAAGCAGTGAATCAGATAAATAAAACGTTATTTTCTGATAGTTTCACGGCAGTTATGTTCAAAAGCACAAATAAAATCGCACAACCTTGCAAGAAGGAGTCACATTGAATGCAGCCGAAGCCAGACTTCATCCTATCCGCTCTGTGGCCTCTCTGCACTGTGTAAGCGTAGCTCAGCCCTGTCAAACATACACACAGCCCTGTACACAGACAGAGCGGAGGAGAGACAGAGACAGCGATGTTGCTATGTTTTTACAGTCCCGACCTCACAGCCCGCATGCTGGTACTGGCTGAAACAGCAAACTAATAAGAAACCAAAAAAAATGCAGGCAGAGGGCAGCGTCTCTGCAGATACAGACACCGCCACACACTTCTAAAGATGATAATTGAGAGGGATTATTTTTGTGAGTCTATACATTGATTTTTTTTTTAAGGAAAATTCTACTCATTCTCACTTTAATATAAGTGTAGTGGTAGTACCAATTTTTCTTAGAATATGGACAGAAAATGGCCAGTATCATGTTTCAGCTCTTCAAAGAGAAAAAATAGACAGCATAACAGAAGCTAGTGAAATAGAAACTAGCCTGGAGGGAGAATGGGACTTTGGCTCTCTATTTGTCCTAAATGAGATATGACCTAGCATTTATAAGGTGCCATTAACATTTGGTCAAATCTTTATGGCTTGCACTTGCTGTGATAATATGGACTATAAACCATCTGCTGAGTGAATTTCTGTTTCTTGCAGCTACATTCTAGCACTTTTATGTTGAATGCAGAATCAGCCCCCAGAAGTTACTCACTTGTGCCCATAAGGAATGCAGCCTGTTAGATGATTTTGGAATATTTTTAGGGCATTTTATGTCTTTATGAGAACAGTTGATACATAACAGAACATGACGGAGAGATGGGACACAACATAAAACAAAGGTCCTGAGCCAGATTTGTTTTGAAAGAAAAGTCACCAAATGTTCATACTGAAGACATCTTCAAAACATTCACTGACAACGTACTGTATCCCGCTTGTTTTCATACAATATCAGCTCATGTTAACTAAGGCATGATTTTAGTGGTCATGGAAGATTTTTATAGTTTTGTTTACACAACTCAAAGCACTTGGTTAAAGTGAGGGAAATATGGTGGACTATGTTAAATACTGAAAAAGTCACCCCTAGGGCATCCAGGTCCTATGCACCATAAAACGATAACATCTCCAGTTCGATTCCATCCCATGTTTTCTGTCTCTACTTTAATATATCCAATAAATGCAAAAAATGGCACAAAAAATCTTCAACAAAATCAACATTGACTGGAAGGAAGCATTAGACAGGATACTTTAAAAGTTATTTGTACGACACAGGGTTGCTTTCTGCTCATACACCTGTGACAGGAGTCAATAAAGTACAACATGTGGTGTAGTTCAGTTAGAAAGCTGATGGATAAGACCATAGATTTCAGTCTCCAAAGTCTTATGTCTATAAGCCTTAGAGTACAAACACCTTTTTTATTCTAATTCAAGGCTTGTCCCTACCCCACTATTAATTACAGTACCAATTACCTACTTACCACACTTATTAGTCTTACAAAAACTTAAGTCCCACTCAGAGCTGGAAGGCTACTGGCCACAAATGTCAGAATATCCTTTTCTATGATAATGATGATAATTGTATCATGTGAGTTTAACACTCACAATTATACTCCATTTTCATATCTTCATGATGGTTATCTGCAGATATACCAATAAGATCCCACAGTATATCTTTAGAAATCAATCCCAAAACAGGAAGTTAATACATGTCAAAATTTATTTCTATAAAAACAATATGCCATTAATTAAGATATATCATTAATGATATGAGATTCACTCCACATACATATACATTAGTACCCCAAAGTGGATGACTGCAAAATGGATTAATCACATTAAAACAATCACACAAACAACGTGCAACTGATTTCTGACTGATTCATACAAACTGTTTTTACAGGTGATGATCATATAAAGTATAGAACATGTGATATAGTACTACTTTTTACTCAAACATTGTGTAAACACACTTTATAATAAGTGATACCGATAGACATGTAGTGCACATCATTACTATATAAATGTGAAGTACTGTAGCATCACCTACATTTATCTCGCTCTGTTCTGTCCTTCACATTGAGTTTACCAGTAGAAGACTTTTCCAAACTTGGTCCTACATTCAGATCAACAACTAATTTAACATTTACATGGAAAACTGACTTTTTACAATAACAAGACAGTAATATAAAAGTAAGAAAAAAATAGAATAATATTTCCAGTGCCACAGTACAGTCATTAATGGCCATATACCAAAACAAACTCCATAGTGACAGATGAGGATGAGTTAGTCCAGCATCAGTAAAGAAACTTGAATACAAACACCAGAGTGAATTCTGTATAATCGTAAAAAGTTTGTTTTTTCAGCCTCTAGGTGCTTACAGAAACTCATAAGCATCCAAAACGATGTCCATTTTAGTTACTGCGCACATAGTAAAGTTTCTGTAGTGAAAATCAAAACACAAAACAGGTACAACATTAACATTGGTTCATAAAACCTACTAGAGCCAAAAACACTGGCTTACATTTTCTGCATCACCTTCCTTCTAAGAGGAAGTTAGTGTTTTAAACATCTGGGGCAGCACGATTCTTTTTCCAGACAGACCACACAATTATTTCTAGTTCCTGAACTACTGCTCTGATTGGCTTTTTGGTTTCTACCCCCTCAGTGACTGGTGTCTCATATGCCCATGCCAATGTCCTCAATCTTCCAGCCGCTGGAGTTCTTTCCGAATTTGTATACAAGCCTCCGGCCATCAACTCGCTCGAGGATCTCCCTCTTATAGTAATACCTGAGGGAGGAGGAGGGTCAGTTAGTCCAGGTTTAAGACACAAAGTATACAGTCCCCTTTATCACCTGCTGCACTTCACTAATTTAAAGCACTTGTTAGTAAATGTCAAAAGACGCTTCCAGTTCTTCCACTGGTGACCAGACCAGGATAAAAGTAGCACTTCACCAATTTTACATGCCACGGTCAATATATTAGTAATAGGGAGTATTACTCAGCCTGTCAAAACAGTTGTATAATGTCTTCTATGGCTCTGGATAAGCTTTGACAACTGACATATATCAAGGTTATCTTGGCTTGGAGGCTTCAAATTTGGAGCAAAAAGCCTGTTACAAACTGGGGGCGTGGCCTCTGGAAGCCAGGGATGTTGACCAATTCACCAGAGCCTAATGAAAGGCACTGTCAAGTTGCATTATAGCAAATGTAAGAACAAACGTTTTTGGAGTTTGATACATACTAGGAACGAGTCAGGATATCTGTAAGTGCAATACTAAATCACTGGAGAAGCTCTTGAAACTGGGATGGTTGTCTATATTATAAACAAGAGAACACATCTGACTGTGTTTTAGTCCTAGCCACAATGCCAGTTTCTTGAACTTCTGAACCACATCTCATATATTATATATTCTATAAATGTTGAACTATTTGAGATTCAAGTAGATACAATGGAAAGCTAATGAACCAACTGGAATTTTCACATCAGACTCTTCCCTATTAGCTGCTAAATTAACTCACCTCATGGCACGGCTGAGTTTCTCATATGTCATGCTGCTGTTCTTCTTCTTCTGGCCCCACATCTGAGCCACAGCCTCAGACTTGAGGAACTTAAAGACACCCTCGCGGCGGTCTTCCCACTTCATGAGACCCTGGTTCCTCTCTGGGTAGATCAGAATGTCCCTGATGAACTCCCATAGGTGAGTGCCACGAGGTGCTGCAGACAAACAGTGAGGCACAATGAGCTAAATGTGTGTTTGTGTGTGCATAGATGTATAAGCATAAGCAAGTCACACAGATATGCATCTGCAGCCTGATAGTGATGCAAAGTAGAATCTGTTATACAGTTCAGCAGTGTTCACATACAGATGCCTTTTGAACAGTGTTTTACATAATGAACAGTTTTACATGATGTTTTACAGTATGCTGTTTCTCCAAACATGGTCTCACCATGTTTGTTTTTCTTTGGATTGTCATAAATGCTGCTGCTGTGCTCTCTGCTGACTTTAGGAGGTCGTCCCCGTGGTCGCTTCAGTCGAGCCTCGACTTTCTCTGTTTTGATGTCCACCTCTGTCAATACAACAGTTAATTGTCAGACGTTTAACTAAACTCACGGTCACAGCCGAGACTGTGGAATGCAAAGAACCTTACAAACAACTCACTTGAAATCAGAGGGTAGGAGAACTCCGGGTCTGATTCGCCACTGCCAGACTCTGGTGAGCTGAGGCTTGAGAAGCCAAACATGCCACCTGAACACATGAGAAACATGTTTGAGATATACAGACTTCTTAAAAAACGGAGTGACAGAAGAGCTGAGCAAGATGATAGCAAACATAAGGATGAAATACTGACTGTTGGAGGAGGAGCTGTACTCGCTGTCAGACTGATTATCAGACAGGTACTCAGTGTCTCCCAGAGGTGTCATGGGCTCCATGGTCAGACTGGTCAGATCATAATCATCCCTGTAGTCAAACTCCCTCTTGCTGACAGCTTCTTCAGCTGTTGGTAGTAAGTAGCAGCGTTAGCCCTATGATTTCCACACGGTATCCAATTTATGCTAGTATGTAACATCTCTATACAATACATACCTTGGCCAATTTTAATGGTGCTGAGTAAAGGGAAGTTTAGGTTGTCCAGGAAGTTGTCCAGGAGCTGGCAGGTCTCGTTCATCTCTGGTCCTGACAGGCTCTGCAGCTCTGGGAAGAAAAAAAGACACGAGGAGATGAAAAATTTAAAAAGATGTTTCGGCCATATACTTATTCATCGAACTTATTTTTGAGCAAATCATATGTATGGAAATCCATTGCTGTCCTCTGGGAACAGAGGCCAAATCTCTATTTTTTTGACTGTATACATTCTAGGTTTATTCACATATAACTGGCAAATATGACCTATAAATCAAAATGGATCATAAGATAACATAATTTTATCCTAATCTAGACTTTTATTTTGGTGCGGCGTGTGAATTTTGACGCACATCCCTTAAAACATTTTACTTGGTTACTAAAATCTTTACACTGCAATTGGAGACCAGCACTCAAATAACATGAACTATATATGGATATATTTTAGCTCTGCAATTCGATAAATCATTCCCACATGACAGATGCAGTTTTACCATATTTGGTCTTGTGCTCCTGCAGACTCTGGTGGAGCTGTAGACCGAGCTGCGGGCCGAAGACCCCAGTCATCTGGTCCCGGTTCATCTGGCAAAGGGAGGGGCCGTCCATGGCGCAGTAGGCCAGACTCAGGGTGCTGGCATCGAACTTGGTGCTCTCTACGTGGTCGCTGATCCACTCCAGAACGTTGTCTGGTGTCCAGCAGTGAGGGTTGCTGTGCTTGTACCACTGACCTGCAGAAAGAGAGGCAGGAATTACTTGATATATTATAGTATGGAGTATGGAGGGTGTGCTTATGGAATGATCTCTCTGTGCACTAGCTGCACTAGTCAGTATTAAGCATGAATAGCTATAAATGGCAATGGAACAGATTTAGAACCTGCATATTTTCACATCAAATCTTGATTCATGCATCTAATTAAGTTCAGTTGATTTACTGTTATCTCTTCCAAATTTTATATGATAACATTTGCTTTTTAAATTTACTGCAATATGTCTACCTGCTCAGTTATCAGTGATGTTGACTGATACCAGTCTGCATCATCACCCAGTCTGGATTTGTGTCTCTAAGGTCAGACAAACAAAGCCTGAGCTGTTACAACTATGAGGTGGCAGCATTCTTCTGTTTGACGGTTATGCCGAGTTAAACATTAGCTGCCTGGTAAATGATTGAGCCAACAGTGTCTAAGTGAGGTCAAAGCAAAGTTCAGTGAGCTAATGGTCCCCCTGGCTGAAGCTTGAAAATAAAGGATCATATTTACTGTGAGATTAGTCTTCAGCTGAAACTGCCCACGAAACTCAGACTGGACTAGAATGATTAACGAAGGCTTCACAGCCCAGGGACTAAACAATTTTAATTTCTTAGGTGTCACACAGATCACATATACAACTGAATGTTACAGTAATGATGAGACAGAAATTTGTGCAATAGCAGCAGTTGGTGTTCCTCTTACCGTTTGTGTTTGAGTTGTAAGCTGGATTTCTGATCTGCAGGGTGTTGATGCTGGGCAGCACACTGGGTTGCTGCTGCAGTACATCAGAGACGCCAGTCTGATACATGGTGAGGTTGGCATGAGTCAGGACGCTGCTGAGGCACGGTGATGACATGGAGACACTGAGAAACATAGAAGATACTTGTTTACACACCAGTTGAAAAGAAACTGAAGAAGAGCTGCTTTCAATTCAAAGAGAGGTTATATCTAATGAATACATTTGTTTGTTGTCGTCCAGCTTTGTAACAAAATCAAAGTCTGCATCACTTCTAAATATGACTCACTAATCACTAATATTTCAAATAAATAGTTACCTAATGTTTTTTTACCTTAAAGCAGGAGCCACAATATGATGCAAAATAATGACGCTCCAGGACAATCCGCAGTGTGAGCATGTGTTGTATAATTTCCACTGTTGTCTGTGTAATCTCTCTCTGTGAGGCAAAGATGCACCTGCTGCTACATTTAACCACCTGTGGAGCTTTATACTCTGTAAAGGTGGGGGACGGACTCAGGTGAGTTCAGGGGAATTCCACCTGAAACTGGCCACACCTCCATCCCTCCTCCGCTTTCCTGAGAAGTTGATCAAGAAAAACAAACCCGCCCTCTTATTCTCTCTAACCCTTTTTTATGTCTTTCATGCCATCAGTTAGGGTTAGATTATATATTTGTATTTATGGACTGGGTTAGCCTTTATAGGTTTGCTTTGTCTTATTAGATTCCTTTAATTGAAAATTAGATAGCAGTGCTGCAATGCCCACATGCATAAAAGCAGTATGTCAAACCTGCAGTGAAGTATTATTTGCTTCCGTAAATGTTGAAATATCAATTATCATTTTTGTGGACTGGATTCTATAACCCAATATTTGCACCTTTCTACCAAAAAACATAAGCATAAACAAACACATACAAGGTTTTTCATTTCTTTGTCATTTCTTTTCTTATTGTCTCAGACTTTTTTTTATTTTAACTATTTGTTTTCTGTCAGTAATTAAAGCAAAGTAAGAATTACAGTGTACAATGCAACTGTTTTGAACTGACTTGACTTTGTCACATTTCCATGACACAGCCACCGTTCACTCCAAGAAGGAAGGGTGTGGGGAGACTGTGGATGACAGAAGTTTGCCGATGGTCACAATTTCTAAAAATAGCCGCACGCAGAGCATGTGACTCTGTGGGCAGTTTTATCAGTCAACAGCCGAGCCTGACAGTGAGTGATAAAACAACTTTATCAAGACGCTTTTTATTTTGTTGCACTCACTTACCTCCTGATTTGTAACACACCTCTCTCTCTCATATATATATATATATATATATATATATATATATATATATATATATATATATTTAATGGTGTGCAGGTGCTCTGCATAGACTGAGATCACACTCTCACTATTCAGCGCTTACATGCTCAGATGAAACACAGACACAAAACACAGGGCTAAGGTGAGTAAATGGAAGGTTGATGTGAATTGTATCCTAACAGTGAGGCAGACAGTATATTGCAGGGCAAACACACATTGTGTATAATTCAATAAAAAATTTATACAGCACCTATTCAGAACAACACTTTTCCTATAGAGCTGGTCTAGACCATCTTTATAAGAGGTCTGTTCAGGTGTCATGTTGCACAGAGAGAGCTGCAAGTTTCTGTGTTGCAGTAAACCTGAGTCTTGATACAGCTCACTGCTGGTACCTAGTGGTTAGTGATAAATTGCCAACACTTGTACTACACCGTCTTCTGCTGCTACCATAAACAATGTACTGATGCAATATGGGTAAAAGCAATGAGGTAGTACACTACATGACCTAAAGTATGTGGACACCCAAACATTACAGCCACGTAATCTTTGGGAAGGCTTCCACCAACACAAGCAAACTGGGAAAACTATGTATTTGTGGAGCTGGCTTTATGCACAGGTCATGTTGAAACGGGAAAGGGACAAACACAAACTGTTGCCATTAAGATTTCTCTTCACTGGAACTACAGGAAAATCGAACATTTGCAATTCCATGACAACTAGGCAAACTCCAGCTGCTGATGAAGATCATGATATATGACCAAAAGTTCATGGATGGCTACTAAATGGACCTTGCAGTGAAATTGTTTTCTCGACAGCCCCAAGGACAAAGCCCATACAACATCTAGAGCACAAACATCCTTTACCTGAGGATTAATTGAAAAAGTAAGATCAAACGTGAATTCCAGCAACAGCAAACATCTGTGGTTTTCCTGACAGCGGTTGCTTTTACAAGGCTATACAACTAGTGTGGCATGTTTAAGCCCACTACATTATAATTACACCGACTAGACACACTTCACGTATAAAGTACAGCGTACCATCTTTGCTTCATTTTCTACCTTTATGACAGCTGTTGGTTTCAGTTTGTGTCAGTACAAAAATCCACTTGCAGAATATTGAAAATACCTTGAGACAGTGTCAGTTAGTCAGTGTTATTTTACTGTGACAATAAAGTCATTGTTGCCTGATTTAACTACTGATGTTGATTATTCCTTATCAGTGTGTTCATGGGAAACTCCTGAGACTTGTTTGCAGGCTCAGCTATCTATTTAAAACAAAAATATACTTTATCCAAGTTATCCTTTCTAACAACATCTGTATTTGCATGTTGTGTGTTTTATGGGTTGAATTTCTGACAATATATTGTTTTTATTCCAGTTTTCTTTCCACTGATTTATCTTAATGAACCTTGCAGGCATTGATCTTGTATTTGGACATAGCTTTAAACAATGAGTGCTGCTTATCCATAATGCAGCCATGTATTTAGCCATGTGCTGTAATTATGTTGCAACTTTAAGTAATAGTTCAGATTTCTTCCCCTGAGTTATGTAAGGCTCACATTTGTGGTTTCTACCAATATCAACTGAAAAATACCTGGATTTAAACAAAAAGAGCAGATCAGTTTACACTGATATGCACCTTAATTTTATGTCCCCACACAAAAGTTGTTGTTTCCAGCTGCAAGAAAACACTGATCATCGCAGTTTGGAGCTCCTCCTCGTGCCACAAATAGAAGAGTGTAGTATGAATGACTACAACATAAAGAAAATAAGTCAGGCTTCATTACTACAGCACTTTGCTCTATAGGTAAGTTTTTAGATTTGTTTGTTGTTTGTCTATTACTACTGTGTTACATTTACAGCTGTGATGTATTGCCTTGCAACTGCAAGAACCCTCTCACTGCAAAAAGTGTAACTGTGTTTAGAGGTAAAGGATAAAAGGCATCAAGGAACAGCTCACTGTACACAGATGTCCAGTGAGATTAATCAAATAATGTTTTGTCATTGTTGGGTGTCAGGTGGATTTAACTTAACTTTTTTTAATTCTCAAAAGTGGAGTATGGAAAGCATCTCCAATTACAGTGAATGTGCTGCCTTTTGATGACTTGCTGCTTATAATTCTCCTTGACCTCTGCTCAGCCTTTGACACATTGGACCACAATGTCTTAATCAGCTGTCTGAAAAACCATGTTGACATCAGTGATGTGGCTCTGGATTGGTTCATTTCCTATCTGTCACACAGGTCTTTCTCTATTATGTTTAGATGCCTCGTCCTCTCGTGCTCCTCTCTTTTGTGGGGTCCCCCAGGGGTCTATTCTGGGTCCGCTCTTATTTACTGTATACATGTTAACCCTGGCTGGGGCAAGTCATGCATACACACAATATTGGTTTTTATTGCTACTCGTATGACAAGCAACTGTATGTCCCTTTAACGCCTGGTACCGCCGATGTTTCCTGTATTATGTCCTGCCTCGCCGAGATTAAAAATTGGATGTCCAAAAATGTCCTGCAATGGAATGACTCCAAATTAGAGGTAATTATAACTCCCCCCCCCAGCCCCAGTACTAGCAGCATTAATAATCTCTCCTCTAGTCTGGGTGTCTTATCGCAAGGGGCCGCAACCTAGGTGTTATTTTTAACTCAGAATTGTCCTTGGATGTTCAGGTGACTAAAGTGGTGCAGTCCTGCTTTGTCCAACTGAGACAGCTAATCGAGATCAGGTCATTCCTTCTCACTGCAGACTTAGAAAAGGTCATCCCTGCTTTCATCTCTTCCAGACATGATTATTGCAGTGCACTTTACTCTGGTATCAGCATTCAAAACATCCGAAGACTGCAGCGGCTTTTAACACATTCTAAGAGAAGCAACCACATCACACCGATCCTTGTTGCCCTTCACGGGTTACTTCTGAGAATTGAGTTTAAGATTTTACTGCTTGTTTTTAAAGCCTTGAACGGTCAGGCTCCTGCCTGTATCTGTGATCTGCTGACTCCCTATGAGCCTGATCGCTACCTGAGATCCTCCGGCAGGGCCCTACTTAGGGTTCGCAAATTTCGGCTTGTCACTAAAGGTGACTGGGCCCCTGCTGTCCGGTCCCTCAGCTGTGGAACTCCCTGCCCGACGATCTCAGGAAGGTAAACAGATTATCCTCCTTTAAATCTCTCCTTAAGACTCACTTTTATCGTATGGCATTTTCTTAATTGATTGTATTTATTGTAATTATTTAAATTAATTTAATTTATCATGTTATGTTTTAGATCTTTTAGATCTTACTTTTACTATTTGTTTTTATTTTAAAGCACTTTGTAATATGTTTTTGAAAGGTGTTTATAAATAAAAACATTGTGTTTATTATTTTCTTTTTTATGGCGATGATATAGTGATGATATATTTATTACAAGACAGATAGCAGCTATAGGTGCAGTAGTATTACACTGACGCTATAATCCCATTCAGCACTGGCATTTGGAATGTTTCAGGCAATAATGAATGGCGAACCCCCACGTTTTCTCCCACATTTCACAAGATCACTCACACCCTGTTTCCACAGTGTGTTGGAGGAAAAGTTTAGTGTGGAATGCAGTCCTGCAGGTTTTTGCTTTCTGACAAGGCAAAAGCTTTCATGGCCTGGGGACTAACAGGCACGTAATTTCATCACTTGTAATTCATGCTGTCTTTTTTTTCTCCACCCTTCTCTTCTACACCTGGGCTGTTGCTAAATGGTGGGGATTTCCAGCTTTCCACATCTACTGTTTGTGTCCATTTAAAAAGACGTGAGGAGTGAGCCTATACAGCAGTGTCATAACAGAAGAAGTGCGTAAACCGCTATGAAGGTGTGTGTTTTGTGCTGTATAGACTTGGTTGGGTTTTGATATTTAAATTAAATCTCTAGTCTCAGCACAGAAACAGAGGACAAAAAGGGGTTAGGGGACTATAAACATGACATGGTTAGTCATGTATTTGAACTGGCACAGGTCTTAAGTCATGGTGATAGTAGCTCTTTTTTGTTAGGGAAACAGTTCCCGAATACATTTTAAGCCCAGATAATAAAAATTACACTAAAAACTAAAGAAATATTTCTAATTGAACAAAAATAGAAAACAAAGAAAGGGGGGGTTTTATGAATGAATGAAATACTGGTCAGAAATAAAATTACAAGAGGATTTTTAAAATATGGTAAGCCCCAATAAATATATACCAAATATGCTTCCTAAAAAGGGTTAAGGTTAGGAATATAGATTCACTGACCAATTAGGATTAGGCATCAACCACTATACATTCATCTTTAGAAAAGGTTAGGGTTAGGGAAACAATCAGGGGATTGTTTAAAAAAAACTTCCACCAGGCATCTTAGGATCCAAAAGGTTAGGGTTAGGAAATAGGAAGGTTAGGGTTAGGAATAAAAATTCACTGACCCATTAGGGTTAGGCATCAACCACTGTACATCCATCTTTAGAAAGGGTTAGGGTTGGGGAACTGAACCTGACCCCCAGCAAAGTGGGAGACAGGACGTGCACAGTCCTTCCCCCGGTAGTCCCTACCCCCACCCCCTCTATCAAAGGCGGATTGGTGGTAATATCCACCCTGAAATGGTCTTTGTCGATCCCGTTCAGGGGATCGACGACGTCTTTTGCCGTGGCGCACCACGGTCCATCCATCATCATGAGCAAAACTCATGATGGAGTTGTTGTTTTTGAATCCCTACACAAAAGTAAATAAAATTATCTAAAACAAAAATCAAAATTTAACTCAAATTTTAAATTATGAATTAAATTTTTTTTATTTTTTATGAATTTTTTATTTTTTAAATTTTTTAACAAACTAAATAATATATATTTTTAGGGTTAGGGTTAGGGAGGGGGAAGGGGAGAAGGTCAAGTTTAAAGAAAGCTGCTAAGGAAAAGGGAAAATAAGTCAGAAGAATACAAATCAAAATAAAGGAAGGGAATTGAGGTCAGCAGATGACTGGCGCCGACATAATTTCATAAAAAAGGAATAAATAATATAAATAAAAGAATAATACATAACATGTATATACAAGTTAAAAAGGAAGCATGCTAAATAAATAAAAAAGGGGGTTATTAGTGCAATAAAATTGCACCCTAAGTGCTGAATTAAAGTGCTTTGTTAGTAGTGCAAAATCATATTTAAATAAAATATTTAAAAAACAATATACACACACACACACACACAATTAAAAACCATGCCAAACACAAAATTATATTCATATCTGAGAGAATGCCGTTAATTCCCAATGCTAGTCCCAAGTACAGCCAATAAAGATGATTTGAATTATTCTGAATAGAGAAAGGAAGGTTAGGGTTAGGGTTAGAAAAAGGCTCACTGTTGTAATTCTCATTATATTGAAAGTGGTTAATTAATTTGAGTCTCCTATTACTAGGACAGGTTTTTAATGTGTAGTTGCCAATTTCTAATTTTCTGTTCTGTTCTCTGATGGGTTATGGGTTCCCGGACAGAGGCAAGGCCAGACTTTGAAGGTGACTGTATTTTGGAAAGTTTTGTGGAGGACTCAGATTGGGGGCTGCTGTTTCTGCTGCTGCTGCTGCTGCTGCTGCTGCTGCTGCTGCTGCTGCTGCTGCTGCTGCTGCTGCTGCTGCTGCTGCTGCTGCTGCTGCTGCTGCTGCTGCTGCTGCTGCTGCTGCTGCTGCTGCTGCTGCTGCTGCTGCTGCTGCTGCTGCTGCTGCTGCTGCTGCTGCTGCTGCTGCTGCTGCTGCTGCTGCTGCTGCTGCTGCTGCTGCTGCTGCTGCTGCTGCTGCTGCTGCTGCTGCTGCTTTGAGCTGTTATAGCTTTAGCAGTGTTCCCCATCATCACATGTCCCCATGCTCCTTTTGTTTGTTGGTTTGAGGAGTCACCTGATTCGGTTTACTAATGACCTTAGAACAAGTCTGGAAAGCCTCTGAGCGGTCACTCGTCATCCCAGGATCCTGGTGGGGAGACTTGGGAACAGAAGGAGGTGATTGGGTGAGCAAAGGAGAAAGTGAGTCAGACATTTCCACTGCCACATTACTGAAATGGACCCTGTTGGTATCACTAAAATCCGTCTGATTTGTGATTAACTCCAAATAATCAATGAAAAAGGAGGAGATTTTGACTCACTGGGATTTCTAAGCTTGTTCCGACATCTGGTGGTCTGTTAACAGAACTACACCCTTAAAACAATCACCAACTGAGAGAAGGTGTGTTAAAACAGCTTTCAGTGTCCAAACAAACTTTTAAACAAAAAGGAGGAGATTTTGACTCACTGGGATTTCTAAGCTTGTTCCGACATCTGGTGGTCTGTTAACAGAACTACACCCTTAAAACAATCACCAACTGAGAGAAGGTGTGTTAAAACAGCTTTCAGTGTCCAAACAAACTTTTAAACAAAAAGGAGGAGATTTTGACTCACTGGGATTTCTAAGCTTGTTCCGACATCTGGTGGTCTGTTAACAGAACTACACCCTTAAAACAATCACCAACTGAGAGAAGGTGTGTTAAAACAGCTTTCAGTGTCCAAACAAACTTTTAAAAACCAAAAGAAAAAATTAGGGGAAACAACAAATCAGTGTCTGGGACTAAAATCACTAAGAAATGGAATAAATGACTACATAGTCTAACAGTCGAGGGTCTCAGTTAAATCTCCTGTAACGGGAGATTTGAGACACCACCATTGATAATTCATAAAAAGTAAGCACTCAGGTATAATTTCAGGAGAGCAACTGGGTCAGAAAAACATGCATGTATTAAATCATAATGTACATAATAGAAAAACATGCATGTATTAAATCATAATGTACATAATAGAAAAACATGCATGTATTAAATCATAATGTACATAATAGAAAAACATGCATGTATTAAATCATAATGTACATAATAGAAAAACATGCATGTATTAAATCATAATGTACATAATAGAAAAACATGCATGTATTAAATCATAATGTACATAATAGAAAAACATGCATGTATTAAATCATAATGTACATAATAGAAAAACATGCATGTATTAAATCATAATGTACATAATAGAAAAACATGCATGTATTAAATCATAATGTACATAATAGAAAAACATGCATGTATTAAATCATAATGTACATAATAGAAAAACATGCATGTATTAAATCATAATGTACATAATAGAAAAACATGCATGTCCAGAAATTCAACTTTCTCAAACTGTAAATTGTGTTTCAATTTGATTTTCGGGTGATGCGAGTTTAACACAGTTAGGAATTCCTTAAAGGATTCGACTGAACTGGTCCAAATACCGAAAATATCGTCGAGGTACCGGAGATACAGCAGAGGTAAGTTTTTACATTTGAGAAAGGCAGTCCTTTCCCATTCTGCGAGGTATATATCTGCATAGGCTGGGGAATACTTTCTCCCCATTTCACAACCGCATATCCGGAGATAAAACTTACCATTAAACTCAAAGTCATTACGTGTTAAGGTGATTTCTAACAATTGGAGGACCTCTTTATCCGGGCGCCGGGGGTCCGGGACCCGTTGGAAGGCCTCGGCCACTGCCTTGAGCCCTAAGGTAGTGTCTATGTTAGTATACAGAGAATCAAGATCAATGGAAAAGAGGAAGGCATTTTCAGGTACTTCCATGTCCTTTAACTTATTGATAAATTCATAAGTATCCTTAACATAGCTTGGATGCTGTTGTGAGATGGGATTAATATAATAGTCAATGTACTCCGCTATACGATATGATTCTGAACCACAATCACTAACAATGGGCCTGCCAACAGGTATTTTATAAGGGACGGTCCAAGTCTCTGGAGTTTTATGGAGTTTGGGCAGCAAATAGAATAGGCGGGGGCGAGGAGAATCCGGCCCAAATAGGTAAAGCTTCTGTTTACTGGAAATCTGTTTATCGTCATATAATTTAGAGATTATTTGCCTAACCATATGTTGGGTTTCAGATTGCAACAATTGGATCAGAGGGACATAATAGGTGGTGTCTCCCAGTTGTCTGTATGCCTCACACAGGTAATTGAACCTATCCTGGAGCACTATTTGGCCTCCCTTGTCTGCTGGTTTAATAATTATGTCTTTCCTACTGCTCAAGGACCTTAGAGCCTGTTTTTGGGCAATGCTAATATTTAACTTGCCCAACTGTAGGGGTTTAAAGTTGGACAACAGAGTTTCATCTTTATTTATTAATACTTGCAATGCCTCTGGTAAAGAGTCCAGACAAGGTTCCCAATGAGAAGGGTTAGAAAAAGGCTCACTGTTGTAATTCTCATTATATTGAAAGTGGTTAATTAATTTGAGTCTCCTATGGTAAGCATGGAGGTCGCTGCGGAGTTGCGGCAAATCGGGTACCCCCGGCGTCGGGATAAAGGTAAGTCCTCGTTCCAAGATATCCTGTTCTAAAGGGGTCAGGGTAAAGCCAGAACAAAGATTAGTGATATTGGATAAATGAAGCTGGTGATTACAGCGTTGTTCACCCTCTACATGTTTAACTGGTCGAGCCAAAACTCTTTCAGAGCCTCTGCTGTATCTCTGGTCCAGTGGATGGGATCACAAGATTCTGTCTTAAATGTTAGTGGACTGATCTCAGGGAGTGCATTACTTTTTTTGCTTATTAGCCGATTCAGGCCTTGCAATAAAACTTTCTGTTCTCTTTCCAATCTGTCTGAGTAATTGATAATGGGTATGTATATTAAGGCATTGGGAAATGTCTCCTCAGCTGTCTTCAGTAGAGCATTCAGTTGTTTGGACATGGTAAGTGGTTGTTGGCGTCTCAGACAATTGTTGAGACCCAAGGAGAGAATGACCTTACTGACTGTAGTAACAGGTTGGAGTTTCTTTAGTACCTGGTCGATATGATGGAACTGTGCACCAGGGAAAATGTCAATTTGAACTTCATCACTGGTGAATGGTGGAATACGAGCCAGGTTGGAGTCTCCTATTACTAGGACAGGTTTTTTAATGTGTAGTTGCCAATTTCTAATTTTCTGTTCTGTTCTCTGATGGGTTATGGGTTCCCGGACAGAGGCAAGGCCAGACTTTGAAGGTGACTGTATTTTGGAAAGTTTTGTGGAGGACTCAGATTGGGGGCTGCTGTTTCTGCTGCTGCTGCTTTGAGCTGTTATAGCTTTAGCAGTGTTCCCCATCATCACATGTCCCCCATGCTCCTTTTGTTTGTTGGTTTGAGGAGTCACCTGATTCGGTTTACTAATGACCTTAGAACAAGTCTGGAAAGCCTCTGAACGGTCACTCGTCATCCCAGGATCCTGGTGGGGAGACTTGGGAACAGAAGGAGGTGATTGGGTGAGCAAAGGAGAAAGTGAGTCAGACATTTCCACTGCCACATTACTGAAATGGACCCTGTTGGTATCACTAAAATCCGTCTGATTTGTGATTAACTCCAAATCCTGTACTACTCTGTCTTGGTCAGGACTTGGAGGGGCCTTGACAGTTCTAGGGGATGAGGTAGAAGGAGGAGAGGGTGAGATCTGATGGGAATTTGACTCACGTCTCTCTGTGCCAGGCCTCTTAGAGGTTTGTGGAGGACTCAGATTGGGGGCTGCTGTTTCTGCTGCTGCTTTGAGCTGTTATAGCTTTAGCAGTGTTCCCCATCATCACATGTCCCCATGCTCCTTTTGTTTGTTGGTTTGAGGAGTCACCTGATTCGGTTTACTAATGACCTTAGAACAAGTCTGGAAAGCCTCTGAACGGTCACTCGTCATCCCAGGATCCTGGTGGGGAGACTTGGGAACAGAAGGAGGTGATTGGGTGAGCAAAGGAGAAAGTGAGTCAGACATTTCCACTGCCACATTACTGAAATGGACCCTGTTGGTATCACTAAAATCCGTCTGATTTGTGATTAACTCCAAATCCTGTACTACTCTGTCTTGGTCAGGACTTGGAGGGGCCTTGACAGTTCTAGGGGATGAGGTAGAAGGAGGAGAGGGTGAGATCTGATGGGAATTTGACTCACGTCTCTCTGTGCCAGGCCTCTTAGAGGTTTTGGTAAGTGAGTTTTCACCGTCTCCTCCCTCGTCTTGTGAGGAAATGATAGAGAGATTGTGTACTGTTAAGGGAGCGCGATAGAGTTCAGCTGTAATCTCCCTAGATGTGGGATGAGCTACAGGAGTATGTTTAGCTTGAAGCAAGGGAGGCTCAACTGCTGTGCTCCCTGGCTGTTCTGTTATGGGTTTTTGAACCGTCTGTTGAGACTGAGCTGGAGGTTGAAGAGGTGAGAACTCATCAAGTGGCAACTCCTTGGGTAAGCGGCTACGCGGTGGCTTACCCAGAAGGGTCATATTCCTCAGAGTTTCTACAGACAAAGTTGTAAGTTTATGCCTGTATCTAGCCCTGGCCCACTTGATGGCTCTACTGAAAGCCTCCTCCTGAAAAGGACCCAGACTGACAAGAATGGATGCAATGACTTGATCGTAATGATCCCTAAGAATTGCTAGATTGTTATCCATCCATTGTGCTGTGTTCAGTTTGACCCTCTCCTCAGTGACACCGTTAGGTGAGGCAGGTTTAATGAACGAGGTCAGTTTATTTACTTTTCTCATCATCCCCACTGGGAAAGAGTCATCCCGAACACAGTTAACCAGGATCTCAGAGTGATGGATAGCCTGCAGTAGTTTAAAATAATTTTTGGTCTGATCTACTACTGGTTGTGTCACTATGTTTTCCTGTGTCGGTCTCACAAAGGAGGAGGGGGGGCCCTTTTCCCACACACCCAGGTTCTGTGTGGTCAATGCCGTAAACCGGTTCTGGAGTGGCAGAGTCATGGTGTCATAAAAAAACAGGTAGGTTCTTTAAAAGACTACAGAGGAAAGAGAACTCTGTTAAACAGGTAAGTTTTGATAAAAGAAAGGGGGGAGGGGGAAAAAAATGGTTAAAACCTTTAAAACATAAAAAATTAAAAATTAAAAGAGATAAAAAATGAATTTGAAATATTAAAAAACAAATATAAACCACCTGCGAATATTAAGAAATCTAAGAGTAAAAGATAAAAGGTAATTATAAACAGTTGATTGTTTAGACCATAAAAATCCAAATAATCAAAGAAAAAAGGAGGAGATTTAGACTCACTGGGATTTCTAAGCTTGTTATGACATCTGGTGGTCTGTTAATAAAACTACATCCTTAAAACAATCACCAACTGAGAGAAGGTGTGTTAAAACAGCTTACAGTGTCTAAACAAACTTTTAAACAAAGAAAAGAAGGAAGGGGGGGAAAAAAAAGGAGAAAAACAGTCTTGTCCAAGGTGGGAAAACAGTTCAGTAAACTTGGATGGGCTTTGCTGGAGAGTGGAGCAGTGTCAGGCATAAAAATGCCAGGTAGAATCTCTGGAGAATATTTCTCCAGGCCGTTGTGAAGTCTTCTGTGTGCACACACTCTTTTATGTTGGAAACCAACTCACCGTTTGCAGTTGTAGGAGCCCGATACTTGTGTGGTCACAGTCGTGATAGTAGCAGGTTGTAGTAGGCCTGAATAGGCCTGATGCTCCTCACAGGCTTTGTTGTGTTGGTGGTTTCCAGACCATTGTTCACTGATAAGTTTTCTATTTTACTCCAATAAAAAGACAAGTGCTGTAAAAAACAATAAAAAGCTGAGTCCTCCTGATTAAAATGGAATTTAAGAATAAACAAATACTGTTTATAAGCAAAAACAGAGACGAAAGAGTTGTCTTAACGTTTCGCCAAACGGCTTCATCAGAAGATGGGAGACAAAGGAAAGGCAGCAAACTTATAGCCTTACCCCACACAGGTGTGAGCTGATGTGTCCCTAGCTGATAGGTTAATTAGGTGCACAAGCCCCTGGTGGGGTGTGGCATTATCCTTGTAAAGGACCCACCCTCAAGTGTGTTTGTTTGTGTTGTGGGGGAGGGGCACAAGGTCGCTGCTAAAGGAATGGGGGTAGAAAAAAAGCAGGAAGTAGATTTAAGAAAATTAAAAAATAAAAGAAGTAAAAGCAAGCCCATAAAATAAAACAAAACATAAGTTTTATGAGTAGCGATTGTAACCAAAGTAGTTTCAATATTTGTTGACAGAAGAATGGTTGATTACTAGGCTCGGGCGAGGTTAGGTGAAAAAAAGGGTTAACTCCCCACAGGGAGTTATAATGCACTGGTACTAGTTTTTCTTTATATTGTAAGTTCATAAAATCAACATTTTTCTACTATATGGTTTATAAAAGCTCTGAAACCCACCCCAAGAGATTACTAAAATAAAGGTACTGACCAATATTCAGTTTGAAAGTTTAAAATTACGAGCCAATGTCGTGTTGAAAGATGTTTGTAATTGATTTTTTCTTTGTCTTCCAGGTAACTGAGATCTCGCAGGGACCTGACAGGAAAGAAGGGGAGAAGAGAGAGACGTTCAAACAAAGGAAAAGAGGATCAAATGCCACTAAGGTAGGTAAGTAGGGAAGGTAAGAGGGTAAAGGAAAACAGGTAAGTAAAGGAAAAAAACTTGGGGTTGAGGTCAGGGAAAAGGAAAGGGGGAAAGGTTAGGGTTAGGGAAGGAAGGTTAGGGTTAGGGAAAAGGAAACGGGGA